>OX104116.1:12521726-13203813 GCA_944474755.1 Limnoperna fortunei | reverse complement strand
ATTAATGCCATAAAGGGAGAAGCAAGTACAGTAAGAGATTCTTGTCACTATTGGGGATGGTACTAATGTCACACCTGGAAACTGGTCATCCAGGCTTTCTTGTTGGAACTGAGTCGTTTATCAGGGGTAACTCTACATATTCTTGAAACATTTTGTCTTTTCGAATTTTCCGATGACAAAGGGATTGAGCTTCTCTGTGCCTGTCATGTTTGCCGTCAGCGCTACTGTGAGTCTTTATTTGCTGTTTTTACCACCATGGCTAGGTTTGCCTTTGAACTGAAGTGTTCTGTTTGGAATGAGTTTTTAAAAGAGTCCACAGCTTTAGCTGCAAGTGTTGGTCCAGATATTAGAATTTTCTGGTCATGAACATCTTTAAACCATTGAAAGACTGCTTCTTCCACGTCTTGGTGTACTGCAGTGCGCATTTTCTTACAACTTGAACCAAAGTCACTTGTGTTATAGGCTGACAGAATGGTTTCTCTATTCTCTATTATGGTACTAAGTGTGCTGGGTGGAATTTCAAATGCTTTTGCAATCTCAGACTTTGGTCGGTCATTTTTATCTACTTTGAATCAAGATTTATTGCTTTTCTTACGACTTGCCATACTGAAACTTGAATGACTAAATTGTGTTGAACCCTTATGTTAATATATTCTTTTATCTCTATGGTTTTAAAAATAGAAATGAAAAGTATGTTTTACAAACATTTTTTTCCGCTTACAGAATGACAAAATGGAAGCAAAAAACGTAATCTTTTTTTAAACCGTATTATATGCTATAATGATACAAATATATTTTTGTCATAATTGTTTGAACATATTATTTTATTAGGCATTGAAAATTTACTACCGTTAAGAAAATGCAGATAACATTAGCAAAAAAATAACCAACCTGGAACAACTGTGTATTCATAAAAATGACAGAAAACAACTTCTCTTCAAGAAATATAACCACTTTATCCAATTGTTTAATTGTCTTACCATAATGGCGTATCTGTCAAAAAAGGCAATTTATCATCAAACAAAATAAATAAATAATGTAATAATTAAATTCATTTACCATAGTCAGGAAGCTTTTACATGTACGTTCTATAATATTTAGAAGCAATAAATTACTTCAAAACAATGTTTACACAACAATTTAATAGACACTTCGCATTATCCAAATAAATTAAGGTAATAAATCTGTCACTTAAACACAGAAAAGTATATCCCTGATTTCCCTATAGCTATTTCGTTACAACAGTATTTTTTAACGTTAATTATAGGCTAATGGAACTGGGGAATTAAATTCAATTCGTCAATTTGTTATTTGCATGATTTATCATTTGTACATTATAGCCAAACACCACTGTATGGGCACAAAATTGGGGAATGAAATTCAATGCTACAAAATGTTATATTTAGTGTATAAAATCAGCCACTTATATAATTTAGACAGCACTACCCTAAAACAAGTAAATACCAATCCCTACTTGGGCATCACCATCTCTGATGATTTGAAGTGGGAACGCAAATAAGCCACATCTCAAAAAAGCAAATGCAACCTTGGGATTCCTAAGGCTTAATCTAAGAACATGCCCACACTGTGTATATCTTGATGATACAACCAATTTTAGAATATGTCTGTGCAATATGGGACCCCTACTACCAAACCGACATCAATACTTATGATAGAATCCAACATCAGGATGAGAGGTTCTTAACAGGAGACTATCGTTCCAACACTCTAGGATGTGTAACTGATATGCTTAAAGACCTCAAAATATTTCTGACAGAAGGAAGTATATCTATCTAACATTCTTCTATACAATCCCCTGGGGCTGGTACAAGCAATTCCACTTCATAATTATTTGACCCCTTAGAAACAAGGCAGTTAAATTAAGGCAAAATCCTATACTGACCACAATACAACAAACTTAATGTCCAAATCTGTATGTAATAATAACGGGTTACAAAGTAGCATTTGATAGCTCTGACCAATACAGGAATTTATTCTTTGTAAGAATTGTCTTAGATTGGAACCACCTGGAAAGTGATAGTGTCAATACTGCCAGTGTCGAGGCATTTTAATCTGCCTTGACCAGGTGCCACTGCAGTTTTCACCACTATTGGGATCATGCAGTGTACTACATACAGATACAAATAGTCAGTATGGTTTTCTACCAATTAGAGTCTGCTAGAGTTTTTGGATGAATGGTCCAAGATAATTCGCTGTCTTTGAATAAAGTGGTGTTAACTCCCTTTCAGGAGCAGATAACTGGCATTTACATGTATGACTTGCACCTGCAGTATTTGCTTATCACTAACTTTCAGTAAGAAAATAAGAGAAGTGGTCTTGCAAAAAGTTGATACAACTAGCAAAACTGTATTTCTTGCAGGCCCTAATTATATATATATAATTAGGGCCTGCAAGAAATACAGTTTTGCTATATATATATAATGTCTGTCAGAATAAAAAAATGTCTACATCTGTGCAAACTTTTTTTGCTTCAAAATCGATGTTTTCCCTTATTCAAGCTAACCACAGTTTTGCGGGAGTCAGTGCAAACATTCAGTGACATGACATTTTTTAAGTTAATTTTTATTTCCTAAGAATCTTATATGGCTGTTGTGGTTGTCTTGTCATGTAATCTTTTGACATTGATTATTCATATTTTTAGATGGTTTTAAAATACAAACAATTCTTTCTATTTGTTGTTTTAAATTTTAATTTTTAATTTTTTTAAATTTTGCACATAAATTTTTCCAATTGGAACACACTACAGTTTTACTTTCAATGCAGCCACTTCAAGAATTATTTTCTAAAACAAAGAAACAAACTTTTTTGTTTTAGCAATTTGGATGTTCAGTTTGTTATTGATGCAGCTTGTAAAAAACTTAATTACTTGGAAATCTTGACACTAAATATAAAGTTAAATCGCTTATCAATGTCAAGAGTACCTACAGGTATTTCATCAGTAAAAAAAGAACATGAAGTATTTGTATTAAGTTGCAATTTGATGTGCATTTACAAACATGTAGTTGAAAACAAGTTTCTGTTATACATTTAAATAGCTTTTTAAAAATGCAATCTATGCAAACATTAATAGATATCTGTAATTTAATTTGATTTGTATTGTAAGATTGTATTTATTGTTAATTGAGGAACATAATTTGGTGTAGCTATAGGCTAACCCCTGTTCAGCCCCAACCATTTTTAACCCCCTTTTTGCAAATTACCCTTTGTGTTTATTTGCATTACTTAAAGGATTACTTCATTTTATGTTGAAAAATTGAAACGTTTCATAACTAAGTATGCATATTATTCTCTTTTGCAGCCGTTTTATAATTAACATCCCAGAAGAGCACAGACAAGACCTGATAAGAATTTTCTTCCAGATAGAGTTAGCTCATTGGTTTTACTTAGACTTCTATTGTGCAGAAAATAAGGAGCTAAAGACATGTGGAATCAAGGATTTTTCAGCTCAGGATATCCTTTTTTAAAATTGTATTTTTTTTTTACTGAAGTACTTTTAGTTTATCTCAAATTGCAAAACAGGATGCCAAATTGATTTAGAGGATTTATATATGAAGGGTTCATCTGAATTTTAATTTGACTTACATGATGAATCCTGATGTTTTATTGGCATCAGCACTAAAATTTCCAAGAATCTTTTTTACTTATAAAGGTCTCACAGATTATATTCATGTATTGGCGTTGCAGTATTGGATCCAATATTAAACTTGACCATACAAAATCCTGGTTTCTTTCACCCTTGCTGAAAGTACAACAAAAAATTTCCATAAACTAAAATATAACTATCATGTATTTGTAAAGAGGTTTTCAAAATGTTTTACTGTGATTGCGTGTTCAATTCTCACTGCAGGCAGGGTGTACTCGACTCCAATCTTAATTGACAAGGATTGCCAGTTTTCCTACTGCAGGTCAGTGGTTTTCTCCGGGTACTCCTGCTTCCTCCCCCAATAAAAACTGGATGCCATGGTATAGCTGAAAAATTGCTGAAAGTGGCATTAAACACCATCAAACAAACAAACACTCAAAATGTTTTAATAGGTGAGTGACACATGCCCCTTAACTGTTTCTTTCTTTTGGTATGCTGTAATTTTGCCATTCACTACATGGGAATGCAAATTATATTTACAGTACATGTAATATATTAATACATGGTAATGAATCTGCAGCAGCCTGGCCACTTAATAGGACATATTCTGCGGAGTTCTTCCACCAGGTATCCTGATGGTTGGTCTTCGATCAAACAACCATGGCTTACTAACATCTAACCACTGTCTGACTGAGGGCATTAGTTTACAGGTGTAGAACACTAAAAAAAACCTCGGTCAATGAATCCACATTATCTAGCTGGGAATTGATATAGGGGTTTCACCTGATACTCTTGCATACTCCCCTTAATAAAAACTGGACAGAAAAATTGATGAAAGAGGCTTTTAACAATTTCAAACAAAAAACATTATTGATCAGTTTATTTTATAAAAAGTATCTCCTTGACTTGTTGTACTGTTCAAACATTGTCCATTCCTAAGTGGACATGCCGGAGAAGTGGACAAAATCATGGAAAATTGGAAGTCCTATAAAATGAGTGTACCCACATATGGTGCCATAATCCTAGACCCTGAGATGAAACATGTGAGTATATGAAACAATAAATTTTATTTTACAAACAATCAAACATTTGTATAAAATTGACAATAAACATGGCAAAGCATTGTATGAAAATTATCAATCATAACTATTGTCATTTATAATACATGTACAAATAAAACATCTCTAAATGTGATATGTACACATTTTATATAGTTTAAATTGGCAAGCTAATTTTGGTGTCTTATAAGTTTACTGAGAGATTTTTTTGGTATGTGTCATATGGTGTTTCAGTATTTGGCTTGAAAAAGAAAAATATACATGCAAGTAGTTTTTGTAAGCAAATCTAAAGAAATTTATATAATTTTTATACCCAGCCATACAAGGTTGCTGGGTATGATGTGAAATCCTTCTTATGGATATATATGAGTGTCAGTCCATTCAGTCCATCATCCATGCATTGGAGGTTTCTAAATGATGGCTTAAAAATGTGATTTTGTTTAAATTTGTGAAACAGCTGTTAACTACTATCAAATGAAGATCAAGTTCAACTTTAAGCATAATTTTAAGCACAATTCGATTTGTAGTTTTCGACATAATCCAATTCAAAATTTTTTTGGTCAACAGTTCAAAGTTTCAGATCATAGTGTGAAAACGTGTCAACAGGTACTAAAAAATTATGATAAAGTTCAATTTTCAGCACATTCCTTTTTTGTTGTTTTGAGTAAAGCCAGTAAAAAAAATGTCAAAAATTGGCTTTTTTTCAAAACGAAAAGGTCCAACGTCAAGATAAAAATTTTCTTCAGAGATGAACTGTTATCATACTCTGCTGATTTGTAATTCAGTAAAATGTGAAAACAATGCAATGTTGGGATATCATTTAATGTCCAGTTACATGTAGATGCCCTTTTTGTGTCATATTTTTTTAAAATTTGTACATACCTAGAGAAAAATTTTGTGTCCCCCTTAAATAATGTGCCAGTTATATATTTTCATAGGTATTATTAGCTCAAGGATATTGGACTAAATCTAGTTGGGGATTTCCCAAAGGCAAAATTAATGAGAATGAACTTCAACATGATTGTGCAGTAAGAGAGGTAAGTTTAAGTTGTGTTTAACAATAATAAATCAGAACAGTTCTGTTAATAATTCTTAAAGAGCTTGCTTTTCTTTTCATGGTAATTTAGAATGTTCAAAGGTTTCAGAATATTTTTCAACTTATGGTGCCAGTAACTGTTAGAACATGACTGTAGGGAGTATGATTTATATACAATTTATCCTTCACTAACTGATTTTCCTACATGTACCAGTATATAGATCAGTTATTTATAGGATGTGCCTTTAGGCTGTGTTTCTATTAAAAATATTCAGCCAATAAGTAACAATGATTTATTTTATTAGGAATTAAGATTCTTTACCTAAAGGGGGAGGGGTGTAATTTAATTGTAGTAATTGTAGTTCAAAAACAAATATGGTCAAGTTAAACCAAAGTCTGGAATCAATAGCACCAAGTATTGTTCTCATCATGAATAGGTGCATATGAACCAATCATGACACAGGTCTCATTTTATTAATTTTCTAACTGTGTCATGATTGTTGTATACAAATTGATGTTTGGTGTGTACTAGAACTGATTCATAAGTTTGATACATACAGTTCTAACACAGTCAGAATACTGTCCTTTTTTACACATTATTATACCCCCCACTTGAAAAGCGGGGGGTATATAGTGATGGGGGTGTCCGTCCGTCCGTTACACTTTCTCTTATTTGCAACTCCTCCTACACCACTGAATGGAATTTGATGAAACTTACATAGTATCCTTGTCACATAGCTATAGTGCCATTGTGCAGGAGATATTTAACATTTTGATCAGAATGATATTTGGGGTTTCCCATAGAAAAACATGGACTTTGTCATTGACCTAAGGGGATACCCATCTCTTATGTGCAACTTCTCCTACACCACTGAGTGGCATTTGATGAAACTTACATAGAGTCCTTGTCACATAGTGCCATTGTGCAGGAGATATTTAGCATTTTGATTGGAATAATATTTGGGGTTTCCAATAGAAAAACATGGACTTTGTCATTGACCTAAGGGGATACCCATCTCTCATATGCAACTCCTCCTACACCACTGAATGGAATTTGATGAAACTTAAACAGAATCCTTGTCACATAGCGCCATTGTGCACCTGATATTTAACATTTTGATCAGAATGATATTTGGGTTTTCCCACAGAAAAAAATGGACATTGCTATTCTTTGAGGTGGGATGAGGATGGGGGTTCCCATGTTTTATCTGCAACTCTTCCTACACTAGATTAAGTTTCAAGTTCATAAGTAAGAACACATGCATTTTGAAGAAATCATGAAGCATGGGGTATCAATGGTTAGCATTGCTCACAGTTTTTTTTACTCTAGTATTAACTTATGACCAGTCTTTTCTACTTTCTATGCCTACCTTGAAATATCAAATTATCATGAAAACTAATATCAAAAGCCTTTTAGTTCCTTGCACCCTTGATCTCAAATTCAGTACTAGGCATTTTTAATGCCTGGTTATTGGATTTAGTGTGACAGATACTATTTATGATTGCCTGTTGCTGGATTTAGTATGACAGATACTATTTATGAATGCCTGTTGCTGGATTTAGTGTGACAGATACTATTTATGAATGCCTGTTGCTGGATTTAGTGTGACAGATACTATTTATGAATGCCTGTTGCTGGATTTAGTATGACAGATACTATTTATGAATGCCTGTTGCTGGATTTAGTGTGACAGATACTATTTATGAATGCCTGTTGCTGGATTTAGTGTGACAGATACTATTTATGAATGCCTGTTGCTGGATTTAGTGTGACAGATACTATTTATGAATGCCTGTTGCTGGATTTAGTGTGACAGATACTATTTATGAATGCCTGTTGCTGGATTTAGTGTGACAGATACTATTTATGAATGCCTGTTGCTGGATTTAGTGTGACAGATACTATTTATGAATGCCTGTTGCTGGATTTAGTGTGACAGATACTATTTATGAATGCCTGTTGCTGGATTTAGTGTGACAGATACTATTTATGAATGCCTGTTGCTGGATTTAGTGTGACAGATACTATTTATGAATGCCTGTTGCTGGATTTAGTGTGACAGATACTATTTATGAATGCCTGTTGCTGGATTTAGTGTGACAGATACTATTTATGAATGCCTGTTGCTGGATTTAGTATGACAGATGCTATTTATGAATGCCTGTTGCTGGATTTAGTGTGACAGATACTATTTATGAATGCCTGTTGCTGGATTTAGTGTGACAGATACTATTTATGAATGCCTGTTGCTGGATTTAGTGTGACAGATACTATTTATGAATGCCTGTTGCTGGATTTAGTATGACAGATACTATTTATGAATGCCTGTTGCTGGATTTAGTGTGACAGATACTATTTATGAATGCCTGTTGCTGGATTTAGTGTGACAGATACTATTTATGAATGCCTGTTGCTGGATTTAGTGTGACAGATACTATTTATGATTGCCTGTTGCTGGATTTAGTATGACAGATACTATTTATGAATGCCTGTTGCTGGATTTAGTGTGACAGATACTATTTATGATTGCCTGTTGCTGGATTTAGTATGACAGATACTATTTATGAATGCCTGTTGCTGGATTTAGTGTGACAGATACTATTTATGAATGCCTGTTGCTGGATTTAGTGTGACAGATACTATTTATGAATGCCTGTTGCTGGATTTAGTATGACAGATACTATTTATGAATGCCTGTTGCTGGATTTAGTATGACAGATACTATTTATGATTGCCTGTTGCTGGATTTAGTATGACAGATACTATTTATGAATGCCTGTTGCTGGATTTAGTGTGACAGATACTATTTATGAATGCCTGTTGCTGGATTTAGTGTGACAGATACTATTTATGAATGCCTGTTATTGGATTTAGTGTGACAGATACTATTTATGATTGCCTGTTGCTGGATTTAGTATGACAGATACTATTTATGAATGCCTGTTGCTGGATTTAGTGTGACAGATACTATTTATGAATGCCTGTTGCTGGATTTAGTGTGACAGATACTATTTATGAATGCCTGTTGCTGGATTTAGTATGACAGATACTATTTATGAATGCCTGTTGCTGGATTTAGTATGACAGATACTATTTATGAATGCCTGTTGCTGGATTTAGTGTGACAGATACTATTTATGAATGCCTGTTGCTGGATTTAGTATGACAGATACTATTTATGAATGCCTGTTGCTGGATTTAGTGTGACAGATACTATTTATGAATGCCTGTTGCTGGATTTAGTATGACAGATACTATTTATGAATGCCTGTTGCTGGATTTAGTATGACAGATACTATTTATGAATGCCTGTTGCTGGATTTAGTGTGACAGATACTATTTATGAATGCCTGTTGCTGGATTTAGTATGACAGATACTACATTAAACGTTACTTCTATTTTAATTTTAAAATTATATACTAGTAAATATTGAAATTTGTTTTGTTTAATATGCAACCTTTGCATATATTTTTTTCCTTTTTAAATTAATGATTACATGTACAAAGTAATAACTTATTATTGTTTTACAGGTATTAGAAGAGACAGGATTAGATATCAGTAAACTAATAGATGTAAATGAATATTTAGAGAATTGTTTTAATGATCAGCGAACCAGACTATACATAGTACCAGGAGTTCCACTTAATACTAAGTTTAAACCAAAGACCCGTAATGAAATTAGAGTAAGTAGGCTGCTTTATGTGTGCCTATTTTTGAAGCCCTTGTTTATACTTGTTTTTAAAAAGAGTCAGTTTCTAGATATTTATTTAGGAGATTACATGTATTTTTTTTAATGGTTGCCTCCATCAGTTGGAGATTTAATGCCTGCAGTCTTAGCATAAAACATATTTTGGTGACATCACTCCCTGACTGACATCAACAACTCTTCAATTACAATACAGTTATTTCTATTGTAATGCAATTTCACACAACAAATTTTGTTTGCCTTGTTATACTAAAAAAACCCTGTTGAAACTCATTTCTAACTATAAAAATAGTTCAAATTGTGTAAATTTTCAAATTATGTTTTTATAAAAAAAATTTTAGATAATAAATTACATGTAAATCACAATAAGAATAAACTTTCATGCTGCAGCATCAGCATGGCCTCCCATAACATGTGATTCAATTTCAGGTCTGTCTCTCACCTATTTCTTGTTTAACAAAATCCAACCTTTCCATCTTTGATCGATTTTGTATATTTTATTTACCAGTTAGCAGGTTTGAAGGTGGACTTAAAGGTTTATTTTATTGTCTGTCCAAAAATCAATTTTGTAAAATGACTTAAGACCTTAAAGATAATATTCATCAACTTTTGAAAATATTCATATTTTGCAATAACATCAGACATAAACCCCACATCACAAAAGAGTAAGGCTGGACTTCTGAGTAGGTAGAAGAAATAACAGGCCCAGTAATGGATTTTAGTGGCTAAAATGATTTGTTAGAAAGCTTTACTCTGGCTTACAACTGTGTTAAAAATTTATTATGTTACTATTCAAAACCATTATGCCCATGAATTTTTCCTTTGTTTTTTGTTTGGTGATTTGTTCTGTCTTTAATATGTGATTTTGTTGGGGTTTTTTTGTGTCTTTATGTATTAAAATCTATATAGTTGAAACATATTTCATTGATACAAAATTTTTTTGTATAAATAGAGAAATTTTTTAAGCTTTCTTACTAATTTCATACGTGGTCTTAAAATGTTTAATCCTGTAATTAGATGATGTTCCATAGGGATCTAGCCGACTGGTCAGTTTTCTTGTCAAAATAATAAGCTTTCAGATGCTATTTTCATTTCCAGATTTTACAATGGTTTCCTGTAGAAGGTTTACCTGCACACAAGAGAGATATGACACCAAAGCTGTTGAACATGACTCCAAACAACTTTTTTATGGTTATTCCATTTGTAAAGTAAGACTTTTTTTTCTATTTTGACATGAAGTTAATACAATTATCTAACATGACTTTTAAGGTGTGACTCCAGAGAAAATTGGTTTGTCAGTAGCCACTAACTATTGATCACAAGTATGTCAACACTGATGTTACAAGTTCAAGACTGAATTTCGGCAGGGTGTGTTGGCTTTCAATCTTGATAGACAAGATTTCCAGTTTTACTGCTGAAGATGGTTAGGAGGGGTTTGGAGTCACTGGAAACTTCAGTAAAAACTGGGTTTCATGATATAGATGAAAAATTGTTGTGGCATAAACCATTTAAACAAACAATCATCCATGTTGGAATCTAGAGTTTGTGTGTATATAAGTGTGCAGATGTATAAACACATGTGGATTAATATCCAGTTGACTGTTATTCATGATAATGTACAGTGGAAATGGAAAAACAACTGTGATTCCAGGTTAACATAACATTATATCCTTTGTGCTTTTCCCCAATAGGATCACTTTAGAGGTCTGAAAAATACAGTTAGTCTCTAAAATTCTGTTTTTAGTTATTTAGGCAATTTTTTCAGTCTGTGGACTTATAAGTAACTCAGTGTTCTAGGTATTTAGCAAAAAATTGAAATAAAATAAAATGACCTAAATTTTACTTGGGGTTTGTATGATCTGAGTTCCAGTCAGGAAAGTTTGACTGTATATGACCAAAACAGAGATTGTGTCTGTAATTGTGCAAGCTCCAATGAAGCATTAAATCAATAGACAGTACTACTGTTACATTTGTTTATTTGGGGTCGAATGCCACTTGAGTATCAGTAGGAATTTTGGTCTCGGGGCAAGCACCATTTGTTTGTACAAAGTAAGAAAGAACATATATAATGTACAGTTTTAATGTTTGTTGATCAGATTAATATATGAATATTATAAATGCTTCCTATAATTATTTAAAGTAAATGGATGTTTTGGTTCATTCATAGTATATCTATATAATCTCTTAATTTTAGCAACATTTATGTTGATTATCTCCCCTTAGGAATCTCAGAAAGTGGATTAGAAATAAACAGTTCCCTCATGAAAGTGAACAAGATATCCCTATGGTTGGGGGGCAGCAGAAACAACAGATGAAGAACAGAGACAGAGAGAATAAAAAACAGAAGTTACAGCAGTATTTTGCTCAACAGTGTCAGCAAGAATACCAAGATTTGAATCCTCTAAAAGATGTCCATCAGACCCATGATGGATCAGTTTCACCAAGAAAAGACACATTCTTTAAATCCAGACCACAGAATTCACCAGTAAATCAGAAAATGCATAAAATTTTGGTTAGTATTGTTTTTTCAAATACATGTATAGAATTTTTACTTATAAAACTTTGAACTTTGAATAATCAAATTGTCTTCATTTAAACTTTATTTCACAGCTTTTTACCATATTTTTTATTCAATAAATAACGTAAAGAAGAATAAAGAGTTTTGGTTGGCTAGAAGATATTTTCTATCAGAAGATGGAATGAAAAAATCCTCATGGAAATATGCCCCATATATTACTACACGAAAAAACCTAGAGTTTGTGTGTTGATTTTTTTTTTTGAAAATGTAAAAGTAACACAAATTAAAATGTTGAGTTTATTCTAATACAGTCAACCCTCTTTACAATGACCATGTTAGTTTCCCTCCAGCATTGACGATAAACTGAATTTGCTGTTATAATGAATTTGTATTGTTTGTACTTTGATTATCTCCCTTTTTTTATTTGCGTCTATTGAAAATTGTTCAAGTCTGCTCAATACCAATAACAAAATTTAATAAAATGCTTGTTTTATTGCCATTATTTAATTAAAATCCTTTTTTCTTTTTTTTGTTTGTTAAAAAAAAAGAAATAAATTGTAAGTTATGATTATTAACATTAGACCAATTTCTGTATTTATCATATTTCTGATGTGTCGCTTCAATCTGAACACACTTGTAATTAAGCCAAAATTTTATGAAATAATTGAAGATTTATCAAATAGCCTTTGACACCTTTGTAATGAAGCCATATCCCTGTCATCGATTAGTTTTGTAATGGAAATGTCACGCAAGGTTAATTACGAAATAGCAATAGGTGTTCATCTGTGCAATCAACCGTTAGATAATCAATTCTATGGATAAAAGATCATTTTCCACAAGTAAATCTTGGATAATTTTTTGTTACAACGAATTCTTTTATGCTTGCTTTGGAATATTTGTTACCGACATACTCAGTCAGAAAACAAATATGTCGTTGTATTGAGCATAAACAACACATTGACACTTGTGTTACCACTGAAATACGGTCGGATGTTAAATCCGTTAAATCGATGAATGAATGGATAAGATTCAAGTTTGCAATTTAACATTGTCTTCACTATATTCTAAGCTATAGATAGCCTTTCAATTTTATCCCTTGCTACGCAGAAAACCAGTTGCTTGCCTATAAACAGTTAATCATCAATCTACCTATTTTTGATAGTGGGTTTGATCCAAAGAGGCCTCAAAACATTCAAGATTTGTTCTTAACTGCTTCTTAGCTAAGCATGCGGCATGACAAATGCAACAATTATAGTACAGAATGAAGGGTGTGGCATCATGTCTTTATTACAGACTTAAATCATTGAGTGCATAAAAAATATATGAGGGCATGCCATTTTTTTAGACTAATACAAATGAAAAATTATACTTATATTGTACTAACTTGTTCGAAGCATACACATTGTTTTGTTATATCATTATAATAGCAGTCTGCCATTTATCACTGTTGTCAGTTCTAGTCTTATGGGGGCAGGGTGTGCTCAACTTTAATTGACAAGGGTTACTAGTTTTCCAGCCGAACACCATGTGTTCCAGTTACTTTACCCAATTAAAACTGGATGCCATGATAAAGTTGAAAAATTGCTGAAAGTGGCATAAAACAACAACAACAACAAAAAACAAATCATTTATCACACCTTTTCTTGGTCCACTTTTCCAAAAAGAACAGTTTTTTAATAAATGTGTCACATGATATATAGCCTTTATAGTTGTTTTCATTTACTGAGCCTAGTCCAAAACTGTATTTTTAATATAATTTGTTTATTTAACAAACAAAGTATTCAGAAATAAGTTTGTTATTAGGAATACATTAAATTATCCTTAGTTAATGTGACTTAAGCACAAGTTATTTGTCTTTTACAGAACAGAGATGGTACAATATCTGGAACTCCACGTAGAAGTTTAGCCAGTCAGTTCGATGTTCAAGGTATGATAATTGTGCTTACTATAAATTCATGTTAATCTAAACAAGTGATATCCCAGGACAAATTATTCTAGTGGTAAGAATGCCAGAGTTAACTTGGGTACTACCAACAAAAGTTCAACGGTTTTAATTGGGTTTTCAAACATTAAACTTGTTCTAACACCACGATGTATTTTTTACCAAATGTCCATAAATGCGAAAATGCAGACACCATTTTATTATACCCCCCGCTCCCCCTGCTGGGGGGGGGGGAATATAGTGTTCATGGTGTCCGTCTGTCCGTCCTTCCGTCCGTCCGTCCATCCGTTACACTTTCTATTATTTGCAACTCCTCCTACACCACTGAAAGGAATTTGATGAAACTTACACAGAATCTTTGTCTCATAGTGCCGTTGTGCAGGAGATATTTAACATTTTTATCGGAAAGATATTTGGGGTTT
This sequence comes from Limnoperna fortunei, assembly GCA_944474755.1. Taxonomy (NCBI): domain Eukaryota; kingdom Metazoa; phylum Mollusca; class Bivalvia; order Mytilida; family Modiolidae; genus Limnoperna; species Limnoperna fortunei. The sequence continues at coordinate 13,189,526 of OX104116.1, read as the reverse complement.
CCCATAGAAAAACATGGACTTTGTCATTGACCTAAGGGGGTCCCTATCTCTTATGTGCAACTCTTCCTACACCACTGAATGGAATTTAATGAAACTTACGCAGAATGCTTGTCACATAGTGCCATTGTGCAGGAGATATTAAACATTTTGATCGGATCGATATTTGGGGTTTCCCGTAGAAAAACATGGACATTGTCATTGACCTAAGAACTTACACAGAATCCTTGTCACATAGTGCCATTGTGCAGGAGATATTAAACATTTTGATCGGATCGATATTTGGGGTTTCCCATAGAAAAACATGGACATTGTCATTGACCTAAGGGGGTCCTCATGTCTTATGTGCAACTCCTCCTACACCACTGAATGGAATTTGTTGAAACTTACACAGAATTCTTGTCACATAGTGCCATTGTGCAGGAGATATTTATTATTTTGATCGGAATGATATTTGGGGTTTCCCATAGAACAACACAGACTGGCATTGACATAAGGGGATACCCATTTCTTATGTGCGACTCCTCCTACACCACTAAATGGAATTTGATGAAACTTACACAGAATGTTGTCACATATTGCCATTGTGCACTAGATATATAACATTTCGATTGGAATGATATTTGGGGTTTCCCATAGAAAGACATGGACTTTGTCATGGACATAAGGGATACCCATCTCTTATGTGCAACTCATTCCTACACCACTGAATGGAATTTGTTGAAACTTACACAGAATCCATGTCACATAGTGCCATTGTGCAGGAGGTATTCAACATTATGATCGGAATGATATTTGGGGTTTCCCATAGAAAAACATGGAGTTTGTAATGGACATAATGGGATACCCATCTTTTATTTGCAATTCCTCCTACACCACTGAATGGAATTTGTTGAAACTTATACAGAATCTTGGTCACATATTGCCATTGTGCATTGGATATTAAACATTTTGATCAGAATATTATTAAAGGTTTGCCATAGAAAAACATGGACTTTGTCATTGACATAGGGGATGCCATTCTTTGGGGGATTGGGGAGGGTTACATGTATTATATGCAATTTCGCCTTCACGTTTAACTAGATAAAGTTTCAATTTCATAATTAAGAACACCTGAATTATCAAAGTAATTGTGAAGCGGGGGGTATCAATGGTGAGCATTGCTCACAGGTGTTTTTACTCTAGTTTGATTTGAGGTAGTTTGTTTAATTCCATTTGCTTTGCTATAAGAGCTGTTCTTTTAAAACTTATATTGCACCAATAGAAGGCACTTAAAAAACACTTCTGTTGTTTGGTGTCTAAACCATCTTTTTTAATTAAGGATTAACTACAAAAAATATTTTCTCCATCGAGGGATAACAAATTTCCGTTTTGCACATTGTATAATCCGCGTAGCGGATTATATTAAATGTGCACAACGGAAATTTTGTTATCCCTCGATGGAGAAAATATTTTTTGTAGTTAATACTTATAAATAAATTCAAATAATAGAATAAACTCAACAATTTTATTTTTTTAACTGGACATTTTTGAAAAAAAAGATCAACACAAAAACTGTTAGTTTCCCGTGGAGTAATATATGACGTCAAAGGGCGCGTGTCTCCATGACGATCAAATTTGTTTTCCATCCTCTGATAGAAAATATTTTTCAGCCAATCAAAAGTCAGTATTCTTGCAAAATTTATTTATTTAAAAAAAAACAGAAAATGTAAAATGGTCATGCAATTTAAAGTGCCTTCAGTGCTACCTTGTATTATATGTTTCACTGGAATGGCTTGAATCCAATTTGACATTAACCACACTTGTTTGTTTTATTCATGACCTATGACATGCTAGGTATTGGTCACCCTGTTGGGCAATTGATTCTGAATGTGGAGAGTAGTTCTCCAGCAAATATTGATGAAGAGCTTTATAGACTACCCGTGTTCTTAACAGCTGCTGTGAATATTTGTAATAAATTTAGCATCAGGCTCAAAAATAAATATAAGTGTTCAATTACTTGTATGAAGCAAAATTGTCTTCAAGATGATCTTGCATTCATGAGCCTTGGTTGTTGATGTAAATATTTTGACATGCAAGAAACAGACATGCTTCTGTAAACTTTCCGCAGTTTGTGCGTCTTCAAATTTACATGTGCAAGGTGCATTGATGCAAATCATTTGATTTTGACTTATTTTGAAAATCGTTTTTATTGAATTTTGTCATTCTTTTTTAAGGTTCTCAAGCTTTGAAAGAACGGCAAGATTATCCAACCAGACATCCACAAGACAAATCAGACTTTTTCAGTAGGTTAACCGGAAATACAAGAATAACATCAGAATCTCAAGACAGACCAGAATTTTTAAACTTTAATGACAGACTAAACAAAGACAGGAATGAATTTTCAAAACGATCCAATCAGAATAGACTGCCATATAATAAGCAACTGTATGAAAAAACTGGCAATCCAATACAGGATAGACAACAAGCACACAACAGTCCTAGGTTGAAATCTCGACATGCAGATAATAATAGAACTAATTTGTCCAGTACTTACATACAGGACAAAAAGTATATTCCCATTTCTGACCCTGATGGCCTTGGGTCAGAGACATGGTTAAATTTTAAACTGGACATTGATGCAGTTATGTCATGTCTAGCATAAAAAGTTTGTTTTAGGTGAGTTTTATCTTGGTTAACAGGGTTCTCTAAAAGGAGATGGATTCTTTGACTGAAATAGGCAGCATTTTCCTGATGTATTTAGCCAAACATGACAACACAAAATTTTGCTGGCAAAGAAGCAGAATACACAGCGAAATCATTAGTCAGCACTTGTAACTGAAATGTTTTGTTGTATCAGGAAGTGTAGATGATCAAAAAGCTAACAAAAGGGAAATATTTGCTTGGTGCCAACTGGAAGGGACAAAAAATGTTTATTTGCAGCAATTTGCTGTGAAATAGCACCTTTAACTGCATTAGTATCTTTGACATTATTCATTCAATCACGTATCAAATTTCATATTTAATGCATGAAATAATGATGTTTCTACTGGTGTGAAGAAATTTTAGAGCCATTTCTACATGTTTCCCCAACATGTATGTGTTTGTATTTTTGTAGTATAATAAAATCTCAAATAAAAAACCAATAATAAGCTAGATGATGAGAAAAACTAGGTGTTGAATTATTTTATTTATTCCCAAGGTAACTAAGAGTCGAAAGGAGGCGGACTGTCTGTTCACATGGGGTATGTGTTGTGTCTATCTAGCTGCTCCTCCTAGGTTTCAAGCTAGATTTTAGTCCATTTATTATCTTAACAGCAAAAATTATCAGAGAGATAATATAAATTTCTATATATCAACATATGAAGTAGATATTAGTGAGATGGTACCCATCTCTGAGGGCCCCGCTGACCTTGAGGTTAAGGGTCATCAACCATGGTATGCCACACATCGCCTTGATCTGAACTACCCACATGCCAAATATCAAAAGCCTACTTCAAAAGATTTAAAAAGTTACAGCCCGGACAAGATTAGTTTGGAAGGACGGACGGACGGATCACTATAGGGCATCCTCCACAAAGTGGCGGGGTCATAATAAAAGTGTATGTTTGTTCATTGTTAAACGAGCATTATTTCAGCTTCATTCAGGACAAGAACAAGTTAAACAATAAATCAATTCTGGAAATAGAAGAAATCAGAAGGATTGTACTGGATGTATCAAGACAGATAAAAAATTATGCCTTTCATTTTACTTACCGGTATTTCCCTATCGCCATCTTGGAGATTACATAAGAAAACTAATATTTCTGTGCCAATTGTTTATAAATACACTATCTTAACTGAAGGTACACAGTAACTATTTATATTTTTAGTTAATGTAGTTGATCACGTGGTCTGACAATGTCTAACTGGGATTGCAGGTTCCAGTCTCACTGTGAGCAGGGTGGGCTCAACTACAATCTTAATTGACAAGGATTGTCAGTTTTCCTACAGCAAGTTGGGGTTTCTCGAGATGCTCTGTTATTTCTTTTGACAATGTCTAACTGCCACATGTTGCTGTAATTTTGATGTTTACATGAGTGTTTTCGGCAAGGTCCCCATTATTGGTTATTTATTGTTGATTCCTCCGTGCAATTACACAAAGTCTTCCAAGCACTTTAATCAATCAGGATTTTAAAGACCCTTGGCAAAAATATATGTTGAAACATGGACTATAAGGACAAATAACAAGAATGAAGAATATTAAAATTTATTGAGCCATTGCCATTTTGCAATATATGTTACTACTCAGGAAAAAGACATTCTGGTTCATTTAATATACCAAGTTAAAAAAAAATTTCCACTAAATAAGAAAGAAGATACTCCATATTTGAAGCCCAAAAACTTTACAACTTAAAATGTATACTTGCCAATCTTTCACAAATCAGTAATATAAATGAATATTATCTGTAAGTTGGATCTTTACACCTTAAAACCCTAAAATTCAATAGTTTAGCGGTCCCACCCCCCTCGCAGTTTTTTTTAGTACCTCCATTTGTTATTTTACCTCCAGCATATAGAACTACTGAAACTCCTGACAAAATCTGAATGAATAATGAAAAGAAAGCATATTCCAGTAAGGGACAATTGATGTTATATTGCTGATGATACACTTACTTTATAGTTATGGGCCCAGTGCCATAAGCATTTTATTTGCTGAGAATTTTTTTATTTTACATTTTATCCGATCAAATCTTTCCTTTTCCTTGTTGTCATGGAAATTGAGAAGATGCTCTTGCTGAGCCAAATATTTTTACTTGACAAGCTTTTATGGTGCTGGGGCCAGGCCAACCTTAAAAATTTGTTTGTTTGCAGTTTTCCGCAACTGTACCTTTAGAGCTATGGGTAGGTCAAAAAAATATTTGATCTACTTTGATAATTGTTGAACAAGCAGAGAGATTAAACAGTATTTTTCACTTAAATAAAGAAAAATGTTCATGGATCAAAATCAAAATGCAGACTGTGCCGAAGGAAAGGTTGCTTTGCAAGTATGAAATGAGATTCCTGCCTCATGTTTGACAGGCAATAAAACAAACCCAAAGTAAAATAACTCAGGTAAATTTAGAAACATATTAGATATTAATTGAATAGACAAGAAAAAACTTTGCAATCCTCATAATTGATAGCACCAGCTCCCCTATGTCTTGAATGGCAATGTCCAGGGCTTTGCTGTTGGAAACTCCAAAAAATCGTTTTGATCAAACTGTAAATACCAGGTGCACATTTCCACCATATGACAAAGGATTCTGCAAAAGTTTCATCAAATCCCACTCAGTGGTGCAAGTAGCTGTGGATAAGAGATAGGTATCCCCTGCATCAAAGAATGGCAAGTCAATGTTTGCTATGGGAAATCCTTAATATTATTCCAATCAAAATATAAAATATCAGGTGTACAATAGCACTATGTGACAAAGAGTCCATCAATATTGCATCAAAATCCATTCAGTGCAATGATACAATTGAAGATGTATCTATCATAACTTTTATAAATATATTAACAAATAAGACAAAATTGCTGCTGCAATTTCGGACATAAAAATCACACCTGTTATATGGTTGGAATATAACTTGCATCAAATACATGTACATAAATGTAAATGTCTCCCTATAAATGTAAGTGATGGCATAGGCTTCTAAAATATTCAAAACTAAAATAATTATACCCCCCGCAAACTTGTTTGGGGGGTATATAGGAATCACCCTGTCTGTCTGTCCGTCTGTCCACATCACTTGTAAGCGCTTCAATTCCTAAACCGCTTGACAGATTTTGATGAAGTACATCATATGTAGATGTGCATGAAGAATTTTGGTCGCTGTCGGATATTATTCAGGGGAGATAATTGGACTTAGACTTTTTAAATATAGTATTCAGTGTGAGACCTCGTAAGCGTAACTCCTAAACCGTTTGACAGATTTTAATGAAACTTTACATGAAGGAAGTACATCATATGTAGATGTGCATGAAGAATTTTCGTCACTGTAGGATGTTATTCAGGGGAGATAATTGGTCTTGAAGCGAAGCGGTGGGTATCCCTTTGTGAGTGTCTCACAGTCCACACATTTTTATTTTTGTAATACTCCAGGGCTTCAGTTGCCGAGTGGTTAAGGTAGTATTCATCTACTATTGATCGAATGCCTGTAAGCACTTGTTTGAATCTTACCGCTGCCAGGGTGTGCTCAACTTCAACCTTGAATGACAATTATTAAAAGACTCCTACAATCTGGCTTCCTCCTACAATCCGTCTTTCTCTGCCAATAAAAACAGGACGCCCAAATATAGTTGAAAAATTGCTAAAAGTGGCACTAAACAATTACAACACAGGGATCTGTGCAAATCGATTTACATGTGCTTTCGAATGATACTGGGTCGATTTTGTTATATCGTGTCCCACACACTACAACAAGATCGACCCAGTACTATTCAAAAGCGCATGTAAATCAATTTTTATTTTATTTTTTGTAAGACTGTATTTGGTAAAATATATCTTTATAATCAGAATGAATGTCAACTAGTTTGTTTTAAATTTAAACAGTGTGTTAATATCTTATACTAAAAGACACAATCACATGGAGTGCTTTTCTGCTTGCAATTTTTAAAATTAATATTCAATATGCGATATTGTTACTTTTTATTACAAAAATCCAATAAAAAAATCTCCACTACACATATTCCATACTATGCTTGTTGTTTACATGTACTTGACTTTGCTACACAATCTGACACTTTTTGTTTTTTACAAGTGTCAAAAGATCGACATCTTTTGGGACGTTCAATGGTATTCGCGCCTAAACCGCAAACGACATTACCCCAAGGTTTTCAGATAGACAATATTCGCTTGCTCCCGTTCTAATTTTGGTCAAAATATACCTTGAAAAATCGATTTATCAAATTAAAAAACAGCATTTCAAAACGCTGAACAAATGTTAAAATGTTAAAAAATAATTGCTGATTTCAACTTGCACCTTTTTGGATCTACATAAGGAACATAAGATCGACCATTCGCGCTTTTAGGTTTTATTTGTACCTCAAAAAACTTCTGTTAAAACACACTGACTTGATCACATCTTCCTTTGTTTTAAAGAACACATAAAATGAAGAAAAATATATCGTTTTGACTTTCGTTTAATTAGATACTTAAAGCATAAAAATGCAACATCGTCTGAAACAACGGCAATTGCGTGAAATAAACGTACACGGAAAATTGCTTGTTACGATGGGTGGTGACCAATTTCGACCCGTGTAACAAGAAATACTAATGGTTCAGCATGAATTACCAATTATAAAAATTAATCAAAAGGACCGGAAACAAAGGCGCAAATCTGTACATCGACAAAGCACACACTTTTGTGTTGATTTTCATTTAATTAAACATGTAAAAAATAGAATGCAAAACCGTATGAAACGACGACAACACGATTGCACAAAATAATCATTAAATCACTTCAATCATAATAACGTCATCAAATATTGTTGGACTGATGCCAATGTCAGTACTACATTTGTCTGTTCAGTGAACAGCTGTCGCGAGGATTGCCAAATATCGCATTGATTTCCAAAACAAAATCTCGCAGATGAACATGGAATATAAGTTTAAATCGTAATATTAGTTATCAGTTATACAGTAAATGAGACATAATAAGAAAGGACATGTATAGTAAAGTTGTTCAAGATAATTGTGGTGCACCGATTCATGTAATTGATAGATTCCTTCAATGTGACCTATATTGTACGAGCGTAAGGTTTTATTACACGCCGGTCGCAGTAGTTTGTATGTATTTGAGCATTAGCAAGGGGAAAGTTTGCTATGCCACAACCTTCCCAAAAACAATGAGAATGTTGGATCAAAACAGAAAACATACCGGGTAAAATGTTTAGATCAGTTTCAAGCAAATTCAATATGGCTGTCTGCATTTCTTGGCAATGATATTTTGGAGATATTTTTAGATATTAGAAAAGTTTTGAAAAATGAAACAATTTTAGGAGCTTCTGGTGCTTCCTGATCTACATTTGATGAGTTTTATATTTCATAAATGACAAGCTGTTGTATGCATCCTATGATATTAAAGTTGAAACAATAAGGCTAAAAAATATTCAGATTCTTGGAAAAATAACAATACATTTTTTTGCAAAAGTGAGGTTCGATCTGGCAGCCGTCGAATTTTGGATATGGAAACAGCAACAATCTCACATTTGTTTTTGAATAAAATAGTCACATGAGCATTTAATGTGAAAGTAAAGAATAGGGGAACTGTAAGCATGTAATTGGTCAAATCTGAAACAGAAAAATCCGGACATTGAGTATAACGATCAAACTTATTAAAAAAATTTTTTTAATAAGAAGCACTAAAGTTTTGAAAGTTGGACAGATTTTATGGGGTCAGTCGATTGATTGATTGATAGATTGATTGATTGGATGTCTGTTTTACGTCCAGCGAGCAGTATTTCAGCTATATTCAGGACGGGAACAAGTTAACAAACAATAAATCCATGGAAAATAGGGGTGGGATGGGTCACAGGGAATACAACTTTGACAGGCACTGGAAAAGTATGGAGTTTTGGGTAAGGGCGGAAAATTTAGCCTTTCGTAGCGGCTTCAATAAGCCTACTCTTTTTCGAAATCTACAAAAGGGGTCTTTATCGTGCAAGGAGCGTGGCACTCTCCAAACATGTTACCCACTACGGTCCACAGTCAGACTTTCCGTATTATGACCTGACAACCCCCCAAACGAGAGGGTCTCCCCTATCCGCCAACCGGGGACGTACTGGGCTGCTTTGTGGGTCGAGCACTGGGAACCCTCCCAGTATGGTCCCAGTAGGGTCAGTCGAAAAACAGCAAACAAACAATATTTAAATTCACTATTAGTAACTAAAGCAATCTAAATACAGAGTAACAAAAATACTGTCTTAAACTGAATTTATTGAAAAAGCTGTTAGGATGGTTCCTCATGATTCTTCTTTTAATGCTGAAGCCCATATATCACTGGATGGTTTTTGTGGTATAACATATCCATCTGGTATCCTGCTTCCTCCTGGGGTACCCTCACTAACACAGAATCTGTCCCAGTCACATCTAAAGCAATAAAACACAATAAATTAAATATTGTGTAAGGAGCTGATGCTAAGTTTTAATATTTACACTATTTTAGTTCCCAGCAAACCAATTATTTACCTATTTGGACTGCACAGTCCCAACTTCAAGAATTTTGATAGCATGACTATATATTGTCTTTAAAAGTTAGCCAACATGTTTAATAGCATACCTGATTTGGATTAGGGAATCCAGACTGAGGTTCGCTTGGTCATAGTACTGGTTGAATACAAACATTGGATCATTTACATCACAGGGTTCTGTAAAAAACACAAAAATAGAGGATATGGAAGATTTTCATTTCCAAAACCGAGATTGCTGGTTCGAGTCTTACTTCGGGTAGGGTGTACTCGACTCCAATCTTAATTGACAAGATAAGCAGTTTTCTAAAAGAAGGTCGGGGTTCTCTCCAGGTACTCCGGCTTCCTCCCCCAATAAAAACTGGACGCCAGGATATAGCTGAAAAATTGCTGAAATTGGCATTACCGGTAAACAACATTCAAACAAACAAAAACATTGTATGCTCATGTTATTTCAGCAATATTGAATAATGACAACAAGATTTTAATTGAGATTAAAATGGTAATAATCATGAAGTTTTGGGTAAAGTATTAGGAATATAATTTTGCATATAGATATCTTATGCCACCATCTCGTGATACACCACATTCGTTTAATTTATTTTCCTACAATAAATTTCATTATGAATTGTTATTACATGTACTTGTTTTCTAAAAATATATTTTAAAAGTAGTGTATATCTTCGTCTGCAAGACGGCTGTTATGGAGAAAAATTAGCATTCCTGGGTACCTGGGAAAGTGGGGGTGTCGTCTTATAGGACTGGCCAACCACTTTGGGGGGGTTTGATGGTTGTCTTTAGATGAAGGAACCAAATTTTTTTCCTTAAAAATGGGGGTCGTCTTATAAGCAATGTAGTCTTATGGGCAAGTTCTATACTGTACCTGTATTCCCAAATAATAATCTGTAAATTTTCTTCTCTTTTTTCATTTCTTGAGAGTGTATGATCTGCTTCATTTTTTCTCTTTCCTTCTCTTTGTTTTCTTCTTGTTCAGTTTCAAGCATTACCTAATACAGGCAAAAAAATACAGCATTAATGTTGACAAATACCCAAGGCTAGTGTTATTTAAAATCTATATTAAAAATTCAACAAAATAAATGAATGATTCTTTATTTAGTATTTTTTAATGAAGGGAACATTTAGAAGTTATACCCTATTAATACACTATATTATTATTACTGTATGTGGTTGCCATACAACAGCTGAATATATAAATAATTTTATCTTGTAGTGTCAAAAAATATACTGACAAATAATTATTTCTTTATTGAAGATCTCCGTTTTTACATTCGATTGGCCATCCTATGCTGATCACTACTTAAAATTTAAATCAAATATTTTAAATAAAGGAATAATTGCTCCAACTAAATAAACAGAAATTCAAGGTCTTAAAAAAACTCACAATCTTTCTAATCTCAAAATCATCAAAGGCATCAGATCTACAGTTTTGTTGTAAATAATAAGGCAAGTTAGAATTTGGCAAATATCAGAGAAGTCATAATGTAAACAAACAACATACCCGTAGGGCTCGATTTTCTGCATTATAGACTTCCTTCTGATCACTAAGAACTGACAAACATGACTGAATCTTGTCATCAAAATCTACATCTGTCTCTGGTTTAGTTTGCACTCCTGAAGACAAGATATGCACATTATTTTAATCTCAATGTCATTTAATTTGTGTTATGATTGACTCTTTTCTCCTCAAAGTTGAAGGGCCCAGAAAAATGTTTTCCCTTACCTTTTATTAAAACTGGAACCCCAAAGGATTATTTGCCTTTAAGACAAATATTAGGCAACTCTGTTTTCAAAAATTCTTAAAATTTCAGATATTCCAAAAATTACTTTGTAATACAAGTATATGCATGTTAACTGCAAGACCTTTTATTAAAATTTCTATACAATTTATCATGAGGAACAAATATAGTATATGAAATACAAAGATAAAACAATTCTTTAGTAGTAATGTAGAATCTTTACATAATTTTTTTGTATAATCTTATTCATACACAGTTCATGCTCTAAACTTCAAACAAATGTAAGACACATCTACAATTTCTAGGTGGCCGAGTGCTCAAGGAAGTTCGTTTACTATTGACCACGTGGTCTGTCAACACTGAGATTGCGGGTTCAATTCTCACTGCAGGCAGGGTGTACTCGACTCCAATCTTAATTGACAAGGATTGCCAGTTTTCCTACCGCAGGTCGGGGGTTTTCTCCGGGTACTCTGGCTTCCTCCCCCAATAAAAACTGGACGCCATGATATAGCTGAAAAATTGCTGAAAGTGGCGTTAAACACCATCAAACAACAAACAAACATACAATTTCTACCCAACTATGAACTGAAAATGGGAGACACTATATATAATAGCAGTATGCATCTGAGGTAAAAATATTTTTGGCTTGGGACTGCAAACAGCTAATAAGAACTCGTTGAGGTCTAATACTAAAGAATTTATTTACCGGTATGGGTGTTTTCATTATAGCCCTGTTATGCATCCAAGGTCTGTAGATGGTCAATACACCCTTCTGAGGGCATTATTACAGACCAAGGACATATAAGGGGGCCATTATAAAATCACCCATTTCTTAATACTTTATTTACCAACTTACTATACAAATGACTTTTTTAACAATCAATTTTATTAAAAAATATTAAATTTATCAAAAATATTTTTTAACACAAAATTTGAGTGTTTTTAATGTTAAAACATGTTGGCCATCTTCATTTTTTATTTTCATAATGGACTTGTAATGAAACCGTTATTTCTTATAATGGCCATGGAAGAACAATTACAATGCAGATGCATATACATTATATTACTATAATAACACGTAGTTGGTTAATAACAATATAAGTTTCTAAATATACTTACCTATTTTTATCCATGTAGTGAGTACCATTATTACTTTCAGCAGTAAGTACTGCTACTACAAACTCATGTTTAACAACAGCGACATAATCAATTTTTATTTGTTTGTTTGAATGCTAATTTATGCAGTTTTTCACCTACATCATGACAAAGTTTTTATGGGGAGAAATTTATATGGCAAGAACTTTATAACCTTCAGCATTAAAACCTGTATTTTCTGTCATGCATTCAGGGCTCACGCTGGGTCAAAATTATAGGGAGAAGTCACTTCTCTTTTGTGGGCTGACAGGGAGAAGTGAGGATAGAACAGGGAGAAGTGAGTGGACAACAGGAAGAATTTGCATTATATGTCACGAAAGCGCCCTATTTTGTTTGTTTTTTTAATATGTGTTAATTTGGCATTTGAATTTTTTATTGTTACATGTTTTTAGTAGTTTTATTGAGGATAAAGTAAAAGATTTGATTAACAATTATCACACAATTTCATAAATACATGTATTAAACATAACAATAAAAAAAATACCAACTGTCACAGAACTGTTCATTAAAAAAATGTTTCTTTGTCATTGGTCTACAAATTGATTGAATTAAAATGAAGTACTATTAGAACTAGAAGTAGAAAATTACATCATTGTGACAAATTTGCTAGTATTTATACATATTTAACTTAAATTTGTTTAAAGTAAATGCCTAAATACTATTTTTTTACTACGTTTCTATCATTGCAATACTCATTTCAACACTATCAGCATCGTATATTTGCAATCTCCGGCATTAAATTCATATCCGCTCCGGAAACTTTCATGTATTTTTTCTCTGAACTGGTTTCCGGTCGTATTTTAAACCTACGCTTTATATATCAAATAAAAGTTAAAAGGGAACCAGTTGACGTTGTGGCGCGTAAACATAATAAACATGACGCTGTATCAAAAAGCGAAGATTTCTTAACAAAATGGGAATAAAATTTGAAAGGTGACATCAGGTGATTCTACAAAATAAAAGGGCGACTTCCCTTCGCTTTTTAAGATGATCGAGGGCGAAGTGGGACCACGATAAGGCGACTTCTTTGCCCGAGTCACCCTCCAACGCGAGCCCTGTGCATTAAAGGTTGGAATCATTTAAATCTTGCCCCATCTCTGACTCAAGACCCATGCTGTTGCCATAAAAAAGTGTTGCTATGCTGGTGATAAATCCTCATAATAATATGTAAAAATACTGCACCTAAATATTTTTGTTCCAAGACATGTTTGTATTTTAACATTAAGGATGTATTTAACTGGCACTGACATAGGCAGTAAACACCTGACTAAATCAGCTGATCATAGTTCAGTGGTCTCTATTCAAACACTGACCTTGTTGTAACAGTCTATCCTTTCTTAGCTTTCGAAGCTTCTTCAGATTTTTCAGTAAATCAGTGGCTCTTGTTATATCTTGTGTTTTTTTCCTTACTTCACTTAAAATTTTGTCTGCTGTCTTCTTTAATTCTTTTGCCTTGAATAAAATAAGCGTAATTAAAATGTTATCCAGGCTAAACAAAACTTGGAGCCAATCCAAGCCTCTGTATGAAAAATAGCACACGAAAAAAAGAGCGAACAACAAGAGCCAAAAGTCAAGGGACAGTTACAAATTCGGATATAGACAAACATATTCATCACAACACAAAATCCACAAACACAAAAACAGAAAGAGAGTAACCCAAACCCAATAAAAACCATGTCGAGTTACTTATTGTCAGGTCTAGGAAGAAGTCAAATCCGGGAATAGGAAATACTACCTATGACTCAGCGAAAATATCTGATTATATTTGAGAGATCGATTTTCCATAGCGATCAAGTCATGGTGACGACCATAGAACTTCTGGATAGATAACATCAACCTAGGTACAACAAACCCTTGTTTGAGTAGTTTAGTAGTCAAAAGCAGTGATCGGTCTAGAAAATCAGAATACCGATAGCAGGATCTAGAATAACGTATAAGTTGTGAAATGTACACACCATATGCTGAAGCTGCTAGAATGTTGCTTTTGATGAAGGGGAAGTTGACAATCGGAAAGTTGAAGTTCTGTATACCACTAATAAACTCAAAACAGTTCATGAAAAATCACAACAGTCTGAAAAGGCTGTGTTGCAAAGCAAGTGCCTTAATAAATTGGGAATGATTTACAATTTGTTGGAAGGTTATGGTCTCTGTAAAAAAAATTAGGAGTTTATATAAATGTTCTGAAAATTCAGAACATTTATATATTAATTCAAGTCTGGAAAATTAGGAAAAAAATTCTCAAACAATTCCACAATAGCAGGTGCACAACTTCAATACATGTGCAATCTTTGTGTGAAGTTTCAATTTGTTAGTAGAGGGTTTTGGGTCAGTCAAAAATGTAGGACAAGTTGATTACTAAAAAACAGAATCATCATATATAAGACGTGCTAAAAAGTTCTCCCGTCTAGAAAAATGGGAAAACATTTCTTGAACAATTTTCGTAGATCAGATGCACACATTCAATATGTGTGCAATCTTTCTGCAAAGTTTCCAGGATATGATTGATAGCTGTATGAGAAGTTGATAAACTCTTCTGAAAAATTTTCTGACAAATGAGTAACTTCCCAAGGCTAAACAACTGGGAACAATTCCTCAAGCAACTTTATAATAGTAGGTACACAACTTCAACATGTGTGCAATCTTTCTGTGAGGTTTCAGGGATCTGTGTTGAAAGCTAAAGGAGTTAATTAAACAAAATAGGTACCCTCTGCTGCAAATGTTCTGAAAAATGACAAGTTCCCACTTCTGGAAAATTAGGAAAAAAATCCCTGAACAATTTCATAAGAGCAGGTGCACAACTTCTGTTCTGGGTTGAAAATTGTTAATTTGTCAAATTGTTATTTCACAAAATAGATACCCTATTTTTCCAGCCTGCCCGACCATCAGCCCACCTGACATCACCATACTATAACCCGGGTTTGCACTTATGGAACCCGGCCAAAAGTATATCTGTTGTGCATATAAACAATCCAATAAATTTCCATGAAGAGTGAAAAGAAAAGGCATGAGAATAACAGCACAATAGCTTTTATAAGTTTATTTCAGCACTTTATTTAATTTTAAAAGAAATTAAACTTAACATGTATGGGGGAAAAGTCTGAAGTATATGTCATCTGTACATAGAGGTACATAATGCATCATGATATCAGTGGAGTATGATATAATCTGATACCCCATTTTGTTTAATAGCAAAAGCCCCTAAATAGCAAAATTTCCCCTGAGAAATAGGCTTATATATTAAGCAGATTACACTTAAGGCCTATTAACAAATCTCTATGTAAATCAAAAAGTAAAACTTCTAGAGTAATATTTGGTTAAAGATAACATGTAAAACCAAAACATGGAAAACTTATACTTGGTGCAATGAAAACTGATCCTCTTAATAAAGCAGCAAGATACCTGTCGTTTGTCTGCATCTTGTTTGTAAATTTTGTTCAATCTTTCGTCAATTTCTTTATGCAACTGATTACGATGTTCTAGTTCTTCCTGTTTACACAGGTATTTCTCTTGTCTTTGTTTCTTCATCCTTTCCTATATATACAGTTATAATGTTAATTTTTTTTGGCACAATTTTTCATTAGATTTTAGAATGAGTTCACAATGTCAAGAAGTACAGTCAAACCTGATCACAAAACCACCTTTACTACACATAAAACCTGTCATATAAAATTGTTATTGTTTAAATCTTTCTGCTTCCATTTCATATAAACTAAACATATAGTAAAAGAGCACCTGTCTATTAAGGCCACTTTTTTTCTCTCCCTAGACAGGTCTCTCAACACAGTGTTGACTGTACATTTCTCCATTAATATCTTGTGTGTTTTCAAACAAACGGTATCACATCAAACCCCCAATTCAATTTTTCTAAATGGTAAGTACCATATTGAGTAAATTAGTTGAAGACAATTTTAGTAGCAATGAGAAATAAAATTAATTTAATTGGTCCACTCTTTGAAATTTGTTGATCCACCAAGAAGCAGAATATTACCTTACTTAAAAATACATGTAAAAATGACAGTAAGTACTTAAATTTAATCAAGTTTTCTGATTTTCTAGATTGACATAAATTTGTGTTGGATTATGAACAAAACTCTAATTTATACATTTATAATTACATGTTCCTGAAGCTACCACAGTTTAGTATATTGTTTAGTTGCAGTAATTCAATGTTACAAATGAACAAATAATGCTGAAACTAAGATTTACTTTCTTAATACACAGAATAGAGTTATATCCAGTATACAATATTACGATTTCTAGATGGTTAAAATTACAGTTTATCACTTGTTCTCCTTTTTTTGGTCACATTGAAGGATTAGCAACATCACATAAAAGGTTGTGTCAAGGGTAAAAGGGTGCAAAATATGTATGGTCAAACCTTATCAAGATGCCACCTACACATATTGGGAGGGCAACAGGCCATGGGCCATTTGCTAATCCAACGTAAAATTACTTTTTCATATAGATTTAGTATAAATCTTAAGGAATTGTCCTTTGGTTGACACATTCAATTATTACTAAACATCCAGCAAGCAGTATTTCATTTATATTCAGGATAAGAACGGTTATAAAAGGACAAATATTTTAGGAATCGAGTTAGTGTTCAATTTTTACTGCCACTAAAAAAAATATAAGAGTTGGGTTGGGATGCTGGGTGTAGCAGCTTAAATTTGCATAATCTTTTTCAAAATCTTACACAAAGGGTCTTTATTGAGTAATTAAAATGTAATCCAAACACATTACTCACTATGGTCCAAGAAAAGGCTTCAACCTGTCACCTTAGAACAAGGCTGCTGAGCAGCTCTGTGGGTCAAGCCATGGAAAGCCTTCCCAGTACCCAGATTAGCCCCTGAAATTTTGAAATTATTTGAAAAAGGTGACATTTCCTTCCAAATTAACATGTATCAAGCAGCAACCTGTTTAGTAAAAAAATATTTATAAATCCTTCAGCTGTACAAGGAACCCTATATAAAATGAATCTGTCTTAGCGGGCTTTCCACTCTCCCCTGAGTGATCTCTTAAAGCAGGTTTGACCTTATACATACATGTTCAACTTTTTAAATGTCTGCTTATATATGCGAGAAAGGATGAATTAGGTAAAATGCCTGACTTCCAATAAAATGTTGTACTATTTCCATGAAATGATGTAAAAAGAGTTTAGCAAATGGAAGTTGTCATCTTTATTGACTACAACAAAGTAGATTGTTGTCAAGTTATTAAGCATTCATTGAAACCTCTAGAACTTCATTCAAAAGGATATGTTAATTACAAGGATATTGCATTCTTTATAGTGTCCCAACTCTTACACATACTGAAAATAAGATGTATACACGGTTAGAAGTTCTTGACTGAAAAATTAATTAAAAACCACAGGTAAAAGTTAATTTCAATCCTTGTTTCATAATGGAAATAGTCAGTTTTATTCTAATTAACCTAAAGAGTGAAAAGTACACAAGAAAACAAAACACTGCCAATTACTTTTCTAGAAAATGTATGTGTTGCTTTCATTTTAAGTGATATAATTCTTTGTTATCTTTTTCATCTGTTACATGTACATCAATTAAATAAAACAAGCTAAAAGACAAACCCTCTTATGTTTCTGCCTTTTAACTTTCTTTTTCAACTTTTCAATGTTTACAGTTGAGAGGTATTTCCTTATTGTGTTCATTTCTTCCTGAAAATGCACAAAAACAAAATTAAAAAATATATAAGGAAAACACCAACTTTACTGCAAGTATTGCAATATTTTGAGGTGATTGGTGTATCTGATCACTTAATGTCAGTAATTATGAAATGGTACCATTCCTGCTTTACTCTTGATGGAACTTTAGAACATTATTATAATTAACAATTAATTTTTATATAATAAAGTTGACTTTCTATATACAAGGTAATATCTTTTTGAGTAGTGCTGATTAATTAAAGTGGGGAACAGGTTTTTTTTTTGTTTGTTCAAATGATGTTTTTGTGGTGTCAAGTGGAGAATTGGTGTTAAGTTGGGAATTTGGGTTTACGTATGTCGGTTTGTTCAAATGTTTTTGTGGTGTTAACTAATTTTCATCTACATGTATATATGTGTATGGTTTTTACTGGGGAGAAAGCTGGAGTACTAATAGAGAACCCCAAACCTTTGATAGGAATCAGGGTTTTTGGATTGGTTATATCAGTCAATTGACTGGAAAAGATCCCTAATTTTGAGTAAGTAAAGTCACAGAAATATTACTTTTACATACCAACAATGCTCTCAAAATTCAAACATTAATATTCTATTACCTTCAGTCTGTCTGCTGTTTTCATTTCCTCTGTAAACTGAATACTGTCACAGGCTGACAATACTCTGATCTGTTTTTGAAGTGATGCCATAAGAAACATCATTCTTTTGGTCTTCTCCTGAACATCACAGATCTAAGAAATACATCAACAACAAAGATAACTAGTACATGTATGCATAAATATTTGCTTGGGTAACTTGAAACAATCATATTATCAGGACTACCTTATTTGCATATAAATTTTACTGCTGGAACCTTGTTATTTCAAGCAACTTCAATTCTTAAATGTTACTCAAGCAAATCTGTGTAATAATATACATGTACAGTATTAAGATCTACTGTATATACTGGGGAGATACATTTAAATTCATACATGCAATATTTCTTTCAACCCAAAGTATAAGAATGGACTCAATTTTTGTGTGAAATTTTTAGTCAAACTTAACTTTGTGGTACATGTTTTATTACTATGTATGGTTTTTGTTTTGAATGGTGTTTTAACGCCACTTTCAGCAATTTTTCAGCTATTTCATGGCGTCCAGTTTTTATTGGGGGAGGAAGCCGGAGTACCCGGAGAGAACCCCCGACCTGCGGTAGGAAAACTGGCAATCCTTGTCAATTAAGATTGGAGTCGAGTACATCCTGCCTGCAGTGAGAATCGAACCTGCCATCTCAGTGTTGACAGACCACGTGATCAATAGTAGACGAACTACCTTGACCACTCTGCCACGGAGGCCCCTACTATATATGGTAATAATACATGTAACACAAAGTTAGTATATAATTGTTTGTTGTTTTATCTTATTGTTTTACCATGTTTGTGCTAATTTTCTGTTATAGTCTGGATGGACCCTGTATTGGACATATGGTTGCCACCCTTTTGGATTTTATTTGCCACTCTGTGCAATCCTAAAGTCAATATTACAAGCAGTATAAAATACTTGGTTGCCACTAATGGTGGAAGAATATCCTGACACTTATGAACTTATGAAAAATTTAAGTAATATTGCAAGTGTAAGCTCTTGGAATACTTGAATTTTGGAATATTTATATTTGACTACAAAAATTATAGCCAGCATTAAGCATTATCCCACTAGTAAGCTGACCCTTCAAAATTTGTCCTCAGTTATTATGAACTAGCATTTCTTAATATATCAGTTCATAACTTGTATGTAACACTAAAATAAACATATTCAAATCTACCAGTTGAATAATTTATTATTTTTTATTGTCTTTTGATTTCAAACTAATTTTGACTATATTCCCTAAGTCAAAGCATCAAAGTGATTATAGTAAACTTTACCGTGTCTGTCCAACCGGTTTTTGCCTGGCAAAATTGAAAACTGCTACTACGTTTGGTAGAGTTTATGGTCCATTTGTAAATCTCATATAACACTTTTTGAAATCAACAATTATTTTCCACAGTTAATCGGCGTTTTGAAATGCGGCTGAATTTTCATTTTGATCAATCAAATTTCCATAGGAAGTCAGCCATCTATTTTTCTTAAGGGTCTAATGTTGTTTACAAACATTCGTCTGCTTTCATGACGTTCATTGGTATTCGGACAAACCGCAAGACTTTTCCTGCCTTAACTACAGACTACATTATCCGAAGGATTTCGAATAGACAACAATGGAAATTTCCTAATGTACACTTCTGTTCAAAACAAGGTCAAAATTTAGTATGGAAAATACAAAAGGAAAATAATCTCGACTAAACGCGGTAGCAGTTTTCCATTTTGTCAGGCAAACACCCGTCAGGATGACACGGTAAAGTTTACTTTTATAGTAACACTTTTATTGATCCTTAAAATGATCAATTAATGTAACTTTGATTATCTGGAGATTGGTAAACAAAGATGGCGCTTAAGAAATCATTTGAAGCTCAGTGCTGAGAAACTATCATTGTTTTCACTTTTTGTGTGAGGTCATTGTCACCACTGTATAGCTTGGGGACATTCAGAACTATGCCAAATTTTGTCTCACACCATGAGATACAAAATGTATCACATTTATGGTTCAATTGCTAACTTTAAATACACCCAAAAAGTGGCACTGAATTTGTTGAACCTGATAAGAAAATTTTATTTAACCCTCAATACAAAATATTCTAACATCATTACATACATTTCATAAGTACTAGTATTAATTTAAAGCAGTGTTATACCATGTAATGATGGAGCTGAAGAATGTGTATGATACTATTTACAGTAACTATATCTTTAGACAGTACTTGTACAGTAGTGAAATAAAACTTTCTTTTGACATTAATGGAATATCCACAACAGATACATGTACAGTGAACTTTTTATGAATATGTTGTGTGGTATGGTTTTATAGTAAATTAACTGGTTTTTAGCTTTCTGTTTTGTTTCAATACATGTACTACATGTAGTATACACATGTACAAGTCCACGACCCTGGTTATAATAAAAACATACAAAAACATGTAAAAGAATTCTTACATTTACATTATTTGGCACTGGCATACATTTTTTCATCTTTTGCACACCCTTGCTCACCAACCAATCATTAATCCACTGTTTGTCTTTGTCTTTTTCAGATATTGGTTTGTTGTTTACTATTGTGGTTGTGTTCTTCAACTCCAGATGACTTCTATTTGCTTGGTATGGTTGAGAATGTCTAATTGTTCCATGTACATGTACATTAAATTGGGAATCTGCAGTTATCCCTGTCTGTGGATATGATTGTGAAGTACTTTGGTGAATTGTGACATTATCTACTAAAGCTTGAAACTGATTTTTATTTGGAAATGGATGTCCTTCAGGTGAAAAATTTGGTGGTGCAAATGGAACTGGTGTTCTGTTTATGGGTGGATTCATCATTTGTTGCATATTTGGGTTGAGGAATGGCATTTGAGGTGGAGGAACTGATGTGTTTGGTGGTTTAAATCGATCTTGTATATTTGAAATTTGTGGTGGTACATTCTGAAAACTGGTAAAAGTTGATTGCATGTTCACAAACTTTGGTTCTGGTTTATGTGGGACATTTAAGACACTGGACTGACTAAACTGACTTTGAGTATTTCCGACAAATGATCCTGAACTTGGATTTAACATATCTAAACCAGGGATATGCATTTGCTGATGAGGCTGACTGTCTTGAAACTTTTGTAGCATTCCTACTTTATCTTGATCACCTCTAAAATATTTCTTTTGTTCATTCACATTACTTGGCTTAAAACTGTAAGAATCTATGAACTGATTATTATTAGGCTGTTTTATTGAATTTAATGAACCACCATTGTCACTGAAACAGGAATCCATAGGTTCATTTAAACGACTAATGTCATTTTGTCTAGTTAGAACAGCATTGTCCAAGCTTTCATGAAAACTGGCAGCATTATGGGAGGCTTGGGGTGGATGGGTCCGATATTGTCCATAGTTGCCATATTGCATACTGACCCCTGGAATTTGAGGCCTAACTTCTGGTTTCATAGCAAATGACATATTAGTTTGTTGATGAGCATGATGTGTTGGTGGTTGTCCATGAAAATCAATTGCCCCAGAATGTAGACCTCTCCTATCTTGTAAAGCTGTTCCATTCTGATCACCAGGTGACTGATTTTGAAAATTAAATTGTTTAGACTGATGATAATGGTCTCCTCCGGAATGTGGATATCTTGATCCAATGAAACTACTTGGACGATCATGTCTAACAGGTCTTGAGGCATTGTGAGATACATTTGGGCGATTAAATCCTCCCTGGTTCCCTGTTTGTCCAGGATTTCGAGGACGCATTGAGTATCTATTACTCTGTCTATTATCCATTTTTAAATTGTTAGAATATATGTTTTAAAAGGGGACAACAAAGCTCAGAATAGTAAGGAACAAGAAACAACTGTGTAATGGGAGCATCCATCTTTCTTATCGAATGCGTGGTTTAATAAACATTAAACAAAATTAAATAACCTATGCAGACTGAACTTAAAATGAACAAGATGTGGATCTATAAAAATGAAATCCGTTTTTGCAGAACTTTTCAAAAAAAATTTTGTGCGACATCACGTGATCATAACAAAAAAATCCAAAATGTCGTCTGACAGCAGAGGTTGTCGTCTACTTTCCGATTTAAATTCATCTTTTCGCAAAGATCCTGAGATGTAATTTAAACTAAAACATAACATTGTTTTTGAATAATATCTACAGATTGTTTGTTTTTTGTTTATAGTTATACACTTTATTTACAATCTGTAATAAAGAAGAACCAGAAGATAAATACTATTATTCATATGTAAACAAAGATTTAAAATTTTGACTGATAAAAGTGTGCTTAGATAATGGCTGATCAAGATTGTACTGTAGTTAATTCATAAGCAAATAGAGATGTCACAAAGAACAATACATGCATGTATTAATAGAATAATATGAATATAGGCTCAGTCTAAATGCTAGCATCGCTCATCATATATGCCCAGAAATGTGTCCTAAATTTGACATATCTAAATTTGAAACCCAGATATAGGAGTGGTTACATACAGTTACACTGGTAACATGTTCCTCCTTATATTTATTTTAAGTACTTATTACAAAACAGTCAAATTTAGGATACACTTTCTGGACATATCTCTCACTCATTGTTAATGACGTTACCAGTCATTTCGTACCATAATCAAATCGTACCATCCGAATCGTACCATAATTAAAACCGTTTCGTACCATAACCATTTCGTACCATAGCCATTTCGTACCATATGGGGGAAGTGTATAAATGAAAACCTGTATGCATTTCAACATAATATTGCTCTTTCGATCAAAGTGGTAAATAGAAATAAAAACTATTTTTTATTTTTTAATTTATTAACATCATCATTCCGTCATAACATAAAATATCAGATAACAACGTAATGACACAGATAAAAAATATGTTTTAAAGCTTAGCAACTATTTTAACATGAACTACTATTTTCAAATATTGTTACAATATGTTATGTTATGTTATTTGTCTTTCATAACAGCACTGGGAAAGAAACTTTTTACGGAAAGTCATTATTGCTTCCATATCTTATTTATGAATAATAAAGCCATATTTGTTTACACAAGTATTTCAAATAACCTTTTTTTAATTAATAATATTGAAAATATCTTCTTTAGATTAATTTAAAGATTTTTTTTTACGAATATTTGGAAATAATACATTAAAGTATTTCAATTTTTTGCATTCTACGAAATTGTTTACATTTGGTACGATATTATTTTCATATGGTACGAAATGGTAATAAGTTATGGTACGATATGGCATTTTGATGGTACGATTTGGTAATTTTGGGTATGAAATGGCAATGGTACGATTTGGTTATGGTACGAAATGACTGTAATTCGTTAATGACGTTACTTCAGAGCACCCTAACGCCACGGTGCCTCTGCATTCCATTGGTGATGTGAGGTTGCTGATGAGTTGGTGACACACAAATCTGTCAATTTACAACAAAAGCCTTTCAGATTGCTAAAAATGTGCCTGACATTTTTGTAGTTATTTAAAAATAAACACTTTAATTTGATCTATGTCAAAATTATTTTGGTCTACTTTTATATTAGTTTTTGGAATTTTTATATTAATATTTTCGTCAGATCGTTAAGCTACCATATGAAATGAATTTGTTCATATGGATCATGTGACTTTTTTACACACACAAGCTTCAATCGGTGTAGCTCGCATCTGCAATGATTGCTTATATGATGAGGACCAAATAAATCTCATTAGGCTGGGGTTTTTTTTAAATTTTTGCACAAATCCATGGCAGGTGTGCCTGTGCTGTTTATGTAGTTTGCTTTATAGCAATGTCCAGGTATAGTATGGTTTTAACCTTATTGAGAATGATTGCAAATTTTCCTCCCCCAAGAAAAACTGGATGCCATGATAAAGCTGAAAAATTGCTGAAAGCATTAAACACCATTCAAACAAACAAACAAACCCAGCAATGTCTACTTTGCCTTCCTTTTATATTAAAATAATGAATTAACTGCTCATCTGCTTTTTCAATAGATTGTACTTGCAAGTCATGACAAAGCAAAAAGAAAAGGCACATCGACTCTAAACGGTGGTCAGGTTAGACTGCAAGAAGGGGTGCATTCCAGTTTGCCGAATCCTAATTTGCAGATTGCTGCGTCAAATTTGCCAATTCCCAGTTTGGCGATTCACTATTATTCAACCATTAAAGAACAATCAACAAGGATTGTAAAATAAATTTATCGAGAATATGTGTATTTGGAAACTTATGTAAATTAATGATATTAATTAAATAATTCAATTAATTAATTTAATTGACATACAAAAAATTTAATTTGTTACTTATAAATTATCAGCTATTTGTTATAAATCAATGATAAGCTGATAATTTTCATTTGAGAAAAAATCAAGTTAATCATGTTAATTTAACATTTAACTCCCTGAACTTATATGACAATTCTGGATGCTTAGAAAAATTAAGCAAAAAATTAATGACAAATACTTTTAACGATCTTTCACAATTATGAATTATTGGCTTGGGCCGTTATTTGTTTTGAAGTAATATGAAAAGATTAATTAGTGATTGAGAAAAATTAAGTTAAACAGAAAGAAATTTCAAACAGAACTGCATCTAACTTACTGAAATTAACAAACCAATTTCACATTTTTCCCATCAATATTATGAAGAATGAATTCATAAACCTACAATCATTCATGGATAAACCTTGTAGATTGTTCTTAAGTGGTCAAATATCAGGGAATAAGCAATCTGGGAATCGGCATATTGGGAATTGGCAAACTGGTACTAAAGCGCAAGAAGTTCCCACTCTCTGTAAATAAGGCAAAAACCACATTAGATCCACAAGAAATATAAGATGCTTATTTCTTTATTTTTTAGTGATGAATATGACTTTCTTCCTGTTCTGGAGCCAAAACATAACAGAAGCCCTCTTGTTCTGCAAGATCACAAACTTGGTCTAGAAATGTGGAGTGTTAAAATACTTCATCAGTATGCCTATCATACAGTGATGACATGGAGAATGAAAGAAGCAAATGCAAAATTTCTAAGTAAGTGTTGCCAGGGAGTTATTAATCTTTCTGATTTAAACACAAAGTAAATTTTTTTAAAGCATTCTTGTTGACCATAAGATAAAAGTTAAATATGCTCATTGGTAGCTTTCCCCCAATAACAAAAAGACTTAAAATACATGTTTTTGCCAAAAAAATGAATCCTGTTTTATTAAAATTGTTGAAAGTCCAGGATGTTGGTAATAATCACAAAAACCATTCCATTATGTCAGAGATTTTCAAATGAATATTTTTTGTGCAGGTCCTGCAGACTTAATCAGCTTAACCAGAGCCATTGTTCTTGTCAATCCAGACTGTTCTACAGCATGGAATGTAAGGTAAATAATGTGTATTCCACTGTCTGCGACATTCAGTTTTAGCGCTTAAGTATTTCAAAGGAAATACTTCAAGATAAGCCCCCTTTTTGTCTGTCCTGAACCATTAAAAAAATATATTTTAATATAGTTTGGAACATGCACATATGTATTTTTAGCTATATATAATGGTGTTCTCTGTCAATATTGTTACAAGTACATGAAGATGCAACAAAATAGCAGTCTCTTGTGTTTTTTGTAACTATTTGTGAATTAAGCACAAGAGTGTCTGCTGCTTAATATTGCAGTTAGGTGCAATGTTGTTCATAATCATATAACATTTTGATTTTCTCAAGGAAAGAATTAGTTGAGAGTGGTGATCTTTTAATATCAGATGACCTGAAGCTTGGCATGCTAGTTCTAGGAAAACATCCAAAAAGTCCAG
The DNA here is from genome assembly GCA_944474755.1 of Limnoperna fortunei. NCBI lineage: Eukaryota > Metazoa > Mollusca > Bivalvia > Mytilida > Modiolidae > Limnoperna > Limnoperna fortunei. The sequence goes on along the minus strand of OX104116.1, from coordinate 13,163,361 downwards.
AAACATTTAGTCACAGGTATGACTGTAAAACTGACTGAACTAAACTTCTAAATTAAAGCAATTTCCTGCTGATAAATCCATTTCTCATTTATGTACTACTTTATAGACTATAAGGTACAAAAAGTAACAAAATTTAAGGTGTCACCACCTGATTTTATCTTATTGGATCAGTTTTCTCAGATCTGTCAGTAACTTTTTACTGGTACCCTTTGTCTTCATTATTTTTAAGACCTTGCCTCATTTTTGTTTGACAGGAAATGGCTGTTTCAGACTTTGATTGACTCTTGTTTGACGAACAGTAGTGGGAGCACTATTAGTAACAGTAGTGTGTGTAATAACTTTGTGAATATGGATGCAATTGACATCAATTTGGATCCAAATGTACAAAATGGATACAATGTTGACCATGCTGGCTCTGCTTCAAATCAGCCAGAATTCAAAGAACATGCATTTAGAGAACTCAGAATTTGTCAAAAGGCTAGTGAAAAATACCCATCTAATTATAATTCATGGAGTCATAGGATATGGGTGTTAAAGCAGTGCTTCAATTGTTCAATTCAGGTTAGTAAGATACTTGTTTGTTGTATGTTGTATTTTACAGGAGAAATGTACATAAAATATATGTGCAAGTGTTTTATCGTAGGATTTGATATAGGTTTAAAAATTGGGATTGATCAATATTAATTGCCACAAATACATACCTGTACATGTAATTTTATTCAAATTTATATCTATACTACATTTTTGAATACACACTGTTTTGCTTCTAAGATCATCTGGTCAATCTGTGTATGCATTATACAATACAATTGGTTTTATATACATTAAATTATTTTAGTCACTTGCTGTACGAACCCTGTAGGGTTCGATACTCACTACAGGCAGGGTGTACTCGACTCCAATCTTAATTGACAAGGATTGCCAGTTTCCTACACCAGGTCGGGGGTTTTCTCCAGGTACTCCGGCTTCCTCCCCCAATAAAAACTTGACGCCATGATACATGTATAGCTGAAAAATTGCTGAAAGTGGCGTTAAACACCATCAAACAAACAAACGAACCCTGTATCATGTGTATTGTTTGAGTATAAACATCAGGCTGTACTATACATGTAGACAATTACAGCAGAGGAAATAAACCAGTGTTCAATCTAGAGCGCGCCATGGTGCCATTCCTGCATTTTTTGTTGAATTGACGCACTTAAAAAACCTCCTGTGTCATTACTGGCGCAACTTAATTTTTCATTGCTTTGAGAAATTCCCCCATAGTCAACAGCTTTGAGAAAGTCCCTTTAAAATATACTGGAAATTTAACTGTATTCTCGGTCCTAAGTACACTTTTTATCATGTACAATTACAATTAGCAAGCTTCTAAATCACGTAGACAATATATTATCGATTTTTTTATAACATGTTGTTCATGCTTCAAGATGAAGCATATTTCTTCATATTTTACTCCCATAGGAGATAAACGTGCAAAAACGGATGAAAATCAAAATGAAGCGGGTATCGCACCGACAGAGAATGCGAACAAAGAAGCTGAAACAGAACAATCGGTGCCGCGGACTGCATCAAGCTCTCAGTCAACATCGAATCCAATCAGTGTCACACGAAAATTTCAGAATGGATTGTTATCTGATATTAAATATAAAGATTGGCTTAATTTTAATAAAGATTAACAACACATGACATGTTCCATCTGCATAAAAACTAATAAAAGAAATCCCTTCACTACCGGTTGCTGTAATTTTAGAATGTCCACTTTAACGAGGCACATTAACACGTGTTAAAGTGGACGTACTAAAATTACAGCATGCGGTAGTGAAGGGATTTTGTTTTTGCAAACTGAATCATAAGCCTTCCCTTTTTGTCCGGTTGTCATGGTTGTCATGTCTCTATATTGGTGTTATTGACCCCTAGCTATAAATTCTGGCCCCCTATGGTAAGTTATTAGGCCATCATGACCCCCTTAGGCCAAATTCTAGATTGAACACTGAATAAACAAAACAAAAACCTCACATTTAAATAAAAAAAGCAACAAATTAACTAAACAAAAATAATTTAACAAAAGAATGACAAACATGAGTATAAATATGTTGTAAAATAAATATAAACATATACATCACAACAGCATATAAATGCACAGAAATTAAAAAATATATGAATTATTGTCACTATTTGTATCCAATTTAGTTTACCCACTGTTTGTACTTACAAGTTTCTTTAAACATTGCAACTGCATTTTAATAAAACATACAGATATTATATTAATATCGCCATACCCACCGTATGCAAATTGTTTTGGGGGAACTTAAGGAAATAAAGTGTTATCTCCAATTACAGTATCCACATGAAATCAATGAAATCATTTAAAATGAAGCTTAATTTGTCTAATTTTATTAAAATTATTCTATTAAAAGTGTAGAGATAAGAAATCAGTATGGTTATTTTTTTATGAATGAATCCAATAGTAACTGTCAATTTGGTCTTGCTGGCTAGGGCAGATGTTTACAACTGTCCAGGTAAACATTACCAGAGGTAATTATTAATGGAAGGTATTGTCCACAGCTTTAGTTGAATAAACAATACAACAGGAAATAGTGACAAGTGTCACTGTTTTGGATAGCACTGCGGCATGAAATTGCAGTAGCCTGGTGCTTAAAGGGCCTGGGGAGAACACTGAATAAATTCTCCTCATAAAATTGGCATAAATTATATAAAAAATAAAATCTTGTTTCCATCTATCTAGGTTTTATTTGGTGAACTTCACACAACAGAGAATTGGATCTCTAAGCACATCTCAGACCACAGTGGATTCCACTACAGACAGTTTCTACTTACAAGTTTACAAAAGCAGTCAGCAGAATTAAAAGAACAGTTTTCTGTGTGTTATAAAAACTTGATACAGAAAGAGTTGAATATGATAATAGATCTGATAAAACGTTTTGCAGCACATGAAGCTTTGTGGTATCACAGGTTAATATCATAATTGCTGAACAATTCTATTCATGTTATTATTTATGAATATTTAGTGCTTGGATTGGATAAAAACACTAATTACATCATCTCAGATAATTTATAAATCAACATTTACTCTGAGTAGACAATTTTCCGTATCCAATGTAAACAAGATGGTGTCCTCCTAGCACATTGTAAGGTAGAGGGAATAATGTCTTCGCAATAAATTCTCGATGGAGATTTCAAATAAAGTATAGTATAAATAAATATTGTTTTTTTTCTATTAATATTTACAAAACCGAGATTCTTTTGGTACTATGTTTTCTATATTCCTGCTCTTTCCAGCCTTGGTACATTTTGAGTTGTAGATGAGTTTCTGTAACGGTTTTTCAGCTTTGAATGACCTGAAATTGGTTATGTTAGGTATTTCCTGTGGCAAGAATAGAAAAGTAGGAGTTTGTTGTTATCATACTTTTTTATATTTTCAGACGATTCATTTTCCAAAATATATGTCAGAGTTACTCTGCAGGAACATTGGTTGAGCATCAGCCTCAGGATTGTTTTGAAGATGACATTGTTCTCAACAATAGTCAAAAGAAGACAAAATTAGAAAATGAAAGACAAGTGCTGCTTTTAAAGGAAATAGACACTGTGTCAAAAACTGACTTAACCTGCAAGGATAAATACCACAGAAATTTGGCACAGAAATACATAGATTGGATACAGAAATTCTCACGCTCACTGGAAAGCTAGCATTTTCAATTTGTATACCTGTGATGAAGTTTATTTAGTTGGCCATGACATGATAACAATTTGTGCTAATTCTCTGAATATATTGCATTTAACACTCCTCAGATCTTATAACCTATGACCATTTACACCAACTTTCATGGAGTCTCCATCATTGCATCAAAGTACTTCTTGGCTAGCCCTAATAAGAAATATTCTGTTATTCCAAAACCTTTGTCATAGTTCATTTCTTATTTCTCTTTTTTTAGATAATTATTGTAACCAATATTGTCATCATGTAAGAAAAGCAATTAAATAAAATTTATTTTTAAAAAAACATAGTTTGATAAAATCTTTTCCAGTTTTATCAGTTTCTGCTCTTTGTTATAACAACGATGATAGAGACTTTATAAATTTAGAATTTTCCTGAAATTGTACATGCCTTGTTATCTGGCCTTTTTTCAGGCTTAACATATATCAGTAACAGAATACAATTCTTTGAAAAGTTAAAACAAAAATGAACATAATGCAAATTATTTAAAGAAATCTTTTCTTTACAGTGCTTTCAGCAGTATAACATGAATAAATATCTTTTATGAGAATTTTTCATGTCAATTTTATTCATGGATTGCTTTCCTTAGACATTTTACATTAAAGCTAGTTGATGACAGTGAAAATATGATAGTTAGTTTGTTGAAATGATTCATTTTATATTAATTAGTCTATGTAATTGAAATTGCTATACCATTCTGGTAAGGACGTCTAACTATAGATAAAAGACAATTGATATCGTTAATACATGTTAAATCATAGTTGTGCCAAGGTGTCTTCATTTTATATCTTAAAACCTTGCTATAGTTGTATATCCCGTCTGTGATAACATTTGTGTTTTTATCATGTAACCTTAAGCAAGCATATGAGGTTGTGATATTGCTTTTCTTGTTTACTGTGTGATATACATGTATGGAGATGCACACATGCTGTTTTCACACCTATCATTGTTAGATGTGTATATTAACTTAAATCATATTTGCTAGACATTTATTTGGGTTAATGTAAGCATGCTATTCATAAAACATTTCAATTTACTCTCTCTGATAAATAAAAGTGAGATTCTGAACTTTATTTTTAAAAGATTTTATATTGCTAAATCTTTAATTTATTGATGAATATGAGAAGATAACATAAAATCAGGCAGAAATTTCACAATTTAATTTATCACCCAAAGACAGATAAATGAAAAAAGTTGTTTAAAAAAAAAACAAAAAAAAACCAGAAAACACCTGTGTATTGAACCTTTTTCAGTAAATTAGCTGTAAAATTATAAAGTTACAAAAGTACAGCAATTTGTAACTGCTGCTAAAGGGAAATTCCAAGAAACTAAATCAAATAAAAAATAAAAATCAGATGATAGTTTTGCTCTATACTATAAAATGTTATGTGTGTAGTATACAGAACAGATTTGAATCAGATTGAAATTGCTGGGAATTGTAAATAACATTTACTAGTACATGTTATTCTCTAAAATATGAAGAAAGTAATTTTACAGATAATAAACTCAGCATTCTTAGGATTAGATTTATTTTTGTCAGTTTTTATTACCCTCAGATTGGACCTGTATCCTTAGAACACCTTCGTAACTTGTCATTATTGATATATTCAAATATTTCCTATACAATAGACCACAGATCTTCTTTCAATGATAAATGTAGCTTCTTAAACATAACACAGAACAACTGTATCAATATATAATAATGTATCTATACATCTTACATTATAGTTGCAATATCCAATTTATATATAGATTATTGTTTTTTTTCCCCAAGATAGAAATTATCCATTGAGACCCTTTAGTCAAGATTGATAATGAGGGATTCAGAATATAAAACAAGCAATGATCTGTTTATCACTTTTTATGTAATAATTAGACTTCATGTTGCCCTTAGAAACTGGCTATTCATTGGTCTGAAATTGTCATATGACTCCTCATAGAAATTGTCATACGACTCCTTATAGAAGTTAAAGAAGTTATTGCTGATTAATTAATGACAATTTTAGACAAAATTACCAGTTTTTGTATTAGAATTTAAAAACTAATACCTGAAGTAAAGCTTTATAAAGCAAAAATAATCAGAAGTACAAGCCTACAAATCATTTAATTGTCTGAAAATTTTCTCTGGGGTAATATACCTTAAATGACAATTTTTTGTGAAATCGGTAGGTGCCCTGTAACTGAAATTTTTTCACAATTAGAGTGAAATTGTAATTTGCCAAAATGATCAGCAAGACCCGGATAAGTAATTCATTTTGTCCATAATTCTCATAGGATTCTTTATAGGGGGTAATAATGCCCTTTAAAGATGACTAAAGACAAATTATCAGTTTTTGTGTTATAAATTGAAATCGATTGCAGCTAGAATAAATATATAAATTACTAAAATAATAACAATGACAAGGGCTACAAATTGTCTGAGTCCTTAGTAGGAGTTATCCCCCTTTATGACAGTATTTGATGAAATTTGTAGTTTTTGCCCTGTAACATAAATGCTAGTATAAAACTAAGTTGCAAAAATGATCAGCAAGACAAGGCCTACAAATCTGTCATTGGTCTAGTCCAAGAATTCTCTGCAGTCCACTACTTTTTCAGACCTTGATTGGAGCGGGGAACGTCAGAAAGCTCTCCATTAACAAAGCAGATTTTGCCACACTAGTCCGAGTCTGCACATTTCACTATTTCCTAATGTTAAAAAAATTTTCATTAGTTTAACTGTATATAAATTGCTTATCTAAATATTTTTCTCCATGAAAATAATCAACTTGAATCAAGCTAATTTGAATCATGTTTCTAAGCTTGCTTTCATTACAAACCTGTTGTTCCTACATTTCACTTTCATATTAAACAAATAATAAAGTGATACAAGATTTTACTTTTGCCCCTATGAACCCTGGTAGCTACTGAAAATAGTCTGGATGAATAGGTAAACATGGATGGGATAATTTTGCATTTCCTTTGCAGTTTCCATAAAGCTTTTCGTTTCTTTAAAGTCTCGAGAATTGGAAGTTGAAAGTAGGAAGTGGTGATTAAATGGGAGTAGAAGTGTACATAAATTAGCTTGATTGAAGTTAAGACGGTTATTTTTATGGAGAAAAATATCCAAAGAAGTCTAAAAAAGCTTCCAACTGCAGAAGATTACTTGGCAAAATAATCAGTTTGTGTTATAATATCTAAAGTTAAACTGTAAATTAGTAAAATAATAAGAATGACAAGGCCTAAAAATTATTTACTGTAAATTTGGAAATTATTGCGTGCATTTATTATTGCGATTCGTGGACCCTCTCAAATAATGCGAGTTCATATTTTTGCAATCGGCTGAGGTAGCAAATGACAACGAATTATTACTCAGCAATTGTCAGATTTTCGTTAAATGTTTGTCGTCTGTACATAATTGCTCTACACCAAACGGAATACACATTCATTTTCTAAAGCGATTTACCTCTGTTGAAAATCAGAAACCCTAGTCGCGTGTCTTAAATAATGAGATGATTTGTGTATATTTAGGTTCAACGTGGGTACTAAAACAGTTATTTGTTTACATCAAAGAAATGAATATATTATGTTGTGTACAATTATCGTATTCAAATTAAATGGCTATAGTAGGGCTATGTATGCACGCTAGGTTGAATAATTTTGTCAATGGATAAACGAAAATAGAATTGCGAGGTTTAATTATTGCGATCAGTGAATGATCGCATTATTCGCAATAATAAAAACATCGCAAAAATTTCTGAATTTACAGAAGTTGTTCAAATATTGTCTGATAACTCCTTAGTAGGAGTTATTTCCCTTTAATGACAATTTTCAATGGGTTTTAGGAATTACTCTGTTAGTAAAAAGCTTAATTCTATAAACATTGGTATCTACAATGACAGTTTACTATAACAATAAGTGTGAAACTGTAAATTGCAAAAATCTGAAGATAGCTGGAATTCATTTGTCTTCCAGGTGATTGAATACAGAGCCTCTAGTTATGCATCAAGCTGAAATGAGTTAATTGATACTATGATTGCACTACAATTGAGTAATTTTGTAGCATGCATTCAATGATGAAATATTAAATTTTAATGTGTTTTGAGAAAAAGCTACATTCTAGTATAATTATATTTTATTATGAGAAAGATAGTAGTCTTTCATATTGTACTAATATAGGTTCTTAAGATACATCTAAATTGATTTATGTTAATGAACTCGTCTATTTCAAACAATTGTATGTAGTTGTTGTACCAGTTTTAAAGGTAATAAATGTATTTATAATTGATAATGTTATTTTTTTAGCTCACCTGACCCATAGGGTCAGTGTGAGCTATTCTCATCACTTGGCATCTTTTGTCATCATAGTCGTCATTTATAAACTTTTCACATTTCAATCTTCTTCTCTTAAACCACTTGGCAAATTGGAACAAAACTTGCCAGGAATGTTTATAGGGTGGTTCTTAACAAAGTTTGAGTTCTTGGTGCTGATCAAATATTAATCATGGCTGCAAGGGCCAGTAATGCATTCTGATTTGCTGAATTTCAAAAATCTTCTGCTCATAAACCGCCCTGGCAGATTGATTTGAAATATTGCAGAAATGTACCTCAGATGGTCCTCTACAAAGTTTGATTTTTTTGTGCCGATCCAAAATCCAAGCTGGCCACCATCTTTCCGAATTACTGCCTTCTTCTTCCAAACTCGTCTTAAATACTCTGCATTTGGTAGTTATAATTAACAATCAGAGTTACTGCCTTATTCTTTAAAACAGGTCTTAAATACTAGTACTCGGTATGTGGTAGTAATATTTGGCAGTCGGAGATACTGTCTTGTTCTTGCTAACTGCTTACAAATAATAGACATTTGAAACTAGATCTTCGCAGTGCCCGATATCCAGATGACTTCCAGGACTGCATTCGGATTAAAATATAATTTGAGAAATATAAATAATGACAGTCATTTACCCCAGATATGTTGAAGGATAAATCTAAATCTGAGAAATGTGCATATATTCTTGCATGTCTAAAAATAAGCATTCAAAACTGTAATTCAACATGATAATCAGAACCACGCGGACCATTTAAACTTTGGTCTGCAGTAACAGCTGAAATGCTACTTGGTCTTTTAAACTCTTTTTACTTACTCGTAGGCCAATACATGCCTAAAGAACAAAAACAAAGTTTAATAACAATACATTACAAAAAAATGATACCAATTGAACATGTTGAACAGAACTCGAACTGTAGCCTAAAAGTTGAGTGCTTTTCAAACCAAAGTTTAAGAGAAGGGCATATATAAATGGTAATACCAAGATACCAAGGCCATCACCACATGACTTTTGTAATTTTGTTACTTAGGATTGAGGTGACCCACTTCTGGGTGCAACTGAGTCAATCAGGTACAAGTGTTCTTAAGTTATTGAAACTAACAATAAATGCTGTACGTAAACTCCCGACCTAAATACAATAAAAAATTATAACACATCGACTTTCTAAACGATTTTGTCCCCGTTGTTGAGTATCTTTCATTTATAAAAAAAGTTCAACATTATATTTAGTCGCTGACAATTGTTTTTATGAAACCTTACTGACCTGTGATATTTTCGTATTTAGCATGAAAGCATCAGGGTTTTACATCCGTTGGCTATAAAAGCTGATCTTAATGTTATATGCCCTTTTAATGTACATGAAATTTCGATTGACAACTTTTTGATGAATTTTATGACAGTTGTTTGCTTGAAAGATATCGAGCAACACGACAAACATTGATTGATGTCTTGCAATCAAGTGATATATGTCACGACAAACCTGTACGACGTTTATTTGATTGTTCAAATACACGTTTATTTTAATATCTAGAATGTGTTTATAAAGTGTATGCTAAAATATTTGCCATATTTGTCAGTGATATCAATTAATTATATTTACAGCCTCAAAGTGGCTTTTACGTGTACGTAAATCCAATGGACGGAAGTTGGATGAATTCAAAAATAGGACTGGATAATTTAGACAAATTTGCACGATAAAGTGATGTATACTTGCTTAATAAAACTTAAAGAACGGACGTTTCGAACTGAAAAAACCACCCACTGTATATTCCATACAGATGTGAACAAATATTAACGTTCAATATTTTAAGAGGACCGTGTATATGATGCTTGGCACGTACCCTAGTTTAATGTTTGGTAATATTTCGTCCTTTCCAGATACCAACCCAGACTATCCCAAACTGTGTGTCCTGTTGCACTCTTTGGCTCTTGTATTGAACCAGATACGCAAAAATCCCCGTTAATAAACAAAAATACCCTAGGTCGTGGGTTCACCTCTGTTATCACGAATTACTTGTTTATGAAATCAATACCCTATACTTAGCCTAACATAAATAACTTTTCTTTTGAGGGAAATTTTTATTTTTCATTTATTAAGTTCAAAGCAATATACGATGGGACAAACAACAACAAACACAGAAGGAAACACTGAGAGAAATCTGACTTTTACAACACACCCGTCGTGTCGTTGGTAGTTAATCAAGTCCGTTAGAACAAAATACTACACACATTTTAAGACAAATCTACATCCGTACTTACCTGAGAGACAAATATATATTTGTCTAGAAGTACATGATATCTTCCAAAATATGGCTTTATTGAAGACAGTATCCTTTGAGCAACAAAACGTAAGTTTGCAGTTTCCGCGTTAATCGAATTGTTCAGTAGGTAATCAAGGCATTCTTATTAAGCTCTGGTGTAACATATCAGTTGAGAAACGTAACAGCATATCCAGCAGCGGATGGACTATTGCTGCACAAGAAGGGACGATTGGAAAGTTGAAGAATGGAATTATTAAGAAAATTACCGAAAATATGTGATGTAAGAAGGTTGTAAAAGAAAATACCAAAGGGGACCGAACAACAAGAGCCGAAAGTCAAGGGACAATTACAAAATCGGATACAGACAAACATATACAACGCAAACAAAACCCAAAACACAAAAGCAGAAAGTGAGTAACCCGAACCTCCTATTCCAGTATATGACAATGAGTTAACTCGACGTTTTACCTTACGCACTTTTATATTGCACCTTTATTCAAGCCAACTATTCGTTATGTAGAAGTAGGCTACTCAGTCTTACTAGGTAGGACAGGTCGGATAAGTCGTTCTGTATATACATCTATCCATTCAACGTTAATATTATATGTACAGTAACTCAAGTGGATCGTGTGGATCACAACTGTAACATATACATTTACCTACTTTATATAATATGTAACTAAAGGAAGGTATATTTAGAAACTATATTAAATACAAACTTTTTTTATAAAAGAAGGTTTCGTAGCTGTTCTGGACAATTTAGGTTTACACAAAACAATGTGTATCATAACCCATTATTAATTAAGAAAATAATTTTCTACATTTGGTGCTTTCCAACAAATAAATACAAAACTGTGTTATCATAAATTGTTTATTTCGGAGCATCGTAAGAAATTGCATTATATATAGATTATTTTTAAAATAAGGCATAATTAATATGATATAGAATCCAAAATTTGTATATAGACAATTCCTCGAGACACAGTAATTGTTTTCCTAAGCTAAATCAATTTAAATATAATTGGCAAAAGTAAGAAACGTTTTATAAAGATCCCTGCTGTTGACTGCTAAACTATTCAAACAAGGGTTTGTTGTACCTAAGTTGATGTTATCTCTCCAGAAGTTGTATGGTCGGCACCACGACTTAATTTATCGTTATGGGAAATCAGTGTCTCAAATACGATATGACATTTTCGCTGAGTCATAGGTGGTGCTTCCTATTCCTGTATTTGACTTTTCCCTAGACAAAACAATGAGTAACTCGACGGGTGTCTAGTTAGAGGCAGGCACTGCTTACTCGTCCGGAGAACCTGAGTGCACCCATGGTTTTTATTGGGTTCGGTTACTCTCTTTCTGTGTTTTATGTTTTTGGGTTTTGTGTTGTGTTTGTCTATATACGGATTTGTAACTGTCTCTTGGCTTTTGGCTGTTGTTATTCAGTCGGTTTTCTTTGCTATTTTCTTTTAACCATGTTCAGTTTTGTCGTTATGTAGAAGTTTTGTCGTTATGTAGAAGTAGGCTACTCAGTCTGACAAAAGTATTGTCAACTTTTGAAAAAAACATTGATTGTGGACAGCACACTCGATCAGCTGATCAGGATGCAGCAGGTGCTAGCTAGAACTTATAAGATGGTGTCCAATGGAAACTAGTTTTGTACTAAGTTGAGAGTTAAGATATTGCAATGTTCAGAAGAAAATTTAGAGTAGCTATGCCGACAATGTACTATTGAGAAAAAACAACAAACGGATGTAATTATTATTTAATTGAGAAAAAACAACAAACGGATGTAATTATTATTTATTAAGCATTCGTCAATGCTCGTTTTAAGAGCTTAATTAATGGGACTGAATTCCTGTGAAATTCTCTGCTTATTAGGCTGTTTAAGTGCGTCTCAAAAAGATTCCCAAGCATTTTAAAAACTACAGATTTCAGAAATGAATTTTGAAATTGTTCTAGAAATGGATTTTTTCCTAATTTATCGAAGATTCGGTTGCAGTTTTTAACGTTGTTATTTTTTGTTTCAGTTTGTCGTGGATTCAACTTTATTTATTTCTGTGAATAAGTTAATATCATTGTGATTTTCGAGCTTAGTAACAAATCTTTCATACAAACCATGTCAACATTTCGTGTGTTTTACCATGAATTACCTGCGATATGTTAAGAAATATTATTATTTAATGAGCCGCCCTAACATGACTGTATTATTGCAATTAGCCACAGTGTCATAATTTAAGGAATGACTCTAATTTATTATTTTTGAAAAAAAATTATTGTGTAAAATAAATTTGGGGTGTGCACAACTGTATAATTATCGAAACAGGATACAAAATGAATATCCAAAACTGGGAGTGTGCCCATTCAATTTTGTTTATTGGAAAATAAGCAATGTTTGTCTATTCAACAATAAAAAACTATCAATATTAAATAAAATAAATGTATACATTTAAGTTGTGTATTTAATGACAAAAATATTGTAAAAAATCGGGTAATATTAAAAACACCAGCAAGTCTTATTTAATTATATAAACATTATACTTAAATTAATGATCATGTACAGCAGATTTTATATATGTTAGTACACAATACGTAGATGGAATGTGTCGTGTCAGATCATTGTGGGTTTACCTAAAGGATATAGTGTCAACATATTGGTATTTTATTTTTGGTTAGTGCAAATGTTCATTAATTGTTTGTTCGGTTAACACGTAAAAATGTTAGCCGTCAAAAATATCCCACTAAAATCTCTTTTATCACAACCTGTGCTTGATTGATATTCCTTTTGAGCGACTCGTTGTACTTGTTTTAAAAACGATTTACATTCAAATAAATAATATAATGACAAATTACTCAATTTTTGATCTTTAAAATATATTACCTAAACATCCGATGTTTTCTACAAAAATATTGATCACATGCAATAGTATTGCCTAGGGGTTCTGTAGGAAATGTCCATACAACGTCCCAGAACGGTATTGTCTAATGTATATAATGAAAACAGTAGTATTGTTTTGTATCCTCATACATGTTACTAAAGCTGTCTTTGTGCAGACTCAGTTTGGATGGGTACAAGGAAAACAAACAGAGGAAGCTTTAGTTTTTTATGGAATACCTTATGCTCAACAACCAAAGAGGTTAGTGGCTTTTACTTACTGATTTTAAAAATAACTAATTTGAAAATACCATTTAAACTCAATATCTAAATATTAATATCTGTTTTCTTTGTTCTAACCGAAAACAAGTGCTTATCTCTAATATATGTACTCATATACTTTAAGAACATTTATATGTAGTGCCAATTTTAGACTGCGTTGAAAGTTGATAACTAAAATAATGCTAAAAACCCAACTGGTTAACACAAATTTTAAACTCTAGTTATTCTAGTTTAATAACGTTTATTTAGCTATTTGGTCATTCATAAAATTAAACAAACCTTAGGTTCCAGCATATCTACACTACACCTTTTCTGTTTCATTAATGGCAGTGGTATGAGCATTTGGATGAATATAGGGGAAATGTTAGTTATTGTCTGAAGAGCACTTGTAGGAAATTAAGTTTTGTTTTGGTGGAGGGTTGCGAGAACATATTGTAAAATAAAAAGTATACGTTTGCAGAAAACTCCAGTATATACACAAGCTCATCGATACAACGATAATGTTTAATTGGGTTAAAGGTCTAGAATTTGTAATTATTTTATGTCAAAATAAGTATTATTTGCATATTCATTCAGCAACGTGAGTAGCAGTATCCATATCCAACATACGGTATATATATTTTACAGTCCTCTATTATAAGAGACTCGAGTTATGATTTCAGCTTGTTCTTCTGAACAATTGGAAACGTATCAGCCAAGGTATGAATCGGTTATTTCTTAGTTTGGTCATTTTTTTATGGAAGGAAGTATTACGTATCATTCGAAAGTATTAGAAATATAACGTAGGGATTTTGTGCGCCTTCGAAATATTTTGGGAGGGATTTTGTCCGTCTTTGCTAAATTGCATGGAAGCATTATGTCCGTGAAGGATTTTGTCTTCCACTCTTGTAACAATTAATCTTGAATGAGAAAACTAAATTTTTCAAACCCGTTCATGCATATTTAACGATATAACTGAGCCATGTCAACAGAACAAAATTTCATTTTGTGAAAATATGAATGTGGGATTGTGTGTCATATAATATTGTTTCTTACTGTTTTTGTAACATTTAAAATCTTGCCAATAAATGTAAAATCGATGTCAATACAAATTGACATCTCCATTTGTGTAAACGTTGCTTAATCATCGAAAAAAGTAGTAAATAGATTTGTGTTTACTTAAAGATGTGATTAAATTAATATAATAAATATTATCAAAAGAACACAACATTATTTCTGAGACATTGTTTTTTCTTTGTAGAGAAACAAATAGAAATATTGAGTTATAATGCGTAAAAGACGGGTGAAGGTTGTTTTAATATCATGACTAGCTAGAAATCCGTTTATCTGACTTGGTTCTCGTTTAAAATACAAGAATATCCTTGTCTAATCATGTGATTGAACAGATTTTCATAGAAACTTGCCATATTAGGATTCCGTGTCATTAACATCGATAAGACTGGACTTGTCATAGTTGTCTCTATCATTTGAGACCATATATGTACTTACAAAAAATGTTTATATGATGCCTAAATGTAGTTCTTTATTAGATCTAGAAAAAAGTCTACGAATCTGTTTACTGTAGGTAGCTGTATACAAGCTGAACAATTTTGTGAACTAAAGTTCTATTTTGATATTACCGAAAAGAAAAAAATATGTTTTAGTTAAGGTTTGTTATTTGTGAATTAGTTGTATGCAGTTTGTAGTTGCTAGATGTAAACTGATTGAAATATTATATTTGTAATGAAATACGCCTACTATGATTTCGAGGAGCCTAGGTTGGCGTGGTGAAGTTAGTGGTCAACTACTGTTAACACCGGCGTGCCAACACCGATATTGAGAGTTGTAATGTGGGGACTCTATACCAAACATAATTGACAAGGATTGCCAGTTTTCCTGCTAATGGTCAGGGCATTCACGCAGCAATAAAGCTTAATTCCCAGATAAAAACGTGAAGGATGTCTCGGTGGCCGAAGGAAGTTAGTCATCTACTATTAACCACATGGTCTGTTAACTCTCAGGTTGCGATTCTCACTGCGCGCATGGTGTACTCGACTTCAATCTTCTTAAATTGACAGGATTGCCAGTTTCCCCCCGCATGTCGGGGGTTTTGTCCGACTTCCTCAAAATTGATATAGCTGACAAACTGATGAAAGTGACGTTAAACCGTATTCAAACAAAATATTAATAAATAAAATGAGGACGCCATGATAAACAAAATGCCGGAAATGGTGTTTAACCCCATTAAAACAAAACTATTTAGTTTTCGAGCAATTCCTACGTACTTACAAATGTACAAGTTTACAATTAAAAATTTTAAGACGTGATTGTATCTTGGAACATTGTTTTAACATTTTTTTTTGTAAAACTCGTTCTTCTCTTCTCTTTTGTAAATTAAAACCTTTGTTAATATTTTGACAAACTCGTACAAAGATTGTTACAATATGTCCACAGACATCTTATTAACAAAAATAGCTCACACTCCTTATACACCTTTCGATCCTGAAGATAATTGTAAAGGCACATATATTTAACTTAGGTGCGTGCTTTTGTCTAGACCTACCTTGCTTTATTAGCAGATAATCATTCGGACCTAGCAAACGTCAGTAAATGCACTACAATGCAGCAATTGGTCATATAACGATAATGGTTGTTCTGATATAAGACAAAAAATCTAACTGTGTACAGATTCGACTGGTATTTTGTCGTGTTTATTGTAATACCTATTTGGACACAATTTTGAGAAAAAGATGTAACATTACTTATACGATGATACAAATTTCGGTTATAAGACTCATTAGCCCATTATTGTCAGTTTTTATTGAACATCCTCACTTTATCTTATGTTTAAAACAATTTGTAAATGTTAGGCATTTTTAAATACCTATACCTGAGTATTAGAAGTTACATAACAAACATATACATTCATATGTATTTTGTAGTTTTCTAAGATTATCAGGCACATATTGTTTGAACTGTTGTTATATATATATATTACTAATATGGTAACATGGTACCATGAAAACAATACATACAACTGTTTGTATTTTGTTGAATTTCTCGAATATTATGCATGAAACAACTTGAGGGATTTACACATGTCTTAAACCATGCCGACATGAAACATTGCAGATTGCCCTGAAGTTTTCAATTCTAACATTTTGCTATTCACTAGGTGTAGATATGTAATTTTAACGATAAAACCTTTCAACATCTGAATTATTTGACCTTGTTATTAAAATATTGCTTGAACTCTACTGATGAGACGAAACGCGCGTAAAGGAGTAATGTAGTAAATTTTATAACCTTGGTATTTTTGGTTAACTTTAGTGACTGGCAAGTATTTTATCAGTCAATTTAATTTCTTATTATTTGTTCCATATTTTCCATGTTTCCAATGAACTTTACAAATTCCAATTTACGTTTTACGAGGGATTTAAGGGAAATGATAATTTGACATTTACATATTTGATGAGTCAATCATTTTATTTTAAATTATTTCTTCAATATTTTAAATGATATTAATGATCTTTACCAAACAATGTATAAACTATGTTTTTCGGGCATTGATAGCAAATGATGATTTGTCATTTACATAAAGGTTTTAATTTGGATACACTCTTGTATATAAGATTTACATAGAAAGCATTAAAGCGTGTTTCAAAATTTTATGAGCCGAGACAACAACTTATTTTTATCCAATCATGTACATCCTTTTATGGGAGTGCAAGTTGTAGGGACTCGAGTTAAATGTTAATCGAATATCTAGTCTTTTCATCCGAAAGTCAGCTGTTTATCCTACTCTCCGGTTTTATCCCGTAGTTAAAAACTTATCTTTAATTTACTTTCTAGAGGGATTCCACAATCGAAACATTACATTTTTATTGAGGTGTACTACTTATGATAATATACAAGTAATAAATGAATTTAGAACAAAATTTATGTCAGAACAAGTCACAGAATGGTCATATACGTTAGACTCTAGTACATGTTTAATGTTTAAATAGATTCAAGGGTAAGGTATAAGTGATCTAATTTACGTTTTAAAGGAAAAGGTCTATAAAAACATCCATACTTCAAACAATTCAAATTATGACCTATCGAATTATGACCTATCGAACAAAACCGTTGTACGCCTTAGCTATAATTTATAAGTCGTGTATTACCTTTAATAGTATCTTGTTTTCACATGATATGACAAGACACTTCTTTGTAGTCCCTTGTAATCAGTGTAGAGCTATACGTTTTAACTGATTTTCCGACAAGTGTTACTTTGACCTTATCAAAAAATGACTTTTCGGTGTATTGTATTTTAATACAAATGTGCTTTATTTTAGTTATAAGTTCTTATCAATCACATCTTAAGTTGCAGAATTGTAACCTTCACTCTCCTTTATCCTCATGCAGTTTTCAGAGAATTTACCAATTCAAAATACTTTTATATTATACATTAAGAGCCACAGTTTTGAAGCTTACGTTGATCATAATTCATCTTTAACGAGAGTAAATGATTTCTTGATGATACATACACTAAATAAAAAGACACATTTTGTGTTTGCAATTTAAGGAGTAGCATTTACCCATTAGACATAAGGAACTTTTGCAGTTACTACACAATGCAGTTATTGTTCAATACGGTGCAAACTATGTATGTATAAAACTACAAATGAATGTACACATTAATATTTAAATAAATACAGCTGTACTTACATAAATACATATATTCGCAGAATATGTCATGGCAATAATAAAAACAATCATCAAAAACGTAGGAGCAATTGTATTACATAATTATCTATCCTGCTTCAGTTCACCTTTTGCCCTTTTTTATCTAGCATATTTATACACATTTGTTCATATGGAAACACCTTAATTGACTATTTTCTTAAGATCAGCGTGTTTTTTATATCTTAAAAATTGTCCAGAGATGTGTCCATAGTCGTCTATAATCTAAAGCAATTAATTCCTAATCCATATTACAGAAACATTTGCATACCTTGACAAAAGATGCACGCCTTGTAGTTCTTGTCACAGTATCGTGTTCACAAACTAAAGAACAAAGCAATGTTTGGCAATATTTTTACAGTGTATAAATTTCTTTTAGCCAATTGTAAACCATGAACAACTTTACTGTTATATATACAGATCTGTAGTATCTTGAGTACAAATTTGTGTAACCTTTAGCTCACGTGGTTCTTTAGGTTTATCAGCTTATACTTTATATGGCATTTAATCTGACACTCCAATTATCACGGAGAAAAATGCTCTGTGATAACGGGATTAAATTTTTGAAACCCACCACTTACATGCGTTTTTCACAGTGTTTGACTCTGAATTTGGGATCTTTGATGATTTGTTTGTTTGATTTACATTGGTCTAATGATGGGCAGGTGATCAAAGGAGTCAGAAGACTCAAAGGAATAACACACTTATGTGCAAGAGACATGTGTTGTTGACTTATATCTTCTAGTGGCTCATTCTGACATTTACAAAATATATTATTATCCCTGAAGATAACGCTCCTACTAACATAATCTGTATATGCACAATATATAGTTTGTCTAATAATGATGTTAATTGAGGTTATTAATGGTAGTTATAGTTTCCAAGGCAATTCTACCTGCACACACACTAGGCTTTCCAAATGGACATGAGTGAAAACATTTTTGTTTGTCTTAAATTTTCAGTTAAAACTTTTTTAAGTTTTACCTGTTAAATGTCGCTTATTTTTTTCTAGTATCCGCTCCATTTAAAATCCGATTCTGTTGCGTTTAACCCGTATTTGACTATTTTTCTGTTTTGATGATAAATAAAGAAAATTGCAATAAACCCCACTCTTACAAACACACTGCTTACTCTTTGGGATCACCTGAGTGCGCCCATGATTGTTAACTGGATTCGGGATACTTACATTTGGTTTTGGTTGTTGCTGTTTCTTAATTTTGTCATGTTTCTTCGTCTATAAGGTTTTGTCGCAGTTTTGTTGGATTCGATTATGATTGACCGATTGTTTTCTTGTATTTATTTTAAAAACAAACAATCCTTTATGTTTCAGATGGGAGCATGCGATTCCACCAATACCATGGGGAGGGGTAGTCGATGCCACTAAACCACGGCCCATGTGTTTACAACCACCTTGTGGACAATATGATCCCCCGGGGTTTTGTCAAGAAACCGTGAGTACACTTGTGCAATGAACGTTTCTGGGCATGATAAATTCTTATTTTGTTAGAGAATACATTGCACAATAACAATCACCAATAGTTACTAAAAATCAATTTTGTTATTTTTCTGAATAATATTTTTATATGTTTCTAAACTAAAGCCAAAAACTGAACTATGAATAAATTTGTTACAAAGAATTAAAATCGGTTTAAACATAAAAACAATTAATGTTAAGCCTGCAGTACCTATACTATCCATTATTCAGTATAATTATGGAAGTTATTAATTGTATGACTATTGGACACTTAAAACTATTTTTTGCACATTGAGAGTATTTTTTTACTAGATGTCAGAAAATTGTCTCTTTATCAATGTGTTTGTGCCATTGAATGCTCGACAAGGAAATACAAAAGTTGTAATGGTATTTATACACGGTGGTGACTTCACAACAATGTCTGGTGGTGCTCCTGCATTAAACGGAGAACAATTCGTAAATAAAGGCGATGTTATTCTCGTAACATTCAATTACAGATTGGGTAAGTACCTTATTTCTTTCTATGAATTTGTAGAAAATTAACATGAAGACATTATTATTGATGTATGTTATTACAAAATATGAATTAGATATATATGTGTAATTATAAATATAAATAGATATGTATTTGAAACAAAAAAGAACTTTACAGACTAAAAAAAATGCGACGAAATAGCGTTATTTATCAGCACAAATTATCTAACTTTAATGTGTTTTCGTGTTTAAAAGACATAACGAAAGAATAAAACTTGCTTTATACATGATGATTATGCAGTGGTATATAAGAAAAAATAAAATGACATGTCTGAAGTCTTGTGAATAACACATGTTAACATGCCTACAACACATACAAGTATATTCTCGTTTTACTTATATTTAGCATTTATGGGATTATTAATTGTATTAACTATTTTTAATAATACCGTGATTGCAATCTTTTTTATTACCGCATGATATATTTACAAAATTGACTTCTGATGATACAGCGTCAAAGTGTTCAATCAAATATAAAGCCGTAATGAATTATAAGTAAAATATAAGAATCCCGAAAGGTCAACAAAACCGAAAACAAATAGACAGTAACTAAATTTAGATTAGGACAATGACACATGGCTAAAAAAAGACCCCCCCCCCCAAAAAAAAAAAAAAAAAACAATAACAAAAACAAAAAACCCATAAAAAACTAATAAATCAGTAACTCTAACACAATAAAAAATTGGTGAACTCCTGTGCGACGGACAAGTAAGCAGTGCATGGCTCTTATGGGTTACTTATAGTTATGTCCGTAAAAAAGTCCAATCCTGAAATAGAGAAACCAATTTATGTCTCAGAAAAAAGTATGAACTTTTCAATTAACTATTCTGTTTGTCATAAAGTATGGAATTATTACAATACATTTTAATATATTGTGCCACTGATGTGTTGACATTCCGTGTCTTTTGTATGTTTGTTCTATGGTGTCATAACTCATTTTTGACATTTTCATATCATAAATGTATTGCCTGTAAAAAATCAAATTAACGTAATAATCAATTTGAAGATTGTGTAGCCTATATGTTGAATCCCTTAAAGGAAGTGCACTGTTTTATGTCATAATACTTGATACAATATTCGTCTCCAGTAAAAAAGCTACTAACGGAAACGTCTGAGATGTACACTAGCTGCATTTGTTTGCTAATAAAATTTGTTTACTCATCTGCAAGTTCTGAATGTATATAAGTAAGAATTACCTCTACTGTAAACAATTTTATCATTGTTAACTTTTCAACTATTTATTTATCTATAAAAGAACTGATATTGTCAAAAAGTAATTTAATCTCAGTAGTTGTGGGTGCTTCTTTAATCCGATATTAAATATACACTCTAGAAAGATAAACTTTTTTTATTAACTTTTGGCTCAAAAAAGTAAAAAATTTGCACTCAAGGTCTAAACCTGTAACCGAAGGATAAGTCGTTAAAAGTTTTAGTTATGTTCTGGATAACTAAAAAAAGTTTCATGCAATTGTCGCGTCTTCCTATCAGCTTTTAGCATCACATGTGGACTATTATTTTGTTTTCCAGGAGCCCTAGGCTTTTTAGCGACAGACAAGTTAAGTGGTAATTACGGTATAACTGACCAAAGACTTGCTTTACAGTGGGTATACAATAATATAGAGAGATTCGGTGGCCAAAGGACAAACGTGAGTTATTTAATCAATTAAATGTAATACTAAGATAAAGATTACAAAAAGATGTAGACATTATGATTCTGTTGAAGTTTCTTCATCGTTGCTATGAACAAAATATAAATTTTACTGAAAATATGTAAATATAAAGAAGCAAAAAGTAAAATTAATTTAAAAAGTACATTGTAAGCATTAATATTAAAGCAGCACATCACTTTTTTGATGCAGTGTATAAACATATACTCAAAATACTTGCTTTGTCCAAGTGACTGCCGTTTAAGGAAGATTAAAAAATATTTGCTATGGATTTATTTTATTCTTGTCGCATAAGATATGTATTGTTTTTGAATTGCACAATTAATAAATGTTTACTGTAAAATAATACTTTGTCCGATTCTTCAGGTTACATTATTTGGTCATGGTGCTGGAGCTGTATCAGTTGCTATTCACATGACGTCACAAAAATCATTAGGTTTATTCCGAAATGCAATTATTCAAAGTCTGCCATTCAGTTTACCACTAAAGACGTTTGCGCAAGCTACGGCACAAGGAAAAAATTTGTCAGAAAGTTTAGAATGCTCAGATATAGATTGTATGAGGACTAAGTCACCCTGGGTGATCCTAGATGCTCAGGATAAGGCCACTGTACCTTCGGGGACCTTTTTGCAAAAATTCCGCCCGTGGGGACCTCATGTAGATGGCAATGACGTTCCAACAGATTTACAAACAGCATTTCGATACGGTAGGATTCATAACATACCTCTACTCATCGGAACTGCAACAGCAGATGGCGCTGATTTAGTTTTTAAAACATTCCTACAGCCGTTAAGTAGTTTGGCATTTTCTACTATTTTAACAATGATGAATCCAAATCAAGCACGGTTTTGGTACACTTTGTACTCACCGAGATCACCAGACGAGGCCCGACGAGAGTTAATGCAGTTCATATCAGATTTCGTATACATTTGTCCTACTAGAAGTGTTGCAGAGGACATGACACGAATCAATAACACGTGGGTATATGCATTCGGTAGATCGATGGATTTTCTTAACAGCAGTGGATATTCGCCTCATTGTGCGGTAAGTGCTTGTCATGGATCTGAACTAGGATACTTGTTTCAAAATATTCAAAGTTTTGGTTTTAATTATACAATGCCAGATATGCAGCTCTCGGACGAAATTCTAATTTATTGGACAAATTTCGCAAAATTGAGCAATCCGAACGGGAACTTAGATACCAGTGTTCCAGGAATGTTTGAGTGGTATCAGTATCAAGGTTTACCACCAGTGATTCGAGCAGTCCTCGGTATTGGTCACCCACAGTCTTCAATACAAACAGACTATAGAGGTTTTATTTGTAACATGTTTGATCGTAATAATTTTAGAGCATAACAGACAATAAATTGCTATCTGTATATTAACATCCAACGCTTTTTATTGTCTAATGGTACTGTTATAGTGTGTGATTCTTGACTTGACTCAACAGAATGTCGAATAAACGAATGTAGTACACTACAGTACCTAAACGCGTTGGCTTGCGTACTTATTACCTGTTAATTAAGTAATAATCAAAATCTACACTGTTTTGTTTCTTATTTGCCAGCTTAAAACTTATGTTTTTAAAGATTAATCCAAATTAGAAGATGTAAAGTGGAGTTACAAAAAAATTACAAATTAAAGTCAAGCAAAGTTAAAAACAAACGGGAAACACCGAATGATCAAATTTGTTGTTCAACTGAATCAATTCAACAGACACTTTTCCATATATAACTATAACCTGTGTTTCAGGATCAGTTTAAATCACTGGTAATTTTTTAAAATGAATTTGTTTTAAGACTGATTTATTCAATTGAACAGCAATTTCGATCATTTGGCGCTTTCCGTTCATTACATCATAACATGATAAATGATATGGATACAATCGATCAAGGACACCATAGCCATCAAAGAACATCAAATAAAAGGTCATCAAAGATACTAATAGAATTTACTATTCCAGACGAACAAATCGTATAATCAAGACTCATCAGTGACGCTCAAAACCGAAATAATATTTAAAATCCAAATGATTTAAAATCATAGAGCTTTTATCAGCAAAATTCCAAAAACGTTATACCATAACCGGCAAAGGCTAACAACACCTTGAAAAATTAAAAAAACATGGGAATTAAAATTACTTGTAAACATTTTGGGCAGTAAATTGACTATATCACTGAAAGAATAAATAATATTCCTGTCGGCACCGAAATATGACTACTAGGCTGGTGATACCCACGGGTAATAACAGTTCACTGGCAGAGGAGGAAGAAACAGCAGCTTCCAAAAGACATGCAGACACTTAATAGAATTACTTGCAGCCAATTTCAAGCATCACATCCACCAAATTAAGATCTGCAAGGAAAGCTGATTGCCAATGAATATGAAAACATGAAAAGATGGAAAGAGCATTTTGAGGAAGCTTTCAGCATGAGTAACCCAGAGGGTGAATCAACCATAACACCTGCTCCAAACATCTTGGATATAAACACAAAACCACCTAATATAATAGTAGAGGAAGTCAAAAAGGCAATCAGTACTGGTAAAGCACAGGAGATAGACCAAATACATGCAGAGTTCCTAAAGGAAGTATTCTTACTAAGATCTGGATATCAGAAGAAATACCAAACTTCTGGAAGACTGGGCTTATTGTAAAACTTTCTTACAAAGGCAACCTATCGAACTGTAACAACTACAGATGCATAATGTTGCTTTCAGATTCCATGAAATTACTCAGCAGAGTAATTCTAAATAGAATACTATTTATTCACTAAAGATCTTTAGATACTATTGTTTTAATATGAAATAGTTCGTTAATATGCAAATTCTATACGACACAATGTACGTAATAGTTAAATGACTTCCAGTGGGATTATACATTGATTATTTTACGAAAATACACGTTACAATCAAAATATAAATTTTAGCATGATAATTACATTTTATTTCTGATACTTTTACACATACTAGTATATTTTATTGTGCCCTATAAAATTGTAAGTGGACTGTACCTTGTCATAAACGAAGTGATGCTGTAAACATTTTTCGTCGTCTTATTATCAATTGGCAGGAATATATAGTAGTTTATGTTTGTCATATAAAAGTTCTTTAAGGTTTAACACACTATTAAAGGCACATACTACGATAGATACATAAATACAAGTTCATTTACAGTGCAAGTGATTTTATATTCTGAGTTCACACGTGACGCTTAAGTGGCTTGCATTAGATAAGTTCATATTTTGAATGAGTAAACCAGTAACCATTGCAGCATTAAGGTATAATGTAAGAAAATCGAAATGTCAGCCGGGCAACAGGGAAGTATACATAATAAAAAACTATGCACATTATAAAGAATAAAAGACCCTTACACTGTTAAGATATTTAAATTTTTTATACTTTGATGTTGAACATGGTTTTGGTCTTATAATGTATTGGAAAAAAAGTTTTTCCCGAAAGAAATCGGTTTTTGTGATTTTAAAACATATTTTTAAAAAGACATTTGTGAGTGTATGAAATAAACATATGTCAAAACGATTTTTTTTTGTTGTAAAAATTAAACAATTAAACAATTTATGATGACGACCATAAATTTTAAAACGAAACGACCTCAACTAAGAATTCATAAACACTTGCTTTAACAGCCTTGCATATAAATAGGGTAACCACGTGAACTATCAAGACTTATACTAAAAGTTGCACCCCTTGCGCTAAAATTATCTAAACGATAACACGTCCATATTTTATATAATGTCTTTGTTTTTGATATATCCTAAATCGTCCTTGACATTCGGTACGAAATTGTACATAGGAAGTGAGCCATTTGAGTTCTGCTAAAGGGACCTAGCGTCGCTTTAAAAAAGATCGTATGCTTTCGTAAAGTTCAATGGTGTTCGGACAAACCGCGAGACTTTTCCCGCCTTAACTGCAGACGATGTTACCCGAACGATTTCAAACAGACAACAATGGACTCTTCCAAAGATACACTATTGTAGTAATTTAGGTCAAACTTTACTATAGAAAAGTGCTATATCCAAATGATAAATCTGTCGCATTTCAAAACGCTAAAGAAATGTGAAAAATAATTGTTTAATTCAATTTACACATTTTTGGATCTACAAAAGGAGCGTAAGCTGTCCCATACCCGGTACGCAGTTTTCATTTGTCACACAAAAAACCCTCACCAAAATACGCCAACATTTAGTTATAGTTCCTCCACCCAACAGTCTTTGAGATTTGCATACAATATACAATTACCTCTCATTGTAGCAAATATTTTGTATATAGCTGCTCTGGATGATTATTATCACAATTTAATTAGTCACTAAAAGACAGGAAAACAAATAATTCAAAATAAACTATTTAGTGAAACAAATAAGAAAAAATCGAGGATATCGAGGAGTATATACGAAATGACAAGTTAAGGTTAGACAAAACCATGGTAAATGAATATTGGGAACAACAACAACAACAACAAAGTTGGAGAAACAAACAATGGTGATATGTGACACAGATATTCCTTAACGGTCACCAATAAGTCATGATGGCAATTTAAAAATTTTCTTATTGATGAGTTAAATCTCCTTCCTCCCTGTAAACCACTGACAAAAAAATATTAGGGCAGAAACCAATGGCTTCAAATTGTGTCATGAAATAAAATGTGGCTAAGTTAAACCTGTTCAAAGGATCCATAACACTCCACTTTATAATCACACCACCAAACAACAAAATATATACACATGTACAGTACAGAACCAACAGAAAGTCGTTCAGTTTAGGCTTTTTATTAACCTACCACTTTATTGGAAGACATTCAGAAATAATATTGGAAACATATTTTGTTAAGGATCATATTTTAACGAACAATATGTAAAATTCCTACTCTTGTAGGAGATCACGTTTGCATATTATTAAGCGAAAATGTAAACAAATAATTTGCCAAATTAATCACTCGCCGACATTATACGTGCTATTAATATCAACAATTAGGATTTTTCAATCATTTTGAAATTGAGTAGCAAGGGCTTTAATCTGCAATATACATATTTATATATATTTATTAACTGATATAATTGATATTAGTTTGAATTTGCGCAATATAAAACTTTCTCCATGTTTCAACTTCGGATGCAGCACAAAACATCTTTTTAATTCCATTTGCAAAATCTTCTTTTCGAGAATTCATATCTACATAAAGAAGGCATAGTTTAATTTTACGACCACAAAACCGACAATTACAATTCGTACAATATCCTCGAATGGTTTAAGCTTTACGACTGACAAAGAATCTGACTCGTCTTTTTCCATACTTATTTTTACTTCTAAATCTCCTACCAATACTACAATATCGCAATAAGCTTTATTATTCACAAGAAATGCTTCAAGGGCGTATCTAAACTATGTTTTCAATGTGGATTAAAAAAATAACTAAAGGGGGCCGGGGTCATGCCTCCCCCTCCCAGAAAATTTAGAAAAATGTGCAATTTGGTGAATTATGAGTTCTAAAGTGCTTTATTTAGTGCTGAAAACTGACAGTTTACTGATTGCAGAGATAGATTGCATTTTCGTCAAAATCATGTGAATTCAGCCGCGATTAGACAGCACCGACCCTGAGCTATGATTCACAAGAAATGTGACTCGAATTGTACCATACTTTAGTTATACTGCCTCCGAACCAATATCCCACAATATCGCAATAAGCTCTGTAAAGAAATTTGTATACATTCTTCATTGAGGGTATATCTTTATCTGTGTTCTCAAATTTACAGATCTTTTAAGCAAGACATGAAAAATCGCTTTAACTTCAAAAACGATTTGAATACAAAATATGATAAACATTATTATACTCATCCTTTTTACTGAGCCAACTGTTCAACGATAAATGCGCAGTCCTCTCTCCAGAACATATTTTCATTGTTCGTATATTAAGCCGTTCCACCAGTAATCGTGATGAATGATGATGGGGGTTTTAACATCATACACTGATAAATTAATACCCTCGATCGCACAGTTGTTAGATCTAATACGGTCCCTCATAACCCCCACTGCTATAGTGATGAGGATGTCAGTCCTTTCATCTGTCATTTAAAAAATTGACCGAATCTTTGTCAAATAGTGTCAGTGTGCTCAATATATTTAACATTTTGATCGCAATAATGTTTGGGGTTTCCGTAGCAAAACATGGACTTACCATTATGTGACATAGGGACGCTGGTGGTACATGTATCAATTAATGAGCATTGTGCAGTTTTTCTAGTTTTATTTAATTAAGGTCTGTGAGCTTATACTTGTTTTTTTAAACAGATGCCATGCAGAAAATGTAAGGTGAATTGTTGAGTGTAATTTTATATATGTCAAGATCGGAACATTTGAGTTGAAGGCTTATTAGAAATAGTCTTAAAAATAAATTGCTTCTATAGTTGATTGTAAAAATATCTCTTTTTTTGAAAATGTTATATTTAAATCTTTAGTTCAGTATCTATTTGAATTGAAATTGCGACCATAAAGAAATATCTGTATAGTCTCACCAAATGCAGAATCGAACAGCAAACCAGGTTTTAAATACCCCTTTAAATGCAAACCACTAGGTCAACCCATTCCTAAAGTTTGTTGAAGTAGGAAAATTGAGTCTGGCGCGCACCATTAACAATGAATTTATACAAGTCGATCTAGATTGCGTCACCAAAATGAAATAACAATATCGCCAAAATAACATGCAAATCTGGACATCTGGTATTTATCAAATAGAAAATGCTTGAATAAAATGTAATTGTCGGACTAATGATAAATAAATGCATTTTACTTGTTTTTGAGAACATTGATAAATCGTAGTTTTAAAAAATAGTTTTGTAGGCAGTACGTTACGATGTACGCTCGTTTCCGTCTAACATTATACAATTTTTTTTAAATAATATTTTTAAATAATATTTTTTATAAATCATAACATTGTTGTGAGTTTTTTGAACGTGTAAACCCAATAACACCCTCTACAAAGCGAGTAAGCGTTATTAAAAAAAGAACATTGCAAGAATATTACATAAGGAATATGATAAATCGGCCAAGATCGGACAGAAACTTTTTTCCGGCTCGACTAAGGTGTAAAAAATTAACTTAATTATCGGAAAAACACAACTAACCCCAGAGGTAAACATAAACAAAATGAAACTGAAATTTGTTGCATCATACAGAATTACAGTCCACCTTCCTCAGAATTAAAGACTTTTTAATAAATGAAGCAACAAAATGAAAATGATTAGATTTTTTGGATTTTGGATGATAGTTGAATATAATGGAATGTAAATATTTATGATTATTGAGAAAGTTAATTCTAAATATATATTCTTATCTCTTTATATTTTGGACAATGAAAAAAGAAATGAATTCATCTTCAATTTTATTCATATTGCACATTTACAAAGACTATCAAATCTGTTTATCTTTGTATCTACCTCTTTCTATTTCTATAAAGTGATGACTCGATCTTATTTTACATACATTTTTTCTATTTTCAAAAGTATTTAATCAATATGTTCAAAATTTCATAATAAATGTTTGATTTGCGGCAGTATAAATATTCTCTAACTTTCTGCTGAACAATTCAATTTTTTCAAATTATAGTTTTTCATATTGATATTTAAAGTTTTCTTAAAATTTTTCTCTTTTTTTTATATTTTTCCAGTTAATCTAAACCCAGTTTTTAGAAGGGCATAAATAAACTGTAAAAAAATAAATCATGAATCGGTTCCTTTGGATTGCAGTGATTTTGATAACAAATTTAACAGATTAAATTTCAACACACGAGGTGTTTGTCGAAAAGTATCTTGATTGTCTTTTTGGGGTAGAATTTCAGCGACAATATTAATCGTTGCTACGAAAAAGGTGCAGAATTCATGAGTTACGACAAATGAATACAAATCGGTTAGACTTTTGCATAAAGTATAAGTTTTGATTATTTGTACTAAGAGAGTTTTGACGTTTTTCCATTATCAATGTGCATTATTTGATGTAGACTTATTAATTAAGTACAACAAATTTCTTCCTGGTTACAAGTACTGATAATCCCATCCCTCCTTGTTATCGCAGATAATTGACTATTTTGAAACATATTATACTAGTTCAAACGAAATAATCAAAGATGTTGCGTCATTGACAATAACAATCTCCCTTAATTTACATGTAGTTGTAGATCAGATTACATAGAATTTATGTTTGCGAAAATCTTGTTAATTATATTTGGTTTCAATCATAAAAACGAACCTTAATTTTATATCCATTAAATTTAGGTCGCGCTTGGTTTTTGGCTTTAAATGACCTGAATTACTTATTGCTCAGAATCGACAAAAATGTGAAACTAACTACATTGTGTAGCTTTGTGTTTATAAGAATAAAATTGTCGATTCTTTTCGAAGTAATTCGTCCCATGGAGGCTGGAAAAAACGACTGAAAGTGGGGTAAAATTTAATAAAAATTATCATCAATTAAGTTTATTTTAATGTGGATTAACGACTGTTGTTTAAGACAATTTTTTCTGATAACGTTATCCATGGTTATCCGAATCCTCTAGGTGGGATGAGCCCCCTTCAATATGAAAATATGTGCATTTAATATTATATCTCCATATTTGACATATTTACATATAATAATTGAATAAAAAATCAACAGCTTGATTTTTAGAGTAAAACTCTATTAACCGAGATTGCATTAAAATGAAATTTTGCCACTCGGATTTACCTGAAAACTAAGTGAGATTTGGGTACCGTTTCATAAAACTATCTCTTACGCACGATTAGACATTATTCAGACTCACACGTATATATTGGCGATCTTTTTATCAAACGGTAGGTCCCGTCATATTTTTGTTTGACCAACATCACAAACTCATTGATTAGTCAATCTATATTACATGTACTTTCAGCGTGAATTAAAGAACTTGACAACTATAATTATAATGGATAAGCGATATAATTTACAAGTTCTGAGATTCTTAGGAAATTATTGCCGCACGAGGGTATTATTTGCCATATCAGGAAGTTAAGCTACACATCGGACACCAATATACCACTCTTTTTGTCCTCCTGCATATTGTATTTTTTTCTACGAAAGCCCAGAAGGCTCATTCGAAATTCGAGAATCGAAATTCGAAATTCGAGATTCGAAATTCAATATAGTTATAACCAATCAGATTGCGTATCTACCCTTTGACCTCATGACACTTCACTTCTCGAAAAAGCAAGTAACGTGATCGTAATCTGTTTCTTGATTAGTCAAAAACCAATTTCGGAACAGGGTGGTGAATTGGACAGGGATTCGGAACATGGTGGTAAATTGGTAATTCACATTTCAGATTTTGTACTATTTTTATTAGATTTTGCCCGTCTATTTGTTATAAAATTATTTTATAGTGCAATTTTAGTATTAAGAACGATAGAGATGAGCTGCAGTTGGTAAACTTTTATATCAAATAACTTGCACAAAAATGTTAAATATTTTTTATTTGAAGTACAGCGCAAATTAAAACGCATATTAACACGCTTGATTTTTGCGGGCTTTTATGGAGTGTAAAAAAGACGAAGAGAAGAAATTTAATTAATTTCTTTATTAAATACAAATTAAAAATCATTTTATATACATGTTGATATTAACTCAAATCTATTATTATTGTTCTTGGACGTCCGTAAGTACAAACGCATTTCACACTTATTAATATTTACTATAACCAGTAACAATCAAGGGTGCCTGTGTAGCCGAGTGGTTAAGGTAATTCGTCCAATATTGATAACGTGGTCTGTCAACACTGAGGTTGTGGGTTCGAGTCTCACTGGAGGCAGCATGCGCTCGACTCCAATCTTAATCGACAGGATAGCAGTTTGTTCGAAGGTCGGGAGTTTTCTACGGGCACTCCGGCTTCTTGCTCCAAAAAAAAAACAACTTGACACCATCTTCAAAAAAAAACAAAAAAAAAAAAAAACCACACAAACCCCCCCCCCCCCAAAAAAAAAAAACCAAACAAACAAACAACAAACAGCAACAATCAATGGCTACAATTTATAAATTTAACAAAACATATACAAATTTAAAACAGAAAGGGTACCAAGTTACATAAATGGAATACTGACTCAACTTGACAAAACTAACAAGTACATGTTACAAAGAAATATATAAACAACCTTCACACCCCGAACACCTGCATGGTTAACCACCATTTTTCTCCAGAGTTCGGAGGCGCTCCTTGTTGACGCGCAATATTTGTTTGCTCTCTCTCTCTCTCTCTCTCTCTCTCTCTCTATCGACTTGATTTTTATTATGCAACTCACATTTTTGAAATTGTCCTGACTTAACTTTTTTTGTAGAAGGAAGTTGGTCTATCGGTTAAAGGTCATACATAATTATGATATCATATAAGAGTAATATAACGACGCTGAAGTACCACAGAACTGTAAATTAATTTCTGACATTAAAAGGAGTATCCGTTTAAAAATCTACATAGATAAATATAAATAAATTGGTAATTAACCAGAAACACATTATTTATAAATCCGTGTTAAGTACAAACACATAATTACCCTAATCAACATATGTTTAGTGTTGATAATCAGTGCGATAGAGTTACCAGGGTCGGAGATTTGAGGGAAAGTCTGAGATCTTCATCATCGTGATATTACAACGCACAATACCACCTACTGACATGTGAAACACGGCTTTCATTCGCTTCTCTACAACTTCTCATTACAGATTGCTTTTTGGCGGTAAACCACTAGAACATTAAGAACCATGTTAACGTTAAGCGTTTTTGTTTTTATTGGAATAATACATTTAACTAATGGTGAGTATGAAATTTTGTTCAATTTTCATGCATACTTTGAAGTTAAACGTGAAAACATAATAGATTGTGAAAAGATGATTGAAAAGATTGTTAACCAAACACTTCAACTGTTTTCCCATAGATGCAGGCATTACTAATGATTTATCTTATCTGTGACGTTGCAAATGAAACAATTAATTCTAAAAGAACATGCATAAGTACTTAATTATATTTTATTCATTTTTGTTTTTAAAATCGCACTTCAGTAGCAGGAGAAGTTTGTTCACAAACTACACTCATAACGTTAATTTTATTATAAATTAATTTAGTTTAATATTATTTTTTTATTCAAACACAAGCACCGGGATTGTACATAAGTGTAAGTTACAAAAATATTTGTGATGCCCTCTCCCTTACAAATAAGGCTTACGATGAAATGGTAAATGGTAGCATTTATACACAAATAAAAAAATGAAAATGAAACAAAACAAAAGGGAAAAGAGAAATAAATTGAAACATAATTCAAATCTGGGTTATAAACAGAGGGGAATCATGCTTCTAGGGGGTCAAGCGGGAGAACAATAACTGAATGCGTTTTGTTTGTTTGATTTTGATGTAGTTTTGAACACAAGTGAATATAGATGTTATTTTTAGGATTTAATTTTACACGATCAGCGCTGTAAGAGCAATAAGTTATGGTCTATGTAAAAACAAAATGCTTGTTGCAAAATGACCTCAAAGATCGGCTTCTTTTCATGTGAAGAAGTTATACAACATAAATTTCCCAAAAATTGTTTATTATAAAGCGATAAAAATATATACTATAAAACTACTTTTGTACGGGTGAATAATTTGAATTAGGTAGTAATGCAATAAAAGTCGAGTTTGATTTAGCATACTGTGCAATACATATTAGTAGTTTCACGCTAAAATGGCAACCAGTCAAGTAGTATTCTTATTTTTAGATATCTGTCTCTTGGTATTACACCACAAACTGTCAAATGTTTTTTAAATGACGTAACTAATACGAAAATAACCTAAGTTATTGTAAAACACAAAACAGTGTGTATTGCCTGTCAGGAACAATTATTACTAAATATTTTATATAATGGCGGCAACATCGGTAAATCAGACGATACCGAACGTGACGTATGAAATGATTTTAATGTGTTAATCTGAGATACTCTGATAATAGCGTGTACAAGAAATATAGAATCTTACATTGGTACGAGTGGATTATCGGATTTCTCCGATCTCGATAGTTAAATTATGAAATTTAACTATCGAGATCGGAGAAATCCGATAATCCAAGAGTTCTAATGTAAGATTCTGTTTCTCCAACGAGGCTCTGCCGAGTTGGAGACCAATAGAAATCTTTCACGCGGGTGTCTGAGATTTTTCCGTCTTGCCCAACCACCGGTGTTTGATTCTATTTCTCACTAATTCGTTAAAAAAATCCAGTTCGGTTCTGTTGAAAGATGGCAACAAATAGAGTTATCTACCCTGAACGTAATCTCCAGTGTACACATGTTGCGTCACCGTGTTTGTTTTTATGTTTACCGCTAGCATTGTGGCATACAAATTGGGTCATATCTGTTGTTTTCATGTTTTTATTTAAAAAGGCATAGTAAAGCAAATAGTTTATAATTTTTATTGCTGAACTGATAGTTGACGTCACAATACATTTTTACGGGGAAAGGAGCGTGAAATTCTTATCTCACCCACGGGTTGAGATAAGGATAGCTCAACCGGCTATAAATAGGTACCACGCTGTCTCATTAGTGACCGTCCGACCAAGGGCATTAAGTTATCGGTGTAGGACGTAAAAAACTCCCCAAGTCAAGTCACTCATTAGTGAGAACTATATTTTCCACACCGGTCAAGCGGTTGAAATATTACGTCAAAATTAGAGAATATTCTTTACAGTTGAAGCTTATTACGCATACAGACCCACGGTACAAAACCCCGATATCGTAATATTGCTGGGCAATTGATCTGTGATATTTAAACAAGATAGAACTACAGATTTAAAGACTTGGAGGGTAAGACGCGGAGTAATAC
Source organism: Limnoperna fortunei (assembly GCA_944474755.1). NCBI lineage: Eukaryota > Metazoa > Mollusca > Bivalvia > Mytilida > Modiolidae > Limnoperna > Limnoperna fortunei. Next base: position 13,128,668 of record OX104116.1, on the reverse strand, counting down.
CATAATATTATGTAATTTGCTTTTATTAGGAAAAAATTGTTGACAAAATTCTTCCAGTGTCGCATCCATACCGAATTCGACTAATAGGGATCACTATCCCTCGTCTTGCATTATCGTCGCCCTCATTATTATTGTTGGGGTTTAAAAAAATTAATTCGGGAGGGATGTGTACAGGGTGACATGTCGACGTGCATGCATGTTCTGATATTTAATCGGTATGAAAAATTCCGATGTCATGTGCCATGAACTTAAATTAGTACTGGATCATTTACGGTTTATATATGACAGCAAGCACGTGTGAATAACTAATGGCTGTTATTGGCAGTGCCTTATCAAGAGTCCCTATTGAATTGTTCCCATTACCCATGGGTGAATTATCGTTTAAAATGTAAAATTTGATCCTAATCTCAATTGTCTGTTTCGGTAGTTCATCCAAACTAATTATAAACTTGATATATGATTGTCTTGATTTAAGTTGTCACAGATAACTCTAATTTAGATAAGAAACCTGGAAACTGAACACAAAAAATAAGACAGTTAACAGATGCCACCGATTTTAATGAATCAATTTTGAACTTTTAACTTCCGTTTAATAAATTAAAGAAAGTTGTACACTTTAGGCACACAAACATTCTTCTAAACAGCCGGTAAGTAGGCACAATGTGTTCAGATTACAGTTGATAATCATTTGATGATTGCCGGTAGTTCCAGATTGACGTGTATCACTGGCAACCATTAAGCGTGGCCTAAAACTGTTTAGCCAGATATGTTTTGCAGACGATACTCATATTTATGTCGATGTTGATAATGCCCATGTAGCTTTCATGAATCTGAATTAGCTAAATAACCAATAAAACGTTGGCAACCCTAAGACGACCAAAGCCGTTATAGTTTTCACTAAGTTTTGGATCTGAATACTAATCGCAAGAACATCTTTAGCACAAGTCTGTCGCCTTAATGTGCTAAGAGAAGTTCAAGATTATAAAACAATGTTTAAATGCACTCACTGACCACTTGTTCGACCTGGAATATGCCAATATTTGAAAAATATTATAGACAATATAATTATGAGGCTTACAAAGCAAATGTATACTATTTTTTTACAAGCATAGCGGTTCTAGTTTTTATAGGGCATAATCTAAAACCTGGCCTGGCCTCAACTGCCTGGCTTGGCCTGGCCTTTAATATGGCCTTGCTGGCCTTAAATTGGCCTGGCACCAACATTGGCTTCATTGGCCGTGTATGGCCTGAATATGTCTGTAAAAGACAATAAATTTGTATAATATCATTACTAATTATTTGATTGTTAATTTAGATTACTTATCTGATTAGATGTGTTAAAGTGGTTGTGTAGGTTTTATTGCATCGTCTAAGTAATAAAATGTTATGTTTCTAATCATTTGTAGTGTATTGTGTTTCACACAAGGTCACTCTCCCGATTTATGATTTTTTTCAAGGTCATTGAGATTAAACTGACAGGTGTGTGTTATTTTTGTATAATTTTATGCAAAATTGGTGACTTGTATTTTTTATTTAACAAAAATTCTTATCAAAATTTGGTAACACAATTATTTTACTTTCTTATCACAACTTACATTCAATAAACTTAAACTAAATCCTGTTTAAAATTTGCAAAATAATTAATGGTCATGTCATCAATAAACATTTGTTATAAACTTCTTATTGTGTGCTATATCTCATGACGTTATCTCATATCTTCATCTTTCTGGACGATTTGTAAATCTGTAATGACTTCATTGTGTGTATGGTTCCAACTTTTATTGCCATTAATGTCTCAACGCATTAAATTTTAAGATCTGTTTTGTGTGAAATGTTATATTAGCTCCGAGCAATATGTTTTTTATCAACGTTATACAATTATAATTTTTAAAATTTTGGTAGCTTTATTCCAGGAAAATAAATTGTAAACAAAAAATAATAATCTCCACGACCTTAATTTAGAGAAAACAGAAATCATAAATCAGGGAGAGTGATCTTGTGTGAAACGCAATACACTACAAATGATTAGAAACATACCATTTTATAAAAACTACATATACCACTTTAACACATCTAATCAGATAAGTAAACTAAATCGACAATCAATACTGTTATAACTATATTTTAATAATGATATTTTACAAATTTATTGTAATTTACAGACATATTCAGGCCATACACTTGATGAAGCCAATTTTGGGGCCAGGCCAATTTAAGGCCAGGCTATATTTAAGGTCAGGCTAATTTTGAGGCCAGGTCAATTTTAAGGCCAGGCCATATTTAAGGCCAGGCTAGTTTTGAGGCCAGACCAAGCCAGGCAGTTGAGGCCAGGCCAGGTTTTAGATTATGCCGTTTTTATAGTGGAAGCAGAATCTGTCAAATTTTGAATGCAAGAATCTGAGCTTGAGATTTAAAAGATGAAACTCATCATTCTATCTTTGAGATGAAACAAATAGAAACACAATAACAGTTTCTTTTACCTCGCCCAATATATATGATGTGTATTTAGACAAAATATCCTTAATATTTTCAAGTCGGGATACTTTTTGTAATTTGCTAGTCTTTTATGATAGTTCTATATTGTCCGACACCAGTACTACAAGTACTGTAGACACTTTTTTCTTTGGCAGTCCGTTTCTTTTTCTTAAGACATTCTTCAGTATTTCTGGTTGAGGACAGTCAGTGTGTCTTAGAACAGTCACGTGTCATAGGACAGTAACAAAGTCTTAGAACAGTTACTTTGTTTGAGGGCAGTCACGTGTCTGAGGACAGTTATAGTCTTAGCACAGACGCCATGTCGTGATGACTTCAAAATTAAGGCCAAAATGCCCCGAGTGGTGGTATAACTACTGGAAACCAGTGAAACGTCCAAAAATATGTTTTTTATGAATTCTATTTTTAGACACACTGCTATTGCCAGCAAGGGAACTCTTAAATTAAACTTAACACATTGATTATTAACTCAAATTAGTCTATATATATATTTGTATTCACACTTGTGTATAAACTACTGAAGGAATAATTAGTGTCGAAAACGTTAGTGTAAACTGTTTATAATTACGATTAGTTACATGGTAATAAGCAGGACGTACAATTTTGCATAACATTAATTATAAATCATTATAAGCAGTCATATATAATTATGGCATCATGAAGATGACATTAATGAGCACAAGGTCAAGGACGTTATATGAATCACTTTCAAACCAAATTTATATCATTTCTTCTTCGAATGTTATTCCCGATTAATGTTTTAAGGCTCCTTTCATTCGAGCAAAATTCTAAAAATATGTCGACTTAGTCTTAGTGTAACCGATGCCATTGTCGAAAGCAATGTAAATAAGTACTTAAAATATAACAGTTTTTAATTATTTTTTCTTGTAGCGATCTCATCTGGTTACTATTTTGTATGTTATGCGATAGGCTTCACATCATTTTCCATTTAATTTCCAACCGTGACAAAAACTTTCGACGATTGAGTGTAAAATGTAAGTCTGTAAACTCAATTTGTTCTTCGCAATCATATACATTTTATCTGATAAACTATATATTCAGTGTTTTCAAGAACACAATAATACAAAGGTAATGGTTTTCGTTAGATGTGATCGAATTTAATTTTATTTCCACTTTTCTTGTTTGGAAATTAGACACACGACTACAATAACCGATTTATATCAATTTATCATATTTTTTTTTACATTATAATGTCTTTCTTGATATCTCAGTTTTAAAAATAGTCGAAATTGTCGACAGGGTATTTATCTTTTGAACATAAACAACTGTTTATTAAATGAAACTTAATCTGAAATAAATAATCTCTTTAAAAAACCGCCCATTTCTTTTCTAAAATGACTATAGGTTCTGGAAACGCATCGTCGGAAATCCACGTTAGATCGTGGGTTTCCGACGATGCTGATAACGGCTCCCAGGTTAGCAGTCAGCCGCTGATCGCGTCCCCCACATAGTCAGAATCTTCAGCCTTCCAAAGGATTTTTAGACTTTGAAGGGCGCGAGCTTGGGACCACACTCCCACTGAAGTCTAAATAAAGCTTTTGGATGCAGAGTATTATCGAACTAGTCCCTAAATGGCGTAAAGGCGATGCCCTCTTGTTGTTATAAGAAAAATCATGTCGCGGAACATACTGGGTGATGTATTTGGGGATGCATATGTAGAAAAGGTGTAGGCTCATTTCCCTTGCCTACTCAACTCTAACAGGTGTTGAGTGGCAGTCAAAATTTCACGTCCTTTGGTCAATTCATTTTTTTTTCTCAGATGGTTTATTGCTTGTCATGTAAGTAGCTGAAATACTGCTCACTGGACGTTAAGCAACCTTCACTCAATCTAAAATGACAAATTCGTCGTATTTCATTTACACGCTCATTTAAATGGAACGCGAATGTAAAAGCATTTATCAAATTCCACGAGTTCTCCACAGCTGAAATCTCTCCAATATGGTCTGCATTATTGTAGAACCGTATCTCACTTTTTAGAGATACAGAACTTCATGCCAACCATTATCGACCATTACATAAAAGCAATAAATAATGTTCATGTATTTAGTGCCAACACAGATACACTACTCTACACATATGTTTAAGCCATTATGGTTTATTCGTCATCTAAATTGTGTGTAACGCCCAAATGTGTGTCACCGTTTCGTGCTGAGAGCCTCTATTAATAAGATTTTAGTTTGTGGTTTTTTGCAAATTTTATATAAAACGTGCATTAATGAAAACTAAAGTTTTGACATTTTTGTGCGTTGATTTATTCCCATTAAACATTTAGTAGTATTATATTGAGTTATATGAAAATAAACGAAAAAAAAATACAAATGCACATATGACATATTGTCTTTATCGTATATGCGAGTATGTGGCTATTATCCGTGAGAACATTGATACTGTAATTAATGAAGCATATAAACGAATAATTTGTTTTGTCAGAAATATGAGTTATGGTAACGAGTTTTTACCATGACTTGGGCATGGACCTTTGTACACAAGTAGATAGTATAGGCAATGTTGATAATAAAGCTGTATCTCTCTTATAGCACAAAACAAAATGTCAAAGGGACATGTCTAGTGGCAAGGTGTGCTCGACTCAAATCATAATTGATGAAGGTTACGTTTTTTCGACTGCCTATGTTTGATGTGAAATTTGCAATCGGTTACACCGTTTTGCTCTTTAAAAACAACCAGACTCCAAAATATAGTTTTAACTTGTCTAAGATCGTTTTTTAGACACAAATCACAAAATTGGGTTACACATTGACGTGCTTCTATTAACCATATTCAATGTGTAAATTAATCATTTGAACTTGTAAGAATATTTCGTATTAATTTTATATCATTTAAAAATTTTCTGTAGAATATATAATTTTCAGTTCAAGGACTTAATCTTACTACGAGAAAAGTCACCATGATCTATTAATGTAAGTTATTGTCAAGATTTAGATTCTGTAATCGTGGATTAAAATGACTCCATTTGAAAGTGTACAAAAAAAATAATACACTACTGAACCTCTTCCTCTAATTTAGAGATAATTTACAGCCTACGAATCCACTTACTAGTAAACGAGGCATCACCTGGCCTCTCCTGTGTACGTCATCTTAAACAATGAGATTATTGCTTGTATTGTGATACAGTCAGCACGTGTTGACTAAACTTATACCACGCTGAATGCAGCTCCGTAATGATAAGACATAAGGGCAACTTGTTCAACAGGTGTTTAACCTTCAAGATGAAGATGCCTCTTGAAAACAGGATACATGCATGTGTAATTTAATTTATTTTACTTCAACTATCTTGATGATGTCTCTCGATTTATAATTTTTTTTATTTCGACATAAACCAAATGTTGTTTTTACATAAATATTATTTTAAAAGGAACAACTTAATATTTACCACTTATAGAAATTATATTTCACGCCAGTAATTCAACCACGGCCTGCAACATATGGCTATAGTTTCATAAAACATCTCAAATTTGACGTGCTCTACAACGTAATGCAACCAAAATATTGACCTATCAGATTGCTGGAATTTTAAATTTGAGAAAAAAATAACGGTTTCAGGAAACTCTGTGAAGCTGTATAAAATCCGTGGGATATGTTCGTCGAGATCGGTATTTTTGAAAGATTATGTGACCGGCCCACATGAAGCAAAAAATGGGTTGTCACAATACTTAGACGTTTGTATATAATTTACTTACTGTGTGTGACTGTATGACAAGTAACTTTGTCATCCTATATAATATATACAAAAATGCTGAATTAGATTACAGGCAGATTAATACTTATGGTTACGAAAATTCCATCGTCACACGCTAGAACACATGTACTATGTCTATGTCTACAATTCTCCCCGGTTAATGAAGCTATATTTGTATATAGCGGATTTAGCCGAGGTGTGTAGACCGCTGGAGATAGTGCAGGCGAATTGGTGCCACAGTGTCACAACGGTGCGCGTTCGAATCCCGCTGAGGGTAAGCACAAATTTGACAGTGTTAAAAATCTAATTGTAACAGTGTTGGGCTTAATTTGTAGACGTATATATATATTTTCATGTGAAAGCTTTTTAAATTTTTTAATCGTATACATGTTTGAGTTCATTGTTCGATGAAAAACCATTTTTTCTTATAGTAACCACGTGATCATAACATCCAGTCTATCGGTGACAATATCAGTTTTCCATCAACATCGCGAATTGCAATCAATTATTATTTTTCATCGTACACAACTGTAAACAAGCATCACAACAAGTTTCCCATTACTGTCTATACACATTTGCTGTTATGTTTTTAGTTTGGATATGACCATCTTGTTTTTCACTTTACGACTGCCTGCTTTGTAATTGAATACGTAAAGATGTTTGCAAAGAGACGTATATTGCAGACAACAAAACAATTATATAGCACTTCTGTATGATAGTTATTGCAATAAAAAGTTCTCTTAACTATCTTCTTCTGGCAAGCATTGGAATCTCATAATTTGTGTGCTTGTGTCCTTGATAAAAGTAAATATTGACTTGTTTCTATTTAATTGAGCCCTTGCAGGCGCGTAGCTGCCTATCCCCGAGTATGTGGCTGAATTTAAATGATTTTTAATTTTCAGTACTAAATAAAGCACCTTAGAACTCTCCAGAATGCACCATTGTTTTCAAAATCTTCCAGGCAGGGGGAGGGCATGTCCTCGGATCCCCACGCTATTTTGTGAATCAACAATGTAACTAGTCTAGCTACGCCCCTGCCTTGAGGATGATATTTCGTTCTAAATATTTGCTCAGAACTTTTTGAAGAACGAGCTCGCTATGAAATGTTTTCGTAGTTACCGAGTTGTTAAGTTAGTTAGGGAAATATCCTTGATACCCAAAGTGTCAACCATAAGGTCGCGAGTTCGAGCCTTACCGCGGACAGGGTGTGCTCGAATCCAACCTTGATGAAAAGATGGAAAGTTTGGTCATGTTTTCAGGTATTGTTTTTAAGTTCTAAGTCTTCCCAGAGGCGAATATAATTATTTAAAAGGTGGTACCTGCCAATAAAGATTGTAAAAATAGCATGTCAATAACATACATTTGTCTCGCCAACAAAGATTTTCAGTCCGAGCGTCCATCCGTTCCTCCTCAGGTTTACCTTTGCTTTGAAGCTTTTTTTATTAATAAGATTAATACATGTAAGACTTCACATCTTCATGAAACTTGGTACACAGTTACAACATAAGATCTCATCACTGGCAAATTTCTGTAGGGCTCTTCCAAATATTTCATGCTTGAGTGAACTTAGAAACAGATTATGTTTACCAACATTTGGAAAGCGAGATATCAGTGTCTCCAAAACACAATTTCTTGTTTTAAGTATTGATTTGTTCCCTTAATTTTGTATGTATTGATATCTTGAAAGAAAAATGAATTAAAAAATTTCGAGAAGTGATCGGAAAATGTTGTCCAGGACAAACAAAAACATGGTTGAATAAAAGAAGGGACAACAGCGTAACACACAGTTTTCTAAATGGTGACGTTAATCTTGCCTTTATGAACCCCTGCATGTTACGCAACTTTTCTGTCAGCAGATATTCTTTGTCCAGGTAATCTGGGATAGGAATTTCAGACTCTTAAGTATCTGATCAATTGGGAGATGTATACTGTATATGCATGTACTGCTGGAATGTTTCCACACAAAATGGAAAATTCACAATAGGAAAATTAAAATCGTCCCTTTTGTCGTAAATTTTGATTCTGACCTTATTTGTTAATTTCTTGATATAGGTATATAAATAAGGCAGAACTAGCAGTCTCCGTGGTGTCCTTAATTTCAAGTTCAATGGGGTAGATGCGATCAAGATGGTCCATGAATTTTGTATTTTTGAACGTGAAATAAACATAATCAATTTAATTAATTAAAAGTTATGAGACGACAAGCTTTTTGAAAATTTTAAAATCTTATGATGTTTGACATCAATTCTAGTCGATTTTTTTCTACAAGAACATTAAGATAAACTACGGTATAAGAGATATCTTATGTTACGTTTATAGAAACAATAAACTCCGTTCGTTACATAGCCTAATCGTTAGTAACATCATATCGAACACAATCATAGCGCATGAGTATATAATTTATAACTGCACAGTTGTACAGAATGAACTATATCGTTTACAATTCTCTTTTAACAACTAATGTTCTTCAAACCATATATTTTATTTTTTTTCCTGTGATAAGATATCATGCCAATCTTTGGTGATTAGATCTGGCCCGATTATGCAATGTGTAATCTGTTCCAATTTCATATTTGTATAATATGCACGTTTCATGCATCAAAAACATGTTAAAAAATATTCAAGATGTCCTCTATAGAGTCATGAAGTTTGTAAAGCTGGCAATATTTATTTTCGAATTTTCTTGAATAAATAAATGTTACAAACAATAACATAAATGTGTGTCTGGTGTTTAATACATAACGAATTACTAATTATCCCATACATGATCATCAGTTACACCCTACATAAGAAAATTATACAAGTAAATCAACAAAGTTGTTTGTAGAGAAGAGATGTTTATATTATGATGTAAGTGGAGGGTTGTTGTTTATTTGTAGGTAGATACTGAAATTAAGGATGGAGTATGTCTTTATCTGTTACAGAATTAGGATCCAATGCAAGCTATTGACATTAAAATAAACCTGGCATTGTATCAGATATTGCTAATATCTTTGGTAGATTTTAATGCTGTTGTAAGATAGTTTAAACATTGTTTATTTTTAAGTACATATTACACAACAGTATTATTTACAGAAACTCGGCGACCTTTTTTTCATAACTAAAATCGTAAAATATTAAACGAAGCTTTCTGACTTTGAAAGAACTACATGCATTTTGACTTGCATCATTTTAACGACTTATTCTAGAGAAACCGCCACAGTAGAAAAATTTGTTAAAAATCATGTGAAAATAAACCAGCAGGTTAAACTTTAACAGTCTGTAAAAAAAAATAACATATTTTGTTTTAATACATTATGAAATGTTATTATTTATTAAGCTTCCCATGCTTTAATCGCCATTTAATGCACACAATATTCACAGTGAAAAATATATAATCAGATTTGAGTAGAATGAAATGCAATGTCACAGTACTTGGGGTTTGGGACAGCATAGAATTTTCTTACAGCTAAAATGGATAAAAGCCTTCAACATTTAGCAGATAAACGGACACGGTTGGAGTCGAGGAATTTTTTTGTCCCACCTCGGTCCCAAGGATATAATTGGAATTATCAGACTATAACTAATGTTACTGCATATATAAATTAGTTTATTAAAAGACTTTATCGGTTGATTATTAAAGACATGTGTCAAAAACCGATAAGCAAAAGTACTTTGAACCATTATTGCGGTAATGCATTACGTGACTACAGAACATTTTTGATTAAACGAAGATTATTAAAATAATACTTGTAAAAAAATTTCAATGGTATCTTTCACGTCGTTGTCGCCAAGAATTAATAACTTTGTACTTTTTAAAAACAAATTTTAACAACATACGATTTAATATAAATACTTCGTTGTACGATTTTTTGTTTTGACATACATATAACAAATATTTTTCTTTTTCGATTTTGTAAATAAGCAATCAGAAACAGGATGGTGGGAAACCGATAGGATCATATTCAATTTCACTAAATTATAAAACAAGAAGACAGAAGTATCCTCGTAGTCATTACGTAGATAGGTACCACACATAAATCAATCTTCTGCAGAAAATTGTTTTGAGATGTAGCTCTGTTTTATCGATAGTTTTTTTTTCACATTAGCAGACGACAAAGAAGATTTATCGTTATTATCAGTAGCATGATTTTTAAAAAATGTAAACATAATATTTTTTAAAACAGTATAAATCATGAAAAGATCCAACGACAAACCTCACAATTCAAATAATCACTCTAAGACAGGACAGCAGATTAAAAAACCAAACGAATAATAAAAAAACAAAGGCGGGAGCATAATATAGTATAAATTTATTGTGGCGGGGATGAAAGGTAATTTTTTACGTAAATAATTTTTTGTTGGGGTAAATTTCTCTGGCTTCATCCCCCAATAAAAACTGGACGCCATGATATAGCTGAAAAATAGCTGAAAGTGGCGTTAAAAAACCATTCAAACAAAGAAACAATACAAATACATTTTACTGCAAGTTACGCTCACATTACCCAAAGCACTACAGTTCACAATGTCACATAATTAAATGTTGCAAAAACATAATATTAATCGCAGTTTTAACGCATGCGGACCTTATATTCGCAGTTAAAATGACCGCTTTATAGTCATACAGTCTTCATCTGTTTAAATTAATAAAGTTATTATCAGAAATAGTTGTTTGATTAAACAGAATGTCCTGTGTTTGTTTATGGATTTGACAATCCAAAAGGAAGTGTTCCTCATCTTCTATGAATATTATGACACAGATTTATACATGTACATAAAGTTGTAAAAAATACTCAACATAGGAGCGAGCGTCTTTCAACGAGTTTTAGTTATAAAAGATACTTTCATATCCACTTTTACGATATTTAAAAAAGGGGTGTCTGTGAAGGGTAATTACTATAACTAAAAAATTAATATGTCTTTAACTCGAACTCTTACTCGCAGTACAACTCGAAGTGCAACTCGAAATCTAATTTGAACTCGAACTCTGACCTTAACTCGATGATCTACTACAAACTTTGTTAATTAATTTTCAAAATGCTATTTATAAAGTGAATTTTTTGCCGTAAAAATATCGATCAAGGTACAGATAAGACACATTATTGTAATGCCCTGGGATGAAACAGTCGCCTGGTACACATTAAAAAGAACAGATGTTTTCTATTAAAAGCTAGATTGAAGTTTTTGCATGAATTCCACGAACAACATACATAGCTAGTACTTTTTCAATAGATTATATTATATTGGGAACATTTAAATTATACACAGAAGATTATAAAATTTGTTTTTGAAAAACCCATATTCAATGATTTCATCAGAAGAGCATGAGACATTAGGGAAAATCAGATTTTACAATTAGTCATGCTGGTATGGTTTGTACGGAAGCCCATTAGTGCCAGGGTGATGGTCTTTATTAGCTAACACGTTATAACGACTTAACTAACTCGTTATAACAACTTACTAGCTGTAACTCGTTATAACGACTTAGTAACTCGTTATAACGAGTAAGCTATGTCGTTATAATTAGTTACTTAGTCCTTATAATGAGTTACTAAGTCGTTATAACAAGTTAGCTAAGTCGTTATAACGAGTTACCTATGTCGTGATAACGAATTAGCTAAGTCGTAATATCGAGCTAGCTAAGTCGTTATAACGAGTTACTAAGTCGTTATTACGAGTTGCTAAGTCGTTCTTACGAGTTACAGCTGTAAGTTGTTATAACGAGTAAGCTAAGTGGTTATAACGCGTTAGCTAAGTCGTAAAAACGAGTTAGAAAAAATAAAACACCACCCTTGCACTAATGGGCTTCCATAGGTTAGCCACTTACTCACATGTAAACCTTTTTAAGAGTCTCTTACAAGTACACATTGAAAAATCAGGAACGAAATCTACACCAAAATGAAACTCGCGGAAAATTCTGATTATCATGTAAAACCGTAAAAATATAAATGGAATATAAAGATTTTGTTGTTGTCCTTTTTTGTTGGTTTGTTGATTCTGTCTTTCTTATTAGTTTTGGTTACTGCATTACATTCGATGATCTGATATGCCAAACTTATAGAAATATATGATACTTCGCATTTCAAACAAAGTTCTATCTAGAGTTGGGGGATTGACCTTTAAACCCTTTACGTATATTTCCAGCTGAGGCAATTTTGGATGCGACCCCATTGACAATCAACTCTGTAAAAGGCAAGCAAGTTGTTTTACCATGCAGTGTCAAGAATCTAGGATTCAGTGCGGTAAGTATTCTTTTGAAATAAAAATGATAAATGCAGGCCATTATGAAAATATTAATTTTTATTTGTCACGGCATACTTTGTATGTTTCTATCATTGAACAAGAATAGCATAAAGAATCTTGATTCAGTAACTTTTTTACTCATAATGTTGCCCCACTCCCAAATGTTAAGTAACATCAACACCCGTGGAGATCCTTGAGGACGTTACCGCACCTGACGCAGAAGAAGTCTGCTTAATTTTCGGTCAAATCCACTGTTTAATCTAATTTATTGAAATTATTTGCTTGTTTGAATGACGTTTAACGTCACTTTTAGCATTTTTCAATTATATCAAAGTTTTTACTTTGAGAGGAAAACGGGAAAACGGAATACACAAAAAATCCCAGACTTTCGTATTAAAAGTAAAAATCCTTGTCAATTAAAATTGGAATCGAACACACATTGCCCGTACTAAAACCTCGAACCCACAACCTCAGTGTTTACAGGCACGTGATCAATAGTAGATAACTAACCTTAACTACCGAGCCCCATTTTATATTTATATGATTTTATTACTGTATTGTAGAAATCTGTGTAATTTGCATTAAACGCCACTATGTTTTCAGGTTATATGGTTCTCACCGACTGGTGCTCCTATTGCTAAAGACACTTATCTGTACACTCAAGATAGCAGATTTCGTATAGAACAGCCGTACATGTCTGATTTTAACATAGCAATTGAAAATGTAAACGAATCAGACCAAGGCATCTACATATGTATGGTGATGGGCGGCATAGCAGAAAAAAGAGTAACACTCGTCATTCAATGTAAGTAAAATGTATGTGTGCAATGTGGGAAAGCGATGAAATAAAATTACGTAAGGTAGACATATTTACCTGGGTTATATTAGTGTTATGGAGACATCACGACAATAAAAGTGAGTAGTTAAGGTAGTTTTGGGGTTTCTTTAGACATAAATGGATTTTAGTTCCAACCGAACGACCTCGGTAAAATGACGGTTAGTGAATAGCATCCAATTGCTAGACAAGACAGAATCAATCGCGAAAGAAAAAGTTATGATTGAAATCATCTTATTGCAATCTGATGTATTAAAGGAATATACAACAGATATTTGATCATCTCGTACCTCGAATTGCTTTACACGTGCATATTAGGTGGTGGAACATCTCGGCGCGTCAGACCTTAATTTTTTGTTTACATTAGAGACATCTAAAATGTATACGTTATGGTCACAATGTTCTTATTATGAGTTTTTTAACACTCTTTCAGCTCCACCGAAGCTTGATGAACAAAGGTCGTCTCCAAATGTTATAATGGTTAAGGAAGGCGAGACACTGACATTACAGTGTCATGCCACAGGTAAACCGGAACCAGTTATAAGATGGTACAGGACTGTAGAAACTGAATTCAACAAAGTGACAAAAGAAGGTACGTTAAAATAGTGACGAACTGATAATAAATGGTTTGGGGGAGGGGGCCAACACAATTCAATTACAATAATAAGTATCTTTTTACCATTCGTATTAATTCAAACCGGGATTGTTTTCCAAATGCAACCTGTCCTTGTGTCTAGTGTAACATCATAATGAAGTTTATATGCCAAATCTCTAAAGAATAACTTCAATTGACAAAAAAGGATATTTCATTCTAAACAGAGGAATATTATAAACTGTGTATCAAATTAAATTGTCAGCATTAAGTTCGATTCTGAATCGGTATTTTTTTGTTTGGGATTGCACTTACACAAATTGTTCAAATATATCACGACATCATTTAGGGGAGAGGCCGAAAAAAGAATGCCGAAAGCCATCAGCCTTCGACAAAACTCCCAAAACAAACTAACATTCTTTGTCCATTATGGTTTTAATCATGCTCGAACTCACAAACTCTGTGCTGACACGCCGGTGATCAATAGTTGAATAACTCCTGACACTCGACCGCAGACTTGGTATAACATTTATGATCTACCAATGTATCTACTTGATAGTTAAGTAAGCATAAACTTTTTTAATGTATATGGTTGAGATCTGAAATTGTAATGCTTAAAACATAAATACGTTTATCTATGACAGCAATTTTATGTATGATTTGATTTTACTTTTAGACCTAAATACGTCAGGCTCAACTTTAACTGTTAACAATATTCAACGAGAGGCTACAGGATCTTATGAATGTACTGCATCCAACGACCTGCCGCCAGCCGTTTCAAGGGAGATAATTGTAACAGTTCATTGTAAGAAATATGTGCTATTTGTTATGTTTAGTTTAGAATTAAAACTCAAATTATAATTGAAATTGAAATACATATATTATAGCCAATATAAAACACTCGTGATCAATTTATAAAGTCACCTGTTATCTATTCAGAGAATTGTTGAGCCGCTTGAACACTGTAACTCTATTTTGAAAATGAAGTGCACTGATTTTTTAAACATGACAACGGTATTAATAAAACTTCTTTTTCTTGTAGTTAAACCAGCAATTTATCCACAAAATGACAAATTTACACAGACACCTGGCAAAACAGTAATTTTTGAATGTGTAGCGGAAGGATATCCGTTACCCGCTGTTAAATGGCAACGAAGGGGTAAAACAATTGATAGGTCCGAAAATTCAACAAAATATAGACATGATATGTACGAAGATAAAGAAACCATAGTTTATTCACTAAGAATTAACGAGCTAAATGATGAAGACTTCGGAACATATACATGCGAGGCAGACAATATTTATGGATATGCGTCTCATGACTATGTCATTGAGAAAACAGGTAAATAGAATAATAAGAGGAAATATCAGAGAGAGAGAGTGAGAGAGAAAAAAGAGCTGCATACTTCAAATTTGTTTGATGGATAAATTTAACTAAAATAGGAAATCTATTTATTTGAGACTTTACGGCATTTTTAGCTACATTATGCCACTTATATATATTTTATATTGGGGACAAAGTCGAAGTACTAAGAGAAAAATCACGACCTTGTACAAGTTAATTTATCTTAAAGTAGAGCAAATCTCGCCCAGTTATGCTCGAATTTGACACTCCATTATCGATAAACTGGTGATCATTAATAGATGGCTAACTAGACCACTCGGTGTCCATGCACTTGGACATTTGTACCTGCATGCAAGTATACAATCGTTTCCTTTTTACGTCATACTAAATAGTACATACTTCAATGTTTCTAACTGAGCGAAACGTGTGAAATTACATCGGCAATCGGAACTGCAAATAGAGGCAAATCTTTCCAATGTTGTCACTGTATTTGCGATAAACAGCTAGATCATTGCTACTAACTTTGCAAGGAAGTTATTGTTACCTATCAGAACTTCAAATATATTCTGACTTTTGGACTGCAATCACTGGAGTTACGATTATCAGTCAAAACATGACATAGATGCTAACTTTGGAACCGTAGTTACATTGATTTTGACTGCTTTTATCGTTATTCTGTTTGATATCGCCCCGTGTGCAACAATGCTTGTTACACGATTAATTAGTTTTAACTTTGCATATATTTAGTAATTTACTGGAATAGGATACCAGGGGCGGATGCAGCCTCAAATGAAAGGTGGGGTCCAAATTTGTCATGGTTGCCGAAGGTCGTATTACGGCAGGGGGTCTGGGGGCGCTTAAGGCCCCCAGAAGCTCTGAACGAAATGGTGTAAAATCCTGCATTCTGACACTTAAAACATGTCCGTTAAAATGTCATTTTGTTATGCTAAAACAAAAAAAAGAAGGCTTGTCAAAACGAAAGGGGGGGGGGGGGGGTCCGGACCCCCTGGACCCCCCCTCTGGATCCGCCACTGGATACCAGTATTTATAACCAATTTCGGTTAAATTTGTGTAATTAAATATGCCCCTTTATTTACAGGAATTCCCAAAATACAATCATCGTCAACTTTAATTAGAAAAATGAAAAGCGAAAATGCCGAACTAGAATGTCGAGTAACTGGTTTTCCAAGAAATGTCGTATGGCTCAAGAATGGCGAAAAGTTAACGACAAATAGACATAACAATATTGAAGAATACAAAGAGGATGACGTGTATGTTTCTTCACTAACAATCCCGACACTTTCGTCCTCGGACTTTAGCGTGTATGTTTGTCAAGCAGAAAACGAATACGGAAGTACAGAACTGGAAATAATAATAGAACAAAGTGGTAATTATATATTTAGAACTACAAATAGTTGCACGGAAGATAAAATTATCCACAATTAACTAGAAAACAAATAAGAAATCGCAAAAAGCTGAACAATAAAGAATTACATACAACCGTACACGTTTGTGTAGGCAGTTTTGTCTCTTCATTACAGTTGATGCAAAATTTATCTAACAGGCTAATCGTTAGTTTTATTACAATTTCATCATTTCAAAGATATTTTCTACAGATTTAGAAATAGTACATGTATGAAACTATTGTAACGAAATGACCATAAAACTTATTTAGATAGAATACCATATAGAAAAACTTTATAACTGGAAATCAGAGATTTCGATGTTATTGACAAGAGGATGTCAAAATCCTAGCACTCCAAAAGTAAGCAGAGGCTCACAAGAGCCTGTCTCGCTCGCCTGATTTTTATAAGCAATGACATGGTATTTCCCTTATGTTAAACAAGCATTAACTTTTAAGAAAACCATCCAATAAACATTCAATATGACTTCAGTCAGTTTTGCAGTTTCACAAAAGATGGCATTTGAAAATTATTTCTATAAAGTCCTCTGTTAAACAAAGTCTGTCATAGCAATGGCAGCCATTTTTACTGTCTCATTGGAATGAACAAGTTTTGTAGAGGACCATGTTTCAATTGTGTAAGTTATTTCATATTTAACCTAAGTCCTGCGATGGTGGCCATTTTGAAATTTACATTGGCATAAAAACATGAATTTAGAAATAAAGAACCATCTAACGAATACCGGTAATAAGTTTTGTTTCAATTGGTCTACCGGTTTCAGAGAAGAATCCTGTTTAAACTTTTTTACCACAGATTCCTATATTAAACAAGTGTGGACTGTAATTACCCCCCCCCCCCTTTTCTGCTTCGCTTTCAAGTCCAATTATCTCCCCTTAATGATATCCGAGGTCACACATCTTAATATAATGTACTTCCTTTATGCTAAGTTTCATTAAATTTCATCAAGCGGTTTAGGAGGAGTTGTGCTTTCGAGGCCAACCACTGAATACTATATTTAAAAAGTCTAAGTCCAATTATCTCCCCAATTTGTGATAAACTTTATAGAAGACCATCCCCTAAATACTGGTTATAAGTTATTTTTCAATAGGTAAATCGGTTTCAGAAAAGAAGTCTTTTTAAACTTTTTTTCCATAGGGTCCTATCTTAAACTAAGTCCTGCGGCCATTTTGGTTTCTGATTAGAAACTTTGTAAATGTCCATCCCATGGACACTGTTACCAATTGTTTTAAATTGAGCCAATGGTTTCGACGTAAATAAGATTTAAGTGTATATTTTTTCAGACGACAACAAAGCCCTAACAATATCTGAGGGCGGGGAACCCACAGGAACTACCGCTGTCTCATTCCCATTTTGGCTATAAATACAGTTGTGACATCAGTTGCGTCCTTAAGATGAAATATATGGCTTGTGTAATTTTCTCTGCGTCTCTGCTAATACGGGGGTCAATCAGGGAAAATATGGAAAAGGACATGTATTCTCTACTGATTGGGTAAAAAAATATCTCATGTAGATATGTTCATTAGATGACGATATCTTGTGTAGATATGTTAATTAGCTAAATTAAACGGACAGTAAATTGAATATTTCATACTGTTACATGTCAAGTTATTTCTCTGTTGTTAGGAATTGATATCAGTGGACCAACGGAGGCCAAGGTTGGACAAGAGATTGCATTAGTGTGCAATGCAACTACAAATTCTGTTGGTAATGACAGCATTTCTTGGTTAAAGAATGGGTTACCCTTAAAGACAACGTCAAGAATAACAACATCACGTGACATTAGCGTAAACGACAAGAGAATATACAGTAAACTATACATCAAGGATATGACAATAGGAGACCAAGGAACATACACGTGTAAAACTAAATATTTATTGCTTAAATCACATTCCTTGAGTATAGTAGAACTTCCAGGTAAACAACTACTTGCATTAATTAGTTAACACTACTTAATTAATACATACGGTGTGGTGTGAATTCCAGTAATATTCATTTCGCGATTAAACGTTTTATAACAGTACATTGAGTCATTTTCTAAAATATTTTTTCCTGAGTTTTACTTGAATATTTATAATATGTTTTGTTGTCTTCAAAATCAGGTAACACCTTAGTAGGTAAACAACTGCAGATAATGACACCAGAAATTCAGTAACACACTAATAATAAAAAAATAAATAAGAAAAAATCCATCAATCTTAAACTTGATTTAACTTACACCTTGTTCCTTTTACAGACTTTTTTTTTCATTACAGAAGATTTTGTCAAGATAGATAAAGAAGCTTCAAGTAAGACACCAATTGTCGTTAAAGAAAATAGTGGTCAGATAACATTGACATGTAAAGTAGAAGCTTATCCAAGGAAAATGGTGTTCTGGTTCCAATATTTGGGAATGACTGATGGAATGAAAGATTATAAAGGTAGTTGATGTTTTGTCAGGGCGCCATCTACATATTTCATGTTCAGCAAATCTAATTTACATTTGGAAGCTTCGAATCATATACAAATTCGAACGTTTATCGTTTTAAAAGAATTCGGTGTTCTTAGTTTGTCTTGAAGATATTTTCAAATAATTATTATAATTATAACATAAGACATTTCCTTATTTTATCTTTTAACAACGCCTACAAAATGTCCGGGTGAAGTCAAGTCTGTTAATAATTCGCTGATATTGTGAATCAATTGACACAACCCCAAGGAAGAACACATTTTAGATATTCGCACTTTTGTCTATATACAATTGCTAAAGAAATGTGACTCGTGAGAACAATTCGTGTTCTCTGACGAAATAAAACATGTGTTTGATTTAATGGCTTAATAATTTATTAACTTTGCTAAAATAATTCGTTGTCTGATGTCGTAATAATTCGTTTACTCTGATGGCGTAATAATTTGTTTACTCTGATAGCGTAATTTGTTTACGTTGAATAATAATTTGTTTACTTTGATTGGAATAATAATTATAAATGTGTTGACATAATGAAGTAATAATTAGTTTACACTGATGGGATAATTATATATACGAGACATTTAAATCTTATTTTAGCATCCATACCAATAAATTGTGTAACACTATTGGTAAACTTGTGTGACTTTTAAGTTGTCTATATTAAGATTACCATCATCCTCCCAAGTAAGGGGATTCCGCATTCGCTTCATCAGAACCATGATTTGGGAAGATGGATTACCATAAAAACTCATAAAAATAAATGTAAAATTTGATCAGTATCAATCATACGTATTCAGGCTTAATAAAAAGATAGTGGCAATACTGTAAGGAAATAACAGATGTTTACTAAAATTTTGAACTAGAGATAACAGTCAAAAATTTGTTCATTTAAATTTTAGAAATTTCATCTGGAGAGGAAAAATTGATATTAGGAAGTGACAGATCTGTAACAGGAATATACCAATGTCGGGCATCAAATGGGAAACAAGCAGAAGAAACTTTAGATATTAATATTGAAATTCAGTGTAAGTTATTATTTTATGTTGATTACCGTAATTGGTTATGTATAATTCGCATTGAAATAGTATATGTATTTACCCTTTAACTGTTTACTGTCTTTTTGTGTATAATACCCACTCATGCTAATTAGATTATTTATAAGCAAAAAGGTGAGTATTAGGCACAACGGTAATAATTATAAAAAGATATGTTGCAGTGATGAAATTGGCGGGAATCTGATATCTTCTACATTCTCCACTATTCGGAATGACGAGTAATCTCACCTAATAAAATTACTAAAAACAAGTTATTGCTATTGAGTAGTATAAAACTGTTAGTCTCTAGTTAAATCGGTTCCACTGATCGCATGAAGCGTTCAATAATGGGTTAAATTTGTAGTGAGAGTTTGCTTACTAATAAACAACCACTCACATGTCTTCAACACTAACATTATCTACTGATACGGTACCTACATTACCCTGTTTATTGCAGATTAATATTTTTATTCTTTTGTTTTATGCCTGTTTTCTAGATCCTGTAAAAGTTTCAGTTTCATATAGCAGAGTACAGATAACGATTGGAAACTCACTAATATTGGAATGCAACATAACCGGAAACCCCATAACTTCTAACTTTTGGGTTTCTCCTAAAGGTCTCAATGCAACATTCGACCATACACAAGATCTAGAGTATCATAATAATTACGTCATAACAGCAATGATAATAATGACAATGAAATTTGAAGACTTTGGAATGTACAAATGTGTTGGTGGAAACCATCTTGGGAATGATTCAGCAAATGTTGTTGTCATACCCATTTGTAAGCAATTAAAGTTAATTTCCATCAATATATTTAATGGAAAATAAGTAAAAAATATTTATGTGCAGAGTGGAGAGACAAAGAGAGGATAAGCAGAGCTATTATTACGGAAATACAAATTTATCAAGTTTAAAAGGAGCAGAGTACCAGTAGCTTTACCTCATATAAAAAAAGAAATATTTAGACGCGTAGAGCAGATGGCAATCAAATTAGGGATGTAGGGATATTACTGTTTGAAAAACAATGGAGACCTATATTTTTTAAAGATTTAATAAGTAAAAGGACATTAGACCAAGTGTCACTATAGCAATAGATGTACAAATAGCATAAAACTATTATTAAGAAATAATTCATTAGGGCACGAATACACAGTGATTTTACCATCAGTTGGCCCTTTATGTCTGATATTTCAAAGAAATGTGGGCATAAAGGGCAAACCCGTGGTAAAAGCAGTATATATATGTTTGCTTCAATGATTTTTTTTTATTGTTATATAACTTATACATTTACTTTTTTAAACAACGTAACTTTGAGTTGCAGGACTTGTCGGCCACTAAGGACACACATTTGATCGTGACGTCATTAAAATATGTGAAAAATCTTACTATGACGTCGCTATAAAGAGTGTTAATCGTTTATGACTTTATATTAGGAATATATACTCGTTTTACATCTGGTGAGGACTATAAGCGTTTTAGGCACATCATATTAGAGTAAATGCGATTTTTTTTCTTTGACACTTAACATCTCTATTCTCAATTCGTCACGTTGTGATGAGGGCATATCGATAAGTAACTATATATAAACAAACATCTTTCATTTTTAGTTCCTACTACAACATCCACCACCACAACGACGACAACAACCACAACCACAGTGCCCACAACACGAGCAAAAACAACTACAAAAAAATCAATAGTTACAACAACATTAAAACCACAAACTGCTGCACCGAATGTTGTAACAACGACACAGAAAAAACACCACAACATGGAATGGAAAACGGAACCAACATCTAAACCAATGCCCACAGCTACGCCAATAGAAACAGGTAACATGGTTTACGGTGTTTTTTTGGGGTGGGGGCAAGACTGATTTTAAATTAGATTCTCGTAAAACAATAAAATTGGATTGAAGTACACTTCCGTTCATCGTCGGAAACCCACGATCGGTTTATCGGTAAGTGGTAGTAACGAGAACGTGACCGGACGTGGGTTTCCGATGATGACTTCCGTAAATATTTCAGAATATTAAGAACATTTGATTAAAAAATATTTCATATAAACAGTTTATGCGATCTAACCTACTTTAAAGTCTATTCATGCCCAATAGTTAATGGTGTAAACAGATCCGAAGTAGGTTATGTGAGTGTTATATTCGTTATAATTTAATTTTTCAAAATAATTAAATTTTATCGGCGTATTTATACGTCACGTCAAGTGACCCAAAGAACGTTATACCTTAAAATATGGTTTTCTCGTAGTTTGCTTTCAAATCAAATTAAAATATTATAAAATATACTCCAGACTACACAGGATCCATTGCAGTACTATGCAAATGTTCAATTAACCCGTTTTAAGATATCCGAATCACAATTGACCATGTCATTATAGCCGGTGTCCCGGATGTCCATTGAATTTTAATGAAGCAGACCTCGTTAATGTTCGGCAAACATCGGAAACACTATTTGAGTAACTATTTTTTTTTACTCAAAACTGTTAACATTAAATCAAAGTAAAACGATATTTTATATGTACCATTAATTGGCAATACATTGATTAATAAAGCTATATTTCTTGGTAAAATATTAAACGGTAACTTCAATTATGGTCGGTACCTTAATCTATCATTATAGTTGTGCAACATAAAGACCATAGTCAATTATTAAAATGTTATCGTTCGAATAATAATACGCGAATGATGATGTACAAAATCACTATTTTGTATTTCACCTAATGTTCATACTATTAAATTTCAGACAAAGAGCAAGTTAAACAAGACAACAATTCGTCATCTATGTATACATCTAGTTATATTCTACTGGCGCTTACAGCGATCCTTACATTCCGTTTGAGATTTGCGTCATAGCACAATGCATAATATGTGTGTTTGAAGAGGCAGCATAAGTGTAAAATATGGAATGAATGTTAATAGACGTATAGAACAATTGTCAGTTTCTGCAATATTTATCACGTGCCTTATGTTAATGTACAAATGAAATAGTTTCCGAGGATTTTCAACTTTTTTCCCCAAGTTATGTATTTCCGTAGTGTTCCGTATTAAGGGAAAATTACAACAGTTGGTGACCAAGTACACAAGTCCTTCATGTATGGGAAGCGAGAATGGTAAAATCCTGTCCTCACATTTGATTGAAGTACATCAATACTAATTTCCAACATTTTCTGTGACATTTAGTAGTTTTTTTATTCAATAAGAAGACCGGTTCTCTCTGTCTGGTTAATTTCAAATCAGATAATTGGCTTATATTTAATCCTACCCGCATTTCAAGATTGTAACCATTCTTTAATATATCAGAGTTTATCTATATTAAAGTATATAATTAAACCCTGTGCCATAGAACAGATTCCAGCATACATGTCTTCAGGAATTGCATTTTCTGACATCCAATTTGTATATGATAATGTGTATTTTATGTGTGTGTTGAATAAAATGTGCCATATGAAATAACAAATAGTAATGAAAACAGTTCTGCAGATTAATCACAAAAATTTCCTTGCTAAAATAGCAACTTGATGTATTGTATTCTGCGTATCACCTGGTCGTTAGCTCGTTCTTAAAGTCTACATCTACAAGAAACCGCTTCCTTATCGATATAGTATACAATTTTTCATGCATTTATGCGAAAATAAATACGACAATTAAAATATATACTTATGTAGTTTAATTGTTATTCAATTTATCAGTTTTGTATACGTTTGTTGTACCAATATCCCAAAGTACACTTAAGTAAGAATATAAAATTCTCCAGATGATTCCATATAACCTACTATACATGCCTTTATAAGCTATGAATATCACAACTTATTCATCTCGTTTATGTTTCGGTGAAAATACTTTTCTGTAAAATAATTCTATAAAGATGTAACTTTACATAAACACTTCATTATTGTTCGTTTTCCCCAAAATTCCATGGACATTACAAGCAAAAACCGTATTTAGAATTATATGTTTATTATATCCATGTACCTAATGGGACCAAATTAAATTTTAATCTGCACAAAACCCCCTTATAATTGTACGAAGGAATAGTTTATAAGGTCCTACAAACTGGTTTGAAGATACATTATGAAACATTACATTAAGACTTCTAGCGTAGTAGTAACACAGCAAAAATTGTATACCGACTTGATATAAGAAACGTAAATGAAAAGTTTAGTCATCTGTTGATCACGTGCTTGACAACGCTGAGGTTGTAGGTTCATATCTTACTGCAGGGGTGTGCTCGACTACAGCCTAAATTGACAAGGATTGCCAGTTTACCTTGCGAAGTTTGGCGGGTTTTAACCAGGTATTCCGGCTTCCTCACCCAATAAAAACTTGACGCCATGATATAGCTGCAAAATTGCTGAACGTGCGTTAAACCCCTTTGCAAAAAAAACCAAACAAACAAAAACAAAACAAAAAAGCAAAACCAAACACGATTGTTTTTCTTGTCAGAGCGATTTTATGACAGATATGCTATAATACACAGTACTTTGTTGGCTTCCCTTTTTTTATTACTAGTGTAGTAAAAAAAGGGTCTCTTTCTATTTATAACTATTTGTTTCAATACTTCTTGATTTCGAATGACAAAAATAAAGAATTTTAAAAATAGAATTACAAATTAAGTCAAAGGCTGTGATAAAATAAATGTACCGAAGGTTTAATCAAGCAAACTTTATCGCACTAGTATATGATTACCTTTATCAACAATTGTTTTTGTTAATACAATAATGACACTGCTTGACAATAAGGTATAGTATGTCGTAAAACTGTTCAATGACATTACTTTCAAATGCGTCAAACCGGAAAATTCCGTTAACAATATTAAAAAAAATATATTGTATTTGCACTAGATCATTTGAAAATTAAAATTTAAAAATTTTACGAAATCTTGTTTCCTATCTACTACGGAATAGAACATGTGGGAAGAGAGAATGTTAAGCTAGTTTATGTGAATGAGATGTATTTACAAGAAAAATACAAAACAAAAATGTCATAACTTAGCAACAGCTAAACGAACGAAGTAATTGGTCGTAATGAATTAACTTTGGAATAACCCGTGTGTATATAATGGGATCTGCTTCATCAGCAAGCGGATTCCCTACCAAAGATTCCAGAATGAAAAAAGACTTGATAGAAACTCAATATGAAAAGGTAAGTTAAAGTAAAAGTAAACTTCGTTCTGTTCTTTGAAGTAATTGTATATTTTGATATCAATATTTTCGAATTCAAATTATTTATGCTATAAGATGCCATTTTGACACGCAAAGGCAAAAAAACCCAATTCTTTCTGTTGAACGTCGAACAAAGAAAACTGATAAAGTTTTAATATGAACATTTTATAATTCTTTAACGAATTTGACAGAAAAATGTCTGACATATAAACACGTACAAGGAAGATCATACTGGAAATATTTTTTTTCCATTCTAGATAGGATTAAACGAGTTATAACAAATTAAAAAAGTAATGCTCTGATGTGGAATAAGGAGGAGATAATCTACGCTGAATTTTACTGCAGTAATAATCAGGAGCCATGTTTTTGAAACTATCCTAAAATAGGTCTTACATGTCTTAGGACATTTTTTAGGACTGACTTAAGACAGTATTGGGACGTGTCTTAGACCTCACACCAAAGGCTAAGATCATCCTAGCAAAGATGTCCTAACTCTGTCTTAGGAATTATATTTATACAAGTCACCCAAATTCGATGTGCACTGCACTTAAAAAAAGGAAATCAACGTTTTATAAACATGTATCAATAAATGTATAATTATATGTACATGTATTGTATAAATTAAAACGTCAAATGTCTCTCATATGTGCATTTCAATGTGATATAATTTGGCAAGACTTTATACTAGTAATTAAACAAAACCAGTTTGACTGAAGGACTCTTCTTTGTTTTGGTCCAAAGGTTGATTATGTGCGGTAACCTGACTATATAAAAAATGCTGACTTTAAACTTGTTACACAAATTATTAAAATGGTAGGAAAGGGAGTCCAAATATTACAAAAACGCTTCAAAATTGTTAGAAAAGGCTTAAAAACTTAGTGGGTGCTATTTAGCAAACTTTCTAAAGTTACAGTAAAAATTAAAACAAATTAAAACTAGGACCATCCTAAGACTATCTTTGGACAGCTTTTTCGTTGCTATAAAGATAAAATAAAAATTAGGACTTGTAATAACTTGCAACATCTTTTGTAAGATGGTCTTAGGACATGTCTTAGTCATAAAATATCCTCGAAAACATGGCGCCCGATGTTTTCCTGAATAAATCAATTATTTGTTTACAAAGATAGTATATAGAAGGAATTACACGGAAATATCTGAATTAATGTTGGGTTCTAAATCCGTTAATGCCAGGGTTCGCAAAATAGCAAATTAAAGTCTTCTTTGCTTGTGGGAACATTGTTACAAGAGATTTTCGTATAAAAAGAGGGAGGTTAGACATTTTGTTAGTTTCATTCAGTCCTGATTTTTTACCCACATTTTCGGTCATTTTTGCCGCACGACATATATTTTTCATTTGTTAGTTTAATTTCAAACATATTTATTCATAAATTCAATAATACAATGCAGTGCAATAAATTACAAAATACCTAGACAAGATCTGGTAGCTAGCACTGAGTAAAGTAACAACTAACGAAGAACAACATGTGAAAAATGATATTAATGAAAGAGACACAGAATAGGAAAATCATGATAAAACCAGGAGTAATCTTAAATCCAGGGGCAATTTTTCGAAACTACCCTAAAATAGGTCTTAGGACATAATTTAGGACTGACTCAGGATAGTCTTAGTACGTGTCTTAGACCTTACAAACCGAAGGTATCCTAAGACCATCCTAGCAAAGATGTCCTAACAATGTCTTAAGTATTCTATGTATACCTGTGTGAATAATTAAGAAAAAGACCCAAATTTCGGTGTGGACTGCACTTAAAAAAATTAAATCAACGTTTTATAAACGTGTATCAATAAATAATTATATGTATTTTAAATAAATTGTAATTAATTAAAACGTAAAATGTCTTTGTTATGTGCATTTCAATGTGATATAATTTGGCACGAGTTTATAATTGAACAAAACCAGTTTGACTGCAAGGACTATTATTTGTTTTGGTTTAAAGGTTGATTTCGTGTTGTTACCTATTTGTATGTAAATAAGGCTAACATTCAACTTGTTACACAATTTATTATAATGAGTAAGAAAATGAGTCCAAATTGTACGATTTACGATTCTTCAATGCAGTAAACAGAATTGTTCATGTTGCTGATGGCAATATCACAATCTTTGACAGCTCTCGGGTTGTGATTTGGACAAGGAACTGATATGACCCTTGCATTCGGGTCGGGCAATATTAGTTTCTTGGTCCATATTACGCAGTCCGTTTTGTATGATTGCCATCAGCAACATTAACTATTCTGTAAATATGAGTTCTATTAGTCTAGTAAATATAGCTAGACTTTAAACAATGATTGAGGTCCATGTCTGGATATAAGCAAGTGGTCTCGAAATTAACCTCAGACTAGCATTTCTATATGTAAAAGTTCATTAACTGAACTCGAGAATTCTGATTAGACATGAAAGGTCAGTACTTCTGTATTATAGAATTAGAAAGATTATTGAAATCGATGATCATGGACTTGACGAAAACGTCATATTTGTACCCTTTTTTATGAAGCGATACAAATGCAAGTATTTATTATTATTACAAGGTGACGGAAACGTTTTTGCTTTTTGAATAATGTAACTATAAAACTGGATGGGCAGTGGCGTTGCTAGGTTCTGATTGCAGTGCACGCAAAACTTAATTAAGGCAGGGGGTCTGGGGCCTTAATGTTCCCCATCGGGTCCAGGGCAGGGCCCTGGTAGCGGGTCCGAAGCCCCCTAAAGCTCCGCGGATATAGCCTTTTAGAACAAAATTTTGAGTGTATGGAAGCTTACTTTTCCAATGAAATTTACCCATTCACGAGTATTCAAAAACATTTATTTCAATGCATTTTTATAATACTTTTTGTAAGAATTTACAATCTTCCAGTCAGGGATGTTTCAATGATTGATTAAATAAATAAATAAAGACAAAATGATATGAATCGCGCGAGTTTTCCGAGAAATCATATTTTAAAAACGAAAATTCATTTTGTTTCATGTGGAATTACGTCTTGTAGTAACATCGGACCAAAAGTAGGAGAATTTCCGGACTGAATACTATCAAGAAAATATAGAATGCGTATACCTCTTCCTCTTTCCATGTCCTTTCTTTTTTTTAAAAAAAAACCCAATAGGAGTCGTTTCGTTTGTGCGCCAGGGGCGTCGTTGCGTAAATGGTAGCTACGCCACTGATGGGATAGAACTTAAGGAATGTTCTGAGTAATGCATTTAGATAATGTTTATATATCATTATTCTTTGTATAAATAAATTAACAGAAATTTATTTCATATGTATATTGCATATTTCCGAGATAAGATTAGTTCACTAATTTCTACTAGTAGCGGCATCCAATTAGAACTACAGAGAGAAAAATGTTGTCGTGGTAATATTCTTGTGTTAGGCGTTCTCAATATTAATCAGTTGAAGTCTATAGGAGATCGTGTTATGAAAGTTGTTGGTTTACGGAATTAAAGAAATAGGTACTCTCATGCGTATTGGGAAATATGAAGCCTAAGTTAAAACAAATTAAAATATCAGTAGGTCGTATATTCATGAATTTTACCACTCGCTTACGCTTTTTGCAAAATGGTACTGAATATAATGCCAACCTAATCGATAAAAAAATGGAAGCCATTGTTACTTTTATTAGAACTAAATGTTATGGGGTTGAATTAAAAAACAATAATGAAAATATAGAACAAGCATCTTCATTACACATCTTAATCAATGTATAAGCGAAAACTTTTTTGTGTTGTTGATTTTTCAAAGCTTCGCTCATAGTTCATGACCTAAATATATAGAGTACCAGGATAAAAATGGTCTTTCTTTGTTATTAACGTTCGTTCGTAAATAATAAGAAAAATATTCAATGTTACATAAAAATAGACATCATCTAAGTATTCTTGCAGTCTAACAACCGCCTATAGCGGACATAGTAACTGCAGTGGCCAACGGCACGCAGAAATGTACAATAGGGGTTATTCTGTGCTAAACCTGCGCAATGGACAATGACCCGATTACCTACCTCTACGATAATTGTATACCGATTGTGACGTAGGTCGCTATATAGGAATTTATCAACCAGAGAAAATAGCCACTAGGCGAGGTGAACATACATTTTTGAGGGTTGAGAAGCAAACGCATACCTGCATATCAAAGGCATTAATTTTGTTATTACACGAACAAAGCCAACCAATCCTCGTCTATCGTAACGAAGATATAAGCAGAAGATGCGCCCTTTGTTGTTGTTACAATATTGTTGTGTTGTTTTTTTTGTGTTACAAACTAGTATATGAATCAGATCAGAAAACTAGTTAATATTGGATTCCGCAAGACATCTTGTACAGCGGACAAAATTAACTATATTGTGATGCAATTTTTTGCGTAATGTTGTGATTTAACAAGACATGAAAGTAATTTAAGACGAACTTAAAACACACAAAATTCTATTAACGTAATAATTACGTCAGCAGTAAATGGTGGGGACAATCTAAGTTTTTTATTACCTACAGTATATGCATCTTACCAAAATTTTATTCATATACGGTCTGTACAGCGGAATTCTTGCGCGAGACACAATTTAGAACCGTTTAGGATTTATTCCCCTATAACTGTTTTTTTTAATCAGTTTTAATTGATTTTGTAAAAATCTTCTCTAAAACTACTGAAAGGACTGCATTGCAATTTTGTACACATCATCCGTCAAATGTCCTCAAGTTTGCTCTGAAAACCATGGCCACCATGTCTGAAAATAGAACTGGGAGGAGAGGGTCAAAATAAAGTTTTCGGCTTATTGTTCAAATTTATAACAGATACAGAACTACTTGTTAAACATCTCTCTCTTTCAATCTCTCTTAATTTTTTTCCGAATTTACGAAGTGCCTAATTACACACCCTTCAAACCAACGTTCAATCATATAAATAAAAATAGGTTCAATCATAGCAATTTAAAATTTCGCGAAATATTAATGAATACTTTTGCGTACAAACGTCATGCAAAACATCGACGTCGTATGACATTTTCCGCTTAAAACGGCGTTTGAAGGTAAGAGGCCATTTTAATACTAATA
This sequence comes from Limnoperna fortunei, assembly GCA_944474755.1. Lineage (NCBI taxonomy): Eukaryota > Metazoa > Mollusca > Bivalvia > Mytilida > Modiolidae > Limnoperna > Limnoperna fortunei. Next base: position 13,098,326 of record OX104116.1, on the reverse strand, counting down.
ACTATAACCCTTCCAGTTAGAGACTATTTGCCGGTGAACAAATTATTACACCAAGAAGATACATTTCATCGATATTTATTTAAACAATGTACTCTGGAATTATTTGATTTTTTTTATAATAAAATCTATCATAAACTAGAACAAACAAATAGAAACTTATATCAAAAGCAGTTACAAATAAATTTAAGGAATTATTAAAAAGAAATTAGTTTCACTGACGATTCTTAATTTAACCTATTTACATTGTAAGTCTGTCTGACTATTTTGTTTCGAAGGGGACCTTATGTTGTTTACAAAATTTCGTCTGCTTTCTTTCAATGATTTTTTGACAAACCCCGAGACTATTCCCGCCTCAACTGCAGACGACATTACCCGAAGGATTTCGAATAGACAACAATCGACTGTTCCTCACTTACACTTCCGTTCTAATTTAGAGTCAATTTAGGTCAAAATTTACTATAAAAAATCGTCCTATCAAAATGAAATAAATCACCGTTTTTCAAAACGCTTATTTAATTTGGATAATAATTGTTTATTGCAGAGCATAAGCTGGACAATACGCGGTAAACAGTTTTCCTTGTCACACTATTTATTACAACTGTTGTGTTTTTTTAGTACTATCATAATTTAAAAACAAAAATCCTTATAGCTTGTTGTGCTTAAAGGGGACGATAATGCCATTTTAAAGAATTTTAAATGGATTAAGCCATCATTGACCTTCAACTTAGTATCCACTTAAAAATTTGGTTTAAATTCGTCCAGTAATATAGGGGGCTTATCCCGCATTGCGTAAAGGCACGTAATAATTTCAGCCAATAATCTTGAATTAGTTTTATATGAATATTTTTAAGTACAAAAATCTCAATTAGTTTCTGTTACTCTATAACATGACTTGGGTCTGTTTACACCATTCATATACCGCTTCGCGGTTTATTAGGCATAAAATAGACCCCAAAATGTTATATATATAACATGTTCAGAAATTTGTTTGTTTGTTTGTTTGTTTGAATGGTGTTTTAACGCCACTTTCAGCAATTTTTCAGCTATTTCATGGCGTCCAGTTTTTATTGGGGGAGGAAGCCGGAGTACCCGGAGAGAACCCCCGACCTGCGGTAGGAAAACTGGCAATCCTTGTCAATTAAGATTGGAGTCGAGTACACCCTGCCTGCAGTGAGAATCGAACCCGCAACCTCAGTGTTGACAGACCACGTGATCAATGGTAGACGAACTACCTTGACCACTCGGCCACCGAGGCCCCTTCAGAAATTTGAAATATACCTTTTAAATATCTAATCTAATTAAAATTAAACCTTCCACTTGCTCCTCACTTTTTGTAAGTGTCGCAGCGACCAATAACAAAAAGGAGGGAGCAGGTTAAAGATTTAATTTTAATTAGATTGACAACGCAGCGACCAATAACAAAAAGGGGGGGGGGGCAAGTGACAGATTTAATTTTAATTAGATTGTTAAATGTCTAGAATGAAACGTCAAGTAGATGTAACATGTATAATTAACTTTATTACAAACATATGGAGTAAGGCATCTTATTTAGCAAACTACAGTTAATCACGTGCCTGTCAACAATTAGGTTGCGTGTTCGAGCCTTACTGCTATAGGGTGTGCTCGATTCCGCTAAAGGGTGTGCTCAATTTCAGTCTTAATTGACAAGGATTGTCAGTTTTCCTGAAAAAAAGGTGTGGTTTTTGCCAAGCACTTTGGCTTCCCCTCCCAATAAAAATTAGGACTCCATTAAATAGCTGAAAAATTGTTGAAAGTTCAAAATTATTATATTGTGGTAGAAAACAAATCCGGGGTTCTCCCAAATAATAAACTGACACAATAATAGCTGAAAAACTGCTTAAGGTGGCGTTAAACCCAACGATGGTGTTTGTTGACACTATATGACAATAACCTGTAGTTTGTCATAAACTGTTCAATGACATTACTTTCAAACTCGTTAAAGCGGAAAATTCCGCTAACATTTAAGAATTTTAAAACTAAATAATTATATTATCAATAGATTATTTTGAAATTAAAATAAATTTAAATTTTTCGAAATCTTGTTTCCTATTCTACCACGGAATATAACATGTTGTAAGAGAGAATATTAAAGTGATATTTTAATGAGATGTATTTACAACAAAACTGTTATATCCTAGTAACACAAAAAGGATCTAAACTTGTTGGTGGTAATGAATTGTCTTTGAAAGAGCTCGTTTGGAAACCATGGGATGTGCTTCCTCAACTGACGGGTTTTCCACTAAAGAAGTAAGAATGAAAAAAGACTTGATAGAAACGCAATTTGAAAAGGTAAGATCAAAAGTAAAATTTAAAGTCAGATAAATATAAAAATGACTAAAAGCAAACCTTCTTTTTGATTAAAGTCTCATTTGTACATGTTCGTATCTATATATTTTCTAATTTTGAAATAAGAAAAAACATACGGTATTTATTTTTAAAAAAATTACGCAGTAACTTTATTGACTATTCTCCGTTTCTTTTCCTTTCGTTTTTGAATTTGGTTGGGAGCATTGTATAGTTCTTGTACGAATTTAACTGAAAAGTAAAAAATATGTACCATCTTATATAATAGAAACATACCTGGACAAACATAAAATTTACATGAAAAAAGCCAATTTGGGCATAATCGTTTCATTGCGAAGAAAGTACATATGTAAAAAAGATGGATGTAATCTTTTACATTTCTTGAATTCGGAATGAAAACAAAATATGATGGCCGTAATGAACTAGAAAACAGTAATTACATTTTTAAGTTTATGCGGCCTACTTAATATGCTAAAATTTATTTCAATTTTTGCAACATTAATTCCATTATTAAATACGTACGTAAAAACACAAGACAAAAAATCAAGCACAGGAGAATTAAGGTCACACCACGAGTCGTCTTAAAATATGGATCTTTAATCAAAATTAAACAAAGAATAGCTTAAATTACACTAGAATAATATAAAATTCGCCCAAAACCCATGCCAAAGTTACATCAGCAGACGCTTTCAAATTTATAAATAGGACAAACGTAAAGGTAACGAAACCTTTAAAAGTGTTCAACCAAACACTGCGACTAACTTTCACATCACAGGATCGCCTTTAGTTGTAAACTAGAATAACTGTGAGCAATGCTCGCTACTTGTATACCCCCTCAACCCACCCAGCTTCCCTATGTCACAGAATGGAAAAGTCCTTGGTTTTGCTAGGGGAAACCCACAATTAACAATAACATTCCGATCAAAATGTAAAATAGCACAGGAAATGTGAAAGTGTCATTCAATTCAGTGATGTAGATGGTGTATGCCGATAAGAGATGTGTACCTCCATCGTCAATGTTCTGCTGAAGGAAACCAAAATATCATTCTGATTAAAATATTTCCTAATCTAAAGGAAGATGATTTACTGTTGCTTGCCAAACATTTTAACCTAACATTTTAACGTAAAATTGCCAAAGTGTCAATAAAATGATTTATTCATTGATCTTGTAGTCTTGATAGAGATAGGGGGAGAGAAAGAACGATAAGGAAGAGATAAAAACAAGAAGAATAGAGAGAGAGAGAGAGAGAGAGAGAGAGAGAGAGAGAGAGAGAGAGAGAGCGAGAAGTAAAAGAGAAAGAATGAGACGAGGAGAAGCTAGAGAATTATAACTGTAAAAGAATGAGATTGCAATCAAAGAGATTGATTAAAAAGAAAAAAAAATAGAATTAGAAAACATCCGACACGTAATTTTAACATCAGTCCGAGTCAGAATTAGAACAGTTTGGTGCATGTTTTCACTCCATGCATTATTTGAGCTGTTTTCTGTCAAACGAATAAAAATACATTGTGTATTTGTTGATTTAAAAAAAACATTTGTTTACTTATAAAAAAGCCTTCTGTTATGTACACGGAAAAACTGTCTTAAATCAAGCAAATGGTATTTTGTTTAATAATTGCCAAGTATTGAGATCGTAAATCTCGAGTATTAGTGTACAATGTTGCTAACGAAATCGGAGTTCGTCAAGGAGAAAATCCACCTCCTCTATTATTTTCTGTATACTTGAATGATCTTCAATAATTTCATAACATAGAACCATTATTCGTATACATTCAATTGCCTTCGATAACGAAAATGAACTGGGCATACTTATATTTATACACATGTATATGCAAATATTTATCTTAATGTATGCTGACAAAACGGTTTACATGCTGACTAGAGTACAAACTCTAAAGACTTAAAGTAATTTTCCCAGAATTGTGAAAAGTAGAAACTTAAAATTTAGGTTAACAAAACAATTGTAACGCTATGTACAATTATATAAAGAAAATTATTTACCAGTAAAGTATCCGTTCGATATGTTTGATAAAAATGTTTTTACCTATTCTTATATATAGAATTCAAAAACATCAAAAGTGTACATGTTAGTTTTTAAAAGCATATATTACGTCTGAAAAATAGACCCCTATTTTTTTATTTCATGGAAGTTGGGCAGATATCCGTCATCTTTACAAGATAAACTACTTATGACACAACTTTGGTGCAACCTTCTCGACACCTCACATTAAAATGTGATATCGTCAATGTTATATAAATTTTAATATATTTACCATAACAATTATGGTATTGAGAACAAATTATATTTTTTAAAACCGAGATATGTCAAAAATATGGCAATATATTTCAATTATTCAAATGCATACAACAAAACGTAACAGATCATTTTAACACAAATGGTCTGCAAAGAGAATTAAATCATCAAAAGGTATATGTTATAGATTATTTAAAAATGAACTAAAATTTGAAAAGTATCATTAAGTTAAATAATTAACATGCGCATTGAAATTAAGTAAATGTAGATGTGGCAATCACCGTTTGCCAATTTAGACAGAAAGCTGACATTATCTACAGAGAGCAGACGGATTTTGTCTTCTTCCGTAAATAGCCGGTTTTTTTTGTACAGATGATCTAGTACAGCTGATTTTATGTGGACTCATCTTATCTTCCCGGTGTAAACCAGACGCATCAGTGGGGCTCAAACAAAAACAAAACTTAAAAATCCAAATAACTAATATGGAGTAGGCATAGCCAAAATGCAAGCACAGACAATATAGTCCTTTATTATTAATATTTATGTGCATTTCATAATTGCCTCTAAATTCTAGTGGTCACGTGACGTCTTTCTTAGTAACTGTGACGTCACATGAAATGTAATTTGATTGTCAGTTTTTAAAGATCGATTTAGAGATTGCAAAAAAATAGTATGAAAATTCTGTTGTTAATTATAAATATAACATTTATTTTTTATCGATGTCAACTTTATTTTCGAGTCTTTCTTAAAATTATTTTTAGTACTTTTCTTCATTCACTTTGTTCCAGTTTTTCACGATATCAACTTCCGGACGAAAAAAAATCAATATCAGCATTAATCAGGTTTTGATCACGTGATTTCATTTTGATCACATGACCCATAATTGCCGTAGAGCTCACCGCTCTTCGCGGGCAGCTTCGCTGCCCGCTGCAAGCTGTGCTCGCTAATATGTTGTAGTGTTTTTATTTGAAAATTTTATATCAAATACGGCCGAGGTTATCAACACCATGCGAGTAGAAATACATTATAATTTAGTTTAAAACTTTTTTGATAATTCAGGGGAGTAAATTTAGGCAATGACTATATCACGGAAAGACATCAATGATATTCTTATCATCACCGATATATGACTCTTGGACTGATGATACCCTGGGATCAGTAGTTTCATCGACCAAGTGGTTGCAAATAAAGTGTCAAGGATACCAATGTTATGGAATTTACTACGCAAGAATCAAAACGCTTTAGTGAAGATCGAACCATCAGAACCTAAAAAGAAAGTTTTAGAGCTTTCATTATCAAAATTGCAAAACTATACCAAAATCAAGCCTAGACCATCTACACCTGCGAACATAACAACCTTTGAATCTACATATCAAAGTTATAAAATTAACTACGCCAGACGGATATTTCTTCTAATCAATATGCATCAGTGACGCTCAAAGTAACAAAAATTTACTTAAAATCCAAATAACTAAGATTTGTAGAACATTTATTATTAAAATTACCGAATTAAACAAAACCCGGACAAGGACATCTCCAAATTACCAAATTATACAATACCCGGACAAGGACATCTCCAAATTACCAAATTATACAAAACCCGGACAATGACATCTCCAAATTACCAAATTATACAAAACCCGGACAAGGACATCTACAACTTGTGGCAAAAAAAGCCTAAGAGTTTAAATAATTTTCGAAATGTAAGCGCAGTCAATACAAGACAAATTTGATGCACAGCATCAATTCGCCGCCAAATTTTTCAGCATTCTGCATGTGTGTATAATATGTAATGATGTTTGTCTTCAGCTCGAGTTATTAGCATGTTCCGTGTTTCTCTTGTTTTATTCAAATTGTTTTATGTAATGCTGTTGGAAATGTTTAAAATATTTTTGTCATACATGTAGAGCAATATTTATGCCTTGTTTTAGACATAAAAGTGTAATTTGATGCAATTTTTCATTGTTTTCTTGCAATGTGGCGTTCTGAATAAAGAACAGGCTTTTGGATTAACTTTAAAGAAAAAATGTGATGTAACGGGATAATAAAGACACCCTGCTACAGTGTCAACTGTAAACAAAAACAAATAAACGCCCCAAGTCTAAAACTACAAATTAAATTGTACTGAAAATTGAACTTGATCTTCAATTTATAGTAGTTAACAGCTGTGCAAAATGTAAACAAAATCCATTGATACATTTTGAACTGTTCTTACCATTTTCTCTTTTGTTGTGGCGCTACTTAATTAGGTCACTACTTCATCGGGTCACCTCGGCTATTTCCGCATACAAATTATAGTTAAAAGTTATATTGAAAATAATAATTATAAAATTTATTCCATTGATCGTTGATTTATCAGTAGTAACAATCCATAAATAATATTGTTTCATAAAATTAAATCCACTTTTACTCTGGTTTCCGATTTCTCAATTTACTACTGTACATTATTTCTAACAAAGACTTCTACAGTGCCAGGATAAAAATCGTCTCCTTTAATTATTAACTTCCGGTAGAAAGGAAAACACTAACTTACTATTGCACGAGAACAAAATAATAAATTAGACAAATATGTTTGTATATAATGTGCATATTATGTCTTTGTCGCTTACACAATTTCACCAATTGATTAACATTCTCTTCTGTTCATTTAGTGGTAACTAAGTGAATCAGATAATGTTTTCTCCTTCACCCATTCTTAGCAACGAAAGTGAATACAAATATATCGCCGCCCTCCTATACAAATATATCGCCGCCCAGGATTAATTGAATGTAGCTAGATTGTCGATCATGAACGCAGCCCATAGATTGACACATACGCAAGCTCGAAGTGGCAAGGCCGCAGAAGCTGTTTATAGCTTTTTGAATAATATAACTGTAAAACTATATGTAAAAGAACTTAAAGAATGAGCTGAATATTGTATAAAGATAATATCTCAGCGTTTGACTCTTTAATAAAACTTGATTAAAGTTTCAGGCAATTTATGATATCGGTACTTAGGTAATAAATTATATTAGATCTTACTTTCGTTAAAATCTGCAAGAACAGTACAAATGCGAGTGGGGCAAAAGATAATCATCTTCTAAAATATGGAAATACATTTTGCTTTTCATTTTAAAGAATAAGAAGGAACGAGTTTTCTCTTTGGGCATTTGCATTTCATGTGTACTTATTATTAGTATCTTGGTCGTATGTCATCGGTATGAAAGGAAATTACGTTTATTGATAGTGAAGACATTGTCTAAATAACTACAGTTTGTGATAGAAAAATGTATCAGTCATTTAAGTTTTTGTATTTTTGTCATATATTGGATTCATAGCAACATGAAAGAAAATCAGCTAGCCTAAGAGGGGAACGCAATTTGTACCAACGAAAATTCCAATAAATTGTAGATAAATTGTACTACTAAAATGAACATAATGTTTTAAGGAAGCAACTAGGCAATAGGATAACTCATATAAGTACAGGTTTAAAACATTTTTACAATCCAATTTATAGACTTTCATGAATGTAATAAAATTTAAACATTTATATATAAAATGTTATAAATGTTCAATATAACATTAGATAAACATAATTTCAAGTAATTATATTAATTTAAAAATTAAAGGACAAGAATATTATGCAAAAGATCACAACTTACTGATATCATTGAATATTTTAATACGGCAATAAGGTATAAAAAAGACTGTTGAAATAAGCAAAGACCAAATCGTACAGATAAAGTTTGCGTTAAAATTTATATGGTGCATTGGTTTAAAAAGTTGTTGATTCCCGAAGCAGTTCAGCAAAAACGTGTTTAAAGACATTATTAATACAAACGAACATAAAATAACGAATGACTACTTTTCCAGATCGAAGAAGATCTTACAATACCTGAGCATGGTTATCCTAGGCCAAGACCACCAAGGGATAGGAAAAAACATATCTATACACCTGGAGGTTATTCGGAACTGGAAGATAATGCGAGAAAAGTAAGTATACGTCATTTTATGAAGGGAACAAGTTGATTATACCAAGAACCAGATACAAAGGTGATTATACAAACCCTACAAATACTCCGCACATGATGACTAAAAACAAATGAAACAAAATACATATGTTCGAGCTTTGCGGTATTAAACGTTTGAAGTACTTGTGTTGACTTCGGGTTCTACACTGTGAACGTAGTCACATAAAATCTGACACCTTTTAATGAATATACCATTAAAAATGTAAATAATAGTGAAGGCTTACAAATATATTTAAACTACAATTACAGGCTGACTTTACAATGTGTCTGACTTGGCATGCCTTTGTAAAATATCTTACTCAAGGAATGACAACAGATATAGAAAAAGTGCGATCTCTGTTTGTATGGATGGGGAATAAAAACTTTACATCAGGAAGCATTCCAAATGGAAGAGAAGAATCTCCACTAAGTTTCATGAGAAAAGTTCAAAAGAAAACACTCTCATATGCAGCATTTTTTACCAAAATATGCAGGTATACATTAAATATTGAAACCTTATTCCAACAAGGTATCTAACCATATATTTACAAAAATTTATTTACCTAGAAATTAAATTTGATATGTACTTAACATAAGGTCCGTAAAAACATGCAATGGTTTCTTGATGTTATATTTATATAACAATGATATGCTGATCATTGAGAAAATGAGTTAAATTTTAACTTGAAGAGAAAGGTGAGTTCACTATGACTTTTACCCTTTAGACTTTTTTTCTAAATGATTAACTTGTTATTTTTAAGTCTTCACTTTTCGAGTGGAAAACCTTCCTATTATAAGCATGTTTAATATTGTTTTTGTCCACCAAGTTTATTTTAAATACATATATTTTGTTCGATGAAAAGTTGTCAAGTCACTTTGTACCTTGACCGGTTAGTCATTAGGCTTTGGCGCACCAAGCCCTTTTTCTTAACAGAGTTATCTTTACTAAAAAAGAAAATCGTAATTAAAGTTGTTGCAACATGGTCAATGATGGATTTTTCACTTTTATATATAAGAGTTATTTATCCTTTTTCATTACAAGCTGATATTGTAACATTCTAACCAGATTGATAAAGACTTTGGGTCTTCACTTTTAGTCATCATCGACCTTGATCATGAAAAATGTTAATAGATCAAAGGTCAAGGTAAAATTATAATACTTAGTTGTTTACAGATCTCCCTCATTACCACTGACACCTTTACCAAAATGTCAACTCTTTTATGGTCTTCATTTGTCATTTATTTCCTTGAAACTATTGTTAGAGTTCTCCCCTTGATAGATGAAATTTTTTGTAAATACAATGTTTTATTCAACTAACATTAAAATAGAATCTTAACTGTTGCTCATTGTTGACCTTCATTATGTTCAAGGCGATAATGTAAGAGGTCAAAGTACTAGTACTTTTTACAAACTGTATTGTCCATGATGTGGTTTGTCCTTAAGGTGTTTAGCTTTTGATGAATAAATATTTGCAAAGATCAAGGTCATTTAAGTCCCTAAACGGTCTATTTTATGACAATGTTCTTATATTATCATTATATTTTATTTTATTATATATCATCCAAAAAATTTACAATAATTTTAGTATACGGAATATACGGGATAAAAATATTACCTTCTATTTGTATGGATGATTGGAAACATAGCCAACAAGTTTTCGCATACTGTTATGGCATACATAATTCGACGCTATATATTTATCTTTATGAACACATGCCAAATTAAAAAAGCACGATTTTCTTACAAGAATTAACACTATATAGCGTCGTTTTGCACAGTAGTAGGCAATTTTCAAGCAATGAGATTTCTGGCGCTATGATTCAAAGGCGTTAGACGCCGAATCGTCAACAGTCACAAAAAGCGACTGACGTAAACGACCTTAAGCGAGTTATAATCAAATGTTTTCAAGGAAACAGGAAAGATTTTTACAGAGCTTAATTAAACCTTTAAATATATTCTAATTAAAACAAAGCACCTGTTTTTCAGGGCATCTGGTTTAAAGGCTATCGTTATAAAGGGCATTGCCAAGAGTGATACTTACGATGTTGGCGATCCTTTCGAAGAAGTGCAAAAACTAAGAAATACTTGGGTTGCTGTACATGTAAACGGAGATTGGAGATTGATATTTCCATTGTGGGCATTTTCTGCAGTGGAAGGTAGAATCACAGACAATTATACTCTTGTTGATGGTAATTAATTCACTAGAGAGGAATCAACCGGACATAATCAAATGTTCAAGTTAAAAGTACTAGAAAGTGTTTACTACATACAACTGTTAGACCCGTTAGCGTTATAAAGAAATAAATATCATTTGTGAAGGTACAAATCAGTTTGCATTACAACAAAAAAGCAAAGATCAACAATCGATTTCTTCCATCTTGAAAGCAACATTAACGAAACACTTCTTAAAATTAAGTGTATAGGTATAGCTGTTGATTCCTCACTGAAATAAGTGTCTGGAATTATATATAACATAAAAAATGACTTTGATTTCTTTAAGATTAATACTTATTGTACACGAAAGTTCGATGGTACACATGTATTTTGTCTATTTCTAGATTCACTTCGCCAACGAATCTACATTAGAGCAGATTTAATCTAGTTAGACTTGAAGAAGGCGAATGGGGCCTTAGCGTCTCAACGGTGAAAGTGAGAACACCTTTGAGGGCTAAAAAACCACTCTAATAGTGTTGGCTTTAATTTTTACGTGTATATAGTAAGAAAATGATGTAAATGTTGATCATAAATTAATTCTCTAGACTGTTAACTAGTAATCAGTTAACAACGGTGTCAATCAGGTAAGTAACCATAATATTTTGAAAACGTTTTAATTCATCAAAACATATATTTAATATAGTTAACTATAAACTATACAATTTTCATTCAAAACAGCTTTTCTTCCTCCGTTTTTCGTATTTCAGGTGGTGGAAAGCTTACCCCAAGGTCGCCAAAGATATCACCTGGATCCACGGGTAGAAAGTTAAACGAGTTTTTCTTTTTAACTGATCCAGACATATTTGTTCACTTTGCACTCCCTGATAACGACGATTGGCAGTTATTGACTGTTCCACAAACACTAGACAGGTTTATAGGAGAACCATACTTTCGACAACCATATTTTTCAAATAAATTGCAATGTGCTACTCTACTACCAGGTGTACAACGAGCGAAACATGGAATAATAGAAATAGGAATTCGGACTACAATAGAGAACTGGCCAGGTGAACTAAAATATCAATTATTTTTTAATAAGAAAGAATCCATTGACATGGAATTACCAAGAAAAACAAAGTTACCTAATTACGTGATTATGGATAGAACTAACGGTAACTGGAAATTTACTGTACGATTTCCAATAGATGGCGTTTATAAACTAACAATACGCGGTGGTGTGCCACCAAACAACGATGACTGGATGTGTGACTTTAAGTTAATATGTGAAACTGCAGACGAGGACGTTCAACCTCTGCCTTGTGATACAGGGGCTGTTGGATGGGGACCTGGAAATGCTTTAAAAGCTGCCGGATTAATTGAACCTTCGCATAAGCAAGGAACCATACTTGCAAAACTCAGACAGCAAGTTTATGTGTGCTTTACAATGACTAAAAAGCTTTTAGTTCGTTCTGAACTAGTTGCAAACAAGTATAAAGCGACTGACTTAGCAAATAATGTTGTTCAACGTGTAGCAAATCGGCAGCTTACCGTTACTGTGACTGTGCCGGAAGACGGTGAATATGCTTTGAGAATGTTTGCAAGGGAAAAAAAATCACTACCCGAAGAAAATGTATGCAATTACTTAATTTCGACAGACGACCCAAGAGGACCAAGGACATTCAGAAAAGAGGTAGATGTATAAAAATTATTAATACACGCTAAATTCACAATTAACTAAAACATACTTGTTACATATATCATAAAATATAAATTATTATTAATTTACCGTGAATTTGCTATATATTGTTACATTGCAGGTCATTTGATAACGTAAAACGTAGCAGAATAACGCAAGGAAAGGTTTAGCAATCATTGATTAAGGTTGGAGTCAGCACACACAGTCCAAAGTTAACTGTAAACTGGGTGTTCACATGCCCCGATTAATGTAGGTGATCTGAACCACTTTTCCACCGAAGCCCGAGTATAGTTGCGAGCAACGCCAATATTTAACTTTTTTGTTTTCGTTTAGTCGTAACAGTTATATCAATATTTAAATAAAAATATTAACGAAAAAAATTATCTTCCACTCATTACTCATTTAAAATGATATCGTTACTCGAATAAGCAACGAGATTTAAATACAATTAACAATAGTTGCTTATAAAGCGGGTATGAGACGAGTGGTATTGCCTGAAACATTGATAGTGCCCGGGCGGACCTAATGATAAACCATTCTTTGGTATTTTTCAGATATTTACACTAGTCGTTTTTTAAACATAATATGAATTTTTTTGCGTCATTTCATGATCCTCGGTGGCCGATTAATTAAGGCAGGTATTCATCTACTATTGACCACGTGGCATGTCAACACATGTTGCGGTTCGAGTCTCACTAGGGCAGTGTGTGCTTGACTCCAACCATAATTAACAAGGATTGCAAGTTTTCTTCCAATGGTCAGAGTTTTCTTTTGGTACTCAGGCTTCCTTCCGCAATAAAACTGAACGTAATGATAAAGTTGAAAATTGTTGAAACGTATTTAAAGAAACAATCTTCATTTAGGTTGTACATATTCATATTCATCTATGCCAAAAAAGACATTGAACTACTTAATTCTGTCAGACACGGCGTGATACTGCCCTCGTGAAATTATTGCAGATTACTTACCAACAAGGTGTTTATGGTACCTATGCATGTACATGATAATTGTCCACATATAGCCATTGCGGTATATAAGGGATTCTTGTTACATCGCCATTATGAAAATAAAAACTCAACATGGCCGGAATTGGAAAATTCACATGAATAAACTTAACATGTAATTTTGTATTTGTTTAAATTTTGATTTAATGACAGTTTACAAAAAATTCGCTTGTCTTTTTTTCTTTCAAATAGAAAAATAAATAATGAATGCTTTAATTAAAAGGCCACACATAATTCTGACGTCAGGTTTTGATTATTGCACTTTTTGACTTGCCTAAAAGTGTTCTATGAGAAAATGAGGTTATTCGAATAGTAAGTTGGTTAACAAAAGTGTTACGAAATAATAGCCCCGTTATATGTCTTTGGTCTGTAATAATGGCCTTGGAAGGGACTGTCATTATTATAGACCTTAGAAATGCAAAGGCAATCATGAAAACATTTATTTACGTAAATGAATACCAATTGATCGTGTTTTTTATTGAAACAAAAATAATTTTACTAATATGCAATAACAAATGATAAATGTTAATGTTTCAAGAATGCATTTGAGAAAAATCTTCGCAAAGAGTTAGTTACAAAAACACAAGAAACCAGAGATCCAGATGTAATAGAGAAAATTATTGAAAGATTTGACAAGTTAGCATTAGAAGACAAAGGAGATCTGAAGAGAGCTAAAAATAGGCGAGACTTTCTGAGAATCCGAAAAGGTATTATTTCATATAAGTCTGTTTTAAAAATACTTATTAAGAAGATTAAGCTACCAATTAGAAACCTGGAAATTAGGACAAAAATATACATGTATTATACTAATGAATATATTATTAAAGTGTGTTAGAACCATCTCATATATTTTCAATACCAAAGGTCGGGGGTTTTCTCCCGAACGCCGACTTCCTCCCCCAATAAAAACTGGACGCCATGATATAGCCAATCTAATTAAAATTATATCTTCACTTGGCTCCCCCTTTTTGTTATTGTCTTCACGGCAAAAAGGGGGAGCCAAGTGAAGATATAATTTTAACTAGATTGTGATATAACTGAAAAATTCATAAAATTGGGGTTAAACACCATTCAAAGAAACAAATCAATATATATATTTTTTAAATCCCACAATTAATATTTCAATTTAATTTTTAAATAAAAAGAGACTTCTTCAGCAGTTATGAACTTATGTGATTAAATTTATTTAAAATATTTATTAAGAAAAACACCTTGTTCATGTATATGTGAATTCAATCCGCCGTCAATTTTAATGTAAAATAAAGTTCTGTCATTCCTATACCGCTGTTTTCTTCGTTTTAATTTTTATATCATTTAAAACCAAATACGATTTTCAGATTTGGCAGATGCTACCGAAAGACGTCACTTCGGCACTCTCGACAATGCAATAAAACGAGCTCAGGAATCTAAATTTAAATCGAAGCTGACGGAGACTACAAAGAAAGCGCAAACGGTGCGTGACCAGGTTTATACTCAATGGATTCACGAAATTTTAGACATGAAGCAAACGACTGTTGCTGAATTAAGCAGTTATAAAAACCCAACTCCAGCTATTTACGATACAATGAGAACGGTGTACATACTGCTCGGAGAAAAACCAAATTCAATTAGGGTAAGTCATGAGAGTGATGTGTAAATTACAAAACACTACTTAATTGTATACACATCGTTTATTTGTCTGAGGTTCTATGCCATTTACAGCAAATCATACATCCAAGTTTGTGTTGGATGAAGAGTACCCAGTGAAACCAGACTAGTTGGTATTTGGGTAGGATGAAGATTGCCCCATGATAACTCCATAGTTGTTATTAGGGTAGGATGAAGAGTACACCGTGATAACTCCCGACCATTGACAGGATTATATATCCTAGTTGTTACTGTGGTAGGATTGAAGAGTACACCGTGATAACTCCCTAGTTGCTACCGAGGGACGAAGAGTACACCGCGATAACTCCCGACCATTGACAGGATAAGTATATCCTAGTTGTTACTGTGGTAGAATTGAAGAGTACACCGTGATAACTCCCTATTTGTTACTAGGATAGGATGAAGAGTACCCTGTAATACCTCCCTTGTTGATACAGGGGTAGGATGAAGAGTACACCGTGATAACTCAATAGTTATTTCTAGGGTAGGATGAAGAGTACACCGAGATAACTCAATAGTTATTTCTATGGTAGGATGAAGAGTACATCGTGATAATTCTCTTGTTATTATGACGGTTGGATGAAGAGTTTCCAGTGACAACTCCGGACCATTGTCAGGATCATATATACTTGTTATTACTGTGGTAAGATTGACGAGTACATCCTGAATACTCCCTAGTTGTTATTGGGGTAAGACCCCGTGATACCTCCCTAGTTGTTACTAGGGTAGGATAAATAGTACCCCGTGATAACTCCCTAGTTGTTACAAGGGTAGGATAAATAGTACCCCGTGATAACTCCCTAGTTGTTACAAGGGTAGGATGAAAAGTACCCCGTGATAACTCCCTAGTTGTTACAAGGGTAGGATGAAAAGTACACCGTGATAACTCCCTAGTTGTTATTGTGGTAGGATGACTATTACCTATTGATAACTCTCTAGTTTTAATTGAGTTAGAATAAAGAGTACCCCGTGATTTCTCACTAGTTGTTATTGGGGTAGGATAAAGACTTAAGAGTATCCCGCAATAACTCCCTAGTTGTTATTAGGTAGGACGAAGAGTACACCGTGATAACTCCCTAGGTGTTATTGGGGTAGGACGAAGAATACACCGTGATAACTCCCTAGATGTTATTGGGGTAGGACGAAGTGTACACCGTGATAACTCCCTAGATGTTATTGGGGTAGGACGAAGAGTACACCGTGATAACTCCCTAGATGTTATTGGGGTAGGACGAAGAGTACACCGTGATAACTCCCTAGATGTTATTGGGGTAGGACGAAGAATACACCGTGATAACTCCCGATCATTGACAGGATCATACACCCTATTTGTTATTGGGATAGGATGAAGAATACGCCGTGATAACTCACTGGTTGTTAGTTGGGTAGGATGAAGAGTACCCCGTGATTACACACGACTACTTACCGGATCATAGAACCTAGTTGTTACAGCGGTAGGATAAACAGTACCCCTTGATAACTCCCTAGTTGTTATTGGGGTAGGACGAAGAGTACCCCTTGACAACTCCCTAGTTGTTATTAGGTAGGATGAAGAGTACCCCGTAATAACTCCATAGATGTTATTGGGATAGGACGAAGAGTACACCGTGATCAATCCCGACTACTGACTGGATCATACAACCTAGTTACTGCGCTCGGATAAAGAGTAGCCCGTGATAACTCCCTAATTTGACAGGATCATAAAGCCTGGATGTTACTGGGGTAGGATGAACAGTACCTCGGGACAACTCCCTAGTTGTTATTGGGGTAGGATGAAGAGTGCTTCGTGATATCTGATAATTGACAGGAATATAAAATACACCTAGATTATAAAATAAGTTATATAATTAAAAGGAAATAGTTATTGAAAAGTAACTTTTCCTGTTACTATAAGGTTAGACTAAGCAGTTATACTCTAGTGACAACTATTCAAAAGAGGTTCAACAGGTCTATTTTAAATCGTAAAACAAAACAAAAGATACATTATGCATAATTTTTTTTAATATACTAGTAGTAAAAAACATACATTCTTTTAACTTACAAATCAGCTGATGTACGTACACATTTTGTAGTTTATCATTTATAACCAGATGTTTTATGTTTCCTCTCTCTCTCTCTCTCGTTATTGTAGAAATACTTAATTTATGTAAATATACAATATGTATTACTTTGACGACTTATTCATCTGTACAAGCGGTTAAACCTGCAACGATTTTCTAAACAATCAATCAATTAAAATTAGAAATATTGTGGCAACATTGGTTGTTAGATAACAATCCAGAATAATAACAAAGACAATTTAATGTGGAATAATATGAATTATCTTGTGCATTATTTCAGACATGGGATGACATTCATCTACTACTATCCCAGCTTGGTAACGATTCATTACTTCACCGTTTGAAGAATTTCCAAACGACCATGGTAAAAGAGGAAGCTGTCGAAGAAGCTGACAAACTGACAGTAAAACATGATTTAACAAGTATAAAAATGAAATCCCCTGCTGCCGGAACATTCTACGTTTGGGTAAAATTGAGTTTTGTAGTTTCATATTAAAGTACATTTTTAAGAGTTGAAACGAGCATTTGAATGCTATTTACTTGATGTAAAGATTAAGGTTCTTGCATATTTTTTAGGGCAAAGACTTTGTGATCTTCCTTTTTGCCAGCGGAGCGCAAATTTCTATCACGAGTAGAAGATCACACGGTTTCCCAAATGCGCATGAAAATACCTATTTCTTTAGTAAACTAACAACTTTCACATCGCGAAATCCAATAGACTCCATTGTTTAAGACTCCATTGTCAACGACATCTATCAGAAAGCCCTAAACAAGAACGTTGTTGTGCGTTTTGATTGTACTGATGTGTGGGTGTGCTCATCTGCAGTGTTGTTTCACAAAAAGTCGCAAGTGCTGACGCCATCATGCATTTCTTTTGGAGCTTCCAACACTTACGATATATTCTACACTTGCGTCTTTTTATGAAATACACTGCAGTACAATAAATCGACTGTTATAGATTTACAATTTCTGTCCATGTGCAAATGTGTGCCTTAGTTTTTCTTATTTCCACCTTGAACTGAAATTACTAGCAACTGATTATGTTGTTTTTGAATTGCGCTTGTGTACACTTTTATTAGCTTAAATTCACATCTTTCCAGCAATCTGACTGGTCAATATTCGAGTTGAGGATAAGTTTGGGAAAATCTTTCAATTTGAAATTTTCTGCATTTTCAAAACTTTACCTCGAGATCATGTTCAACTATTGATTTCCTAAGGACTAAATACAATCAATTTTAGTTAATTTTTGCAGTATTGATGTACCAACCGACCATCATCTTAAATTGCAGCCAATTTCGATTAGCTTCAAACTGCCGGCATTTCAAATATTGGACTGTAAAATAATTTGATTGCTTAACTATTCCTTTTGACTAATTTTTATATGACTTATCAATAGTCTTTTATTATAACAGACCTGTTAAGACGAATTCCGATTCAAACTTTCATGCATGCTTATCTATTCAGTAAACATGTTTTAATTTGTTTCCGTAACATCGATTTGTTTTTGTCAAGAGGTTTATATGCTACCTGTAGTTATTTATTATGTATTCATTGCTTGTTCGTGTAATGTATTACGCGACTCAGTAAATTTCAGCTAATCATGGAATTCAGTTTTTATTGGAGGAAACCAGAACCATGTAACAACCCCGTATTTTTTTTTGGGGGGGGGGATAACATTGTTAAGATAAGATTTCACCTCGCGCTGCTTGACACGGAAGCCTAGTGTTGACACACCAGTGATTTAGTAGATAACTACCTTAACCCCTTGGTCAGGGTTGTCCCAGTATTCAATGTGTAACCATGCTAGACTCGTAGTTATTGTCAGTTGTCATGTAGTGATAACTTAATTTCAGGTGAGAGACTTAGTAAAAATGATAAAAGATGATCAAGCAAAACCAGGGAAGAGGAAAAAGAGCAGAGAAACGAGCAATTTTAGTAGTAACACGCCTAACAAATTAAATAATAAATAAAGAACTAACTACATAAAGTTCCATGGTCTTTGTTTTAAATGGAACTATCTCAGCAATTTTCTTTATTTTTGAAAAATCATGAAAACATCATTATATGATGTTATTTTGCCTTAAATGACATAAAAATGCAAATTGACTGTTATTCGATATTGCTTGCTGATTTTGTTGAAGACTGATGGAACCATTTCTAGCAATGCTGTTGAGGTTTAGTCTACAGAGAATTTCATTGGGATGTTATAACAAATATATAAATTATTCTATTGGAATTTTCAAATAAAATCTCTTGTAAGTATGAGGTAGAGATTGTTACACCCTCCCCCCCCCCCCCCGCAAACTTGTTTGGGGGGGGGGGGGGGGTATATAGAAATCACCCTGTCTGTCTGTCCACATCCCTTGTAAGCGCTTCTCCTAAACGGCTTGACAGATTTTGATGAAACTTTACATGAAATAAGTACATCATATGTAGATGTGCATGAAGAATTTTCGTTGCTGTCGGATATTATTCAGCAGAGATAATTGGACTTGAAGCGAAGCGGGGTATCCCTTTGTGAGTGTGCTCACAGTCCACACTTGTTTTGTTTGATACAGGTCTGAAGCATTCAATTCCAACAGAGAATTTTTTATGAACCACCTATTGGTTCACAATTATGCATATGAGAATATACTATTTTTTTAGGAACAATACATCATATGTATTAGCTGTAATTTAGTATACCATTAATTTGTTAGCTGTTCTTATAACAAAAATAAATCAGGACTTTTGGCACTAAACATTTTCACTGATCCATGGTTTCTTCTAATACATGGTCAAACCTTTTTTATGCTAGACTAACCAGCAAAAACATTTCTTTCTACATATCATAGTAAAATAATGTTGCTTGTGATGTATTCCAAAATTTCAATATGGTTTCTTTAACAATTACTGTTCAAAACAAAATATTTTGTATTTACCTGATAACTAAGTGCCAATTCATAAAAATATACAAACTATCAACCTGAAACTGTTATCAGGATGGAATATATACACGTATAGAATATTGATATCTGATCTTCAGTCTGTATCACATATGCAAAATATTCTAGAGTAAATATATAATAATATATTTATAATTTATCAGTACATATAGTATATATATATGTCAGTACATATAGTATATATATATATATGCAAGTTTAATTGCTGCATGTGTAACCAAATTTATAAAAAAAATATGAAATGCAAATAAAAAAGTCCACATACATTAACTGACTTATTCTTAAACCCTAAGATGTATCTACAGTCTATGGAGTTTAATTCGAGTTTTCAATAACCAATTATCTAATAAATTGTATGCAATCTGAAAAATCATGTTACTTCAAATCCATTTCTTTCTCCTCTCTATACTGTTTGCTAAAATACGCCGTCAACAATGAAAAATGTGGATTTGATTAACATGGAAATGTTTGTCATTAAAAAAACTTACATTTTAGCATCCCCCCCCCCAAAAAAAAAAATAAATATATAAATAAATAAAATAAAATTCAACATGTGATAATTTTATATTATTATACTTCATGTACATCTAAGCTGTAATTTTACTGGATACTGCAAAGGGTTAACTTGTGAAGCTGCTGGTTCTAGTAGGTGCTTGTATGTAACATGTTTTTATCTTTACACAAGCACTAAGTTGACATTGATCAAGAAGCAGAATTTTCTGTTTAAATATTTGCAGATGTTTCAGAGGAGGGTATTTCAAATTTAATACCTGAAGAAAAAAACTCGAAAATCAACAAATTACACATTTTTTTAAAACTTAATAAATTACACATTTCATGACACTGAAATAAAATATAATACTATAACATTCAGTAGAATCAAGAAACCATTTATATACAGATGTCCTACCGCAGGTCGGGGTTTTCTCCGGGTACTCCGGCTTCCTCCCCCAATTAAAACTGGATGCCATGATATAGCTGCAAAATTGCTGAAGGTGGCATTAAACACCATCAAACAAACAAACAAACAAATATATACAGATGAGAGGGTGATAGATATACAATTATTATATGACTAAAATTTATCTTGATTTTGATTGGCGCAGGGTATTATGAAAAGTATTATGCAGATGGTCTGTTAACCTCAAAGTAGATAAAAATATACTGATATAAAAGTTTTGACTTTTGAGTAGCTAAAAATAGAACATGTATCACTTTTCAGTAGTTAAAAATAGAATTCAACAATAGGAAACAAGCATTAATTTGATTGGTTGAATTAAATACATCAGCCAATCAAAATCATTCTTTCAAAACATTCTATTTGTTGACCTTTTTTCAAAATGGCTGACAAGCAGCAGACAAGTGTTGCAACTGTCAATGAATGGGAACTTTTTTTTTCAATTTTTCATAATTGCTCTAATATTAGTATACATTTTTATTGGTAAATGTTAATTTCTTTCCATTTAAAAAGTGATCGTTTACTGTTGTTATTGTTGAAATAAATTTTTATCTTTCATCCTTTTTTTTTATTAGAGACTTCCAGTGTAAATTTAAACTAGAGGCTCCCAGGAGCCTGTATCGCTCACCTGAACCTGAAACCAAACAACCCTTTTTAACCAGCGTTTCTTTGCTAAAAGGAATTGCCCAACACTTCTGCAAAAATCATTAATTTTGACCTTTTAAGGGAAATAACTCCTATAAGGAGGATCTTTTGATGGTTAGACGGAGAAGGGAGGTTCACTTCAAATTTGCTGTACCTGTTATACTTTTTTAACTATCAGTCGAAAACTCTCTCAACCCCCCCCCCCCCCCCCCTTTTTTCATTTTTTCTATTTTAATCCAATGTAGCTATGTAGGTAGTCAGGTGTCATGATTTGCACAATTTTGGTAGAGGACATCCTAAATGATGTGTGCAATGTTTCAAAGCAGTCCTTTCATTGGTTTAAGAGGAGAAGATTTTTTAAAATCAAGTAAAATTGATTAAAAAAATGTTCAAGGAGAATAATTCCTAAATGGTTCATCAGACAATCTTGACCCTAAAGTCATTTTTGTAGCCGTCATAGAGCAGAACAATTAAGCAATGCTAACTTTTTCTCTAGTTCTAATAATTTTCAAGATTTTGAGGCAAAAATGTCAAAAATAATCAATTTCAACAATTAAAGGGCAATAACTCCTATAAGGAGTCATCATACAACTTTAACCCAATGGAGTGCTTCGTAGAGCTTTTGATGCAGATGAAGGCATGTCTCTTCGGTTTTCCTGTATCTGTTACACTTTTTTAAATATTAGCCAAAAACTGTATTTTAACGCCCCCCCCCATCCTATTTTTAGCCATGGTGGCCATGTTGGTTAATCTGCAGCCATGGTAGGTGCAACCTTGGTTGAGGACATTTGACAGATGATGTGTACAAAGTTTCAAAGCAGTAATTTCAGTTGTTTCAGAGAAGATTTTAAAAAATCAATTAAAACCAGTTAAAAAAAAACAGTTCAAGGGGAATAACTCTTAAACGGTAAATCAGACAATCTTGACCCTTAAGTCATTTTTGTAGCCCTCATAGAGCAGAACAATTAAGCAATGCTAACTTTTTCTCTAGTTCTAATAATTTTCAAGATTTTGAGGCAAAAATGTCAAAAATAATCAATTTCGACAATTAAAGGGCAATAACTCCTATAAGGAGTCATCATACAACTTCAACCCAATTGAGTGTTTCGTAGAGCTTTTGATGCAGATGAAGGCATGTCTCTTCGGTTTTCCTGTATCTGTTACACTTTTTTAAATATAAGCCAAAAACTGTATTTTACCGCCCCCTCCCCCATCCTATTTTTAGCCATGGTGGCCATGTTGGTTAATATGCAGCCATGGTAGGTGCAAACTTGGTTGAGGACATTTGACAGATGATGTGTACAAAGTTTCAAAGCAGTAATTTCAGTTGTTTCAGAGGAGAAGATTTTAAAAAATCAATTAAAACCAGTTAAAAAAAACAGTTCAAGGGGAATAACTCTTAAACGGTTAATCAGACAATCTTGACCCATAAGTCATTTTTGTAGCCCTCATAGAGAACAATTAAGCAATGCTAACTTTTTCTCTAGTTCTAATAATTTTCAAGATTTTGAGGCAAAAATGTCAAAAATAATCAATTTCGACAATTAAAGGGCAATAACTCCTATAAGGAGTCATCATACAACTTCAACCCAATGGAGTGTTTCGTAGAGCTTTTGATGCAGATGAAGGCATGTCTCTTCGGTTTTCCTGTATCTGTTACACTTTTTTAAATATAAGCCAAAAACTGTATTTTACCGCCCCCCCCCCCATCCTATTTTTAGCCATAGTGGCCATGTTGGTTAATCTGCAGCCATGGTTGGTGCAAACTTGGTTGAGGACATTTGACAGATGATGTGTACAAAGTTTCAAAGCAGTACTTTCAGTTGTTTCAGAGGAGAAGATTTTAAAAAATCAATTAAAACCGATTAAAAAAAAACAGTTCAAGGGGAATAACTCTTAAACGGTTAATCAGACAATCTTGACCCTTAAGTCATTTTTGTACCCCTCATAGAGCAGAACAATTAAGCAATGCTAACTTTTTCTCTAGTTCTAATAATTTTCAAGATTTTGAGGCAAAAATGGCAAAAATCATCAATTTTGACAATTAAAGGGGAATAACTCCTACAAGGAGTCATCATACAACTTTGACCCCATGGAGTGTTTTGTAGAGCTTTAGATGCTGAAGAAGGAAGGTCTCTTCGGTTTTCCTGTATCTGTTATGCTTTTTGAACTATAAGCAAAAAACTGTATTTTTACCCCTCTGTTCTATTTTTTAGCCATGGCGGCCATGTTGGTTGGTTTGTGGCCTAGCTACAATAATGTAGCTCCTTTTTTTTTATTATGGACGGAGCTACAAAGAGGTCCCATTACTCGTAATGGAGCAAAAACACTTTTGGGATTTACACATATTTTCCGCTATTTAACCTTTGTCTTTATTAATAAATATGTTTTCTTTCCTCCGCCATTCATCTGATATGTCTACAATGTCTAATTAAATAATTTTAACACTTTTTCGTAATCGTGTCATTGTGGACATAATTAAAATTGTGGAGTGTAGAATTTCGGAATCGTATCGGTAAAATTTGTAATAAGGGGACATAATCATAATGCAAATGAATGCAGCTGAAATTATCCGGAATTTCATTTTTTACCAAATCGATTCCGATATTATCGAAATTATGCACTTCCGGAATTCATATTTTGTCAACAATGCCATGATTATGAATAAAGTGATAAAACTAACGAATACGGTGTTGTGGAAATATCAGTTAAACTGCAAATACATAAAAAATTATGTAGCAAACCAGGGAAACAGTTAAATTGCTTATAAAATGCATAAAACCCCCGGGGACCGCTTTGTAGCTCCGTCCATTAAAAAAAAAAAAAAAAAAAAAAAGGAGCTACATTATTGTAGCTAGTTTGTGGCCATGATTTGGGCAAACTTGGTAGAGGGCATTTTACTGATGATGTATGCAAAGTTTCAAAGCAATCCCTTCAGTGGTTTTGGAGGAGAAGATTTTTGAAGAAAAGTTAACGACGACGATGACGGATGACGACGGACGCCAAGTGATGGCAATAGCTCACATGACCCTTCGGGTCAGGTGAGCTAAAAAGGTCATATAATAAAACATTCATCGACTTTTATATAGGTTATACCTGGTTTTATCAACCCTCAAAAATAATATAATTTTTTCAGGGTTGATAAAACCAGGTATTAACCTATATCAAAGTCAATAATATACAATTACTGCACTTGAACGAGATCAATATGAGGTTTTATGGAGCAGGGTAGAATAATATTGAACGAGGCGAAGCCAAGTTCATATTATTCTACCCTGCTCCATAAAACCTCATATTGATCGAGTTCAAGTGTAGTAATTGTTTTATTACATAATTTATTGAGTCATGAAAGTGACTGTCTTTCATATACATTTATTGACTTTGATATAGGTTAATATCTGGTTTTATCAACCTGAAAAAAATTATATCCACCGAGCCAACGGCGAGTGTGGATATTATTTTTTAAGGGTTGATAAAACCAGGTATTAACCAAAATAAAAGTCGATGAATGTTTCATTATATGACTTTTACACTGGAATTCTCTAATAAACCAGAGGCTCTTAAGAGCCTGTATCGCTCACCTGATTTTATAGGCAATGAAGATGGCATTTCCCTGATGTTAAACTAAGTCCTGTAATTTTCAATAAACTTTAAATAGGACCATCCAAACAATATAACTAGAAAGCTTTGTTTCATTGGTTAACCGGTTGTATAGAGAAGAATTTTTTTATTTGCCCATAGGGTCCAATGTTAAACTAAGTCCTGCGGCAGTGGCAGCCATTTTGAATTTCCAATTGCCATAAAAAAACATAAACTTTATAAAGGACCATCCAAACAATATTGCTAGTAAGTTTATGTTTCCATTGATTAACCTGTTTCAGAGAAGAAGCCTTTAAAAAAATTTTCCCATAGGGTCCTATGTTAAACTATGTCCTGCGGTAGCGGCCATTTTGAATTTCCAATTGCCATACAAAACAAAAACTTTATAGAGGACCATCCAAACAATATTGCTAGTAAGTTTTTGTTTCCATTGATTAACCGGTTTCAGAGAAGAAGCCTTTAAAAACTTTTTCCCATAGGGTCCTATGTTAAAGTAAGTCCTGCGGTAGCGGCCATTTTGAATTTCCAATAGCCATAAAAAACATAAAATTTATAAAGGACCATCTAAACAATATTGCTAGTAAGTTTTGTTTTGATTGGTTAAACAGTTTCAGAGAAGAAGCCCTTTTAAACTTTTTTCTCATAGGGTCGAATGTTAAACCAAGTCCTGTGGTGGCGGCCATTTTGAATTTCCGATTGGGATAAAAAAACATTAACTTTATAGAGGACCATCCAAACAATATTGCTAGTAAGTTTTGTTTCCATTGGTTGACTGGTTTCAGAAAAGAAGCCTTTCAAACTTTTTCCCATAGGGTCCTATGTTAAATTAAGTCCTGCGGTGGCAGCCATTTTGAATTTCCAATTGGCATAAAAAACACAAACTTTATAGAGGACCATCCAAACAATATTGCTAGTAAGTTTTTGTTTCCATTGATTAACTGGTTTCAGAGAAGAAGACTTTTAAAACTTTTTCCCATAGGGTTCTATGTTAAACTAAGTCCTGCGGTGGCGGCTATTTTGAATTTCCAATTCCCATCAAAAACACAAACTTTATAGAGGACCATCCAAATAATATTGCTAGTAAGTTTTGTTTTGATTGGTTAAACAGTTTCAGAAAAGAAGCCCTTTTTAACTTTTTTCCCATAGGGTCCTATGTTAAACTAAGTCTTGAGGTGGCGGCCATAAATAACAAAATAAAAAACACAAACTTTGTAAAGGTCCATCCAATAAACATTATGGCCAAGTTTGGTTTCAATTGGCCAAGTGGTTTCAGAGAAGAAGATTAAAATGTAAAAAGTTTACAGACACCGCCGCCGACGACGACCCCGACGGACGCAAAGTGATAACAATAGCTCACATGACCATTTGGGTCAGGTGAGCTAAAAAGGATAACAATAATAATTTATTTCAACAATAACAAAAGTTAACCATCACATTTTAAATTAAAAGAAATTAACATTTTCCAATTTAATTAGAGTTAGACAAGAGCAATTATGAAAAATTGGCAAAAAAAGGTTACTGTTCATTGACAGCAAACCTTGTCTGCTGCTACTCGTAAGCCATTTTGAAACAAGTCAACAAACAGAATGTTTTAAAAGAATGATTTTGATTGGCTGATGTTTTTTAATTCAACCAATCAAATTAATGCTTTTTTCCTATTGTTGAATTCTATTTTTAACTACTGAAAAGTGATAAATATTCTATTTTTAGCTACTCAAAAGTCAAAACTTTTATATCAGTCTATTTTTATCTACATTGAGGTTAACACACCGTCTGCACAATACTTTTCATGATATTCTTGGCCAATCAAAATCAAGATAAATGTCAGTCATATCATAATAAAATTTATTTCACAAAAATCGTTAAAATATGGACATAATCCATGACGAAATGTTTGCATTATTATTCTTGTATAATGTCCCATCCTCAGTCCTTGCTAATGCATAAAATTTACAAAGATTTGAGTCTAATTCAGGGTCCGCCATTTCCAAATTAACTGACATATCCGTTTCACGTAAATATTTGGAAAAAAAATAATCGCTTGCTCTTTCGATTTGCGAGTGTTGACAGCATCTTTTTTCTTAATGATTTCATTAATTTTCAAGTTAGTAATATCTGCAAATCTTAGCTTATTAGCACCAGAACTATCCGCATTACATTCACTCGATGACGTTACAAGGTTACCATGTTTACAAACAACAATATAATCCGAACATCAGTCAGAACGATAATTTTGATTGGTTTAGGGGATTAAAGAAAGAAGATTTGATTGGCTATCGTATTTCCGTTGGGGGAAACAGCACGTGCTAGGTATTTTCATTTATAAATTTCTCACGAGAGTGCAATATGGTTTTTTATTGAGTAGAATGAGTTTTTTGCAAACCAATATGATAGGAAATGGAAAGTCACGTGTATTGGTTTAGGCCAATAGGAAAAAGGCAATATATATATTATGTAATAAATGTATATATTGACTTTGACAAATGTTTTATTATATGAATAAATTTAATAAGAAAGTAATGATATCCAGTTCAAAGTTCATTCAGGCAACAGCATCATACATATCTATTTTTAGACACTGCCAGGGTTCTGAAATCTATTTTTAGGATACTCCAGGATGATATAACTTTCCAGCACACTTGGCTCTACAGGCATTTTAAGCCACTCAAATGAAAGAATATTTATAGTCAAATAATTATCACCCTCTCATCTATATTATATGTATATACTATTCTCAAAGTGCTGTACTCATTGAAAGTTATTTCAGTTAAATTTTTATGTGTTTGATGATTCTCTATTTTATTTGGAGAGCATTACTAAAGAAAATCTTGTAAGTTTGTTTGTTTAATGGTGTTTAACACCAATTTCAGCAATTTTTAAGCTATATCATGGTGTCCAGTTTTTACTGGGGGAGGAAGCTGGAGTACCCGGAGAAAACCCATGACCTGCGGTAGGAAAACTGGCAATCCTTGTCAATTAAGAGTGGAATCGAGTACACGCTGCCTGCAGTGAGAATCGAACCCGCAATCTCAGTGTTGACAGACCACGTGATCATTAGTAGATGAACTACCTTGACCACTCGGCCACCGAGGCCCCTTGTAAGTTTGTAAGCAATCTAATAGAAAAACGTCACATGTTTTCCGATTGCAACTCCACAGAAGATGACCTACATTTGTTTTATTATTTTTTCTTTTTGCCTTTTGCTGGTATGATAATTCAACACTCAGTGTTCGTGACATGTTTACCAGTAATTTGTCCATTACACACACAATATTATAACACATGGAATGGTTTTCATTGTTGTAAATATTAACAAAAAAAAAAAAAAATTTTCAAATCAATTGTATGTCAAGAAAATGTACAATTTATATTTGTACTAATATACTTATTAAATAAAGTACCAGATCTTTTTTAAAACATAAAGTTGGCATTGCCTGTTTTCCAGTAAACTGTACATGTTGCTTATCAGAACATGTACAATATGAGGTCAGAGAACTAATATACTTTGACTGATTTTATGTTTCTCAGCAGACAGTTCAAATGACTAAGAAAAGTTTATGACCATGAGTAGTGGTATTAAATGTAAGATAAACATGTAATAAAGACATAGGGTGTAACAATATGAACCACTACGTTATGTTCGTCTTGCTGTGACTACTGTTATTGGATGTTTAAAATTGTTTCGCACTTAAAACATTACACCATATGCAAGTCAAAGATTTGATTTATATGACCTAGAAACGATTTATTTTTAAAAGTACACATGTGCATTAAAATTCATATGAAAAAAACAACCTTACTCACAAAGTAAGTTGTGCTCATACACTGAAAGTACGTGAAGCCACACAATTTAACCATTTTTTCTCTCTAAATCTTTATACAAAGTCAAAGGTTTAATTGCCAATTTACAAAAGTTCAAATAATTTCATTACCATCTATACAATGACTATTTTAAAACACTTTATCAAGAGACATGGTATATAGAATACAGAGACATGATCAGTTTGATAACTGGTGTTACAAGTATTGTTATAATTGGTATACAATAGTACTGTAAGTAATGTACTAAATCTCTGACTGTCAAAACTCCCAATACAGTCAGTGTCCCTTTTTCTGGTATGGTTTGCCAAAAATTTATCGTATGTGCTAATTTTGATGTCTCTAAATCCTTTTCTAAAGCATCTCCCTGTAAAAGGCAAGTCTTATATACATGTATATGACATTATCAAGGCTGACATCTTTGAGATCAGTCATAGCTGATTCCATTTTCATTGTATTGGTATGCTAATGTACTTGACTTGGCGAGTTTTTTACGTCCTACACCGACAACTTAATGCCCTTGGTCGGACGGTATGCTAAAGTAAGGAATTTTTGCATTGATAAGGACTGAAAAAACCTGGACACAATTAACAGCAATTACACTAACTATTTATCACATCAGTAGGTGCCAATTACAAAGAAATATATAGGCACTCTTAACTCACTGGGTCACCATATGGCTTTCATAATTCAATTTAACATTAAAATGATTACAAATAGTTCAGTTAGTCTCAGAATATTTGTCTGCTTGTTTAAATCAGATTTAATGACACTTTCAGCAATTCTTCATCGATATCATGGCTTCCAGTTTTTACTGCAGGAGTAAACCAAATATCAGGTAAAAATAAGCCATTTAATGGGACATTAAATGATACATGCTGTATTGTTTTTTATATTCATGAACACATTTTACAAAATTACATACTGTGAAAGTACTTAATTTCGAGGGTATTAATTTTCGTGGTTTGGTGAAATTTTACATGTAAGTGGGTTCTTAAATTCGTGGACTGATGGTTTCCATAAATGCAAAAAGTAAGGAGGTGATTAAAACAAATGATTACATCAGAATCATTTTCACTGTTGATAATAAACATTAACATATAAAGAAGACAAAACAGTTTCATTACATGATGTTGTTTACGCGCGTGGTAACGAATGTCAAATTAACAACACGGAAATTAATAGCTAATTTTAAACACGGTGATGTATTAATTAATTGATTAATTGCAATAAAAACTCTACTTTGAGTATATTTAATTCTCTAATTGTTATCTATAGAAGCATTCCTAGCCGAAGGGCATTTGTCACTTCATGTGTTGAGTAGCAATAAAGGTGTAATTTAATGTCATTTGTGCCACGATCGGTATTATCACAACATCCATTTGATATAGCGTGTCATTGATACATGTATGCACTAATAAAGATAAAGTATAGCTTATCTTTTAAATATTTTATTCGTTATTTTAATTTAAGTTCAAATGAGCAACCAAACTCATAATTCAGATAATAATTTGTTACTTTTTAACATCGAAAATGAACACCTAATATATCCCCACCTTGACCGGAAGTCGATGTTTCTTCGTACGCTTTACAATTAAATTATAATACCTCCATTTAATAACATGAAACCTGTAACATAATCATAAAGATGGATTTTGAGCTGAACATTAGTAATGGATCGAACCACAAAATCATATATTACATTTACAAATAAATGTCCGATCTCGGACATTTTCAGATCGTTGTTCCCAATTTCCCATCTGTTAATGAAGTTTTATTCTTCGTTGGATTTTTAATTTTGTGGTCTGAGGCATCCACGAAAACCACAAAAATTGATACCCCACGAATAAAAAGTATTTCACAGTATCAGCCTACAGGAACAGCTGACAATGATAACAGTCCATCTCAGAAGACAATTTTTACCTTAACCCTGGACCTATCAAAATTATTTCAAATTGGCACAACTCAAAAACTACATATGGGATTGTGCTGAAAATTCAACCTGATCTTCATTTTATAGTACTTAACAGCTGTGCAAAGTTTAAATAAAATCTGTTGATGCATTTTCAAGTCATCATCTAGAAACTGCCAATGGTTAATAAAAAAAACTTTGAATTGGCCTAAGTAGAAAACTACAAATTGGATAGTGCTGAAAATAGAACTTGATCTTCATTTTATGGTATTAAATAGCTGTGCAAAGTTTAAATAAAATCTGTTGACGTGTTTTCAAGTTATCATCTGGAAACCACGGTGGCACGAACGGACAGACAGACAGAAAGATGGACACTAATATTCATACGGAGGGTATCACATAATACCCTGCCACTTTGGTATAAAAACAGTACCCTCAGCCTTTGCCAGGAAAAACATCAATCTTTGGTAAATAAGGTTGGAGTCCATGACATTTTGCAAGAAGTCAGAATCAATGTTGCAACCTCAGTGACTCCACCATAAAAGGCAGAACATGGCCTACTAAACAGCAGACACAAGTTAGCATACAACAAGATGCTTCCTCACCTTAACATGTTAATTAAATTCAACCACTTTATACATGTGCAAACGTTAGAAAAATGACAAAAAATTATTAGAACAAACATTGCATATACTTACAAATATTTCTGTTAATTTCACAATGTTCATTTCAATTGCTGATTCTACAATATAAGCTGAAATCAGGAAGTAGAACAGGGAACCAGTCCATGTACTTATTACAACAAGAATACAAACCCTGAAAAGAAACTTTTCCTGTAATATTTATCTCCGCTAGTCAAAGGTTTCGATTTGCCTCCCCCCTTTTCCTAATGAAGAGAGTCGGTCAGAATCTTAAACCAATTAAGACAGGAAAACCGGATCATATCCCTTGGCTATCGATGAAGTGTAATAGTAAACAACTTTTATTGTAATTTAACACCAATAAACATGTGCATGTAACTAATATTTAAAAATTGTTTAAGGTAAAAAATTAAATATACTAAATTTATAAAATCATTATTTTTAACTCCTGTTTGAGTATCAGTTGTAAGTTTTTATCCAATTCTTTATTTCTTGTGAAATTCTAATTGAAACATTAAAATATAACTGCTAGTTACACAAACCCAATAACAATTTGACTCAACAACAAACAATAAAAGTTCCTTGACAGAACACCCTTCACCCACAACTGCAAAAATTCAATATTTTTTTTAAAATGGTAATCAGGAACACAAACACATCAAAAGACATGCCAAATACAATACACAACTTATACCTGTATTATCAATTCTAGGACGATTATTAAGAATTTTATTGCACACATATCTTTGCTAGAAAAAAAGTGCAGCAATATTAATCTTAATTAAATTGTTCTTACCACTGTTTAATTCTGTTTGGTGATAATTTACTTTTTGCTAACATATTGTCAATAAGGCAGTATATCAAGAATCCCATACCACCACTATACACCAAGACATACATCACGTACAATAAAGGAACTCGGCTGATATCAAAAGATATGTGAATGTGTGACTAAAATATAAAAAAAGAACACATTAGGAGACGTCTGCTGATGTCTAAATCCGATTGGAATAAAAAAAAAATATATGAACTGAAACAGAAGAGTATATAATACCATCAAATTTTAATGGACATGTACAAAAAAAATTTCAAAAGCATGAATATCATATACATTAAGGGAACTGAAAGCAAATAATATCACTTACTGATATCAGTTTAAAAATAAAGGATCTTACATTGGTACGAATTCTGATTTCTTCAATAGATATAGTTAAAGTATGGAATATTATGTCCAAGCCTTAATAATTTAACTATCAGGATTGGAGAAATCCGATAATCCAACAGTAGTATTGTAAGATTCTCTTTCTCTAATTGTAAAAAGTAGTAAATTTGCTAAATTAAGTACAAATTCTCCCAACACCATTTTTATGTTGATAACTTGAATCTGAGGTAAAAGGAAGGTGTTTTGTATATTAGGTCATTAGTTCTTATTATGACATTATTTTTTTAAACCAATCAACTGCTGATAACCACATTTTCACTAGTCTTGAGAATTATAGGATAAATAATTGGGCGGAGTGAATATCCAAAATATGATCACGAGTGCTGCTTAACGCCTCTGATTAAACGAGTGCGCACAAGTTTTAATCTGATGGTTTATGCGGCACGAGTGATCATATTTTGGATATTCACGATGCCCAATTTATTATCCTATTTATTATATAGACCAAAATTGTTTTCGTAAAATTTTAATGCTTAATCCTAAATTTTATGAACGGAGGATGAATATCTGAATAGTACAAAACCAACTGCAACATGGCTGCCCTTATCTGGATCAGGACGCCAGCTAACTAATATTTTGTTCTGCAATAACAAATAAGGATATTGTCTCTCTAAATGACATGTTATAGGATATTGTTCTAGCAGGTTCCGGTCTATTAACGAACAATTATTTTAGCTTTTGTGTTTTGATCATCGAAAAGACACTCACAAGTGACATTTTGGCGGGAAAAATCCAGAGAGTGAAAATAAACGATAATTTTCACATATGATTTACTGTGATTTTTGTCACTCGGAAAATTTGATATTTCATCTCTATCTATATAATAATAATTTTTCCACACTGGTCATGCAGTTTGAATATAACGCAAAAATTAGAGAACTGAAATGTTCAGTTTGCAATAAATCTTATTAATTTGAAAAAAAATTTGAAGCTAGCTGAAATTACATTCTAAACTACTGTAGTAGTTTCTATTGAGAGAAGAAACTTAACTCGATTATATGTAAATAGGCAGCAGATGTTAAAAACAAAATGTTAAGAACTTATTTTTTTTTCGCATGATTAATTTGAATGCTTTACATTATATAATTATTTCACTTGAATTAGATTCAATTCAATGCTGTGCATTATATAAGCCTTATATTAACTATGTTTCATTACTTACAATAAGTTGTCTGTAATCTTTGTGCCACTGCAGTAAATCCGTATTTAATGTTTCTTTGCTCAAAACAATGTGGTGGTGGTTATTAAAATTCTTCAATTTAACATAATATTGAAATAATTCTTCTATTGTTGACCCTGAAAATATACATATATGGAATATTAACATACATATAGATCCATGTAAGGTTGTGAGTACAGTATTTAGGGTTGTATCGTCCACAGTCTTTTTCTTTTAATCTAAGTTGGAAAGGAATGGTATGGATTATACATAAATACAGACTCGATAAAGTGTGTTTTGTCCCGTTGAATGTTGTCATTTTGTTGTTGTGTTATATGCGGTATTTTCGTACTATTCTAAAATGATTGTTTTACAAACTTCCATATAAATATGTTGTAATGATATTAATTTTTACTTAAATTATTTTTAGTAATGTTATAATAATTATATAGGACAAATAAAAATTAAAACGGATACGAAAATAGTGGATGTGTAACCTGTATTGCGTAAAGTGCAAATGGCGTTGTTATGTAACCTCAAATGTTTAAAGATCGATGTTTTGATTGCAATCATTAAGGGATTAAAATAAAACGTGTGATCTTTTTGTTTTCTAAATGTGTGAGTATCCGTTTTAACAACTTTGAACGATCAAAATAGACGCTATGAGAATGCACTATTTTTTATTTATTTTATTACAATCAGTTGAAACTATAAATATAAATGATATTTTAAGAGAGAATAAATTACATATAACAGTAAAAAATTGTTAAAAAGCGTGACCAAGTCAGACTCGATGTCTTCATCTGGAGATGTTTTTTTAAATTTTTTACGTGCATATATACGAATTTTTCCCAAATTTTCTGGCCTAATAAAGGGGAGCGGACAATACATAAATGCGGACTATACACAGCTTTTTACGGTACATCATTTCTTCAATAATACATGAACATGAAACATAAATTTGACTAGGTACAGTGAACTGTCAGTATATACATTTCACTTGCCAACCCCATTATCATTTAGACAAGTTGCAGGCATGTCGTTCCTTTTGTAATGGCTTTTCACTGGATATAATGAACACTGAATTATCTATGTAATTTTACTAGAAAAAATATGTCTACATGTGTAACTGATCCTGAAAAAAAAATGTATTGCCAGAATATCACTCTTTTTATTATTTTTGAAATTAATTTACATGTTTATCATACCATGGAGTTTATAAAAACAAAACAGTACAGAGAGAAGCAATAAGATTGCCATGAGCACAAGTTCTAGCATCTCCCATCGTGACAATCTCATATCTTCCATTCCTGGCCATAAACATACACCACCTCCTATGTTAAGTTTGTCAGATTTTTGTCTAGCACTCAAATGTTTACTGGTAAGCACTTCTCTGTCCTTTAATACTCTACCTAATTGAAAGTAAATGAAGAACTTAACTTAAATACACTTACATGTCATAGGCATAGCACAGGAAATGATAGTATCGAGACCTTGGAGACATTTTGACAAAAACAAAAACCTGATTAAATCAATTTCTGGTAAACAAAAGAAGAATATTGTTTGTTTGAATGGTGTTTATTGCCACTTTCAGCAATTTTTCAGCTATATCGTGGTATCCAGTTTTTATTGGGGGAGGAAGCAGGATTACCTGAAGAAAACCCCAGACATGCGGTGGTAAAACTGGCAATCCTTGTCAATTTAGATTGGAGTCGAGTACACCCTGCCTGCAGTGAGAATCGAACAAGCAATCTCAGTGTTGACAGACCACGTGATCAATAGTAAACGAAACTACCTTAACCACTCGGCCACCAAGACCCCAAAGAAGTATAATAAATTTTAATATCTTTATGGTTCACATTGCTTCAATGTGAGCTACTGCAACTATGCTAATGAAAATAAAAGCAGATATCCTACTAAGCCACAATGAAAAATCATTCTTTTAGTACTACAGGCAATACATGTAGATCACTGATTGACAAACTGCCATGGAAACTGAGACAGTACATACCACAATTTGGATTTCATTGGTGGATTTTATTAGTACAAAAAAGTGATTGGTTATAATGAATAGATGGTTCAACAAGGCTCATTGTCCACTAGTAATGTTTAAGAAAGTCCATTTGTACAATACAAATCATCCAATCATCGCAACAGCGCTATAGATAAGCTGCGTCTCACATGGTTAAGAAATAAAAAAAACTTGTATCTATTTAATATGGCATTTCATGCTAAATTTAACCCAAATGATTTAATTTGTGTTGTAAGCTGCAACCTGATTGGCTTATTCAAATGGGGTAACCCTTATTATATGAGAAAACTTGCATTGGTCACATGACCTATTTTCATGCTGTTAAAATTTCAATAGTTCCATGATGACGTCATCGATGTTTTTACTATTTAAATTTAAGATTTATACTGGTAGATAAAATTTAATTATAAGAAATATAAAAAATAGTCACCAAAAGTTCTCAAAAACATTATGTTTTTTTACTTTTTAATAATGTTCCATCTGTGGATTTAATTTTACATCTTAATAGATTGTTGCATGGTTGATAATTTATTCAAATATTATATCTATTTACAATATCCTGTAGTTGATGTACATGCCAGAGAAGTACGAGTATTAATGTTTGGTACACATATTTTCATTGACAACAATTGTAAACAGTTGTTTAATAATATGGTCATGATAGTGGAGCAGTATTTAGTTTTTACTGTCAGTTATTAAACAAACCTGGAGTCATTTTGAGTTTCTCAAGTGTTGGACTAGTCTGCTTTACTGCTTTTCCTTGGCTGTTTTCTATCTGCAATCTCTCAAGCCTGACACGTAAATGATGTAAGCCATTGTGTTCAGGGGTAGACAAAGAATTTACTAATTTTGCTTCCAACAATGAATTTGTACTAACATCTGATGCCAGCTCCCGTTTTCTGTTCATTCTATAAAATTAAAGAAAAAAATGTGATTTATAAATGCAATTAAAATTTACAGTGTTAATGAATGTTAGACTTTAAACATTTCTTTGTGGTCAAGTGGTTAAAGTCGTTACATGTAGACATCAAAGTAGTTAGATGTAAACATCTACAATTAATCCTGTGCCTGTCAACACCCACTGGTTGCAGGTTCTAGCTGTATAGCCTTACTGCAGGCAAAACTGGTTTTCAAAGAGTAATCTGTCTTCCTCCCCAATCAAAATCATCATACCTTCAATCAAGATGATTTAAGTCCATTTCTTAGCTCATTTTCATCGATTCCCTTACATTTGGACATTTCACTTTCATTTTGAACAAAAAGTCACGTGACAACAATGCGACTTAAATCCAGTGCTTAAATTAGCTTGATTGAAGGTATGATGATGATATTCACAGAGAAAAATATGATGATATTCATAGAGAAAAATATAATAAGAATCAAATTATATATAGTTTAATTGGACGAAAATGTTTTTTGACATCTGGACACGATGAAATTTGCTGACTCAGACCCATGTCGCAAAATCCGCTGTTTTGCTTATGGAGATCTCTCCGACGTCCCACACAAAAAAAAAGGCGTTGGACGGCAGAGGATTCTCAGACTATAGCTATGTCTGTGTCAGTTTATGCATTGTATTGTACAGTATGTGTATTATGTAGTCTGTATCAGTTTATGTATTGTATTGTACTGTATGTTTATTATGTCGGCTATTTGTTTTTTCTGTCAGTTTTAAAAGCTCTACAGAGTTTATGTTGTTGTTATATATGTCACTGATTTTAAATAAAATTTGCTTGACTTGATTGACAAATTCCATTAAGTTGAGTCACGTAGGTGGAGTTGCACATAAGAGACAGTGTACTGTAACGAATGAATGGATGGACACCAACATCACTATATACAACCACTTTTAAAGCATGGGTGGGGGGTTTGGGGTGGGCGAGGTGTATAACAACGATGACCATTATGTTTTGTCTCGGTATTCCTTGGGTACATAGCAAACCTTTACATCATATAATTTGACTAATTAGTAATGTTATAGAACTACACATCTACTCATATGGGCTACTGAATTATGTTGGCTTTGAGGAGCAGCCATCCATAGGCTGGATATTTTTTTTAATCACGGGGCTTATAGAAATATGGTGCTTCGTAGAGCCCCTACCTTCCCTACAGGGGCTTGTAAAAATCGATTGACTTGCGCTTCCGAATGACACTGGGTCGATTTCGAACACTAGAACAAAATCGACCCAGTATCATTCGAAAGCGCAAGTAAATCGATTTTTACCAGCCCTCAGGGGCCCCCTGTGCTGTGCCTTCCCCCTTTCTGGAACCGCTCATGCTACATTATGATTAGGTGTCTGGACAGTTTACAAGACTCAACTACATCACAAACATATACTGCAATAATCAGTACTCCAAGGCTGCATTATTTGATGTTTACTTCTTGAATTAAAGATCTACTAAAATGTTAAATATATCGATACCTTTTTAAAAATACTTAAGGGAGATAATTTAAAAATGGCGCCTAAAAATTGTAAATATAAAGTACAAGTCGGATTGATAGGAACGAGGTTCAGGAAAGTGTGAAACAGCTCATTAAAATTGCAGCAACTCAGTATAAGTACTATAAGTACTTGTCTTTCTGCATAATTTCTAAGAAAACTGAAGAATTCCGGAAGAAACTAAATTAATTATCTGCGACAAATTCAACCTATTTTCCCACAGACACCTGTTTCAGAAAAAAAAACCCAATACCCCCTCAGGGACAGTCTATACTAATATATAGTATAGACTGTCCCTGACCCCCTATACTCTTTTCAGAGACATGTAATTATATGTCTCTGGTAGCTGGTATGTTCAACGTTTTAGAAAAATATTTAAGAATAATACTAATAAAAGTTAATTCTGTCTTATGATGTTATGCTCCAGATATTATTGTCAAGTTGCATAGCATTATGATTTTTTTTTACTTTAAAGGCAATTGGATGATGCGGACTTAAACATATTCTTAATTCTTATTCTTCTTACAGCACATCATCAACTTGTTTTCGATCACATGCCGGATGCGTGAAATATAATTTTGTAATAGCATTCTAAAATAATTTTATAGTGAATTCCAATTTATCAACAAACAAAAAGAGGTGTTTATATGTTCAAAAGTTTTCAGAGAAAAGATGTAGAAATCTGATAGGTAGAAAAAATTAACGCGTCTGGTTTCCAGTGTTGGGAATTGCAAATGTTGTGGCATGTCTGTAATTGAGCAGCAAAAAGGTTATTGTGGCATGAAAATTAGTTTATCCAGACTGGTGGCACGTACACAGTACTTGATAATCACAGCCTTTACCATTAATATTAGTTTCTTGTTACGTGAATTTATTTCATATTAAATGTGCATTTTAAACTTTATAACATTAATATTAACTAACAGTTTATGAAAATTAATTACAATTTATACTAAACTTTATGTATGCATTTCATTAAAATCCGTCATTTTCATTAGTGGAATTCTGTCACGTGGTTATAACGTTATCTTTCAATTATTAATGCTCGATGATAAACACAAAAACCATAGAACTATAACATAATAATAATAATAATAATAATAATAATAATAATAATAATAATAATAATAATAATATTTTATTTTATTAAAGTGTCACATATTGATCAACAAATAACGTACTATATTCAATGGAATAAAATGCAATGAAAGATCAATATCCAGCCTGTACAGACTTACGAGACACTATATATACAATACAACACATTCATAAAAAAGATATAAGAAAATAATCAAAAACAAGATAAAAGAGAGGGTTTATAAGATTCTTTCATTTATATAAATTAACTTTAAAAAGCAATTAAGTTACTAGTATCGATAATAAAAGATCAAATAAGGAAAATTAGGTGTCTAAATTGTCAGTAAAACTACATAATTTAAAATTAATCACGAGTAAGAGGCTTCTTGAAATAATTTGTAAAAAAAATATATGTTAAATTAAATGCAAATGATGAAATATCACAGAAAACGTTTTCTTCTCTGAAAGAATTTATGCAAAGTAAAAGCGACAGATATTTGGGCCTGACTATTCTTCAAAAGTTCTATGAATTTAAGATCTGAGTTCAGCATACAAAATCCATCAATTTGTTCCGCAGCTTTCTGAAAAAGTTCGTATCTAATGTCTGAATATAAAGTGCAGTCGATTAAACAATGCTTTTCGTCTTCAATAACGTTCATGTTGCATAAAGTACAGAGTCTTCTGTCAAGCGGTGTTTGCGGTCTGGAGTATCGTCCCGTCTCAACAGCTATAGGTAGCGCACCGCTCCGAAATAGTGTCATTGTTCGCCTTACGTTTCGTGGTATTTTGCACTGAATATATTGTTCTAGTTCAACAGTTTCTTTAAAGAGACGACAAGTCCTAAGTTTGTTTCCATTCGGATTTTTTCTGTCATTATTGATTTCACTAGAGAATTCTGTATTGTCAATTTCGCACAGTTTTTCTTTGATAATTTGCGTGACACATTTAATACTGATAGTAGTGTTATTGACGATATCAGTTGCATTTATTTGCGAGATAAGTTTGTCAACAAAGCAATGCCAGCCTTTTCTTCGCCGTTTAGCCCAGCAGGTCACTTTTGATATAAGTCTGTCCTCGTTTGCACGAACTAACTTGCACTTTAGTCTAATACACGAAAGTTTCTGTTTATTGAAGCAGGTTGTAAGTCCTAGATCACCACGTACAGCTGTATTGGACGTTCGCGTTCCTAAAGCAAGGAAATATTTTGCTGCTTTATTTTGGACATTGTTGATTACACTGTATGATTTTATCCCCCAAATTCTGCTTCCGTAGAATAAAATTGGTTCGACCATCGAAGTGTAAAGTTTTGAGTAGACTGACCAGGTCATTCCTCCCGCCGAGATGAATTTACCGAAAAGGGCTCCAAGTGCCCTACTCGCTGATTTAGCTAGCTCTCGTACTGCTTTGTTGAACCATAATCCTAAGTATTTATAGGAGTCTGTGTATTCAAGGTCGAAACCTCCACACGAGAAGTTAAAATTTGATCGGCAAATAGACGGATTTTTAAAGTGAATAATTTTGGTTGTTGACGAGTTTATTTGCAGCTTCCAGTCCTGGCACCACGAAGAAACCTCATCTAGAACTCGTTGCAATTTATTTTCATCAGGTGCAATAACGGCTATATCATCCGCATACAGAAGGATACTGAAGATAATGTCGTCAATTTTAATACCACACTTCAAATTATTGATGCGTTCCGCCAGATCATTTATATACAGAGCAAACAGGCTAGGGGAAATCAAACAGCCCTGTTTTACACCAGACTCAACACTGAACCAAGGAGTTAAGCGGTCGTTTACTTTGACGGCACACTTTACATTGTTGTACAGCGACTGAATAGCAGTCAAGAATTTTCCTTGGATTCCTACGCGCATGAGTTTGTACCAAAGCAAGTTTCTCGGTACAGAATCAAACGCCTTTTTCATGTCAATAAAGCAGACAAAAGTGGGTTGTTTTCCGATTTTCCTGTCATTTATAACTGTGTGCAGCGAATGGATATGCTCTTCACAGCTACGGTTCTCTCGAAAACCGTTCTGCTCATCGCACAATACAGAGTTATCCTCGAGCCAAGCGTTAAGTCGAGCATTAAGTACATGACAATATATCTCGCTTGGCACGGTAGTAGGGTTATTCCGCGATAATTCAGTGGATCTTTTCTATCATCGGCACCTGGTTTAAAGATTGGGTTGATGAGACCCGTAGTCCAGTGAGCAGGTTCTTTACCGAGCTCATAACAGCCATTACAGATAGTATACAAAAGTTCAACAGCTGTTTGGTTCTTTAATACCTTTGCCGGGATATCATCAAACCCCGTTGCTTTGCGTATCTTCGTTCTATTTATAGCTGATACTATTTCATCCCTTGTGATAGACATATTAAGCGCAGCCGGGTCGTGTAGGCCACATGGATCATTGTCAATTGAGATAGTGTCATCGTTCTGATTGAGAAGCTCTTCAAAGTCTGATTTCCATCGTCTTAATACATAGTCTTTATCTGTACGGATGTTTCCACTGTTGTCAATCACAGACCAAAGGGATTTTATCTCGTCTCTCATTAGCTATTCCAAGGTTTCCGATGGATTTCTAGAAGTCTCGTTGATTGGTATTCAGAAGTTTGTCTTCTAGCTTTTGCTGTTGACTTTGTTGATATTGGCGTTTGAATTTCCGGTAAAGTCTGTCAAAGCACTTTCTTTCCATGCCAAACTTTTCTTTTAGTGATCGTTTATGTGCGTGTGACACGTGCGTTTTCAGCCAATCTTGTTCACTTGAAAACACTTTATTCCACTGGTTTTGAAGAGTTTGATTCCAGTACGGTTTATACATTGACTTTGCTTTCTTGTTATAATTATTATTGATAATTGGTAATTTGTTGTCCATTTGTGATGCTGTTTAGATTATGCTTATGGGAAGTAAATTCCGGATAATTTTCACTATTTGTTTTAATTCCAATACAATTTGGCAATCGAATTTCACACATTAAAAGTGAATGATCTGGTATACTAACTGGGTTATAGTTAAAAGAACTAATTACATCCGACATTTTTCTAACGTTAAAATCTAAAATATTTTCAAATTGCTCGTACGGCATACATATATTATCCACTACTGATTTTCCATGGGGAGAAATATACGTGAAATCATTGGAACCGATCCTCCCATTAAGCATTGCGAAGTTTATATCCGTCAAAAAGTCAGTAAAAAGATCGCCATTGTAGTTTTTCTGAATCGTCAATAATTGCCCGTGGGGTTATCATATCAACACCTTCAATGTAATCCCTGTTAAGACCATAGTAAAGTGCTCTCGACCAATGAAATTGTCCCATTTTGTATGTCTTATTCATGAAGACCGTGGCATATTATCTTTTGTTCAAAATTAGTCTGCTTAATACATAAACTTGTCCGAGGCTCATTAAATATTTGTAAAAATGGTGAGCTGAAATTCAACAAATAAAGAATACAGACATATTTTGAAGAAAGATAATTCTTTAAGTCGGTAATACCCCTTATTATTAAGCTTATGAAACTCCGGAGATCTTCATGAAAAGGACACACAAAATAGGACAATTTCATTTTCGAATTCTTCCGAAAAAAAACAACAAAGCAAAATAAAGTTTTTCACAAAATATACGATGGATTTGCATGAAAGTGAAATTTGCAAATCCTAAAATAGTACTGAATCACCACTGGAAATGATTCCTATAATTGTTTACTCGTAACGTTTTAAAAAAATTGTGGACGGACGGACAGACAAACAAAATGAAAACTATAAGGTAGGGCCCAAATTAACTTACAAGTGGCATTATCTTCTTCCCTTTAATAGCAAATATAAAAATAAAGTCTCCCTCAAAATTTAGAAGTTTAGAATCATAATAGATTTTAAAATTGTATGCATAAAAATGAACATTTTATGCAATTTAAAATGAAAATGAAGCACCTTTTTCAAGGTTTGTTGCATGGAAAATGGATTATCTTACCCTCCGCATTTTCTCTCTAGAAGGTTTATCTTGTTTATGGTAAATTTAACCTATTGCATTAGTAGTTGCACTAAAAAATGACAAAATCTAATCACCTATCATTTGGTATCATGATTGCTATAATCTCTTGAGCACTTTACAATGGTCTTAGTTTGTAAGAATATGATAATCCCTGTCTTCATGAGAATCATATTCTTACATATACTTGTACCACAACGTGAGTTGAAATCTCCGCAGATTATAGTATATCCTTTGTTTTGATTACAATAAACTTGTTGCAATAAGGCATAAAAAAATAGCTCCTGATCATTTGGTCTGCTTGATTCATTAGGGGGCAAATAACAAACGGCAACACAGACGGAGTAATCTGAATATTTTCCTTTAAATTGTACCCATAATATTCCTTCAACACTCTTATCAAGCAGGAGATTATCAAAGCAATCATATAATTCTTCTTTAATAAACATACCGACACCCCCTGAACCTCGCATTGCATTAGCATGAATGCTAGAATGGTTGTTACCAATCCACGACGTTATAAAAATAAACGCTAATAATTATAGTACAATATATAAAAACCAAACAAAAACGGATGTTTACCTACATTTTGTCACGATTTTTCCACATTTATTGTTATAAAACGTAATTATAAGAATTGAAATACTAGAGACATATAATTACATGTAATATTATATATACGTATTGAAATGTGATAAAATTGGTCTGTGAACATTTATGGTGTTACAAGAACATCAACTTAACATTTATTTCCTGAGTATTTGTGTTTTTTCACAAGTCTTCATGTGTCTGCTTTTCAAACAAAATTTATTTACTGACACTCAAAAAGGTAAAAGAACATAAAAGTTTTATTAATTTAGCTTGATATTATATAAAATTCAGCTGTTAATCACATTAAGAGATTAAGATATTTTATTTCACTATATATTTAAAGACCCCCCCCCCCCCCTCATGGGGTATGTTAGTACAATAACATAACAATAAACAAAAAGTGTGAACATATTTACATTAAAAACATAGTAAGTAAAAAAAAAATGTGCATATATGTAATCAGACATATTTTAGGAATTAGATAAAGTATATAATAAAAATGCTATCTAGTATCCTAACTAATAATAAACATGTTGATAAATTGAACAATGAAAATAAAATTATTTGGCTATTTAGTGTAGAAATTTCAGAATTACTCCAAGTCATTAGCACT
Source organism: Limnoperna fortunei (assembly GCA_944474755.1). Lineage (NCBI taxonomy): Eukaryota > Metazoa > Mollusca > Bivalvia > Mytilida > Modiolidae > Limnoperna > Limnoperna fortunei. The sequence goes on along the minus strand of OX104116.1, from coordinate 13,053,545 downwards.
TTTATAATTAAACATCTTCCCTGATCATTGTACATTTATTTATAATTAATATTTTACAAATCTATAATACAATTATGTCTTCCTTATTAATTGTACACGTATAATAAGACTGCTTGGTATATCTTGGTAATGCACTCTCCAGTAACAAGCAACATAAAACTGTTTATTTTAAATTTACAAAATAATATGAACATGTACAATCCAAATGAGGAAAAATGTCATAAAGTTTAGAAAACTAAATGTGTATAGCCAAAAAAAAAAATGACAAACAATGATATATCATGAGGCAAAACATTCAAATCATACAGCAAACAGCTACATATACATAATACAGTCTTAAACACACGGTTTCTCAATTCGTCAATAAAATAAATATAATAATTGCTTATATAGCTGGCATTGTCATGATACTTGACAGCACTCGGGACAGTGGTATTGCCTTTAACATTGATAATGCCCTCGCCTTTGGCTCGGGCATTATCAATGTTTCAGGCAATACCACTATCCCTTGTGCAGTCAAGATATCATGACAATGCCCTCTATTTAAGCAACTATTGTATAAATATGTATTGTTACCATATCAACATTCTTTTGTTGTTAGTGTAGTTTTATATTACAAATCAAAATATTTGTCCTTTTTTGTAATTGTATTGTTTGTTCATGCCCTCCATTTGCCCATAATTGGTTAATAAAGTATCTTATACTTATACTTAAACTTATATATTAAGTTGCAGTACAAAATGTGAAAATGTATGATAAATTATGAAAAGGCTTTAATAACACTCTTACAAAATTTTTCAATACCAATAAGTGTGTATAAATCTAATGTATTAATGAGCTCACTAAATATTATAGCATTTGGATTATTACATATTTTTCTTGTCAGATATTTAGGTCTGGATGTGTTAAAAAATCACATTTGAACAAATAATGAAATTCATCACCAATCTCGTTAACATTACAAACATTACAATATCTTTCAGATATATCAATACTATAAAACCTTCCAGCTTCTATAGCTATAGGTAATTTGTTACTAAGACCATGAAATCTACATAAATATTGTCTTAAATCACATGGTAACAATAATAAATACTGTTCAAAAAAAGAAAATTGTTTATACATTCTATAATGAAGACATTTTGCAGAGTTCATAACATTGTAAGATTCATGCCAAGATTGTATAAACTTATCACTAAGACATTTTAGGCATTTTTACAAATACATGTACAATCAGATTTTAAAACTTTATGTTCAGCCCATAACATATTATAATTGCATTCATACAAAGTATTCTTAATTTCCTATAACCATTTAGAATGATTAACATTTCTCTAGCTAAGCTGATACAAAGTCGTAAATCGAAAAACAGAGTGATCGAACCTAACTATGATTGCAAAGTTCAGTGATTGGAAGAAAACATGTAAACATAGACATGTGCAAGGTACAGTTAAGTCAATGCCGATGGCAAAGAGTTTGACAAGTTCAACACCGAACATATTCCGCACAGGTGATGTAGTCTCGGGTATAGAAGTGCAATACATAAATTATACATCTCATGATCCTGTATATGTATATTAGTGTTCAATTTTCATTTGGGATAACGGCAGTGTGATACTTAGTTCTATTTACCACAGATCTGTATCTTTTGTGAAATGAGGCTTATATATATATTTATAGGTTTTTCGCTTGGATTTGTTTTATATACCATGATTTATATTGTCATATATAAAATGTATTTTCAACAATGTTTATACTCCGTGAAATTCGTTGACAACGTTAGGTCTGACAACCCATCAACCGGTGAACAAAACTTAAGAAGACACGACGTGAATAAAAATGGTTTTGCTTTTAACTTATCAGAGCAAAGCAATACACCTTTATCTTCCACAAAATACATCGTTAATGCTGTTACCACATGCTGCGACATAGTGAAGTCGGGAAATCCCCTAATTGATGATTACGGTCAAAATGATTTAAGCAGACCAGGCGAAAACGGGACAGGTATTACGCTTAGTGTGCCAGAGCAAAAATATGCATCATTTCTTTTGAAAAAATACAACATCAATGTAGTTGCTAGTGACAAAATTCCCTTAAATAGGATGGTTCCTGATTCTAGGTATCGGTGGTAAGTATGCTTACAGGGGTTAGGATCTTTTCTGTTAATGTGTTGTGTCATTTTTACAACTTTCTGTTAACTGTTTTTTTTTAAATAAAGCAACTGTTAACTGTTTCAATCATTAACTGTCTGTTTACTTAAAAATGACATTGTTGTTAACTGTTATAATGAAAATGAAAACCCAGTTTACAGTTAACAGTCAGAACGCTATTAAATGTTTTACAGATTGTTTTCTCTGTTATTTGTTAATTCATATTTTTTTTAATCCTTTTTTAATGTAATTGAGTCTTCCTATAAAAGGGGAATAAACATAAGATCAAATGATACATGTAATTATTTTGGAAACACTGATTTATGTACGTTTCTATACCCATACCTTTATGTTTCTTGAACAACATACGACAGCTATCCATGAAGTCTTTGAATACTATGACTTTAACTATTTTATACATGACATAGTAAATGGGTTAGACAATACTTTAACTGATCCAGTGGTTGTTGGTGATATATCCTTAAATATTTTTATTATTTGCTGTCTAAAAGCCAAGAGGGTCTTCAGAAAAGACTTTATATTTTATATGATTATTACTTATCATGGAAGTTACATGTAAACACTGAAAAATCCAAAGTTATGGTGTTTAACTCAAAAAGGTAAAACATTTTAAAAGCATTTTACATTCAATAAAACCCTTCTTGAAACTGTTACAAATTATTGTTACTAAGGTTTTACTTTGAAATATAATGGTAACTTTTGTCTTTCTGTAGACAGTCTTATGGAAAAGGCCAGAAATGCATACTTTAAAATTAAGAAAACAATTGTTCTAAATAATCCATCCAAACTTTTAGAAATTTTTTTTTTGACAGTTTAGTAACCCCAATTCTTTTATATGGATGTGAAGTATGGGGGGTTGACTATAAATGTAAAGATTCTGATCCGTTTGAAAAATTACATATAAAATTCATTAAAGAAATTCTAGAAGTTCATTGCAAAGCATCAAATGATGCATGCCGTGTTGAACTAAATAGTGTACCACTCAAAAATAAGATTATTTTCTCAGCAGTAAATTTTATTCAACATATCATTTGTTCTGAACACTCACTAATCAATAATGTTTTTCAAAAATTACAAAAAACAAGCCCTTGGTTAAAAAAAATCAAAACTTTTTTGGATCATCTTGGAATATCATTCGTAGCAACTAATTTGAACTTTCTAAAGAGCAATTTGAACCAAATAAAAGAAAGAATAAATGACCAATGTATTCAAAATCAATTTTCAGACATCTCAAAATCAGAAAAATTAGACTTTTTCAGGAATGTTTACAGCACAGGCAAAAGAGCACCTTATGTTGACATTTTGAAAAACAAAAATGATAGAGCTGCATGATGCCAAATACGAATTAGCTCTCATACATTAATGATTGAAAGAGGAAGACAACTTAAAATTCTAAGAGAATTAAGAGTTTGTAATTTTTGTAATTCTGGTCAGATAGAAGATGAAAATCACTTTATTGTATACTGTTCAAAATACAAGCAACTAAGGGAAACATTTCATACAAAGATATTGAATATTTCTCAAAACAAGAATCATTGTTTTAAAAATTTCCCAGACTTAAATTTTCTTTTAAATAATACCTCACACCACATATTAAAGTTTACTTCCTCCTTCATATCAGATGGGTTAAATATGAGGAAATGCCATGTTAATTTACCTGTATAATAAATAAGTATTATCCATATTACATTTTATTATAATAGTAACCCTACTGTATGGGTTGTAATTGTAATTTTATATTCCATTATTGTCATAGGCCTTAACCATTTATTGCAGATGAGTTTGAGCCAATAAAATTATTTGTATTTGTATTTGTATGAACTCCTATGCTACAGATTTCCAACGGACGTTATAGAATGTTTGATGTCATACATTGACCCATCCCACACATTACAACTCAATACGTTATAGAATGTTTGATGTCATACATTGACCCATCCCACACATTACAACTCAATACGTTATAGAATGTTTGATGTCATACATTGACCCATCCCACACATTACAACTCATACGTTATAGAATGTTTGATGTCATACATTGACCCATCCCACACATTACAACTCAATGCAATCAGAAACAATTTAAAGAAAGACAAATAATAACAATGCATCTATGCTATCATCGCTCTCATTCGAGAGATAACACAAACGTTGTGCCCGATGTTAGTGTTCAGTATCGTAACTTCAAAAGTTCCAACAATCATTGCATTTGACAAATAGACAAACGTCATCATGCAATTGACATGGAGGTACGGAAGGCCGTCACTGCCATGTAGTGTTTTATTTTTAAGTCGTTATAACGACTTAGCTTACTGGTTATAACGACTTAGTTTAATCGTTATAACGACTTAGCTTAATCGTTATAACGACTTAGTTCCTCATTATAACGGCTTACTTACTGGTTTAACGACTTACCTTACTGGTTATAACGACTTAGCTTACTCGTTATAACGACTCGGCTTACTGGTTATAACGACTTAGCTTACTAACGACTTACTTACTCGTTATAACGACTTAGCTTTCTGGTTATAACGACTGAACTTACTGGTTATACGACTTCGCTTACCCGTTATAACGACTTATTACTCGTTATAACGACTTAGTTTGCTAGTTATAACGACTTAGCCGACTTAGCTTACTCGTAATAACGACTTAGCTTACTCGTTGTAACGACTTACTTACTCGTTATAACGACTTACTTACTCGTTATAACGACTTAGCTTACTTGTTATAACTACTTAGCTTACTTGTTATTACAACTTCCGCGCGTGAAAAAAAGTTCAGATTTGGGGTAACCTATTAATTACAAGAGCCTGTTTTCTGTATTAACCTTACACAGCTGTACTATGCATCCCTTTTTTGATTGGCATTTACGGTAACTGATAACTTTTGATTACGACCGAAATCCGATAGTTCATGTTCATTTGTGGAATATAAACTCGTCACGCTTCAGTTGAAAATATACAAACGTGTCTGTTAGGTGTACCTGGTTGCTAACCTTTGACTAAATTGTTGATCGCGATGAAGTTGTATCTTTTTACATTATATTTTTTGTATAATGGTAGAAAAACTAAAAAAATACGGGTATTCTTGTACTTTCATTGCTTAATTTTAAAATATAGAATCCACTGGAAGCACCTTACAGGACAATCTGTGTCTTGCTAATTAAGAGTACTAATTGCTGTATGACCTATTTTGAAAGTACACGGTTTATGGGGTTTATAGATTATTTCACTGCCGTTTGTTAGATCTGGGTCAAGCTATATTTATGCTAAAAAGTAACTGAGAGTCAAAATCTTTTAATTAAATTATCTAAGTTATGTAATTGTACTTACAGGTGCAAAGCCAAATCATACGTCAATGATCTGCCGAAGACCAGCATTATTATCCCTTTTTATGACGAATGGCCATCCATTTTGAAACGGACCATTTACAGCATTATAAACAGAACACCTAACCATTTATTACAGGAGATTATCTTGGTAGACGATTTCAGCAACATGGGTAGATAGCAGTTATTTTGATACAAAATATTTAAGATGGCGACGTACAATTGTACAATTGTACAATTGTATTAAGATATTTCTATAGGTTTTTTTTTAAAAGTGCTTACTTTCAGATTTTCAACCGAAAGGCCGATATCTCTGATGTATGTTGTACATAACGGAAAACGAAGACATGTTTGTCACGATCTACCACTGGCGCTGTCATAAAAAATATAATTAATTGATTCATTTATAGTAGTAATTGTTTAAGAAATTGCTCAGATATTGCGAAAAGTGTTGCTTTAATGGCATGACATTCACAAGGTATAAAGTCTTAGTTGGATATTACTTTCGTAATTTTAGTGATAAAATTTCTTCAGCATGGCTTTTTTTGCTTTATATTTGTTTTTGGGTTTTCAGAGCCGAAATGCGCGTCTGCCAAAGTAAATTTGATAACACTAATATCATACGTACATTATGATTGTTGATCGTTTCATATGTGATAGGAAGACAATATATTGCGCAAAAAATTGTTACTATAAAAAATTGTTACCATTTATAATAAATTGGTACTCCTTTATTCTTAGCGGCAACGCCGCAGTGTTTCGAAGTTCTTTTTATAATTTTCTACATCAGTCAAAAGGTTTGAATATGACATAAAATTTGAGAAAATAGAATTTAAATACTTTGTAATACATCAGTGGCGGAAACCAACTTATTTATATGGTAAATACATGTAAACAACGTGACACGAAATAAACAAGATAGAACAATTTAAAACATTCAAGTCTTTTTTTTTTCAGAGGAACTAAAAGCGCAATTCGATGATTATATTCGAAGACATTTTCCAAAAGACTTGATAAAAGTAATTCGTAACCCAAAGCGTGAAGGGCTTATTAAAGCCAAGATAACTGGTTGGAGGAGTTCGAATGGCGAAGTTATAGTATTCTTTGATTCTCATATGGAAGTTAATATAGACTGGTAAATATATCTTTACATACAAAAACAATTATGTTTGACCCCACTTGTTTAAAATAAAATTTACAAGCATTGTAGGCATATTCATATTCAGCATAACAAAGAAACATCCTTTTGAACCCGAATTAGATCAGGACTATATTGTAGAAATTGCAGCATCAATTTACCATATGCAACGGCCTAAACACTCAGACATTAACCTCCAATTTTCGTGTTAATAAAGTTTTCACTTCCATCGAAATTTCAAGCCTTTAGGATGTTAAAATCATAAGCTAGGACTCGACTATCAATTGTTTGATTAATCGGGGCCAGGAGTTAAACAGTAATTTTCACTGATGTCATAATAAATAAGCCTTAGATAGAATCAAAACTCCTTTTTGTGCATAAAAAGAGATTAGGTGAAAGTATTTAATTGGTTTTTTGTCTGATCAAAATTGCCAAATATACACCACTTGACATAATATGAAGGTTTTTTTTAATCATCATTGACTTCTGCTGAATTATAAAATAATATGTGTAACTTATCGAAAATATAGACAACATTTGCAGTTTTTGATCAATTCATTGTATTTATGTCATTCTTATTATTTAGTACACTTCAAGTGTAACTTAAAGGAAGTTGAGGAACAGTTATTCTTTAGAAACTATTTTAAACATCTTTAAAACTATTGTCGAAAAAGTCTTAAGCTGTATCAAAATAATGTAGTTCAATTTTGCAAACTATAGGTTTATATTTTTAATAACCTAATAACTATATCGGACCAGCTCTCGCCCATTTCCGGAGCGTGTCGGAAAAGTGACATTCCGATTCTAGGGTATACTTATATCGTTACTAATTGTACTGCTCTCACTGTAAAGACGACAAAAACAATTGCATACAATAACAGACGAAGCCTGCTGTGTGGCACGAAAGTATAAATTTTGTATAATTTAATTTAAAGAGCATTCTCTTTCCGATAGGCTGATTTAATTGTATTGGAAAAATGCTGCAAAAACAATCGGGATAAAATATTTAGTCGAAATATTTAGTGTCGCATATCACAGCCTATAGCAGACGTGAAAACGGCAAGTCGGTACAGAATATTTATTCAAGATGCATCAGAGCTTAGAGCGTACACGACAAATAGTTCTGAAGTTACATTTATTTATAAACCACACTAAATATATTACATAACATTCAGTCAAAACCAGTCTAAACTCGCCCGTGGTTGTAGGCGCGTTGTGGCTTATTAGCTACCCAGATATACAAAGAACTTGCACTTCAAACACACGTTTAGTATAGATTTACACTTGCCTATACATTATTGACATTTCTTTCACCTTTTTTTGAAACTGGATTTATTAAAGGACAAGTGGCAATAAGGGCCAACTATGGCCTCAAATTTTATGATTTTTTAAAAGTTACATTTTCAAACCCTAGATACATCAGTTGTCGTGATTGACAAATAACTTTCATAATGGTACGTTTTCTTTATAATTTTGTCATGCAATGACGTAAACAATGATGACGTAAATATTACACACGTGCGAAAAAGACATAAAAAACAACAAATTTGAGAAGTTTTTATCAAAATAAACAACCTCCACAAGCGAGTACCAATTTTTTATTTGAACCACAAACAGAAATCAATAAAACCTACTAAGCCTTAAAAAATTTTGTTGGTACTCGCTTGTGGAGGTTGTTAGATTTGAGAAATTCTATATGACACACAACTTGAAAGACGACCTAACAAACGTATTGCTTTGCTGGTAATTCTCTGTTTCTAACAGAGTAAATTCTGGAATTGTCCGTTAATTATACAATCTTTTTAAAAAAACAATGAACAGATATTGTTTTTGCTTATATTAATTTAAAAAGTATAATGTGCTTACGCGGCCAACCGGATGAAATGTCCTATTTTATGACCATTGAACCGAAGGAAACTGGAAGAAAAGACGGATTGGAGATTGACAGTTTTTCGGGCCATTTCTATTTACATTCGTAACAGTAACACTTTTGTTACTTGATGTTATAATCTAAGAGAGATATATATAGGTAACTATGCAACTTTTATATTATTACAAGTACAATGATATTATAAGATAAAAATGACCGGCACAATTCCGTGACGATGAGATAATGGAATCTTTACAATATGTTTCTACGGTATCAATTTATGATTAAACAGATTCGTTTTTGTTTTTTTTCTGAAAACATGCTACAAATCTTCCTGAACTTCCGTAACAGTATGTTGAATATCTATAATATTAAATAATTTATTCGGATGCTGTACTAGGCCAATATAATTTCTTTTTAAAATGATATACTGATTTACTGTAGATTTAATGATGTGATTCGCTCGGGTTCCGACAAACTAAATATAAAAACCTTTAGAAAAGGAAAATAAAAAAAAAAATCATCGTGTTGATCATTTTTACCATAATTATTACAATTGATTGAATTATGATCGTCTGCAAAAATGTAACATTGTAGTAGATTTATATGCATGTAATTATCGAAAGATGACAACAGTACGCCATAGCCGTGATCGATTACACGCTGGATTCTAACCTGGAGGAACGAGTTCGATGTCAATTTTTTTTTTCTTTTTTTTTTTTAAATTATGATTCTAATCTTGTTGAAAGATAAGTTCGTCATTCGGAATACAGAGTCAACGTAAAAGAATATGAATATTTATAGCAATGTGATAGTAAAGGCACAATCCATATTTTCGGAATTGTCAAAAAATTATGCTGAAGGACTGGAATATTACTGTTATAATCTTTAATCCGAGATCGATGGTCTTGTACGGTTCGACATACCCGGCAATCGATATTTCATGCCACTGCTTATACGTTTAAGGATCTACAGATTTTAGTTTGTCATATTTCCCAACGAATATAAGAATGTTTTTATTCTAAAATTCTATAAGAATTACGCGGCAATATTTCTTGCTCATAAATGAACATTATTATACGCCTTGCGCAAAATAAGTTGCATGATATGAAGAATGGTGGGGTTTCATTCTGGAGTTTGCACTTAATAAATAATATCGATCGTTTTAGAACATTTTTGAATGAGCCCTTTCAAGTCCTATTTGAAGATCATCAATTTTTGCGGTTGCAACGTATTCTACATACAAAGATTTTTTATGTGTAAACAGGGTCTTTTGATACTTAAATTGTATTTCCCTCGCAATTTATTTTCCCTGTTATCATTCTTACAATCGTTCTTAGTAATAATTACTTAATATGTTTTGGTTTTATTTTAGATGGAAACAATTCTAGATATGATGTTCAAATGACTATTTGAATAGAGAGTTATATATAAGGTAAGGGCTTGGTGGTCGAATATGAGGTCATTAGGAAATTTTTGTTGATTACATTTGTGGCAATACAGGGATTGCATGCAAGTTCGAGTTAGGGCAGGGTGTGCTCGACTGGAACAATACAGTAATTGACAAGGATTGTCTTTACTGCTGTAGTTCGGACAGTTACTGAAAGTGGCGTAAAATCGCATTCAAACAAGCAAACTATAGATGAAAGTATCAAGATTGAATTAGTTCCAATAAAAATATACCCTCCACATAACACAACACAATATAACTATTATAAAGGAATAATAAATAAATATAAATCAATATATACAATCAATTTTGGACAAGTGGTTTTCCCTTCGGGAAAACATAATAATTAAAAAATGGATAGCAAACTGATAAGCTTACATGGGAGTGAAACATCGGAATTGTTACCTGGCGAGTGCTCCTTCAAACCTTATCCAAGTTTTCTCTAGAGACAAAGAAAGGTTCTTAACTGACAGGAAAAGCCACAATTACATTGAAAAATGTTAAAATGACAAGATCACAAAGCAAAAAATCTAAATTACCACAAGCAGGTTCTTTACGACATAATATAGCTGATAATTGCTAGTATTGGGTTAATTTCGCAATGAAACATACAAACAAATGTACAAATAAACCAATAACAACGCTAGGAATGACAGCTTTATGTATATTTAGATAGTAACGTTTTTCTGCTTTTTTTTCTATAGGATGTCTGCAGTACGGTTTTATACTTGTGTTCTTTGTTCAAAAAGACCAAAACCAAATGACAGACGAAAACTTGAAGGACCAAACAACAGAAAACTGCGGAATTATTTGGAACGAAAATTTTTTGTAGAAAGATCGGTCATTGAAGGCGGCGTTATTTGTAACAAATGTCGAGTACGTTGTCACAAAGAGATACATGTGAAACCCGTAGATCCGGTAATCCAGAGATCAGCTAGCACTACAGATATTGAATATGTTCCGCCACCTAAGTATGTTCGCATTTCAAACACAAACGCTTGTAAATCGCCGCCATGCATAACTCTTCCTATCCCTTCTGCAGGGGGTAGTCATTCACAATGTCTAGTTTTCAAACGTTATGGTCCTAAATTACTTGTTGTTCCAACGAATGCCAGATTCAACTTATTTTTGGAGAAAACAATACTATTACCGATTGGGTCAAGATGCTGCTCGAGTCATTTGCTAAACGACACATTCCTACCTGCTGCTGTTGATCAAATATCACAGACCAGAAATTATACAGATTTTAATCATTCATCTTTAATGCAACTAATCATTCAAATAAGAGATATGGCAGTTCGTAATAGCAAACGCAGAATAGACTTTGACAAAGACAACGGTCTGTCTGATTCCGACATATTTAATCTGACGGGGCTGTCGAATGCAAATTTCGAAGATCTGTGTTCGATTGTTCAGCAAGGTAATCTCCGTGTTTCCCGTACCAGATCGGTCAGAACATGTAGTCGACGGTACATACATATATATTCAAAAAAGTTCAAAGTTTCTTTTCCAGCGTAGATGCTATAATATGCACAAACATCGACCTTTAGTAAAACCGATGGTTTTTGTAACAACTACTGGTTACATCGTTAGTGTCATGGGTCCATATTTAAGCGATGGTAAAAACAATGACGCTAAAATATTAAACCATATAGTTTTAAACAATCTCGAAGAAATCAAAGAATGGATGACCGAAGATGACGTATTTATTGTTGACAGGGGTTTTCGGGATTCTATTGATTTACTAAATGATCTAGGGGTAAAGACTGAAATGCCCGCATTTCTAAAGAAGGGTGAAAAGCAATACACCGTTGAAGATAGCAACACTACACGACTGATTACCAAAATACGGTGGGTAGTAGAATCTGTAAATGGAAGAATTAAATTGTGGAGGTATTTAGAAAAAGTCCTGCCTAATAGCCAATTATCTTTTGTGTCAGATTATGTAAAGATTGCATGTTCTTTAATTAACAAATATTGGAACCCAGTCAGTACAGGTATTGAGAATCAAGATGAACAAATTGCTGCAAAAATGTTGCATCTTTCAAAACAGAAAAACTTGCTGCAGGATAGAATTCTTTCCGAAGGACTAGAAAAACGACCAAGCAAGTGGACAAAAGTGGATGCTTGCAGTTCCGTTTCCAATTTTCCCAGACTTTCAGAGGAGGATATTCGTAACTTTACCATTGGCGTTTACCAATTAAAAATGGCAAAAAGCTACACACAGGAACATTTAGACAAGGATGGAGAATACGAAGTTCTTATATGTAGCCAATCAGAGTATATTTTGAGCGCAAAGATGCAGTCTAGACATAGATCTGCAAAAAAATATCAACTCTGGATTGAATATAATGAGTGTACTGTTTGCAGTTGGTACTGTCAGTGTAAATCTGGAGCCCGCGTTGTAGGAACCTGTTCGCACGTAACATCATTAATATGGTATCTGGGACTTGGCCGATATGTTGACAAACTGTTTGACGGTTGCAGAGACTGGAGCAAATATTTGTCAGATGCGGAAAATATTCCGGATCCAGAACCTGTTGATGAGAGTGATGCTGAGGAAAACGAAGAGGAGGAATGACATGTAATTTATAGTGTTCAAATATTTAAAATGCAAATTTATAACATATTTTTTTACTTGTGTACACTGAATAAGACCATTTTGTATATAGATGCAACACACCACGCGCCATTTTTCAGAAAATCTCAGAATAGATATCACAATTACTAATGGTAAAATTAATATTAATTTCTTTCATTTTCAACTCTAAATTTCAAAGATTGCCAGTTTTTCTACTGAAGGTCGGGGATTTTCTCCGGGTACTCCGGTTACTCCCCTACTATAAATAAAACTAGACGCCATGATATAGCTAATATATTGCTGAATGTGGCATTAATACTATCACTTCATTAGGCTATTTGAATTTTAACGAAGTAAGTATAGGTCATCTGACGAACACAAGTTATATCGTATAATATGGGTTACTCCATTTGAATTAGCCAATCAGATTTCAGCTTACATAACAAATTAAATTAGAAAATTAACCCTACAGCCCTTATATTGCTTTCAATCACTAAAAAGTGTACCAAATTCTCAATTGTATAACAAGAATATAAGAAAATTGCAGATAGACAGAATTTTGTAAGACAATTATTCTAATGCTTTATTACTCTTTTCTGTTCAACTTATTAGAAAATATGAAATTTTGCTGCTTAACCACTAAAAAATAAGCTCTAAAACCAATGTTTTTTTTTAAATTTTAATCCTGATTACTGGTACAAAAAAATTTTAACTTTTACACTGGAAGTCTTTGATAAAAAAGGGTAACAATAAAAATTTATTTCAACGTAACAACAGTAGGCTATCACATTTTAAATGGAAATATTCACATTTTCCAATTAAAATTTATAATAATATTAGAGCAATTATCAAAAATTGGCAAAACAGTTCTGTTCATTGACAGTTGCAGAACTTGTCAGCTGCTCGTCAGCCATGTTGAACCAATGTCCACAAAAAGAATGTTTTAAAAGAATGATTTTTTTGCTGATGTTTTTAATTCATCCAATCAAATTAATGCTTGTTTCCCCATTGTTGAATTCTATTTTTAACTACTGACAATGATAAATATTCTATTTTTAGCTACTCAAAAGTCAAAACTTTTATATCGGTCTATTTTTATCTACTTTGAGGTTAACACACTGTCTGCATAATACTTTTCATAATACCCTGGGCCAATCAAAAGTAAGATAAATGTTAGTCATATAATAATACAATATATCAGTTTTAGCTATCAAAAAGTGGAATTGGTAATGTTCTACATATTATGCTCCGTTATAGTGGTCTTTAAAAAAGTATTCATTGAGAATAAATGAGTACCGTAAAAAAATTCTGTACATGTCATGAGTACTAGTTTTTGTGGATTTGTGGTGCCTTGGACCACATAATTATGATTTTAATGAAAACTTCAATGTAATGGATATAAAAAGTAATACATATACATACATATTATTTTTATATTATAATAAGTCTATTATGAAAAGATCCTTGCGCTCATCCCAGAAATCGTTAAACAATATTTATTATCATTAGGCATTAAACTATTTAAACAATGGTTAATAGTTTGAAGAAGAAATTGGATAGAATAAATACATTTTACTTGATATGTGTTTACTAAAATGGACATTGCCTAGCAACATCCAAGCAATGCGGCCAGCATATATGCAAGTGAGATTAAAATGCATTGACAGCTATTATTATATGGACACGAATCGGTAAGAACAAAAATAAAGCTAAAAAAATTACTAATAAATAAAATGTCATGTTTTGAAATGTTGCGTATAGCTTAGATTTATCAGACTTGACTATGTTTATGTTGTCATAGCAACTGTTACCAAGAATCAGTAATATTTTTTTAAAAATATTGTACATATTATTAGTTACAAAATGATTTGACATTTATGTGGTCTAATAATCGTATGATATATATTTTATGTATTAACTATATGTATATAAATATATAGTTTTGAGGAAATACACATGGAAACTAGTAAAGTTCTAAAATATCGAAAAACTCAGATTTTGTGGTTTTTGCAATGTTGTTTCGTCAATACAGTACGGAGTTATGTGGTTTAATATCGATAAATCATTAATAGTTCCATAAACTAGACATCATAGACACTTATTTATGAAAATATTCTAAAGATCTGAGATGAGGCCATATTTAGTCCTTATTGCCACTTGTCCTTTATTTAAAAAATGCATCTGCAGCTCGGATTTTTAAAAGGCAACAAAATACATTAACACATATTTAATTTTGCTTTACAGTAAAGTACAACCAAAGGTTTCGTTACAATAGTAATGTAAAGTCACATGAACAGTTTTTTACACACAAGTGCTTATTGTTTGAAATTCGTTAATTGGTGCATTTTATTCAGATGATTTGATTATTATTGCACAGGTTACCACCATTGTTAACAGCAATTGAACAAGACAGGACGATTATAGCGATGGCTAACCTCGATTACATCAACGCTAATGATTTTAAGTACACATTTTATTCAAATAACATTGTGCGGTATGTTTTTGATTGGAGTTTGTTATTCTTGGAATCTTACTTCAGACAAGATCAGATTGGTCATACAGACGAAGATATGCGACCGTATGTATTGCATGTGCATATGTAAGCAAAGCCTTTCAATCATTGTTTTTCTTTGTTAGTGCAGGTATTGCTAAGAACCAGACAGGGGATTTATGGCAAACTAAAAGATTTTAAGATGATTTGTGTTGAAAAGTTATGCAGAAAATCACAAAATTTTTTGTTACTGACTGGGCCATGCGAGAAATTCCATAAAAAACTACAAAAACTACAGAAGAGGAAGTAATATAAGTCATTAATCTGAGCGTTGTGTCTTGCGAAAAGAGATTTATTGTGAGGAGCACACGTCAAAATCTCACTTCTGCATATAGTGGCGTTAAGGTTGACGGAAATATACACCATTTATTGGGGGATGGGGAAAAATATGCTGCGTTTGTACCCAACATAATCACACTTCCTTCACCAAAATCGTCGACCCCAAGGACGCAGCGGCGAACTCCTCATTCCAGCGTATGTGGACACTTGTACGGCTATCTATTCTATTCAGAATGAAACAGAATGGTTTCTATTTTTCGAATTCCAGCCCCTTAAAGGTTGCTCATAGGACGGTCATAGACCGGTTCTTACTGCTCGTCGATATTTGTTGGAGACAGGGGCATTTATTTTTCTGTTGCTATCATGGTCTGGTTTCCTGCATGAACTCAAATCAACCCTTGCCTATCTGTCAAGCTTTTGGATGGTCACTTTTCGACCATACACTGAAATTGCAAAGGATGATCTGTTGGTATTTAATGAGGTAATAAACCGGTTACTTGTCATACTGAATCACTAATAAATAAACAGATAGTCAAGAATAAGACAATATAAAAATATCAATCTAATAAAAGCGCTTATATGTAAAAAACCATAACAAGCAAATTTATAATAAATAATTAAACGTTTTGTATTACACCTTTACGTTAAAATTAGCAATGGTACGGTGTAATTGAAGGGAATAAATGACATAACATCTAAAAATTTGTATAATGATATTGTAAAATGACACACTTTTGTTTGAACAAATTAAGTTACTAGTACTTTTAAATGATAAATTTATTTTATTATTCGATTTTGATTAAATTTAAACTGACAGGTGGTGAGTGTTGGTTAACATTAAGTAAATTAAAGCATACATGTCTACACTATAGGTAAGCATGTTGGTTAACTATTTATCAAAATCTGCATTTTGTTTTTATACTTTTTTGCAGGGGCACAGTAATGGTTGGAGCTGCATTTGCAGTTGACAGGAAATATTTTGGTGAAATAGGTGCTTATGATGAAGGAATGAAAATATGGGGTGGTGAAAATTTAGAATTGGCATGGCGGGTAACATTTAGTTTCGATGTAACTAAGCTATGTAGATGTTTATATTTCTTTACATTAGACTTTTGTGTATAATTTTATATAGTCTGTTAATTAGACTACAGAGACGATCCTTTTTTGATTAATTGATAAAGCAGCATTCCAGCATAATACTAGCAATTAATTGATTGGTACCAAAATGGAAGAGATTGTAGTAGAATAACATGGTTTATTAATTGATAATTTGGCGTACTACACTTAAAGACACAATTGTCAGAAAATCTTTCATTTCAACCGACTTTCTCCGTGTAAATTGATATTGAGCGAGTGTGGAACTTAAGATTTCCTAAATAGATTGTTGGAGTTAATCGTCCTTTCATTGACGAGGCATCCTCACAAGTCAGGGTTTCTGTGTCCACATGTGTCCACGAACCCCTGACAAACTTAGCAAGGAAATTCCCGGTCTAGAAGATTTTCGTATGACGTCAATCCTTTAAAATATCAACTAATGAAATTGCTTGAAAGAAGCAAGTGTTTGGCATTAGTCATTCTTACTCATTCTGGAGTGTGAAGAAAACGTAACGCAACTAAATAATAACGCGGTAATAACAAACTTTTAACACTACTGTACAAATTACACTGATTTTTACATGGTCTACGCAACACATTCGTTTGGTTTATTTACAATCGACATCGGGATATCCCCTAAACAAGTCGTGAATGAAAGCGAGCTTTTGATTGGCTACATTAGGGTAGGATGTAGCCAATCAAAATAGTGACTTCTAGCCCGGGAATTTCCTAGCTAAGTTTGTCAGGGGTTCGTGGACACATTGTGGACACAGAAACCCTGACTTGTGAGGATGTTGACGAGGTTGGTAAAAAATGTTACATCTTGTACAACCCTAAGTGACACTGGGGTAGAGTGCATCCGGTGAAGCTTGGTCATCTTCTTATACGTTCTGCAAAAGATATTTTAAATTGTACAAGACATGTGGTTACATGTGTGAAACATTATAATGGTTATCTGTTTCAAGTTTATCCCAACTGAGAAGCGAGTCCGCATCCCTTTACTAAGAAGTTTATCCGTAACCCTTAACTAAGAAGCTAGTCCGCAGCCCTTTACCAAGAAGCGAGTCCGCACCCCTTTACTACAAGGAAAACACTTCAAGTGGTAGGTACGTTTATGATTTAACATATATAGTTCAAAAGATTAGATTTAAATTGTCTATGCAGTTTTAATCGTTGATGATTAAGATACTCACCTAAAAAGGGGTCGTTTTGTAGTTTAAAATGATTTCGTTGCAGGCTTGGATGTGTGGAGGTAAACTGATGCACATCCCGTGCTCTCATATTGGACACATTGCCCGAGTACAGCCTTATCTCAGTTTACATGAAGACAGAATTAAAATATACAATTACAAAAGAGCCATTGAAGTATGGTTCGAACCGCACCATAAGGAGTTTGTGTATCAGATTTACCCTCAAATGCGGGTAATATGTTAGTACTTTTAAGGCATAGATGCACATCTGTACACTGGGTTTGAGGTCATTTTTAAAGTCAGAAGTGTTTATAGGCATGTCGCATAAGGCAGTGCATATGTGCGGGGATGATGGTAATGAAAAGTAAACTCTTTCAACATACACCAATAGAAGATATAGTAACATGGAATTGTCTTAAAATTACAGTTTGTCCATTTTTGCCCGTACTTAAATGCATAATAATTTTAAAGACGTTAATGACTTGTCATATCTAGCTACAATAATGTAGCTCCTTTTTTTGTGGACGGAACTACAAAGAGGCCCCTTTACTCGTAATGGAGCAAAACACTCTTGGGATTTATTCATATTTTCGCTATTAAACTGCTATCTTTGTTTAATTTATATTTTTTCCTTTCTCCGCAGTTCAGTTAACATTACTACATTGTCTAATTAAATAATTTTAACACTTTTCGTAATCATGGCATTGTGGACAAAATTGAAATTGTGGAGTGTAGAATTGTAGAATCGTATCGGTAAAAATTTGATCCCAGTTAATGCAAATACATCCGGAAAAACTTGATCCGGATGAACATTTTTACAAAATTGATTAAAAAATTATGCACTTCCGGAATTCAAATTTTGACAACAAATGCCATGATTACGAATAATAAAAAAAATGCAAAGAAAACCGACCGAACAACAAGAGTCAAAAGTCAAGGGACAGTTAGGGACCGGTCATTATTTATCTCCAGGGGGGGCGGCAAAAAAGTAGGGGGGTCATCAAAATTTAGCTGACTATTAGAGGGTGGGTCGTCACTATTGTTTTAATAATTCAACCAGGAGGGGGGTCATGATTTTTTAATATAATATTAATATTTTCAGCTATTAAAAAAAATTATCTAGCCTCGCTTCGCTCGGCATGTACAGAACAAAAATATTATTAATGATCTGAATTTCACAGAAATCTGGTTATAGTGAGACGGGTGGGGTGGGGTGGGGTGTGATTTTCAATAAACAATTTTTCAGGAACTATTAATGGAAATGTTCTGAAATTTTGTATGCAGATTCCAGTGGGTGGTCCACATATGGCACTTAAGATTCCTTTTCGGGTCTGTCTGACAACGAAATTTGTGTTTTTCGGTCTTTGACCTTTTTTTAAGAATAGAATATGATCACAACTGTTCAAGTTTGTAGAAAACTTGTGGTGGTTTTGCTACACATATATTTTAGAAACAAAAACATGACCAATACAGATCAAATGATTTCTCAATCCAATATTATTTATATAACAGTATGATGAGTAGTCATGTAGAGGTAGGAGAAGATAGTGGTGGAGAGGTAGCAGAAGATAGTGATGTAGAAGATAGTGGTGGAGAAGTAACAGAAGATAATGATGGAGAGATAGGAGAGGATAGTGATGAAGATGAGAAAAGTGAGTGTGAGAGTGAAGGTAAGGAGGAGGAAAACTTTGTATTGGCTGAAATTGGTGTTGATGAATCGGATGATGAAAAAGTTGTTCACTTTACAACTAGAAGTGGAAGACGAGCAACAAGATTAAAATTACTTAAATTTTGATTCAATTCCAGCAAATTTCAGATATGTCCTGTTGATTTGTTTACAAAAGTACCTTTATAGGCCATACAAAATTATATGTTTTGGTTCTCAGATATTCCATAGCCCTATTTAAAACAAGAGTTTATTACCATCTTACGAAAAAATTGCACTTTGACATACTGAACATGATAAAATAAAATTTATTGCAATTTTGTATGCTAGAAAACTTTACTTTATACAATGTATACTACATACATGTACATTGATTAAATCAGATTTATACTACTAAGGAAACTTTAAATATAAAGACTTTAAAATTAGTTTAAAAGAAAAAGTCTTTTATAATATCATAGTAAAGAACTTGAATATTCAATCATTTTCTTAATGAAATTTCATTTTGGTGTCTTCATCCTTTAAATCCTAGTTTGTTGAAGTCTTCCTTAAACATGTTAAAAATAATTCTAAAGAAAATCCCTTACCACATATGTGCCATCCCTGGCTTGGAATAAATTAATAAATAAAACCCCCTACCTACTTTGCCATGTTCAAGGAATCTAATGTCTGAGAACCAATTTTGTATGACCTATACATTGTTTGATTCGCTAATGTTTTGTCCTAAAAATCTCAATTTTTATCCTTAAAATTTACTCCAAATTATATATCAGTGATGCATGTTAAAAATGCATTTTCTTTTATACAATATATTGATATAAAGTTGTATATTCTTTTATGATACATGTACTCAAATTCTGTTTTAAAAATCTCAATTTTTAACTATTTTATCCTTGAAAATTTATCATTTATCATATTTACAGTTGATGTTCATGTTGATGTTTTGTCTGTCAGACAAAAGTTTTAATTCAAATAGCCTCCACCAATGCACCTGAAAAAGTCAACTTTACCATTGTGGCATGACATAGGGATAAATTTAGTATTCTGTATGTATACATTTCAAGGCAAACAACAAAGGCATCCTAGAGTTGGGGTCAGATTTTGTATGGCACTTCTAAGAGGGGTATCAGTGATTTTAACAAATATAAAAATGGGGGGGGGGGTCAGTAATATTGTTTCATTTATAAATTACAATTTGCCCCCACCCTGGAGATAAATAATGACCGGTCCCTTACAAATCTGGGTATAGACAAACACAACACAAAAACCAAAAGCACAAAACAGAACGAGAGTAACCCGAACCCAATAAAAACCATGGGTGCACTCAGGTGCTCCGAACGAGTAAGCAGTGCGGTGCCTGCCTCTAATTAAACACCCGTCGAGTTACTCATTGTCATGTCTAGGGAAAAGTCAAATCCAGGAAAAGGAATCACTACCTATAACTCAGCGAAAATGTCAGATCATATTTGAGACACTGATTTCCCATAACGATCAATTAAGTCATGGTGACGACCATAGAACTTCTGGAGGATAACATCAGTCTAGGTGCAACAAACCCTTGCTTGTGTACACACCATACGCTAAAGCTGCTTGAATGTTGCTGTCGATGAACGAGAAGTTTGGAAAGTTAAAGTCATCACGTTTGTCGTGAGTCTAGTTTGTAGTTTTCCTGATTCAATTTCTAGAAGTAGGTCTAAGTAAGAGGCTGACCTCAGTGGATTGGTGGTGTCTTTATTTTCAAGCTCGCTAGGGTAAATTGAATGTAAATAGTCACCAAATTTAGCATTGTCGAGGGACAAAACATCATCAATATAGCGGAATGTTAAGTTAAAGGTCTGGACAAGTGTCTTTTCTTTCTTCATCAGCATGCCTTCTAGGAACTCGGCCTCATAAGAGTACAAAATAAAGTGTAGAACTACAGTTCTGTGATCTTCTGTAACGAATAATGTGTTGTAGAAAATATCAGTTAAACTTCAAAGACATTAAATTAAAAAGTATGTAGCAATTTTAGCTTATGCATAAAACCCCAGGGTGTGAATAACTCCCGGCTTGCCCCATTACGAGTAATGGGACCTCTTTGTAGGTTTGTCCATAAAAAAGGAGCTACATTATTGTAGCTATGTCATATCATGAGCATGGTATGACGTGCATCCGTGCGTCCGTCCGTCACACTTTTGTGGACACAACTCCTCTGAAACCGCTTGACAAATTGCTTTGATATTTGGTAGGATTACTGTAAATTCAGAAATTTTTGCGATGTTTTTATTATTGCGAATAATAAAATCGCTCTGTGATCGTAATAATTAAACCTCGCAATTCTACTTTCGTTTATCCACTGACCAAAATTACTCAACCTAGCGTGCATAAATAAACCATCTGTAAAGCCTTACCATAGCCGTTTAATTTGAATACGATAATTAATTGTACACAACATAATTGATTTTTCTTTGATTTAAACAAATAGCCGTTTTAGTACCCACGCTGAACCTCAATATACACAAATCATCTCATCATTAAAGACACGAGACAAGTGTTTCCTTTCTTCAACAGAGGTAAATCCCTTTAGGAAAGGAAATGTGTATTCCAGTTTGGTGTAGTGAGATTATTTACAGACGACAAACATTTAACAAAAAATTGACAATTGCTGAGTAATTATTCGTTGTCATTGCATATTTTGCTACCTCAGCCGATCGCAAAAATATGAACTTGCATTTTTTGAGGTGGTCTCCAAATCGCAATAATGAATGCACGCAATAATTTCCGAATTGACAGTATTTGTTATGATGGGCATACTTTACCGTCGTTTTGATTTGCCATATGTTTGTTATAGGAGTTATTGGACTTTGACCGTCATAGCAAAATAATAAATTGGTCTAAATCTTGTGGACGCATCCCATCTAAAACCGCTTGATAGATTCCTTTGATATTCGGTAGAATTAATTGATATGATGGGTAGATGTGCATACTCTACCTTCATTTTGATTCATCAAATTTTGTAGGAGTTATGGGACTTTTAGCATTTCAGCAAGATGATACAATGGTAGACTTTGTGGACGCATCTCCTCTTAAACCACTTGACAAATTGCTTTGATATTTGGTAGAATTATTGTTATGAAGAGTAAATGTGCATACTATACCGACATTAGGATTTGCCAAATTTTATAGGAGTTATGGGACTTTGACCGTTTCAGCAAAATAATGCAATTTTGGATCTTGTGGACGCTTCTCCTCTGAAACCGTTTGACAGATTGTTTTGATGTGCGGTAGGATTAATTGTAATGACGTATAGATGAGTAATGGAACTGACTATTTCAGCAATATAAAACAATGGTAGATCTCGTGGATGCATCTTTGAAACCGTTCAATATATTGCTTTGATATTCAATAGGATTAATGTCATGTGTATATGTTTGATTGGTCAAATTTTTTTTTAGAAGTTATGGAACTTTGACCATTTAGCCGTAATGAACCATATTTAAAGCAAATTTTATCAAGCACTCCACTAGAGTTTCACATTCTGAAATATTTTTTTATGTAATTTCATGTAGAGGCATTTTTTTCTCAGCCTCTTTGGCAATTCGATGCTGCAGCTACGTGTAGCAACTTGACCTTGTTATGAAATGTTCAGATTTTGCATTGCAACTCAAAAGTTGTAACAGCTCGAATGAAACAGTAATTGCAAAAATGATCATCAATACATCTTCTACAAATTATTTAATTGTCTAAAAATTGTCCGATGACTCCTTATTGAATTATTGTAATTACAATTTGTTTTATGAAAGTTGTAATTTTCCACATGTAACTTGAATGATAAAACAGCTAGAGTGAAACTGTAAATTGCGACAATGATTAGGAAGGCATGACCTACATATCAGTTTTTTTTTCAATTGACTCTTTATAGGAATTTTTGCCCGTTAATGATGGTTTCAGACAAGTTTTTGCATTATAACTGACTTATGAGTCATTACAGGAGTGTTTGCTCGTTAATGACAATTTAGCAAGTTTTTTAAATTTTTGCCATGTAATTTGCTTAAGTAAAAATGTTAATTGCAAAAACAGAGAAGATAGCTTCAAATCATTTGTCTTCTAGGTGAGCGATTACATGCTTCTAGAAGACTCTAGTTTGTAGTATTTTACTTATGATTACAGTATATAGACGTTGGTGACTTAACAGAAAGATTCAAGCTGAAAGAAAAATTGCATTGCAAAAATTTTACTTGGTTTCTATCCAATATATATCCAGAACTGCTAGTTTATAACCAGGATGTGTTAGCCTGGGGGTCGGTAAGTAAAAATTTAAGGATAGCATAGAGAAATCAAAGTAAATGTATAAGATTGGTTAACAAAAATTGAAAACCAAAGGACAGTGACAAAATAC
Organism: Limnoperna fortunei; assembly: GCA_944474755.1. Classification (NCBI taxonomy): domain Eukaryota; kingdom Metazoa; phylum Mollusca; class Bivalvia; order Mytilida; family Modiolidae; genus Limnoperna; species Limnoperna fortunei. Next base: position 13,029,843 of record OX104116.1, on the reverse strand, counting down.
AAATTGAGACAAACATACCAAAACAAAATCTTGTTTGAATGAAACTACTAAACTTGGTACAACACAATACCAAATAAATATTCGTAAAAATGATATAGCAGATTGATTCTACATGTATGTTTGCTAATTAAAACAAAAAGCTATTTCCAAGAAAAAAAATCCGTTATAACCAGCATAACCAATAAAAACAGCTTCTTTTGGATACATCCCATGTTTAACCTGCCTAAGACATTTACATTTAATTAACTTGCAGTATGCAACTCCCACGAATTACATTAATCTAATTTTTATGTTTGCAGTTAAATTATGTTTGTATATTTGAAAGGTAAGAAATCTTAAAAATGGTAAATGCCTTGACAATAAAGGATACCTACATCAACAAGCGGCTCAATTTGAAACCGAAACATGTCATTTTCAACTGCGTCGACAGGTAATTGTAAACACGGATAAAATATAACTTGTTTTTTGTCAATAATAGATCCAATAATTTGCTCATTCCGCCATTGATGCAGATCGTGTGATGGTGCAAAATACAGCAAACGAAGTGTATAAACATTAAAACAGTAAAAAAGGTATATGACAATCTTACTTGATACACACCATAGTCCGTCTATGCGGAAGGCTTGCCATTTGACCATTTCTCGATAGCATATGAACTGCTTGCTCTTTTCGTGTAATTAGATGAATTGTTGTTTTTTTGCTAAATGAGTTGTTTGCTTTCAGCATAATACTTGTATGAGTGTTATAATATTAAAGCTATACTCTAGGTAGCTATTTCGCAGATAGGCTCAGTTCTGTATAAAAATATTTTACCATCTGCATTAAATTCATTCTTTTTAGACTTTAAGCTGGTTTAAATCGATACTTCCATTGGAGTTTCTCTCCAATGATTGGCAAGTCCCTGCACGTCTTTATTTTATTACTTTGGTTGGATTAGACCAATTCAACTTAAAAGTACACAGTTTTACGCAACTAAAACAAGTTTTTATTCTCATAAAGGGATTTTCTTGGACCAAAGAGCAACTTTTAAGAACGACATTGCATTGTGTAGTAGTACAAGGAGAATTAGAGGGGACCCGACCACAGATTAAAAACTGTGTTGGCGGCGGAGACAAGTGGCTACATGTAAAGGTATAACTTTGACTGATGCTCTTAAGCTTTCCAATTGCGTGTGTGGGAAACGTGACTGACATTTTTGGGATGGGAGAACTAAATATGCAGCAACGTCTTAAATATAACACGTAGCAAGGTCGTGGTCTATATGTAGCGGGCTGCAACGACAATTTTCTATTTACTAGTACATATAACACCCTAACATTTGCTGTTCAAATACAAATTTCACTCTAATTTACTAATCCCATTCAATCAATATTGATCGTTTCCATTCTCGATATAGCCGAAATATGTAAAAATGTACGAATACAATATTTTTTGCAATTCAATTTTAAAAGCATTGGCTTAAACATTATAGATATTGTTTAATAAGTAACACGTAGTTTCAAGCAACAGGTTGGAAAACAGCTGAAGAAATATTTCATTCACTAAGTGAGGCATGTATATGTCATAACAAATAATTGTGTCAACATTAGTAAAGAAGGCTTACAATTCAAAACATCAATATATATACTAAACCACAGGTTTAGAAAACGTTTGACATCAAATTTACGTTAAAATATACCAAATATTATATTTAAGAACTTAGAACTGCGGTTTATTCGTGTTTCCTTTTTTGTAGAATTTCCATATAAAACATGTACGGTCAGGACTGTGTTTAGATTATGACAGAAATGGACTTTTTATGAGTCGATGTTCCAATCTTACTTCTTCACAGTTCTGGAATTTCACAAAGTATAATTTTAAAATAAACATATAGAGTGAAAATGTAAAAGAAATTGTCAGCATATTTAACTTTTCTCTATTGTTGGGGCATCAATAGGGAGAAATAAAGGAATACCATTATCAGGTTCAACCATGTGAAACATTATTTACAAGGCTGTTGCAAGCGAGTGGTTTATATCTTGGGGTTTTCTTGCGTTTTTGTTGATTTGCTGACTTGACTTTGTGTGTTTAAAAAAATCAAAGATATAGTGGAGTATACAGTCAAGGATAGACAAAACCATGGTTAAAAAAAGAGGGGACAGAAACAAAACAGACACAGCACATAAACAAAAATTGAGTAACACGAACTCCGCTAAAAACCGAGAGTGAGCAACACTCGACTTTATATAATCATTTTTGATCCCATTTTAAAGTTCCTTTTTTCTGCAATTTTCTTATTAAATATGATAACACTTCTATTTGTGTTACAATAATGATAAACACTTCGAAATAAATAGTACATGTTTAAGATTTTTGCAATGAAATAATCAAATTGTGGTTACATTTCGTATGTAGCAACGAATCACCGTTATTTTCTTCCTTATCTGTGAACAGGTATGCTGTTGATCTCTAAATGTCACATTGATGTTCATAAGAATTCCTTAATATATTAATGTCGTATAAAGAACTGTAGTAGGCTTTTAAGAACTTTAATAATATATACCGATATTTCCAAGTGAATTTTATAGATATGTACAGATATAATCGTTACTCACCATAATTACTTGAAATTATCTGGCATGTTTTGAGGGCCTGAAGAGAGCAATTCGTCCATCAGTTGTTTTTATTGTTGCTGAGTCCATTGTTTCATACGGCTACATGTAGTCTTTACTTTGCATCCATTCTTCCTCTTTGAGTTCAAGATTGTCTATGGATCCCTTTTTGTGCTTTTTGTTTGAGTAACCTTCTTTCTTTTTACTGCCACTGAAAACACCTTTATCTACATTCTTAACACAAAACATGTACTTATGACGAAATTTCCCGACGCAAGTGTCTTTTTTCCTTTTAACGTGGTCTTCTTCAACTAGTGTTCAACTAGTTTTCAACATGACAGATGCTCTTGAAATTCCTTTTGGTATATATATAACTATCCCAATCAATATAGTAATAACTGGAAAAATATATGTGGTTTATGGCTAATGGTAGGTAATATGGGTTGGATTCCCTAGTAATTAATATTCTACCACTGCTGTCTTTAGAGAGGTACACACTGAACAGCGAAGTTTTTCGGATTATTTCTAGTGATAACATCTTATTGTCTTCATCGAATTCGATTTCTAACATTGCTTGTTCTTCATTGATGATTATTTCGCGATGATCAATTTATTTTATATATTTATAATTATACTCAATAACTTCTTGTACTTCTTTAGACAATACAGTTCCAGCTTAATCATATCATAGTAAAAAAGTATTTTTTTTGCTTCAGTCTTTGAATGTGAAATGAGATCAAAAGGTACACACTTTGAAAGTTGCTATTCATTCGTAATTTGTACCATCTTGTCTGGGACTCGTTTTATAATGTGCCTTAGCAAATATGCAAGACGACACAAATGTCCTTATTTTCCTCGTCTTTCTTTACAGTTGTTAGAAAGAATTTGAATACTATTGTAATGAACTATGAGTAGTCACTCATTAGTGGTTGACAAAATACCAGCGATGTGGTATGTCTTAATTTTAGGGCATAAATCGCAATCGACACTTGGATCATTTGTTACCATGGCGCAAACAGGTAACGGTGGCACTCCTATTACTGGGTATATTATATATAGTAGAATGGTTTAATACGTTGATTTTGTACTTTCTTACTACCTTTCTATTCGCATCCATTTAAAATATCAGTCTAGACGCCATTGAGCGCATCTATTATTCTGATTTACTATTCACTTAAGCATATCAAGGATCTGCTCCTACAGATTGAATATTGCCCTTAACTTTTTTATTGTCAACAAAAAAACATCCGTTATGTCTTCTTTTTCAAATTTTGTTGGTACAATACTTGCTGCAGCATTGTTTTGTCAAACATTCTTTGTAGTTATCGTGAATTAAAGCTTCTTTTGGAATGTCGGCGTGTAATAAACCTTCCGATTCTAAGTGTCTTAACAATTTTCTTGTTTTCTCCTTTTTAAACGGCGTTTTTGTAGCCCATTTTCGTGAACACGTGTATCATTCGCTTCCACTTTTTTTGACAATGTTTTGTATTTCTTTTGTGAAAAAAGTATAAAGTGTCATGAGAGCAATAAACTTACACACAAAATTAGGTACTTTTCTTTTTCTTGATTCCTTTTTCTTTACTTCTAAAACAGATGATTGATTAGTATTTTTGAATTCCTAACTGAAGATATCATTTCTTACAATTATCTCTATTGCCAATATCGAATTTGTTCGTAATTACTAAATTTTGCATCACCCTTCTGCTGATTCGGAAATGTGGGTCTGGTGTTTTGGTCACATGGAAGATTATTTTCGTTTTCCGTGTTAGCCTTGTTTTTTACTTTTGTCTGTTTTATCTGATGATGGGCTAACCAGCTGTCTTGATGTTCTTTTTAAGCGTCGACTAGATATTGTATTATCGTAGATATTGACAATTTACTCTGATGATTCACAAATGTAGCTAGTAGCATGTGGTCAATGTAGTTTTTTCAAAAGCTGAAATTCGTTACATTTGAAAAATTTCGTCTCGCCTTCGATTAATTTCTGATCTTGTCCGTTTATGACAACTTTTCTCCCATCTTCAAAACATTGAAACATCAAACCAGAACATGAAGTATGAACTAAACATATTTTCATTACTACTTTCCTCAACGTCATGCACTTTAAGTAATCTCCTGGAAGGGTTCTTATTTTGCTAGGAATCTGGTACTCTTGCGGTGATATTTTTGTATTTCTCAAAAGCATGCTGTTGCTAGGCAATTTTTTTACATGAGATTTAGCAAATTTTGTCTTCCACTTGCACAAATATATGGATGTTATGAAATTTTGTCAAAAGGATGTGATATTTGTTTGTTATGAAATGTTTCCTGAAACCCAAAACTTATAGTTGCTAGGAACTTTTTTACGAGCAATATAACAACTGGTGTGTTGAACTCTCATTACATGGTTGCTATGAACCTTTGTCAAGTTAATGTCCTGAATCAACAAACATACGGTTGCTGGGGACAGTAGTCAACAGGAAGTAGATGCCATTTTCAGAATAAAAAGTATGGAGACCATTACGATTTGTGAGTTTCGACCATTAACGGAATCAACAAAAATTCCAATGCCAGTGACTCATATATGCTCTTCCTAATTCCAATGTCAATGGTTCGTTTATGCTCTCAGTAATTGTAATGTCAGTGGCTCGTATATATCTTCCATATAAATCTTTGATAATATGCAATACAGTTGTTTCCTCAGTTGCATTACGTTCACCAAACATTAGTTTTCGTCGTTCTGTAATAGTTCCAAAGATTAATCGATAACAAGGTTTTCGATGTTTTGCAGATAACCCCGTAAAGAAAAATGTTTCGGTTTTGCAGTGTTGATTCCCAATAGTCTTGAGGTACCAAATACTTGTTGCGAAACACAAAGATCATGTCATGAACTGTTTCTACAAGGGTAGTAAATGAAGAATAAATTAAAGAATACATTTGTTCAAAGAGCTAATGTAAAGATATTTCCCAATCACAAGTAAGTATAATGATAATCTTTTATATCTACGTAGTTTTTTGCGTTTGGTTACCTTTGGTTTGCTGTCGTATGACTTTGACACAAGACCTTTCATTATGGGCTCAAATTAATGCTCCTTCTATATCCGGGTACTCAGGTTTTCTCCCCCAACAAATAATCAACAATTTAAGGAACAATCTGTTGTTTAATTAATTTTTGTTACAAATCTTGTATAGCGGTTAATAAAAATGAGATATGTGGCAGATCATTACATTGTTAACAGTATTTAAACCAATTATATTAAGGCCCTTATAACATTATTTTTATCTGCAAAAAAATTACATAAGGTGTTTAATTAATGAGTAAGTCATGAACAGTTCACTTGGCAATCCTACTTGCACAGTCACTGCGCTTTCAAAAAAGGAGATTATTTAAAATCACAAATCTGTATTGGCATCATTTGGTCTCAAAACTTAAGTCGAAGATTGTGGTTGTGATTAAGTGAAGTAAATAATCAATGGTCATTTGTGACACAGATAACGGTCAACTAATTCATGTGGCGACCGTAATATTTTACAAAATTTACTATAATCTTGGTATTGTGAACCTACGGTTAAGAAGCTTTTCTATTTGATTTGTATGGTTTGTGTTTGATTGATCGTCTCTACTTATTCATACATACAATTCTGAAAAATATCGTTTATACACATTAAAACCTGAATTAGGTTGTCATGTATGTTTTCAATACACTACGTACTACCTAAGAAATATACATGTATGCATTTAGATACTAAGACTAGCACACACTGTTTGTATAAGCAAATGAAAACTGATCTACCAAAATTTAATTCAATTAAAAAATATTAATTTTCTAATGAGAAGAATTGAGTAGTATGGCAAATGCTTCAATATATTCTTGTCGGATATATTGTTGGATATATAGACAAGACTATGGGAGAGTATTCATCTGTTAAAATTAAATGGAATATCGATTTTAACTTTCTCCTATAGAAAAATGTTTGTCGGTGTGTGCCATCATGTTTTGTTTTGAACTGCTTGCTAGCACTACTGATGTTTTCCGTATAATACTGAGGATAGGTTTTTAGTTTTTTAATTAGTATTTCACTTACAAATAATTTGACCGGACACATATTGTATTTGTGCGTCCTGACAGAACTGGTTTTTCAAAAGATACAAAAGGATTGGTTTAAAATACAAACTGTATACAAAGATCTGCCTCAGACCCTTTCAGATATGATATAAGGATGGGTTACCATTCATTTAGATGAAAAGTCAATCATTCTTATATTTTTAAAGTCTTTATGAGCAAAATATTTTATTTATATCATATTTTTGAAAAGAAAATTTGAGTCATCACTTTTGTTTTTAAATTTTGTTATTGATTTCCTATCAATTATCAGTTAGACTTTATTGAAATGAACTTTCCATCTAAATCAATGTAGTAGTTTACACCTCATTTGTTCCATTTTCTAATTGTGAATGCACAAACCTTCAGGTACGGATAAAATATCATATTTCTTGATAACAATCTCCGAAATGACTGTTAAGCACGAAGTTATTTCATATACATGTCATTTTTGAACACATGTTTTCTGGCAAAGATTCACCAACAAATGTTCGATATTTTCCCTGTGACAAAATCTGACTGATTAAATAACTAAATTTGACAATTATTCAATATTATTTGATACCTTATTGATTCTATTTTTGTATATATATGATGAAACCTTGGCAGGTATGAATTCAAACTGCTGATATTCGCTAGATATAAATCAAACACTGCATGCGTAGTCTCATATTTCATGGTAGTAGACTCGGTGGCTGAGTGAATAAGGTAGATGCTATTGATGATGTGACTATCAACATTGAGTTTTCGGGTTAGAGCCTCAATGTAGGCACGTTGTGGTAGACTCAATTTTACATTTACGTGAATTGCACAAGTTTTTCTACAGAAGGTGGGGTATTTTCTCTGGTTCTCTGACCTCCTCCTCTAATAAAACCTGGACGCCACGATATAGTTGAAAAAAATCCTGACTTTGGTGTTACACACCATTTAAACAAAGAAACAAACACACTGGTTTTTAAACCACTTTTATGCTGCAACAATTTAGTTATGTTTTAGTACAGCGGTAAGTAGTACCATCGGAGGCAAAAAAACTAAAAATTATAACATATGAGATTGGATACTTGCCAGAGATTATATCGTATGTAGGCACTGGACACATTTTGATACATACAGCTTACAGATAATATTGGAAAAGTACTCATCATCAATTTGTTAGCTCACTTGGACCATGACAGCTATTGCAATCATATACGGTTAGCCGTCGTCGTATCGTCGTCGTTGCGTCGTTGACGTCCATTAAAAATCTTTTGAAGTTGGCCTGCGTTCTATAATTGTCTTCACCACCGACAAATTAACACGGCCGCAATGACTAAAATAGAACATTAGGTAATTATGAACAATTCATGGTAAAGGAGATAATATGCTCATTTTATCTCAGAAAATCCGATATGAGTAAAACAAAATAATTGTGGCTCAGCATGTATGTAATGAATATACTTTTCTGGCTTCTCGTGTTATAGAATTTACCCGTTATTTGTCTAGTTTGTTGGTTTCCTCCCTGCTTACCCAGCTTTTATACACCTGTAAAATTGGGAAAGCCGATTAAATCCAAACTAAAATATAGCTGTCAATACATGAAACAAACTTTATCTGTCATCATCGTTGTTTGATATATATTTGTTCAATTTGAAACAGACATGTGCAAATATGTTATTTCGGTTTAAAGCGTTTTTCATATGAAACGTTCTTGCATAAACTCATTTAAATTTGCACAATACGTTGTTGATAACATAGCTGGGACCATACAAGAGGACTTGCCAGTTCTGCCCAGCGCTTCCTCCGTTTGCGGATAAATGAGGCGTTCCAAATTGCGGGTTGTCATTTCTGTCTCGCCCGCGACGATAGTCGCTATAATCGAGACATATGTATGGGAATCCGACAGCGGCAGCGTAAACACTTGGATATTTTGCTTCATATCTTTGTAAGCCTAAGCCCTTTGTCCATCAAATTTTGTCAAGTGGTAGCTTATGATGAGTACATGCCATTCATTTCATGGTCCAGCGACTACGTTAAAGTTTTTGGGTTACGTCATTTCGTCTGTAACCACGCATGGTAGGATTACAATATTTGGTATATACGTTGCTGATGAATAGTACATGCCGGTCTGGTAGGTGTCACCTGACCTTGACCTCAATTTCACGGTCCAGCAACTACGTTAAAGTTTTTGTAGTAGGGTATTTTAGGGTGACAATATTTGGTATACTGGTTGCTGGTGAAGAGTACCTGACTGTCTGGCATGTGTCACCTGAACTTGACCTCAATTTCAAGGTCCAGCGACTTGTTACAGTTTTTGGATTAGACCACTTACTCTGTAACCATGCATGGTAGGATGCCAGTATTTGGTATATAGATTGTTAATGATTAGTACATGAGTGTCTCGTAGGTTTTAACTGACCTTGACCTCAATTTCACGGTCCAGTGACTAAGTAAGAGTTTTTGGATTCTGTCCGTTTACTTGTAACCATGCATTGTATATTTTAATTGATAACAATTTAATGCTATTTACGAAATTCTTATGACGTAATTGTTTTCGTTACTGATGCTCTTTGCACGCAAAAGATAATTTCTGTCATTGTTGAAAAAGAGTGGTTGCATTGGCAAGACAAGATTTTGTATATAAGTTAATCAATCAATCTTAACATTAAATTTTAATTCGCATTACACATTTTCAACTTCAAGAATAAATTAATGTTCAAAATAAAATTATGTTAAATTACTCGTGTTAACTTAGCTAAAAGTTCACATATCAGTCGATTTTAAGAATTTGTTTGTTCCAGTTGTGGTCCATACATGTAACTATACACTACAGACATCAGCAAATATCAGTATACTGTTTTTAGTACATAACACTTCATAAAAATCAACTTTAAGTTACAATAATTTGCCTTGACTATTTTTGAACACTATATGGCTTGATCATAGCAACGGGAGACTATACCTAGCCAAATTCCCTTGGGTATTATACTAAAGCGCCTTTTTATGGTCGAGTTAACAAGAATTCTTTAAATGTTTTCAGATGAGATTATGATGACCAGCATTGTCAAAAAGTGCTGAAATGACAATATCAATAGTTTAATTATGTCATTTACTATGTCTTTAATCTGGGACTAACGTAGATTTATATGTCTTTAATTTATCACTAACGTAGATTTATAGTTCTTTTAATGGACAAACTGCAGCGGTAAGAAATGACCATATTTTGATGCAATTTTAGTAGACTTGCGGTTTATCATGACCAAAATGTAGTTTTTAGAACAATTACGCAAAATTCGTTTCATGTCATAATGATAATATTTATTAATTTAAAAATATTTTTGGTTATATTTTGTTGTCAAACAGTTGGTAATACTTAACATTTTAGAACTGTAAATTTAGAATATAGCGGATGTATTTATTATTTAAATCGCCAACGTATCAAATGTATAATCCGAACAATTTATTTATATTATTTCAAATGACACTATAGAGTCGAACCTCGTTGTGTCGAACTTGGTTGACTCGATACCTCGGTTATGTCGCCATAATTTTTAAGTCCCGAAATTTTTCCCATATGAACAATTCATTCCTTCCTTGGATGTGTCGATCTCGATTGCTTCGCTTAACTCGATGGATTTTTGTAGTCCGGACAATATTAATTAGTGTAATTTTAACCTCGCTGTCTCGAAGTTAATTTTGCTCTCAATATCGATGTCATAACTTACAATTTCATTTCTATTTTGAATTGTTACTTAATTTGCATCTGTTTATTTAAAACACCTGTATACAGTAAACACGATTATCGATTGGCTATTACAATTTGAATTGGCGATATATATTGAAACGAATTGGTAATTCAAGCGCAGTACATGCATTACTAAGGTTAATTCATGATACGCTAGTTAATATCCAAATTGTTTTCATGTTTAATTAAAAATTTCTTTTGATCTGATCAATGATATATGTGGTCAAGTTTCGTTTCTTTAAAGACACTGTGTTATTTTTGTAGACTTGTGTGTTGTCAATTACTTAAAAAAAATATATATGGTTTTATTAGTTCTTTCGAACTGTAAGTTGGTAAGTGTTTTCTTGAAATGTTTTTCCATTATTCGTAATAAAGTTTATAAATTTCATTATACTATTTATTAATTATTGTCAATTTGAATGGATGAAATACTTCATATATCGTACGCTACAAATACCGTGACAAATACAGGCGATGCCGAAGTTCGAAACCAATATACATGAAATAATACCCTTAGATTTAAAAAAAATCACATTATGAAAATGACGTCACACCCTACACTCGGTTGACTCGAACTTCGGACAACTCGATATATTTTTACGGTCCCGTAAACTTCGACTTATTGTGGTTTGCCTGTATTTGAAGTTATTTTATGAATATGAAAGTAGGTTTTCTCCATTACATTCTAATTAAATTTAAATCGTGCACATGCTCTTTTTTTCATCTTGGACAAGGGGACAAAAATGGAAGCAAGGAAAATTTTTTTAATTTATATTAGATAACACCATATATACTGCTATTTAGAATATCTGTTAAACACGCATCTTATGTTCGTAATCTGATGTCCTTGGTCTTAACGGAAATCATTATTTTAAATCAAGTTAAAAAATATGTATAACACTCGTAAAACTGAAAAGCATACTACAGTTTGCTAGCAAGCGAAATATTTAAATGCTCTTGGATGTACAAAATCTTGGAAAATCTATGACTTGCTTCGAAGGATACAAAACAAATTTACATTTTAAGAGTTGCCTTTGTGCTTCATGTAATAGAAGAAAGATAGAAGTGAAGGAAGTAATCATTCTGAAGAACTATAGAATACAGTGATAATTCATTGGCTAAACTATTATGTCATTGTTACATACAAAGATATGCATATCATAAAATAAACAACCTGTTTTTTTCAACGGTCTTTCAACACCGGATAACAACGTTGTCGGCATCCGCAATATTTTATTTTAAACAACCCATTTTTTGTGATGCAAACCAATCACCAAGTTGCAAGTCCACGTATTGTTGTATAAATTACCCGATAATTCAACGAATTGATTATTTTGCGAATTATTATTCATTCCAAAATGCTAATCTGTAATGTAATACTGTTTAATGATTATTTTGTAAATATTTGTATCAGCTAAATGGCATATGCTGCAAATCAGTATTTTCAACTGGACATAAGCTGCTCTTAACGAACAAAATTGTTAAAGCCATTTTTAGATAAAGGACTACACAACTATAAAGGTATTGTTCATTAATGACACATTTTTTACTTTTGGTAATAGTTATTAAATGAAAATGTATACCATTGGGGTGTTCTGGTTTTTTATATTAAATAAATATCAACTCAGTCGGTGTTATATTCATATGATTTGTTTATCTTTACTAACATTCATATGCTGCACCTCATTTCAAATAACTTTAGTCTACTTATCGAATAATATACATTTATGTCTTAAAATTCGTAATATTCGTCACTGACATTTAGTTCTTAAGTGGACATGTATCAGATAATTAAGAAAAATATATATTCAGTTATATACCATACACATATAGCTGTATACATACATTATTCTAAACTAACACTGGGTATACTGTGAAGGTTGAAAGTGCTCGACCCACAGAGCTGCCCAACGCGTCCATAGGTGAGGGATAGGGGATGCCCTCTCGTTCGGGATTTTTGTCAAGTCATAATACGGAAGCGTGACCGCGGACAACAGTGGATACTGTGTTTTGAGAGTGCCACGCTCCTTGCACAAAAAGTCCTCTTTGTAGATGTCAATAAGCGTAGTCTCGTTGTAGTCGTTAAAAAAGGATAAAGTTTCCGCCCGTACCTATACATCTTACTTTTCCACTGGGATTAAAAATGTTTGCCCTTTAGTCTATCTTTCGCGAATTTATTTATTGTTTGTTTACATGTTCTCGTCCCTAATATAGACAAAATACTGCTTTCTGGACGTAAAACAAACATCGAATCAATTTTAATGAGCACTAGAAACACATGTATATGTGATCTCTCTTTCGGTTGGGACAAGGTTTTGTTGTTTACTACGGTGTCATATTGATACAGTAGGTACTGGACAGATTCACAGAGCTCGTCCCCATAGCTGCCTAAAGGCTGTGTCACCGTCCTTGCCCAACTCTCCTGATTGTTCAATAACATTCAATTGTTTACGCATTAATATATATTAATTTTATCGTTGATGTATTGTTTTTTTTATACAGAGGACGGAGTCGGGGGTATATAGTGGTCCTCATGTCCATTCGTCCTTCTGTCCGTCCGTCCGTCCGTTTGTCCGTCCACATTTTGTTTGCCGAATGATAATTTGAAAAGTTTACATCCGAATCGAATGAAACTTTGGGATATTATTAAATATAAGATGGTAAGAAGCCTATCGATTTAGGGGGAAATCCGTAATATTTCAAGTCGCAGTCCACGAAAAACGTTATAAATTTTTACAAAAAAGTTGTTTCCGGACGATAACTAAAAAAGTTCGCATGTGATTTGAATGAAACGTTGGGATATTGTTATATATCAGGTTGTTAAGAAGCCTATCCATTTTAGGGGAAATCCGTCAAATTTCTAGGTCGCAGTCCGCCAAAACCTTTACAGTTTTTAGAAAAAAAGTTGTTTTTGGACAATAACTCAAAAAGTTTACATCCGATATGAATGAAACTGTGAGATATTGTTATATATTATGTTGGTAAGAAGCATATCGATTTTGGGGGAAATTTCAAGGTCAGAGTCCCCGAAAAACGTTAGAAATTTTTACAAAAGCGGGGGTATCAGTGATCGTCAGATCGACTTTGTCTAGTTTTTATCCTGAATATACAGTTCAAATGCTGCTTTCTAAGAGTTAAGCAACCATAATATTGCTAAATTACCACTGGCACAATCAATTTTGTAATCAGAAGTACACAGCAGTTAAAAATCGACACCAGATTTCTGAGCAATACATTTGAATTGTTAAAAGTGCTATAAACGTCCGTTTGAATTGCAAAGTCATTCACATTATTTTTAATTTTCTCGCAGTTTTCCGTTGTACAAGGGTATGGTTGAATGATTAATATATTTCTCGTTTGTTTCAGTTCATGTGACTGAAAAGATACGACATAAAAGAAATTTAAACGATGAAAATCTTGAGTAACAGCTATATACAGTTATGTTCTTGTTATGATCAAAAACATGTATTATGAACATTTTGCGTCGCGTCGTATACAGCATTTATATTCATGATCAAAAATAAAATGCTGACTTGAGTCACACTTATATCACACGATAATAACATGAGGCTAAAAACAAGATATATAGCTGGAAGCATATCCATTTGTATTTTCATTATATTTCAATTTTGTCATACGTACTTCATGTCCTGGAGTTTAAATAAAAGATATTTTCAATTACGGAACTCAAAGGTGAGAAGTAGTTTTCAATTTATTGCGAGCTTTCAAAATTCAAGTTTGAGCTCAACCAACAATTTAGGTAAACCTAGTCAACACCAAACTAATCAGGGATATGTTATGATATCAGCGGTGGAATTTCAAAATTTTCCAAACATACAAACTGGGAATTCTCTGATAGATGAATACGGACATAATGACATAAATTTAGAAGGTGAAAATGGCCGAAGTGTCCGCATATCTAGAAAGGACCCTCAAATGATGTCGTCTGTATTAGAAAAATATAGAATAAACATAATTGCAAGTGATATAATTCCTTTAAACAGAATGGTACCGGATTCACGACCAGTCGGGTAAGTGTATGTGCAACTAAAATTGGGTAACAGCAGAATCAATAATGTTCTCGTTCACATATGAAGAAAAAGTCCATAGTTAAGACTTATTTATTCAGCGAATTAATATTTTACATCGAACACACCATTTAACAGTGGAATGCATTTTAACGATATAACGCAACATAAATATAGAAGCCGGACAGATATTTCACTATAAAGCTTGCAATTTACCTTAAGTTTTTTTTCTTAACTTTCTTGTACATAATCATTTGATTAATGATTTTTTCTACTGTAGTTGTATGAAGAAAATATACCCAGATGACTTACCGAGAACAAGCATTGTTATTCCATTTTATGATGAATGGCCGTCAGTGTTATTACGAACTGTATATAGCATAATAAACAGAACACCAAGACATTTAATTCAAGAGATTATCTTAGTGGATGACAACAGTCAGATTGGTAAAAGGTTTAACTTATTTTGATTAGTTCTATTTTGTAGAAATCAACCAGCACCCTTTTTGAAATCATTGCACTTTAAAAAAAATTTCCAAATAAAAACATCCAGTTTTCTACCCAACCACACTTAACTTTATATTTGTGTATACTGAAAATAAATTTTAATGATAACTGTTTATAACAGGTCACGGTTATTGCTTAAAGGATTATTTGTATGCTATATACTTGAATGAGACAGATGTGTCAAGATGTAGTAAATTTATTCATCAGAAGTAATACGAAAATACCTACTTGTGTACAAAGCCACGCTCAACCAAAATCTAACAAACTCAACGGGCAACAAACACCTAAAATAATTAACAAGCAAGTACACAACATGAACACTTGCGGAAAAATGGATGATTTGTGTAGATGGTCTAATTAATTCTAGGAAAAAGTCACAGAACTTTACTGTGTTCTAATTTTGTACAAAAGTTATTTTTTATACTTAAAACATTCAAACATAACGATACCAGCAGTATTTTCGTGAAACCATTTATATTTCTGTTAAAATTGTTTGACACTTTTATTTTGAAATAATATAAGGTAATGTATTTTACGCTCTAAAGGACGAGAGCAGTATATGGATTTCTACTATCAATTACCATCATCGTATTATGTGTATATTTCTTTGCAATCGTATTTCAGAAAAACTAAAAACTGCATTAGATAGTTATGTTAAAAGAAATTTTCCAAGAGGTTTAGTTAAAGTGATACACAGCCCAACACGCGAGGGGTTGATAAAAGCCAGGCTAAGAGGATGGAAAGCGTCAACAGGGGAAGTTATTGCATTCTTTGATAGTCACATGGAGGTAAACATAGATTGGTACGTGGACTAATATTTTTATACATGCCAGACTCGCATTTCGTATGAATTATCAATGGCGTTCAAACCACCAATATTGGAAGGCAAATAAAAAAGATGTTATAGACTCTAGAATTTAAATCATTTTCACAGGTAAATGACAGTAAATTTAAACAATGGCTCAATCATTAAATAGATTAATTCGAAATATTATAGGTTGCAGCCATTATTGACAGCAATAAAGAATGACAGGAAGACTATAGCAATGGGTATGCTAGATTACATCAACATGAACAATTTTGAATACCATTTTAGTGAAGGTTATTTTGTAAGGTATGGTTTTGACTGGAGACTGGTGTTCTTTGAAGCCTACTTTAGGCCAGACCAAAGTGGTCCATCAATTGAAGACCCAAGACCGTAAGTCAAACAACATATCTTTGGCGATGTTGAAAGAAATTCATTGAATACTTTTAAAAGTATTAACGCACATTTGTCCATTCACTTCATCTATATTTCTTTTTCATTTTTATTTAAAGTACATATAAATTTAAGTCTTAATTTGGGCACAGTAATTACGTAAAATCAACAAATCAATAAATTTAAAAAATATGTGTTCAATACCCTTAATATACTTTAGAAATACAATTCCAAGCACGCATTATATAATAAAAATTGTAGTTCAATCAAACACAAAATTTAGTTTTATTTAGTTTTAATTTTCGTTTATAGGGGAACTGTCATGGTTGGTCCTGCGTTTGCGGTAGACAGCAAATATTTTGGGGAAATTGGTGCATACGACGATGGAATGAAAATATGGGGTGGTGAAAATTTAGAATTTCCTTGGCGGGTAACGATATGAAATATTATGTTAGATACAGACGTTATAAACATATTAGAAAATTAGAGGCGATAGCTATTAGTTCTAAAAATATTTTTGGTACATTAACGCTCGTCTCGATCTGTTAAAGGCTTCATTTTCAATTTAATTTGTTTGTCTTTGGTAGTATTTCCTAGGAGGACAATGATTAGCAGATTTTAAATTTTAATATATTTTCTTTTGTTAGTTAAAATGTTGTTTAACGCCACACCACTTTCAACATTTTTTTCTGCTATATAATGACGTCCAGTTTTTATTTGGGATGTGGAGTCGAAGTCGGATTTCCCGCAGAAATCCCGCGACCTGCGGTAGAAAAACTGGATTAATTGGGATTCGAGCGCACACTGTCCGCAGTGAGACTCGAACTCGCTATCTCCGTATTTACAGACCACGCGATCAATAGTAGTCGAACTATTCAACTACTTGGCCACCGATGCCCCTAATTTTAAGTGTGAAATTTATCGATATATATAGAGGTAGCAACGATTGTTACATACAATAAGCACAGTCAAACAAATAATAAAAGTATATGTAAATTACACAGGTTTGGATGTGTGGTGGTAAGTTGTTGCATTTTCCATGCTCTCGTATTGGACATGTAGCACGTTCACAACCATATTCCTTTCCTGGCGGGAGGGGAGCCATTGAGACTTACAATTACAAAAGAGCCATAGAGGTCTGGATGGAACCCAACCATAAAAGCTTTGTATACGACCATTTTCCACAAATGAGGGTAACTTGTTAATCTTCACGTATGATGGCAAGGCATAAATACTCAATTTTACAACTCGTAATAATGCAATTGGTGTTATTAAACAAGAAAGATGTATAAAGACATACATATGATTGCTTAGCCAGCTTTTAAGATCCGTTTAATGTACAAGTTAATGGACAAAGGTAGAATACACCACAGATATAGATCTTTGTTTATCTATGAACCTATTTTTTTCACAAAATAATTTTTAAACAATTATTTAACTGCAAACATACAAATATATCAAAACTACTGTTACTTCTAACTGCAGACAATGGACGTTGGAGATCTTTCCGAGAGATTGGCAATTAAAGAAAAACTTAAGTGTAAAAATTTTACATGGTACATAGCGAATGTTTGGCCTGAGTTAAATGTGTTTGACCAAGATGCTTTAGCATGGGGATCTGTAAGTATTATAAACCAATTACTTAATTGGCCTTTTAAGCTGAAATCCGAGTTGGCCAATTTAACCATTAAAAGTGTCTAGTATTATGGTTAAAATGTATTTATAAGGAATATTTCAAATGTATTAACAGTTTATACTCTATGACTTGGTTTGGGTTTGTTTATAAAATAATATTCATCTGTTTATAAGGCGTAAACATATGTAAAACACGTTATATCCTATCTTTCAGGAATTTGAAATATTCATTTAGTATTTAATTAAATTTAATGTTAAATGCAGTCGTCTACGTATTTAGTTCAATATTGAAACCATATTCAAAGAAAATTAAACAAATGAGATATCCCAATTGTCCGATATAACAGAATAAAGAAAGGCACAAAATGTACTTCTCGTCCATATTTGAACGTCTATTATATTAATAGTCTGTTAGAAATAAAAAATTTAAATATACACTTAAATGAAGACGAATAAAAATAATTCATTGTATATCTTCTGCAAACCATTTTCCATATAAATATTAACATTAAAATAAACATTAACCAATAATTGATTGTAAATTCAAATTTTTTGTCACTAGGAATAGAGTCTTAAAGTAACACGTCGGCCAGTTCTTGCGAGCGTGTCAAGATCTCAGTCTTAGGGAGAATTATGGAGCAAAAATTTAAAAAAAAGCAAATTATGTGGCATATCAAAAGTTTAACTTGGTTGCTCCAAATGTTTATTACATCAAGCAATCATTCAATTTATTTACAGGCCAGATAACATTATATTTTAATACCTATATAGATAGATAAGAAGAGCACTGCTAAAGTTACAACTGTTACACGAGATATGTAACAAATCGATTGCTTATTTGATGCGACAAAATATTGTTAAATTTATTAGCAAATATATTACTTGATCGATATTACAAACACATATAAAATCCGCTTAGACAGTTGATGTGCGATTTGATACCGCAACGATTAAAACATTACACCTGTTGTGTTTTGTTCGATACATATAAAAATCATTACTTACGCAGTCAATTTTTTCCACTTTTAGTGATGAAGGTAATAACGTATATTGAAAAAGCATCCATTATAATATTCGAACGCACAAAAAACCAAAACAAAAATACAATACTTTATTAATCTAGAAATTGTTTCCTTTGCTTTTACCTGTGCAAGCTAATGTAAGAAAAAATAGTATGACTCAAATGCCAGTCAAAATAAGTTTGCCAGCCGCTGAGAATGATTTTGTTATTTAAAAACACCGTAACTAATTTTGATAAACATATTATAATGAACAATTCTATGACATGTTATACGTTTATATATTTCTGCGTTGCTCTTGATTTAATAGCTGAGCTAGATTTAGCTTTGCTCTCATACCGATATATATGCCCACAAACTCAAACACACATAAACATTTCTTTGTTGTAATAGATCTGATGGTAAAGGTTTAGATCTTAATCGTTTGCTAAAATCAAAATTAGAATTTAGTTTATTAGAAATTCCATTACATATCGATTTCAAATCTCTTTTTTTTTCTTATTATATATTACAATGCTTTTAAAGCCCTTAACATATATGTCCTGTCGACAATTTGTGCAGCCAATATACAATATTCGTACGGTGTCAGAAAATGGTAAGTTTATTTTTAAGAGCCTTGGGTTGAAATGCGAGGCTGTTTCAAACATTTGTCACCTGTTTCGCGACGAGTAGAACACAATATTTTTGGCAATGTACGAATTTTTTTCCTGCGACCCCAAAAATACATTTTACACAAAATAAAAATGAAAAAGTGCTTTCCTGCGATTTCTGACTTTGTCACGTATTCTAGAAAGTCACAAAATATCATATTCGACAACATGTCTCAAAGCAGAAAAGAATACTAGCTATCGTGAGAATTGAAGGCAAAGGTTCAAAGAGACTTTATTCGTCACTGCAGAATGAAGCAAAACAAAACAATTCGGCTATCATAATTGTACAGCAAATGATGTCAACATTTTAAAATGTACAATCGTATAAATTGTCGCCGAACAACAAAAAAAGTTGACACCAAATAGCGGTTCAAATGTTCGTAGACGACCATTTACAATTTATGCAACCGGCGACAATATATTCTAACAGATGTTCGCACATATTGTCGCCGTAAATGTCGTCTCTGTAAAAGTGATGAGGGTGGCCAAATGATGAAGTCGTCACCAAATGAATTCTATATCAACATTTTTATTTATTTTACTCTTATGTAGTGTCGTTGCTAATAGCTATCTTCAATTTGCTCATGTATTATAACATATGATCGTTTTTATTTGCTCTAATAAATGCATCTTTTTGTTGTCACTGAAAGTACATAGCATGCTATATTTTCCAGGTAAGAAATATTCAAACGAACAAATGTCTTGATAACCATAATCATCTCTTTAATTATCCTCAACTACTCTTTGATGAAATCTGTACTCATAAGCTAGCAGCTCAGGTAGGGATACTCGTCTTAATATTTTATTCTGAATAAACAGATGCAAGAAGCATAAGAATAAAGTAAATAAATACAAATAAATAAATAAATAAATAAATAAATAAATAAATAAATAAATAAATAAATAAATAAATAAATAAATAAATAAATAAATAAATAAATAAATAAATAAAATTATAAAATTCTATAGAAACAAGAATGTGATATAACCAAAAAGTATTCAGGAAATGATAAGGTAAGGGCGGACAAAACCAGCGAAAGATGGGGGCAATAACAAAACAAACAGACATAAAACATTTAAACGAATAAAATTCAGTTTTACTATACACTGAGGTGAGTCGAGGTGCTTCGGAAGGTTAAGCAACTCCTGCTACCACACCCTTTGTGTCACTCATGGCACCTGTCGTATCACTTGTGTTCAAATCCGGTCAATAGTCATCTGTGGATTATCATAATCCAGTACAATTGTGGGCCCCTGGTTAAGTAGCTTTTCTGTTAGCCAACACAATGTATCAAGTGACGAAAATCTGGATAGAACTATCTCATATAAATGTACCGATGCAATGTTTAACATTTCATGCTTTTTCCGACATATGAATTTTTAAGGTAAAACGATTGTCTATTTTCCTAAATTATTCGTTCAAGTTGATCTTGACATAGGAGGAAAAAAACAATTGAATACTCGGTGAATTTATGATGAATATTTAATTATGTGAACTTTTGTTGATTGCGCGATTTAGCCAGTAAGCATTATTGCATATGTACGACTATGAGAACCATACATGTTTTTGCTAAATATTTATGTACATATTTTCAGATATTCTTTTAAAGCTTGGAAGGAATGTTTTACAACCTTATATGTTACACTTTTTACAATTATCCAAATCAATTCAAATGTCAGTTTTTTATATTGCTTGGTTATATTTACCAGATCATAATATATAAGATAAAATAGTATCCTCCATTTTTTACCAGTAAATGTAATTATGCTACGTTTAGTAGTGTAACAGCGAGTAAAATATGCCTGAAGTTTGGAATCTGTTAGTATTGTTGTAACAAATCACAGTTAAACATATGACCATTTATATTATGACCTCGATTTTTACCAGACTTTGGTGTAATTCTGATAAAGAGAGATCTCATGTAAAGAAATAAACAATTTAATGGCAAGTTTCTATGTCCTTGTACCTATCCAATAAACTACAGACAAAAATGTTTGGACTATTCTCTAATAATTTATTTGTGGAATACAGCTTGACATCATTTTTCACATAGGGGTTTTCTTGGACAAAAGACCACTTATTGAGGTCATCACTTCAATGCGTTGTTGTAAAAGAAATGAAAGATGGCGAAAAACCTAAGTTAGAGGACTGTGTAACAGGTCCACGTGATGAGTGGGAACATGTCAAGGTATTTTTAAAGACGAATTTTTATTTTGATAACTATTGGAAAAGTAAATTGATGCAGTGGCAATTCTTCAGTACTGTTTACTCCTCAACTCAATTTTTTATTTCTAAAGTAGAACAATGAACAATTCGTCAGATATCACGGTTTGATAGTGCTCTATCTGTATTAATTGTGTCTTTACAAATGGTAGCATTATACGTGACGAATTATCAGAGTAATTTAAATACGTTGATATTGTTTCAGAACGAACTTCTGGAATACAACGACTCATTAGAGATATATCGTTAAGTTACTATTATTGTAAATTACAATATGCCAGAATAGACCTGCTGAAGAAAAAATTTAAAAATCAAGATTGCATGCACTTTTATTAGTTAAAACAGTATTATTTCTTCTTAATTTTGTTGGAATCGGATTTTCTTGTACATAGATGATTATGTTAACAGATATATTTTTCCCTTTTAGGGTTCATACCTTAAACATGTGAAGAGCCATCTTTGTTTGGAACATGACGGCAAAGAATTAGTTATGCATAAATGCAACACTACTAATGAAAGACAACACTGGCTGTTTTCCCATTATACCATTTGATGTTTTGTAGATGTGGTCTCGCTGCTGTTTTAAAAGTAACATTTAAAATCAATGCGCGAATAGAATTATGACCTAATGCACATAATATCATAAAGGCAATTAACCTGTGAGATTCTAGCAATCATCTGGAAGTAGTTTTATGCCAATGGAAAGTTTTTATTTAATTATTTTTTCTTTAGCCTTTAAATCACGTTGTTTGTGTTCAATTCTCTTTATCATTTTACTTTGCCTCTATACATTGTGAATCTACCCTAAAACACAATGGGCTGGTAAGAGATCAACCTTCGATTTAGATTGAATAGCAAATAGTTTTTATGTCTGAAATTAATTGTTAAACTATATATTTAATTTTGGTTCTTAATTTTGATTTATTCTTTTACAATAGAAAACATTTTTTGATTTGTTTTCTGTTCACTTTGAAGACAAATGTTTTGTTTATTATTTATAAAAAAAAATAAGTCTTAGCCATTTCCAGCAATGTGTTAAGATATATCATGCTATCCAGTTTTTGTCAGTAGAGAAAGCCGTAGTACCCGGGAAAAACATTTGACCCAATATCATTCTCAATTTAATGCTCGCAACTGCATTGATAAATAAATGACTAAATACATGATTTACCACACGGTCAAAGAGCCCGCATTCACGGATAGATGCTTTATCCTTGAAATAATTTCATAGTAACAGATGCTTACAGTATGCAAACCAGTTATAATTCTGTGACTGTATAAGCACGTATAACTAAACATGTATGCATAAAAAGTTAAAAATGGTATGATATATGTCTTTTTTATATACAAAAACAAAGAAAATAAAAAACAGGTGAACTTCTGGTACCCCGTAGTTTAATATTGCCAGCTGTGTACATACGATCATTTCAATAAAATAATCTTTTATAAACCTCGCAGTGAACTAGATATTTGCAGTAAAACACGTAAATAACAAAGTAACATAGATGACCAAAAATATTGAGTTACTTCCCCTTTAATTTAATTTATGGTATAGTTCTTATAAAAAATCTAGTGTCGGACAATAAAAATCGTAATATATTCAAAAATCAATTAGTAATTGCATGTTCTGAACCGATTGATTCTCATTTGCACAAAATCAGTGTATAACACATTAATTGCAGATTAAATCGTATATTTTGTGCTACTTAAAATTGGGATTCGAATACAGAGAATTTAAATTTCCTCAATAAAGTAATTAGTTTTTCTAAATTGTGAAGAACTTAATTCTTAACATAAGCAAAACAATTTTTTCTTGTTTCCGACTATAATATAATCGACTCCGGAACCTAAATTGCAATTATCGGAATACAATAACCCTAGCCTTACAATTTCCGATTATATTTGACAGTCGACCTAACACTAATGTTATCACGTATGCTTTGCAAATATTTGTCTTTGAAATTCTATGAATGTAATTTGTAATATAATTTGATGCTATTATGGAAATTGATTTGATAAATATGAATGTTCATGCAATCTGCTTATCGAACATAGGAATTCATTTGTTATCTTGCGTCTGCGTTGTCGTTACACTTCTTTATCCTCAATTAGACCTACTGTACTGTAATGACTTGCTTATTATAACTGACTACCTCATGATGCACACGAGCTTCTGACTTTGGATCTTTAACAATTTAACTGGATACAAATACTTATAAAAAACTCAACGTAAACAGATTAATGAAATCTATTTTCAGGATAGTCTCAATTCCTTGTTTGAAAAAAGAATTTTAAACAGTAACTATTCCTCATTA
The DNA here is from genome assembly GCA_944474755.1 of Limnoperna fortunei. Classification (NCBI taxonomy): domain Eukaryota; kingdom Metazoa; phylum Mollusca; class Bivalvia; order Mytilida; family Modiolidae; genus Limnoperna; species Limnoperna fortunei. The sequence continues at coordinate 13,005,873 of OX104116.1, read as the reverse complement.
TAAACTGTTTATGTGTTTATTATCTAACTCAATTCTCTAAACGATTGTTTATATTGCAAATAATTATTTTCTACTGATACTAACGGGACGGTGGCTTCTATTACATATAAGTAGAAGGAATTGAAACAAACTTGCACAAAGTCATTATTGTGTGCTGATATTACCGTCTAATTTTCCTGTTACAAGAGTTGATTTTGCTTTATAATTAAATGCAAACAATTTTGGTCAGCTTTACGAAAAAGTGCAAAAGAAATAATATAACTAAAATTCACAACCCAGATCTAGTCAGGACATAAAAACACATATACTAGCCGTGTAAATAGTTTATTCCACGCCATCTTTACAAATAATTCCTCACATTTAACACTGGTGTTTTCCAAAGCAGCTGCATTGCATGGTTGATCACAGTATTGTTGATCAAAAGTGGGAGTGTACAGGTTTTGTAGTCTCCCGAATATTGTAATTGATTTTGTAGTGGATAAAAAAATTCAACCACATAAAGGACGCGATTATTTTTATTTCGAGTTTAATATCATGGTAGTCTCATCTTGATTATTTTACAACTTATATAAACTGATGTTTCGTCATCGGTAAAAAATTATGCAAATCATGGCTATGGCACAGTTAAACTTCAAGTACATACCCAATAGGCAACAATTAAGCCTTAAATGGTTATATTTTCCGGGATAAAAACTACGAGTGCTGAAGGAACTTAATGGAAGTGTACTATACTAGCATGCCCAACCAATATCAGCAATAAGAACGACACTATAACTGGACTAGGACAGCACCAAGCAACAATTGTAAGATAGCATGCACCTGATATCGACCATATGTCTGGAAGAAGTAAGACTAATATAAGCTTTCTACCAAGAAGAGGTGTCAAAGCTTAGAAATGACAAGTGGGACGACGATTCGAGAGAAGTTGTTGAGAAAATACCGACATTCAACTCTGCAAAATCGATAGTGTATAGAGCCCGACGCAAACAGACACCCAAGATATCCACCACTATTACAGACATCCAGGTTAATGGCAAGTGGTCCCAGACCGATTTTTACTACCAGGAAAGAGCGAACAAACTTACAGATTTTGCCGCCTACTGCAAACAGCAATGATTGACAACAATTTAAAGTTCTCCCCTAATACAGTGTACATGGACTTCGAGACAGCAGCAGACATTGGTATTCACAATGTATTCCAGGGAATAAACGTAAGAGGCTGTTTCTTCCACTACACCCAGTGTATTTGGCACAATGAATAGACAAGTTTTACAGATTCACTGCAAGGACAACGACGAACTACGACAGTTAGTGAGACGAGCAGCAGCTATGTTGTTACCCAAGGTTGATGGCGATCGCACTCTATGGAATCACTACAACACAGACACCCGCACCACCCCGCATAACCAGGAAGCCTGGCATTGTAAACTGAAAACGAAAGTCCGGCACAGTAACTCAAATATCAACACTATCATCCAGATTTTCAAAGACTCCGTGCAGTCAACGAGATAACCGGTATTCAACTTCAGGCCCGCGGAACCCAAAGACCCAGACCCAAGAAGTACCAAACCATCGACAGCTACATTCAGGCCGGCGTAACCTAAAGATCCAGACCCAAGAAGTACCGAACCATCGACAGCTACATCGGGACAATGAAAGACAGTCGCACCAGCAACACGATCGAACTTATGGACTAGTGGATGCCGTGTTACAGCTTCCCCATCTGAGATAAAAACTTAATAGACACTTGTGCTGAATTATTTGTATTAGTTGTTGATTATTTTAATGTAAAATGTAGCGTTCCTTATTATTACCTGGTTGTTATATTTTGGCTATAAATGAATGTTTTTATAATGATAAAATAAAAATGTATTCAACGAAAATGGAAGACGCTTTTTTCTTTGAAAATATACAAATATCTATTTGTTATTTATAGTATTTTTATACAAAATAGTTCTTAAAATCTGTTGTAAAATTTATAATTTTGATAAGTATTTGTTGACTGGAGACCGAAGTTTTAAATTTACAATGCAAATATACAAATACTATCATTCAATATAATTTATCACAACTGTACAATATTACACAATTTTACCTTTACAGTTAGTTAATGCTAGTGTCACGGTCATGGATAGATTCGATTTGGAACAGAATATGGAAATCACATTATAATGCCTATTTTGCAATTTAATGCATACAAATTATTATAGCATTAGATACAAGAAAAATAGCAAAGAGCGAACAACAAGAGCCAAAATTCAAGGGACAGTTACAAATCCGGATATAGACAAACGCAACACAAAAACCAAAAATAAAAAACAGAAAGAGAGTAATCCGAACCCAATAAAAACCATAGGTGCATTCAGTTGCTCCGGACGAGTAAGCAGTGCCTGCCTCTAATTAGACACCCGTCGAGTTACTCATTGTCATGTCTAGGGAAAAGTCAAATCCAGGAATAGGAATCACTACCTATGACTCAGCAAAAATGTCAGATCGTATTTGGGACACTGATTTCCCATAACGATCAATTAAGTCATGGTGACGACCATAGAACGTCTGGAGAGATAATATCAACCTAGGTGCAACAAACCCTTGTTTGAGTAGTTAAGCAGTCCACAGCAGGGATCGGTCTAGAAAATCGGAATACCGATCGCATGATCTAGAATAACGTATAAGTTGTGAAATGTAGACACCATACGCTTGAGCTGCTTGAATGTTGCTATCGATGAACGGGAAGTTGACAATTGGAAAGTTGAAGTCGTATAGTCAAGTTTGTAGTTTTCCTGATTCAATTTTTAGAAGTAGGTCTAAGTAAGAGGCTGACCTTAGTGTATTGGTGGTGTCTTTAATTTCACGCTCGCTAGGGTAAATTGAATGTAAATAGACACCAAATTTAGCATTGTTGAGGGACAAAACATCATCAATGTTAAATTAAAGATCTGGGCCAGTTTCTTTTACAAATTACATTAAATGTAGTTGAGTTGTTTATTCATCTTTTTGTCTGCATATGTGTATGTAAACTGTGTTGGATTGACTTTATGGGCTATAAATTCTTTGATCGAAGAACAGAACGGAATAAAAATATTACAAATTTTTATTGACAAACTATAACATAAAAAACCCAAAAGATGGTAAATAGATACTTGAAACAAAGAACGAGCCACACGTACTCCATTAAAAGTTAGGGATACTTCTTACTGCCTAGGATGGGTAACAAGTCAACACTTGAAAGTGATCAGAATGAAGAGCTTCAATTTGAGCCAAGGTCAAAGGTCATAGGTTAAGGTCATACCATAGCAACAAGGTGACTGTTATAAAAAGTCCTTAGCAACCATATATTTTTAGAATCAGAACGATGTACTTTACTGAACTATGTCATTCTTAACATTTCATGAAAGAGTTTTAAAAGCAATGTCCAGGTATATTATTAAACGCAAGAGGACATATTGTAACAACTGCCAATATTTACTTGTGGAAAAAACCAAATGTGAAATCTAATTCAAATGTGTAAAGTCAAGTTATGCTGCGAAATTTGTATTAATTCCTATAAAACATAAAAAATATTAAAGAGCAAAATCAATACCTTGAAGTTCAAACAAAATTTAGATATACAAATGAAGAAATGCGTATATTGCAAATGTTATAAATTACATGGAATTATACAAATATTCTAAAATAAAAAAAAGAACCCCCCCCCAAAAAAAAACCAACAAAAAACCAATAAAACAGAATTAGAATAAATTTACTGATAGAACACAGAAGATCTACAATTCAGCAAACAAACAACATATATTAGAATCAATCTGATATTAAAAGTGAAAGCTCATTTTAGTGAGCTGCAACTATAAACACATTCTGATAAAACAATACCCCTGCAAACATGTAATATCAAAATGAGTAAACAAAAGGCGACAAAAATTGTTTAGGTTTAGGTTTCAGGTTTTAAACTGGTTTCAATGAAGTTTTCAAAACTGGTTTTGGTTTAATTGATAAGTACCCAATAATTGGGTTTCGCATGACCGGAAGTGGCATTTTGTCCCTAGCAACGGAATGAAAGTCCTTAACAACCATATATTTTTTGCTCGGGACCACTTTCTTTACTCAAATATCTCATTTTTATGACTGGAAGTGACATTTTGTGCTTAGCAAGACACAAAATCCCATAGCATCACATATATTTTCTGACTTTACAGGAACAGTGGGAAAGACCTTCTCGTTTGTTCTCAGAACAAATGGCAGTTTTATTATTATTATTTTTCTTTTCTTTTCCGCCATCATTTGCTAAAATGTGTCGCGTCATATCATTTTGATACTTGGTACCATTAATCGGTCATACTGTCAGATGACTCAGTTCACCCTGTGAAACCGATCTATTTTAAGTAACAGAGTTATCTGCCCCAACACCGTAAACCCTTGTAAGCAGATAAACTCAGAAACCGTAACCGATTCTCAAAATCTGAAGTGTACAAAATGTCGCTGGACATATGGCGATGATTTGCCATGGAAATTTTTTTTTTCTAATCGACTTCCTGTTTCCGCGTTTTTGACCTGATAAATGTCGCAACGCGTCAAAATTTTTTTCTCAGAAACCGCAAGTCCTAGAGACATGGGACCACCACCATTGATCCTGCGTGGCATATGTTGCATTTAAAAATGTCAAGGTCAAAGGTCACCATAGGTCTTGTTCGCACTATATCTCATAAACCATAAAAGATAGAAGCAGACAATAAATGGTTAAAATAGTCCTCTTCCTGAGACCTTCAATTGATACATAGGCCCGAAGCTGTGCGATGAACGTTTTCGAGTTACAGCCCTTGACCGGTTGCAGTTAATCGTTTTTTTTGTTAAAACTTGAAAACGGTAAGAGATAATATAGTAAACATATGGTTTAAAGTGATCAGTAGGAAAAAAGCTTCAATTTGGGCAAAAGGTCAAAGGTCAGAGGTCAAGGTCATCCCCTAGCAACAAGGTGACCGTTATAAAAAGTCCTTAGCAACCATATATTTTTAGAATCAGAATGATGTACTTTACTTAAATATGTCATTTCATGACCGGAAGTGGCCTTTTATCCTTAGCAACGAATGAAAGTCCTTAACAACCTTATATGTTTTGGCTCGGGACCACTCTCTTTACTCATATAATGCATTTTTATGACTGGAAGTGACATTTTGTGCTATTGTAAGACACAAAACCCCATAGCATCACCTAACTTTTCTAACTTTAGAAGAACAGTGGGAAAGACCATCTCATTAGTTCTCATAACAAATGGCAGTTTAATTTTTGTTATATTTATTGGAAGTAACAACAAATCGTACAGGTATAATTAATCTGTACTAAGAAATCCGTAGAAATCAGTGGAACATGAGTAATTTGAGTAACAATGCTTATCTTTGAAAAAATGCCATACATATTTCTTATTTGACATCTTCAAATGTAACAGGGTTACCCATGCGTTACTATGGCAACCAATTATGTTATGTTAATGTGGAACGTTTTAATAAATTATATTTGTCATGTTTATAGATTTACATGTGTCTGATTGTATTTTTTAATTGCAGGTGATTTAAAATTGTCAATCGATGAGCAAATAAAAGCTATGCCAAGTCGTTGCATAGAGGTAAGATTAATTAATGAAAAGTACATGTATAATAAATTTTGAATCGGTGAGAAAAAATATTTTAAACTTTAAAGTTTCAAATTCCGCACAACTTGGTGTTGGTTTCGTTATTTAAAGACAAATTTATATATATTTCTGCTACAATTATAGCAGATTAACGGTATCTTACTGAATGTGTAAAGATCTTGTAAATGTGCTATCTCTGGTACCGATATTTTTATTAGACGGCAAATATCAATTCATTAAGTTTTTGTACGTAAACACAAAATGCTCTTTATGCACCTATGTATACTGACATAATGGTGAAATAATGGCATATAAAATGTATAAACCGTGGGCTCATGTGAAAACAAAACGAATTATTGATCATTATACTATTTTTTCATGTAATACAATAGTATTTACATCCGGACGATTTCTTAGATAATGATATATAATAAACAGAGTAAATTATTAGCTTTCAAAGCGTTTTTTCTGTAAACTTGTTTTCAAGGCTATAAATATAAATACTCAAATGAGATAGACACACGTATATTTTGCACAAATGAAAGATGCAACTAGCACCTCACACGTTGTTAAAGTATCCAAGGTACTACCAAAAGGATGTAACTAGCACCTCACAGGTTGTTAATGTATCCTAGGTACTACCAAAAGGATGTAACTAGCACCTCCCACGTTGTTAATGTATCCCAGTTACTACCAAAAGGATGTAACTAGCACCTCCCACGTTGTTAATGTATCCCAGTTACTACCAAAAGGATGTTGCTAGCACCTCTCAGGTTGTTAAGGTATCCTAGGTACTACCAATAGGATGGAACTAGCACCTCTCAGGTTGTTAATGTATCCTAGGTACTACCAAAAGGATGCAACTAGCACCTCTCAGGTTGTTAATGTATCCTTGGTACTACCAAAAGGATGCAACTAGCACCTCTCAGGTTGTTAAGGTATCCTAGGTACTACAAAAAGGATGCAACTAGCACCTCACAGGTTGTTAATGTATCCTAGGTACTACAAAAAGGATGCAACTAGCACCTCTCAGGTTGTTAATGTATCCTAGGTACTACCAAAAGGATGCAACTAGCACCTCTCAGGTTGTTAAGGTATCCTAGGTACTACAAAAAGGATGCAACTAGCACCTCACAGGTTGTTAATGTATCCTAGGTACTACAACAAGGATGGAACTAGCACCTCCCAGGTTGTTAACGTATCCTAAGTACTACCAAGTTATAATTTTGCAATCAAGCTACAACTAGTACGACAACAAATAAAGTTTTGCATTGAAAATTACTGCGCTTAATATTTCATTAGAATATATTCTAAAACATTAGTTGATAACAGAATCCTTTTTAACTTAGGCTATATCTAAACCCGCGAGGCATTCACCCTATGCAAAATGTTTAAAAATCTAGTGATTTAGACCTTGATAATACAACATTAAACAAAAAAATAAAACTTTAGATTAAAACAAAAGTTGTAATGTAACTGTTTTATTGTTTTAATTTCAGCAAGAGATCGAAGCAATAAAAGAAAAGGCAGAGAAAGCTGGTGATTCTACCTAGAAATAAAGTATTCAAACGATCGGAAAAATAAAAAAAAGGCAGAGAAAGCTGGTGTTTCTATCTAGATATAAAGTATTGAAAACAAAATTTATAAGTATGGCGTTTTTGTTCCCTTTGTCTTGAAAATGTCTGAAATATGACGTAGCTCCATCTTGTGGTGTAGGTTGGATAGCAAATACACCACAATTCAGATATTTTTTGGTTTGCCGCATATTTTAATGTGTGCAGTAGTCTAGGGCTTGGATTGATGGATAGATGTTTGCTGCTTACATGAAAAACGTATTAAATAATTTGTTCGGATGCTGTATGGTCTCTTTTAGGAGCGGTTAGTGGACAGACACATACACCCGTCAATGAGTCCGGTACATGTATACATTGACCATACGTAATTAACGTTAGGTTTGGGGAAGTGTGCACACATTTTAATCAAGAGTGTACATGTACTGGCATCATTGTTTGTTTGTGTCTCTTGATAACAATTTGATGATAGTAAGGCTACCATATTCATGTAGTGAATTAAAAAGTAAAAGTATTGTAAAATTGGTATTTTCATCTATTACAGGGTCGTTATTTTTCTCAGTTCTGATTGGTTAAAATTTTCATAAAAGGTTGCAAGCATACATGATTGCTATACTTAATTCTAAAATCAAAACCACTAGATAAGTCGGAATCTGATAGTTATCGTTTTGTTCTTAATTTAGGACAAGGACTTTTCTTTTTATCTGGTTATTGTATCTTAGCAAATGAATTAATTCGTAACAAACCATTTGCTGAATTGCGTTTTCTGTTTCGAAATAAACATTATGTGTATTAAAACTTGATGCATTAAATTACACTTTTTTGTTTTTGTATCATAATCATGTAATGAAACATTTACTGACTTTTAACTAGGTTCTATCTCTTTATCAATCCTCAAAATTAATATTCACCATTTCGTCGGGCTGACAGCAACGTAGCTCAAAGTCAATAAATGTATAATAAAGCATGTATTATATCTGAGGCAGTAGTACTGGTTCAAGATCAGCACTAAAGACTCTAGCATCCGAGGCAACGCAAAGAATCTATACAGCTGCGTGAGACGCAATACGACTGCACGAAGGCATAATACATGCTTTATTTGAAATTGCCCATTTTATGGTATTTTATGAACAAATGACAACCCATTTATCTGACATGCTTGACATAATAAACAGAATAACAAGCAATAGACTGAACTTTAGACTGAAATTATATTAATACTTGTCTTCTGGATTTTTCTTGCATTTATATAAATAGCGTAATTTTCACAGTATTAATTTGATGTGTAATTATTATTAATGGCCAAGTTCTAATGTATTTCAAGTCATTGGTTAATAATATTGTCAGTGGTGGATCCAAAGGGGAACACCCAGCGCGGCCCCTTAAGCTTCGACTAAACATTGCTTTGACATATTTAACAGTGTTTCTTGTTGAAAATAACACACATTAGATTAATCTTCATGGTCAATTTCAGAAGGCGGAAATTATATTTATACATGCATGTGCGCGGACTTTTCTCTGTATTAAAATTAATGTGTAAATATTAATAAATTAATAATAATGTCAGTGGCGGATCGAAGTGGGGTGCCGACTAAATTTCTAGAAAATCAGTAAAACGATATTCCGAATTTTTATTTAAAATTTAATCAAAATTGGTTCAAATGTCATAATATCTTCCCCATGACCCCCACCTGGGTTAAGAGTCCCCTAGACAATTCGCGCTTATTCTTGGAGCTGTGCCTGATTGTATAGACAAGAGAATTTTATTAAACCAATCATGTTGCCCAATACTGAGCAAAATATATAATTATCAGAAAGAAAACATATCACATTAATGCATTATTGAAAAGTGATTATTGATCAGCATAAAAAAGAACAATAAATGAAATGAAGAAATAAACTTAATTCAATGATACTGGAAACATTAACACTATGTTTATATACAAAACGATTAATTCTTATAGAAAATCTACATCGTTTGTTGTTGTATAAAAGGAGGGTCTGGGTCTTTCAGCTAACTTGAAGTAAATTATAATGTTTTGGTTTAATCCTGGGTTTTTTATATTTACCAGTTTGGTCTTGTAAAGGTGTAGTTTATTTTGTTGTCCACTGATTTTGGGAAATTTAACGGTAATTCGGTTTGTATCCTCAATGTTGTTCTTTCTGAATCTTTCATTTTATAATTCGTGTGTGCGCAGACAATTTCGAAGTTAAAATGCTATTTTTCTATTTGACAAAAAACAATAGTTTTAGACTGAAACCATCTGCAATCATTAAAATGTGATCTTCACTATTTTTTCTTGTATGCAGCTTTTCAAAACCGCGAAAACAGTAGTATTCTTCCGGCTATCAATGTGAACAACGGAAAGACGGAAGCTAAAGATACAAAATTCGGAAAAAACAGCTTATCAAAATTGTATTTTGACATGAATAATCTATCGGAAATGTTGGCAACATTCTTTTATTTGTATTATCACTACCGTTTGCATGATCGCTTTTCATAAAATCCATTCAAATAGTTCAAGAACATTTTAATTCAATATTTAACAGAGAGAAAGCCGAAGTTAGTCAAAAGATACGGAGACGTTAACCATATAAAAATCCACAAAACTATGAACATTTTTAATATGTAGTAATATTCATGTTTTGTTGCTGTGTATTTTCATATTTAAGTTCTATTTTTAAATTAAAAGGCAAACATTTGTCTTAATTAACATTAGGATAAGACAAATAATTAATTATAAATAACAACTATGCAGAACAAACACAGAAGACTAAAGTTTATCAAAATAAGCCCCACCAACAGGCTGGAATTGATCGAAGTGCCACAGGAGGTACTATTGAACATGTGACATTTGAGGCAATTTTATGAATAAGGCGAAAGCACTGGAAATAGGCGACGAGAGTGCTAACAGATGCTGTGCCGTCAGGAAAACACACAGTATATATTAACCGCTTCTAAAAGAGACCATACAGCATCCGAACAAATTATTTAATACGTTTTTCATGTAAGCAGCAAACATCTATCCATCAATCCAAGCCTTAGACTACTGCACACATTAAAATATAATAACTCAAAATGCGGCAAACCAAAAAATATCTGAATTGTGGTGTATTTGTTATCCAACCTACACCACAAGATGGAGCTACGTCATATTTAAGACATTTTCAAGACAAAGGGAACAAAAACGCCATACTTATAAATTTTGTTTTGAATACTTTATTTCTAGAAAGAAACACGAGTTTTCTCTGCCTTTTTTTATTTCTTCGATCGTTTGAATACTTTATTTCTAGGTAGAATCACCAGCTTTCTCTGCCTTTTCTTTTATTGCTTCGAGCTCTTTCTGAAATTAAAACAATAAAACAGTTACATTACAACTTTTGTTTTAATCTAAAGTTTTATTTTTTTGTTTACTGTTGTATTATCAAGGTCCAAATCACTAGATTTTTAAACATTTTGCATAGGGTGAATGCCACGCGGGTTTAGATATAGCCTAAGTTAAAAAGGATTCTGTTATCAACTAATGTTTTAGAGTATATTCTAATGAAATATTAAGCGCAGTAATTTTCAATGCAAAACTTTATTTGTTATCGTACTAGTTGTAGCTTGATTGCAAAATTATAACTTTTGGTAGTACTTAGCATACGTTAACAACCTGAGAGGTGCTAGTTCCATCCTTTTGGTAGTACCTAGGATACATTAACAACCTGTGAGGTGCTAGTTACATCCTTTTGGTGATAACTAGGATACACTAACAACCTGTGAGGTGCGGTGCTAGTTGTATCCTTCATTTTTGCAAAATATGAATACACTTGTGTCTATCTCATTTGAGTATTTATCTTTATAGCCTTGAAATCAAGTTTACAGAAAAAAAGCGTTGAAAGCTACTAATTTAGTTTTTGTTTATTATATGTCATTATCTAAGAAATCGTGTGGATGTAAATACTATTGTATTACATTTAACAAATACTATAATGATCAATATTTCGTTTTGTTTTCATATAAGTCCACAGTTTATACATTATTTGATATGCAATTAGTTCACCATTATTTCAGTATACATAGGTGCATAAAGAGCATTTTGTGTTTAAGTACAAAAACTCAATGAATTGATATTTGCCGTCTAATAATAATATCGGTACCAGAGATCAGTACATTTACAAGATCTTTACACATTCAGTCACAGAATCAGATGTAAGATAGAATAAATCTGTTATTGTAGCAGACATATATATAAATTTGGCTTTAAATAACGACACCAACACCAAGTTGTGCGGAATGTGAAATTTTAAAGTTTAAAATATTTTTTCTCACCGATTCAAAATTTATTATACATGTACAATACATTAATTAATCTTACCTCTATGCAACGACTAGGCATAGCCTTTATTTGCTCTTCGATTGACAATTTTGAATCATCTACAATTAAAAAATACAATCAAACACATGTAAATCTATAAACATGACAAATATAATTTATTAAAACGATCCACATTAACATAACATAAATGGTTGCCATGGTAACGCATGGGTAACCCTGTTACATTTGAAGATGTCTAAAAAAAATAAGTATGACACTTTTTCAAAGAGAAGCATTGCTATTAAGAGCAAATTATTTATGTTCCACTTATTTGTAAGGATTTTTTAGTAAAGATTAATTATACTGTACGATATCGTTGTTACTTCCAATAAATATAACAAAAATAGCTTTTAAGTGTAGCAACAAATTTAATCACGATAAAACCACTCTCCGGCATAGAGAACATTACTGGTTCCCAGATATAACCTCGGCCACCCGTCATCCCTTTTTATTGCGGGTCTACATTTGTCGTCTGCCCGTGACGTTTGTAAACAAAGAATGATGTTTATAAAATAAGACAGGTAGGAGAATCCTTTGCACGGAGATTATGTTAAAAAAGCTATACATGTATAATGTTCGATTATACACATATTGTCGGTAATTGAGAATGTTTCGTCAGAATATCTCGCGAAGTAAATATATCACCCGAGACATAGTCGAGATGTATATATATTGAGTGTGATATTCAGGGGTAGCACCCTCCACTGTTGGTGTGTTATTTTATACTGAATACACTTTTCAATATATTTGCGGTTCGCAATATCAGGTCAAGAGGGTGTTATATCGAGAAGAGTGTGATATATCGGGTTGATCTGTCGTTGTGCTATATCGTTGTCTAGAATGTGTAGTAAGTACGGAAAATATTGGTTTTTGTTTGTTTGAATATTGTTTAACGCCACTCAACAGCAGCAATTTTTCAGCTATATCGTGGCATCCAGTTTTTATTGGGGTAAGGAAGCCGGAGTACCCGGAGAAAATCCCCGACCTTTGGTAGGAAAACTGGCAATTCTTGTCAATTAAGATTGGAGTCGAGTACACCCTGCTTGCAGTGAGAATCGAACGCGCAATCTAAGTGTTGACCGACCCAGTGATCCATTGTAGAGGAACTACCTTAACCACTCGGCCACTGAGGCCCCAATAGAAAAGATTGGAATAACTCGTGGATTTTTTTATAAAACAATTCACATATCTGCAAACATACAAGACTAAAACAAAGTTCGTTTACACCATGTGTACATACCATTTCTGTCATAGCGAGCAAAATGAGCAATCAATTTAGGATCGGAACTGTCGACTTTTGCAGCTGTCGCAAATTCTTCCAAATCCAGGTAGCCATCGCTATTAGCATCAAATTTTTCGATGCCACATGAAAGAGCTAAATTGTCTTTACCCTAAAAATATTTTAAAATGATGTCATTGATTCATAAATTAATTTTGTAGAAAAATAAAATAATACAATAAAGCATAACATCTCACTCGTACGTGCAATTTATTATATTATTTTTAAAATATTTACTATTCGCACATTTGTTCAACTTAAACAGTTGAGTCACTTCAGATACAATTGCTGATATATGTATTATTTCGTAAAATTTGATACATATATTAGAATATTTACAGTATCTCGTTTGCTTTTCCACCATAAAAATCCGTGCACGTCTTCAACTATTGTTGTTATCAAAAGAACCATAATGATAATGGGAATACAGCCTCCCTACAATTCAAATACAAATATATAACTTGTGTTACTTTAAAGACATCACAAGACCAGCAACTTTTTAGAAAGTATCAAATTATTTAAATGATGCAATAATACCATTTTCGTAATAACTGTAATACAGTTTCCGACTAGCTAACATTTCTATCAAATGAAGTTATTATATAGTACTGTAAATGATAAACACACTGAATTATGATTCAAAATATGGTATGATACATCTGTTTCGAAAACGTATTAATTGGTGATTGAAATATCATACAAATTCTATATAAAACAAAGCATGCTACATGCTCGTTCCAAATTCAATCTTCAATAGGTATACACGAGGGATTATGTTATAACATTTGTAGTTTTAAGAAAAAATTACTATACAGAAAGACGAAGACCTTTAAAGTATTGATTTCAATATTTGTAGCAATTTTGCCACATTATAAATTTTTGCTATACAGCATTTTATTTAATCTTTTTAGAAATTCTTTTTATGAAATACATCAATATATTGTGTTCCTTGTTCTAAAAAAGAGCTGGCGTTATTAATGCTATATAAAAAAAGTGTAGCAAACAGAGCTCGCACAGTATTATCTATCAAGTGCTCACAATCTGCTTATTGATGCTGATCTTTTTAGTTTTCCTTTAGTCCGACTATTGGTATATGATGCCGTCACCAATTGAATTTAAAAAAAAACACTCAAGACATAATTTGAAGTTATTATTGCAAGAAAATTAAAGAAAATGATGTGTCAAACATATTTATCCTGAAGTAAGATGATTCGATTGAAGATATTTAGTATTTGTCAATTCAAGGATGACATTCATGTGATGTCACCAACTAAAAAGGCACGTCATGTGACCACTTGGAATGCAGCTACAATGTAAGGGTGCTCGGAAGTAATGTCAGGAATCATACAATGTGCGGTGCTCATATTTAAGCTGCGCCTATATTCTTATTAAAGTGTATTGTTAACATCTGCTTTGATCAGAACAAATGTCATCCACTCACCTCCTTCTTTTGATACAAAACTTTACTCAAACATATACATAAAAATTTTAAGCTGATTTGCATGACATTTTATTATATTAACAGAAAAGAAGATGGAAGCAAAACAATACAGGTTAATATATATGTAATATTTAATAAAAGACATACCTGTTTACCAGCCATGGTTGAAACTCAAACACAACTTGGTTTTTTTATGATAGCAATAGGTTTACTGTATGCTAATCTGTAAATCTATGAACTACACAATGCTCTTTTCCAATGTTTTATATAGTATTCTCAGGAAACAGTGTGATAGTTAGTCATAATAACAGGATGACCAATTTGTTTAGGGAAACGTTTTTCCGTCCGTGTATGTGGCAAAAATAATCACCGAGTTTTTAGTTTCCTTAACTTAGTATACATTTAAAAATTATTATATTATAAAATTATTCACATAAATTCGGAATATAATTTTGTATATAGCCATGGCCATAAATACAACGTTTAAACGTTACCCATATATATAGTTCTAATCAATCGTAAGACTAGGTAATTAGTGTCTTTTATTGATTGCTTCACAGTAGCCTCCAATAGAATCCTTGTTATGTTTTACTGATTTCTACTTATGAATGCGTTACCTCATGAGGAAGAGCTAGCAAAAAATTTTATCTTCAATTTAGCACTATTTTTACTACAGAATGGAAAAAAAATAGGTGAAATATAAAATAAATGAGAGGTTGAGGATCTAGTTTGATTGTACGTCAATTTACTGATACATGTATTTATGCCTGGAAGCAAAGATCGCCCTAATTTCAGCCTTCAACCCTTCAAGTTTCTTTTAAACTACTTTTGGTAACAACAATGCGGATTGTAGTGAATAAGCCGTGATATTTCAAGGATGTTTCTGGTAATTTCAAGGTTAATAATTCTAGTAGTGATAGAATGATACTTGCTTGACAGTTAGGTGGTAAAGTTTAGTATACGCAACCATGTTTTTACGCTGAAATCATCACGAATAGATGTGTACACACCGCCCAACATTTTGAAACAACAATCATATTCTAAGATCTAAACAAATACATCATGTCTTAACGGTATCGGTTTCCTTCTCAAAGATGTGAATCTACTTTAAAAAGTGTATTTCATTAATGATTGATGTTCTATGTGATAAAAACATCGAATCGTCAAATAAAAAAATGTAAGTTTGGCGTTAGACGTGAAATATCAATTAAACCACAATATATAGTACATGATGTAAACATCAATGAATGAATGAATCAATCAATCAATCAATCAATCAGCCTTCAAATGCAAATATAATACATTGATCAAGTGTTTATCATAGGAAAAGCAATAGAAATTTAACATCTATAATTAACCCACTGTCTTTTTGCTTATTAAGGTCCAACCTTGTTTTAATCACGATAAGGCTGAAAATAAAATGCATACATGGAGTAAAACTAAGATTTCAAATAACTCATTAATTAATCAACAAATTACACAAGACGCGAAAACCAATCAACGAAAGCAAAATGTTTGATAGCAATAATCAATCAATCAATGCACGTAGTAAGAAATAGCAAAGAAAACCGACCGAACAACAAGAGCAGAAAGTCCAGTGACAATTACAAATCCGGATATAGACAAAACATATACTAAAATAAATATACGCAAAAACGCAAACATAGAAGCAAAATAAAAACAAAAAAAAAAAACAAAAAAAAAACAGAAAGTGAAAAACCGGAACACAATAAAAACCATGGGTGGAATCAGGTGCTCAGGGCGTATAAGAAGTGCTTGCCTCTAATTAGACAAGTACGATATAAATAAATAAACTAATTAATTAATCGATCAACAGGAATGTACAAAAAATAATGGTTGCCTGCCGCTACTTCCCTTTAAATAATGCGACAATAACAGTGCACTCGACACATAACCTAACGTTACATTTCTCCGATAATTAACGCATAATTAAAGTGTACATGTACGGGAATTCTCATTGAGTCAAATGCTAGTATATGATTTTAATACTGATAACAATTTGTTGATAGTAAGGCTACCATATTCATGTAGTGAATTAAAAAGTAAAGGTTAAAGTCTTGTATTCACCATTTCGTCGGGCTGACAGCAACGTAGCTCAAAGTCAATAAATGTATAATAAAGCATGTATTGTATCTGAGGCAGTCGTACTGGTTCAAGATCAGCACTATAGACTCGAGCATCCGAGGCAACGCAAAAAATCTATACAGCTGCGTGAGACGCAATACGACTGCATGACGGCATAATACATGCTTTATTTGAAATAACACGCAATAGACTGAACTTTATGGTCAATTGCAGAAACTGGAAACTATATTAAGGATGTTCGCGGGTCGTATTTTTGTTATGCTTTGCGCACCGTAAAATTATTGATGTCGTTATCAGTAAAACTTCACAAAAATTAATATAGACTAAAGAAATCCACGAAGTACAAAAGATTTGTTATGAATTAAATAATAGTATATAAAGAAATCAGATTTTTTAACAAATAACTTGATTTTCAAAGAAAATACGACATTTACGGTAAATACCCGCCAACTTCCGGAATGAACACGGGTTGTCGTCAGACAAGAATTTTGATAAGATTTTAACCTTTTTAGTCTTATTCCGTGGCTAGACGTAAGATTGTGTTTTTGTCTTCTGAAAAGCAGAAGAAAATATCTGTCAAAAGCGCTGGGTAGTTATAGGAAAGTCGCTTTGCTACAAAAGATTATTATGCCAACTGACCACACCTGATATATCCCGCTGTGCTAAACAAGTAGTTAATGATAAAGGAAATTGCTTAACCCTACACTCTGCAGATGCAAGACCTCCAAGACGGTCACAGTGGGGAAACGCTTCTACCCATGTGGGGTACTGAAGTAGGCCAACGTTACATCGGAGCAGCCCGGCCGTTAGTAGGACATATGCTGCTGAGTACTTCGACCAGGTATCCCGAAGGTAAAAAACCCCCATCATCATCATCATCACTTGCCGACTGATGATCAGCCTGCAAGGAATATGCACATTCTTATCACTCAGCAAAACTGTGTAAAATGTATAAAAACTTGAGCTGCTACTTGGAAAATACTTTGTGTAAACAGCAAATGCCAACGTGTAAACATCATACCAACAGAGAAAAAACATGATGATGGCCTTGTCTGAGGTAAAAATTGAAATACATATTGATGTAATATCTATAACATTATAAATTTGCTAACCATCTCCATGGTGTCATGGGGAAAGTGAGAAGTTCATACTATACATGTACATTGACAGTTCTTATTTTTACTTAGATAAAAATGATAAAGAAAACTCATTGTATGTAGGAAAATGAACACAGTGGTTCAAATTAAAAGAAAAGCAAATTTGGAAATGCACTATGTATTAAAAAAAACTATTTATTGTACAGTACTTGTGTTAATTTAATACTAGTATTATTAATTCACAATACATTATTTCGGGTATAGTGTAAATGTCACATTTTCTCTCTTTTACTGGGTTCAATGATTTTATATAAAAAAAAGATTGTATATACTTGTTAACTTGGATACTATACTAGTAGTAGTACTAGTATATCGATAAAAATCATTGTTAAATTGATGCTTATTTTCACGATTAAGCATATACATGTATACACTTTATCAATGACATTGAAACACGTTATATTATAATTTGTAGGTACATTGTAAATACTAAATTTGGATTATCTCCTAATTTTTATACAGAGGTTGTTTCCTGAGAGATATGGTAGTCTGAAACTAAGGAACACTTTTTTTTGTAAATCATATCCCACATAAATTGTTACCATAACTATTACTAGTAAATATAACCAAAAATATGGCCTTCAGAAATGTTTAATGGTCTGATCATTTAGTTCTTTTGGTAACACACATTTTTTGAATTTTTAAATTCTATATATAATTTTTTTGACCAACTTTTAGATCAGGGTTATAAGAAATTTTTTTCAGGTACTTGCCATTTGTATTTTGGAATCTGTTCATCACTGTGTTTTAATTTGTGTCTTTCAAAGAGGAAGGTTTGGCACATAAAACATAGTTTAACCCACCATTTCTATTGAAATGGCTATAGAGATGAGTAAAATTGTCTTTCATTTCATATGTTATAGTGATACTCAATGCTCTCTATATATGTTTTTTCAGTAATGATCAGAAAACTACAAGTTGTGAATTGAGTTAGGGTACCTGTTATGAAAAAGGCATAGACTTGACAGAAGTACATGCGAATGATGAATTATATGTAGCTGAAATACCTGCACCAAGATTACCTATTGAGCCACCAATACCATCCATCAATAATGTAACACTGATATATATAAAGGGGCATAACTCAAGCTTCTCTGTAGTTTATTTTGTGAAAATGCTGAGTAAAAAGGAGCATAACATTTAGATTATAATTTGTTTACATTAACGTGGCTATTTGTTGTCATTATTTGAACTTATAAAATTAAGAAATCTATGCAACTCAAGTTCAAGTTTTTATGCCACAATCATGAATGTGAAAGGCACATATGGTACAACTCTTGGTGTGGTTATTGTTAAATATTTAGTTTCCATACTCTAACTTGAGTAATTGTTGAACGATTTTATTGAAATTGGTGCATATGGTTCTTTATCTACTAGCGTTAAAGGGCAATATTGGTTTCAGTGTTGTAACTTGAGAAATAGAGGATTGATTTTTAGGAAATTGAAATATAACGTCCATTCAATGCTAGATTGTTTGTTGTTTTTTTTCTTGTTGTAATGGTGCTTAACACCACTTTCAGCAATTGTTTAGCTATATCATGGTGTCCAGTTTTCATTGGGGAGGAGTAACACGAGAAAACCCCGACCTTTGGTAGGAAAACTGATAATCTTTGTCAATTGGAGTCGAGCACACCCTGCCCGCAGTGAGACTTGAACCTGCAACCTCAGATTTGACAGACCATGTAATCTATACTAGACGAACTGCCTTAACCGCTTGGCCGCCAATGTTAGTGTATTCCAATATAAATTTTGTATCCACTTTGTCCCCCCCCACGCCCCCCCCCCAAGCATACATGGTTCAACATATTGCTGTTGTATTACAATCTGCTAATTATTTAGAAAATTGTATTGGATGGATTACCAATAAAACCTGTGATATCAGCTCTACCTTCTTGTAAAAATTGTATTAGAATCTAAACATGGATGTAAAAATTCTTGTACCTGAAATGTCTTTTTTGTTAGGTACATGTATTTATCCTTTTTGACTCTTCATCACTTGACATGCTGTGCATGCTTATCAGGCTATAGAAAGCCCCTAGTTTTTGCAAACACATGTTATATGAAATAAATTAGCTAGTTTACCGAAATAAATACACTGACAGATATTTTAAGGGCAAAACTTGAAATAATGGGAAAAATATTAAAAATTGATCGTTTTTCCTGTACTTCTTAAAAAATTTAGCACACGAACCTACATTTTTTCTTCATGTATACAAACATAAAGGTAATATGAATATTTTGTTAAAATTTTGGAACTTTGTATTTAAAAGAAAGGGTTGAATTTAAAAAAATACGTCCGTGGGTGATACATTTTCCCGTACTTTTTTCAGTACTGTATTTAACTGGTCAATTCTGAAGTTGGGATGTACAATATTATATTAAATTTGCCAAAATACCAAAAAATGATAAATTGTTATATGCCAGTATACAATGTAACAGCTTACATGACTTACAATGACTTTATAACACCATACATCCTCTCATGATGATACACCCACAAATAACAGAATAGAGGAAATCATGGGGAAACACATTGGGTACAATGTGGAGTTTATTTGTCACATAACTTATTCCAGATCTCATTTTCTTATAGACATTGTGTATTACATTGTCCTTAAATTGATCTTTAGGTCAAATGTCAAGGATATATGAAGATAACATGCAACTCTGTTGCAAAACTTGACTTGTACCACAGGTCTACAAAAATTTCAATGACGAGCTTTGCATGTAAAATAAGCTTAATGGTACATTACAAAAGTTTCACCTTGAGGTAAAAGTTCAAGATCAAATATGAAGGTCATTTTATTATTTAACTTATTGTATTATCTTGATTGATGATCAACAAATTAAAATCATACCACAAAGAATAAAATAGCTATGATCTTGCCTTTCTATGTGTGAATTTAGCATAAATCTGACCTTGAAGACAAAGGTCAAGGTCATATGATGGTACCTTTGAAACTTTATGAGGGTTTAAATGTCAGGTTGCTGTTTATAGCTGTTAAGGTATGCTTGTAATTCCCCTTTTAATAAACACTATACAGTAAGACTAATCTTACATGGAATATCAAGAGATAAAACTTTGAAATAAAGGTCAAAAATGTAAATTTTGTGGAGTTTCTTTCTGTCTTTTTCTTAAAAGCACGGTGACCCCGTATAAATGTTATAGAAATTTAATTTACCATATATATTGAAAGTAATTTTATACATTTGAAAAAATTGACATCACTTTTTAACATATTTTGGTTCATTTCAAAAATGTTGCCCCTATGGTTATTTTCCTGGTAGTTTGCCATGCTTCTAACCTAAATTTTTTGAGTTTTATCTCATATATATGTATGCAAAAAATAATATTTAGCTGTTTTGTTCTTAAATTAGATATAATCTTTAAACAATTAATTACTTAATATTTAATTTAGCTTATTATTAAGTTAGTTTTAACGAATAATTGTCAATGACACCTAAAAATTCTGCCAAAAATAGAATTTTCACAATTTTAAAGGGTCCTTTGTTTGGTGAGGGATATCTCGAAAACGAATTCGGTAAGACTAGTTTTAAACATTGTTGATAAAAAGTATTATGATTGAAGACCTTTATAAAACCCATTTTGGAAAAAATGACCTCACTTTGAAATTGACCCTCCTACATCCTTAATACTTGTCTTCTGGAGTTTTCTTGCATTAATATAAATAGCGTAATTTTCACTGTATTAATTTGATGTGTAATTATTATTAATGGCCAAGTTCTAATGTATTTCAAGTCATTGGTTAATAATATTGTCAGTGGTTGATCCGAAGGGGAGCACCCGGCGCGGCCCCTTAAGCTTCGACTAAACATTGCTTTGACATATTTAACAGTGTTTGCTGTTGAAAATAACACACATTAGATTAATCTTTATGGTCAATTTCAGAAGCCGGAAATTATATTTATACATGCATGTACGCGGACTGTTCTCTGTATTAAAATTAATGTGTAAATGTTAATAAATGGCGAAGTTCTATTGACTTTACAGTGAAAGGTTAATAATAATGTCAGTGGCGGATCGAAGTGGGGCGCCGACTAAACTTCTAGAAAATCAGTAAAACGATATTCCGAATTTTTATTTAAAATTCAAAATTGGTTCAAATGTCATAATATCTTCCCCATGACCCCCACCTGGGTTAAGAGTCCCCTAGACAATTCGCGCTTATTCTTGGAGCTGCGCCCGATTGTATAGACAAGAGAATTTTATTAAACCAATCATGTTGCCCAATACTGAGCAAAATATATAATTATCAAAAAGAAAACATATCACATTAATGCATTATTGAAAAGTGATTATTGATCAGCATAAAAAAGAACAATAAATGAAATGAAGAAATAAACTTAATTCAATGATACTGGAAACATTAACACTATGTTTATATACAAAACGATTAATTCTTATAGAAAATCTACATCGTTTGTTGTTGTATAAAAGGAGGGTCTGGGTCTTTCAGCTAACTTGAAGTAAATTATAATGTTTTGGTTTAATCCTGGGTTTTTTATATTTACCAGTTTGGTCTTGTAAAGGTGTAGTTTATTTTGTTGTCCACTGATTTTGGGAAATTTAACGGTAATTCGGTTTGTATCCTCAATGTTGTTCTTTCTGAATCTTTCATTTTATAATTCGTGTGTGCGCAGACAATTTCGAAGTTAAAATGCTATTTTTCTATTTGACAAAAAATAATAGTTTTAGACTGAAACCATCTGCAATCATTAAAATGTGATCTTCACTACTCTTGTATGCAGCTTTCAAAACCGCGAGTATTCTTCCGGCTATCAATGTTAATAACGGAAAGACGGAAGCTAAAGATACAAAATTAGGAAAAAACAGATTATCAAAATTGTATTTTGACATGAATAATCTATCGGAAATGTTAAATTTTCTTATTCAAAAAACAATTGGCAACATTCTTTTATTTGTATTATCACTACCGTTTGCATGATCGCTTTTCATAAAATCCATTCAAATAGTTCAAGAACATTTTAATTCACTATTTAACAGAGAGAAAGCCAAAGTTAATCAAAAGATACGGAGACGTTAACCATATAAAAATTCCTCGAAACTATGAACATTTTTAATATGTAGTAATATTCATGTTTTGTTGCTGTGTATTTTCATATTAAGTTCTATTTTTAAATTAAAAGGCAAACATTTGTCTTAATTAACATTAGGATAAGACAAATAATAAATTATAAATAACAACTATGCAGAACAAACACAGAAGACTAAAGTTTATCAAAATAAGCCCCACCAACAGGCTGGAATTGATCGAAGTGCCACAGGAGGTACTATTGAACATATGACACTTGAGGCAATTTTATGAATAAGGCGAAAGCACTGGAAATAGACGACGAGAGTGATAACAGATGCTGTGCCGTCAGGAAAACACACAGTATATATTAACCGCTTCTAAAAGAGACCATACAGCATCCGAACAAATTATTTAATACGTTTGTCATGTAAGCAGCAAACATCTATCCATCAATACAAGCCCTAGACTACTGCACACATTAAAATATAATAACTCAAAATGCGGCAAACCAAAAAATATCTGAATTGTGGTGTATTTGTTATCCAACCTACACCACAAGATGGAGCTCCGTCATATTTAAGACATTTTCAAGACAAAGGGAACAAAAACGCCATACTTATAAATTTTGTTTTGAATACTTTATTTCTAGATAGAAACACCAGCTTTCTCTGCCTTTTTTTATTTCGTCGATCGTTTGAATACTTTATTTCTAGGTAGAATCACCAGCTTTCTCTGCCTTTTCTTTTATTGCTTCGATCTCTTTCTGAAATTAAAACAATAAAACAGTTACATTACAACTTTTGCTTTAATCTAAAGTTTTATTTTTTTTGTTTAATGTTGTATTATCAAGGTCTAAATCACTAGATTTTTAAACATTTTGCATAGGGTGAATGCCTCGCGGGTTTAGATATAGCCTAAGTTAAAAAGGATTCTGTTATCAACTAATGTTTTAGAATATATTCTAATGAAATATTAAGGGCAGTAATTTTCAATGCAAAACTTTATTTGTTATCGTACTAGTTGTAGCTTGATTGCAAAATTATAACTTTTGGTAGTACTTAGGATACGTTAACAACCTGGGAGGTGCTAGTTCCATCCTTTTTGTAGTACCTAGGATACCTTAACAACCTGAGAGGTGCTAGTTGCATCCTTTTGGTAATACCTAGGATACATTAACAACCTGAGAGGTGCTAGTAACATCCTTTTGGTAGTAACTAGGATACATTAACAACCTGTGAGGTGCTAGTTACATCCTTTTGGTAGTACCTTGGATACATTAACAACGTGTGAGGTGCTAGTTACATCTTTCATTTGTGCAAAATATACGTGTGTCTATCTCATTTGAGTATTTATATTTATAGCCTTGAAAACAAGTTTACAGAAAAAAACGCTTTGAAAGCTACTAATTTAATCTGTTTATTATATGTCATTATCTAAGAAATCGTACGGATGTAAATACTATTTTATTACACGAAAAAATAGTATAATGATCATTAATTCGTTTTGTTTTCACATGAGCCCACGGTTTATACATTTTATATGCCATTATTTCACCATTATTTCAGTATACATAGGTGCATAAAGAGCATTTTGTGTTCTAGTACAAAAACTCAATGAATTGATATTTGCCGTCTAATAAAAATATCGGAACCAGAGATAGCACATTTACAAGATCTTTACACATTCAGTCCCAGAATTAGATGTAAGATAGCGTTAATCTGCTATAATTGTAGCAGAAATATATATAAATTTGTTTTTAAATAACGACACCAACACCAAGTTGTGCGGATTTTGAAACTTTAAAGTTTAAAATATTTTTTTTCACCGATTCAAAATTTATTATACATGTACTATACATTAATTAATCTTACCTCTATGCAACGACTTGGCATAGCTTTTATTTGCTCATCGATTGACAATTTTAAATCACCTGCAATCAAAAAATACAAACAGACACATGTAAATCTATAAACATGACAAATATAATTTATTAAGGCGTTCCACATTAACATAACATAATTGGTTGCCATAGTAACGCATGGGTAACCCTGTTACATTTGAAAATGTCAAATAAGAAATATGTATATAATTTTTTTTCAAAGATAAGCATTGCTATTAAAAGCAAATT
This sequence comes from Limnoperna fortunei, assembly GCA_944474755.1. Classification (NCBI taxonomy): domain Eukaryota; kingdom Metazoa; phylum Mollusca; class Bivalvia; order Mytilida; family Modiolidae; genus Limnoperna; species Limnoperna fortunei. The sequence goes on along the minus strand of OX104116.1, from coordinate 12,981,150 downwards.
ATTCATGTTCCATCGATTTCTACGGATTTCTTAGTACAGATTAATTATACCTGTACGATATCGTTGTTACTTACAATAAATATAACAAAAATTAAACTGCCATTTGTTCTGAGAACAAATGAGAAGGTCTTTCCCACTGTTCTTCTAAAGTTAGAAAAGTTAGGTGATGCTATGGGGTTTTGTGTCTTACTATAGCACAAAATGTCACTTCCAGTCATAAAAAATGCATTATTTGAGTAAAGAGAGTGGTCGCGAGCCAAAAAATATATGGTTGTTAAGGACTTTCATTCCATTTCTAGGGACAAAATGCCACTTCCGGTCATGATATGACATATTTCAGTACATTACATCATTCTGATTCTAAAAATATATGGTTGCTAACGACTTTTTATAACAGTCACCTTGTTGCTATGGTATGACCTTTGACCTTGGCTCAAATTGAAGCTTTTTTCATACTGATCACTTTAAACCATATGTTTACTATATTATCTCTAACCGTTTTCAAGTTTTAACCAAAAAACCGATTAAACGAAACGCGTCAAGGGCAGTAACTCGAAAATGGTTCATCGCACAGCTTTGGGTCAAATGTACCAAATGAAGGTCTGAATACGAGGAGCATTAGGATGTCACTTAGGATCAATGGTGGTGGTCCCAAGTCTCTAGGACTTACGGTTTTTGAGAAAAAAATTTTGACGCGTTGCGACATTTTTCAGGTCAAAAACACGAAAACAGAAGTCGATTGGAAAAAAAAAATGTGCAAGACAAATCATCGCTATAGGTCCAGCGACATTTTTTACACTTCAGATTTTAAGAATCGATTACGGTTTCTGAGTTTATCTGCTAACAAGGGTTTACAGTGTTGGGGCAGATAACTCTGTTACTAAAAATAGATCGGTTTCACAGGGTGAACTGAGTCATCTGCCAGTATGACCGATTAATGGTACCAAGTATCAAAATGGTATGTCGCGACACTTTTTAGCAACTGATGGCGGAAAAAAAATCATAAGAAAGGTAAGAAGGTCTTCACACTGTAGTGGGAAAGACCTTAATAACTTGCATGTGTAGCAACAAATTTAATAACGATAAAACCACTCTCCAGCACAGAGAACATAACTGGTTCCCAGATATAACCTCTGCCACACGTCATCCCCTACATTTGTCATCTGCCCGTGACGTTTGTAAACAAAGAATGCTGCTTATAAAATAAGACACGTAGGAGAATCCTTTGCACGGAGATAAAAAAGCTATATAATGTTCGATTATACACATATTGCCGGTAATTGAGAATGTTACGTCAGAATATCTCACGAAGTATATATATCACACGAGACATAGTCGAGGTGTATATATATTGAGTGTGATATTCAAACGTAGCACCCTCTACCGCTGGTGTGTTATTTTATACTGAATACACTTTTCAATATATTTGCGGTTCGCAATATCAGGTCAAGAGGGTGTCATATCGAGAAGAGTGTGATATATCGGGTTGATTTGTCGTTGTGATATATCGTTGTCTAGAATGTGTAGTAAGTACAGAAAAGATTGGTTTTTGTTTGTTTGAATATTGTTTAACGCCACTTTCAGCAATTTTTGTCGGTAGGAAAACTGGCAATCCTTCTCAATTAAGATTGGAGTCGAGTACACCCTGCATGCAGTGAGAATGGAACGCGCAATCTTAGTGTTGACAGACCACGTGATCCATAGTAAACGAACTGCCTTAACCACTCGGCCACCGAACACCCCATATAAAAGATTGGAATAACTCGTAGATTTTTGTATAGAACACGTGACAGAACTGCAAACATTAAAGACTAAAATAGTTCGTTTACACCATGTGTACATACCATTTTTGTCATAACGAGCAAAATGAGCAATCAAGTTAGGATCGGAACTGTCGACTTTTGCAGCTGTCGCAAATTCTTCCAAATCCAGGTAGCCATCGCTATTAGCATCAAATTTTTCGATGCCACATGGAAGAGCTAAATTGTCTTTACCCTAAAAATATTTTAAAATGATGTCATTGATTTCTAAATTAATTTTGTAAAAAAATAAAATAATACAATAAAATAAAACATCTCACTCGTACATGCAATTTATTATATAATTTACTATTCGCACATTTAAACAGTTGAGTCACTTCAGATACAATTGATGATATATGTATTATTCGTAAAATTTGATACATATATTAGAATATTTACAGTATCTCGTTTGCCTCTCCACCATAACAATCCATGCACGTCTTCAACTATTGTTGTTATCAAAAGAACCATAATGATAATGGGAATACAGCCTCCCTACAATTCAAATACAAATATATAACTTGTGTTACTGTAAAGACATCACAAGACCAGCAACTTATTAAAAAGTATCAAATTATTTAAATGATGCAATAATACCATTTTCGTAATAACTGTGATACAGTTTCCGACTATCTAACATTTCTATCAAATGAAGTTATTATATAGTACTGTAAATGATAAACACAATGAATTATGATTCAGACTATGGTTTGATATATCTGTTTCGAAAACGTATTAATTGGTGATTGAAATATCATACAAATTCTATATCACACAAAACATGCTACATGCTCGTTCAAAATTGTAATCTTCAATAGGTATACACGAGGGATTATGTTATAACATTTGTAGTTTTAAGAAAAAAATACTATACATAAAGACGAAGACCTTTAAAGTATTGATTTCAATATTTGTAGCATTTTAGCCACATTTTCATTCTTTCTATACAGCATTTTAAGAAACTTTTTAGAAATTCTTGTTATGAAATACATTAATATATTGTGTTCCTTATTCTGAAACATAGCAGGAGTTATTAATGCAATATAAAATAAAATGTAGCAAACAGTATTATATATTACGTGCTCAAAATCTGCTTATTGATGCTGATCTGTTTAGTTTTTCTATCGTCCGACTGTTGGTATAGGATACCGTCACCAAGTGAATTTAAAAAACCCTCAATAAATAATTTGAAAATTGAGGAAAATAATGTGTCAAATATATTTATCCTAAATTAAGAAGATTCGATTGAAGATATTTATTATTTGTCAATTCAAGGATGACATTCGTGTGATTTCACCAACTTAAGAGGCACGACATGTGACCACTTGGAATGCAGCTACAATGTAAGGGTGCTCCTCGGAAGTAATGTCAGGAATCATACAATGTGCGGTGCTCATATTTAAGCTGCGCCTATATTCTTATTAAAGTGTATTGTTAACATCTGCTTTGATCAGAACTAATGTCCTCCCCTCACCTCCTTCTTTTGATACAAAACTTTACTCAAACATATACATAAAAATTTTAAGCTGATTTGCATGACATTTTATTATATTAACAGAAAAGAAGATGGAAGCAAAACAATACAGGTTAATATATATGTAATATTTAATAAAAGACATACCTGTTTACTAGCCATGGTTGAAACTCAAACACAACTTGGTTTTTTTATGATAGCAATAGGTTTACTGTATGCTAATCTGTAAATCTATGAACAACCCGATGCTCTTTTCCAATGTTTTATATAGTATCCTCAGGAAACAGTGTGATAGTTAGTCATAATGGTAGGATGACAAATTTGTTTAGGGAAACGTTTTTCCGTCCGTGTACGTGGCAAAAAGTTTTTAGTTTCCTTAGATTAGTATACAGGTAAAAATTATTATATTATAAAATTATTCACATAAATTCGGAATATAATTTTGTATATAGCCATGGCCATAAATACAACGTTTAAACGTTACCCATATATAGTTCTATTCAATCGTAAGACTAGGCAATTAGTGTCTTTCATTAATTGCTTCACAGTAGCCTCGAATAGAATCCTTGTTATGTTTTACTGATTATGAATGCGTAACCTTATGAGGAAGAGCTAACAAAAAATTTCACCTTCAACTTAACACTATTTTTTCTACAGAATGGAACAAAATAGGTGAAATATAAAATAAATGTGACGTCGAGGATCTAGTTTGATTGTACGTTAATTTACTGATACATGTATTTATGCCTGGACGCAGAGATCGCCATAATTTCAGCCTTTAACCCTTCAAGTTTCTTTTACACTACTTTTGTTAGCAACAATGCGGATTGTCGTGAATAAGCCCTGATATTTCAAGGATGTTTCTAATAATCGCAGAATATCAAGGTTAATAATTCCAGTAATGACAGACAGATGCTTGCTTGACAGTTTAGTGGTAAAGTTTAGTATACGCAACCATGTTTTTACGCTAAAATCATCACGAATAGATTTGTACTACCCGCCCATCATTTGAAAACAACAATCATATTCTGAGATTAAAAAAAATACATCATGCCTTAACGGTATCGGTTTTCTTTTCAAATATGAGATTCCATTTTAAAATGTGTATTTCATTAATAATTGATGTTGAATGTGATAAAAACGTCGAATCGTCAAATAAAAAAATGTAAGTTTGGCGCTAGACGTGAATAAACCAGTCAAATAATTGATCAATACCTGCACGTAGTACGTACGACGTAAATAAATAAACCAGTCAAACAATTGATCAATACCTGCACGTAGTACGTAAGACGTAAATGAATAAACCAATCAATAAATAATAATCAACCACTCGTCAGTATTTAAAGAGGGTGGACACAATTAGTCATGCAATTATCGATCTGAAGTGTCAAGCGTTTCTGATATTATGTATCTACATGAAGAAAACAGGAATATACAAAAAATAATGGTTGCCTGCCGTTACTACCTTTTAAATAATGTTACAATAACGGTGCACTCGGCACATAGCATAACGTTACATTTCTCCGATAATTTACGCATAATTAAAGTGTACATGTACAGGTCTCATTGATTAGTTGTGTCTCTTGATTACAATGTGTGCACACGACCTACAACCTAACGGTACATTACGTATAGTCAATGTATACATGTACCGGGCTCATTGATGTCCGTTTGTGTCTGTTCACTACAACACTGCATGTGGGTTTACCTCAATATACATTACTCAAGAGACTCATATGGATAAATTTGATTCGATATTAAACAACATTTCCAAAACTTTTGTGCAACTTTACCAGTGATCCCCTATTGACGTTAACTTATTGTCAACTGTACCATTCATTTCATTCATTCAAACTTTCAACATGTTAAACACATCATCCTTATACCGATTTTCCAAATTTTTAAGGAACAACAAACAATAACCACTCCCCCAGAGTAATTCGAACAATTATGTCACTGCGGTCAATTTTATTCCATTGATGTTTTGCATGAATATTTTTTTTTCATTATTGAGTCGAATACTAGTATATGATTTCAAAACCATACAATTTGTTGATAGTAAGGGTACCATATTTATGTAGTGAAATAAAAAGGAAAAGTGTTGTAAAATTGGTATTTTCATTTATTACTGGGTTGTTATTTGTCTGATAGCTCCGATTGGTTAAAATTTTTATAAAAGGTTGCAAGCATACATGGTTGCTATACTTAATTCTAAAAACAAAACCACTAGGTAAGTCGGAAACTGATACCGTTTTGTTCTTAACATAGGACGGGGACTTTTCTTTTTATATGGGTATTTTATCTTAGCAAACGAATTAATTCGTAACAAACCATTCGCCGAATTTCGTTTTCTGTTTTGAAATAAACACTATGTGTATTGATACTTGACATAAAATTACACTGTTTTGTTTCTGTGTCATAATCATGTAATAAAACACTTACTGATTTTTAAGTAGGTTGCTATCTTTTTATCAATCCTCAAAATGAATATTCACCATTTTGTCGTGTTGACAGCAACGTAGCTCAAAGTCAATAAATGTATAATAAAGCATGTATTGTATCTGAGGCAGTAGCACTGGTTCGAGATCAGCACTATAGACCCGAGCATCCGAGGCAACGCAGAGAGTCTATACAGCTGCGTGAGACCCAATACGACTGCATGAAGACATAGTACATGCTTTATTTGAAATTGCCCATTTTTGGTATTTTTTTAACAAATGACAACCCATTTATCTGACATGGTTGATTGACATAATAAACAGAACAACACGCAATAGACTGAACATCGTGGTCAATTTCAGAAACCGGAAATTATATTAATACTTGTCCTCTGGATTATTCTTGTATTAAAATAAACACGGTAATTTTCACTGTATTTATTTGATGTGTAATTATTATTATTGGCCAAGTTCTAGTCATTGGTTAATAATATTGTCAGTGGCGGATCCGAAGGGGGAACACCCGGCGCGGCCCTTTAAGCTTCGACTAAACATTGCTTTGACATATCTAACAGTGTTTGCTGTTGAAAATAACACACCTTACATTGATCTTTAATGTAAGGTGTCAGAAGCCGAAAATTATATTTATACATGCATTAAAATTAATGTGTAAATATTATAAAATGGCGAAGTTTTAATGACTTTAAAGTCAAAGGTTAATAATAATGTCAGTGGCGGATCGAAGTAAGGCCACCTAAACTTCGACAAAACAGTAAAACGATATGCCGAATTTTAATAGAAAATTTAATCAAAATTGGTTCAAATATCATAAAATCTTCCCAATGACCCGCACCTGGGTTCAGAGTCCCTTAGACCCTTCGCGCTAATTCTTTGATCTGCACCTGATTGTATAGAAAAGAGAATTTTATTAGACCAATCATGTTGCCCAATACTTAGCAAAATGTATAATTATCAGAAAGAAAACACATCAAATAATGCATTATTAAAAAGTGATTATTGATCAGCGTAAAAGAGAACAAATAAATGAAATAAAGAAATAAACTAAATTCAAGGATACTGTTAACAATAACACTATGTTTATATACAAAACGATTAATTCTAATAGAAAATATACCTCGTTTGTTGTTGTAAAAAAGGAGGGTCTGGGGTTTTCAGCTAACTTGAATTTTTGAAACCTTTAAGCGTTACAAATAAATCTTTTTATAAAAAAATTTGCAAACTTGTTCATCATCAGATGAGTGGAGCTATATAAATTGGCTTTCATTCATTAATTTCAGATATGTTTTTATATTTAAGATAATTTGTATATGTATATAGTATATGTTTATAGGCCAGAGGTATTTATGGAGGAAATCGGTTTTTATCTTCTACTCTTTTGGCATAACTTGCATATTCTATTTTCTATATCGGCCTGTTTTAGGTCATGTGAACAGTGATCTAAGTTTGCATGTAATTTGTCGCTTGGAATTAAACTGAAGATTTAAATAATTTCAAATTAAAATATATATACATTACTATCAAACATAGAATTTTATAATGTTTTAATATTAACTTACGTGTAGTAAGTTCACAGTGCGGACAGAGGCCTAGGTGGACGAGTGGTTAGGTAATTAATCATTCAATATTTAAAACATGCATGCCACCACTGAGGTTGCGGGTTCGAATCTCTACAGTCTGCTTAACTACAATCGTAACTCGTAAGGAATTGCCAGTTTTCGTACCGACGGTATGAGTTTTCTACGGGTACTCCGACTTCCTTCTCCAATAAAAACTGGATGCGAAGCTGGCGTTAAACACCATTCAAACAATTTAAAAGAACAAGAAGAAGGTTTTGTCTTGTTCCACAAAATCACTTCTGTGATCAGAGCAAAAATTATATTATAAAATCATTAAAGGTTACCATACGGAACGGTGATACCATCTTAAAACTGTTGGACCGATTCGTCAATTGTACTAGTACAATGGCTATATAGGTATGACGTAGTTCCAATTTCTTTTTATTGTTAATTTTACTTCAGTTGTTTACAGTAACTTATTGCATATATGTGCACAAAACAACTTATTGCAATTGTGAATAGAAATTTAGATAGAGAAATTACATATAAATCAAATATAGAGGGTGTGCAATTTTCACGGTGATGGTGGTATCTTGCGCTTAATTGGATATATGTTAGTATCGATTTTGGAGGATTTCAGCAGGCAATCGGAATTCCCATGGGTACAAACTGTGCCACACTCCTTGCCGATCTGTTCCTGTACTAAAATCGCTAAAATGTACTTAACCACGGGTAGAAATGTTATATCAGTAAAATGAGTATTTTTGGAAAGCCTCAATGCTAAAATGTTTAAATAATGCACATTAAACAAATGCACACTTTTTTTTTATCATACCTTGTGTAACGATTAAGTCTATATTTTAACTAGGTATTTTTCTTATTACGGCATTGTATATATACATGAATGTCAGATTAAAAGCTTATTAATCGTAGTTGATGTATCAGAGTTGTACAGAAACAGTTTCTTATTAAATTTAATACAACATGATACGTTTTTACAAGAAATATTACTAAATCAACAAACCTTAGAATCATGTTTACACCTACTTCAAATCGGATGACGTTAGGGGAAAGAAATGATATTCTGACGTATAATTTTAGTTTGGGAACATTTATTAAATATTTTACGGAGATTATAGTAACGGATTTAGAATCAAACACCATTTATCAATGATTTCAAGAAAATTATTCACAAAAGATTGTCTTTAATGGATAAATCGACGTGCAGGAATAGTTGTCTATCTGGTAATTATCACGAAAAATTAGCTCTTTTTGGATAACACACAGCAAATCCCGTTATGTAGGTTAGATTCTTTTTTGCGACTGTAGTTTATCAAGAAGTTTGACGGTCAATCTTTCGAAACGTCATTCTTATGGTTATTACATATTTTACCTCAAAAATAGAATAGCTTTAAATGAGTAACCTGCCCTAATACACTAATTTTATAATTGAAATAATCGATAGGTTTTGATGGCATTAAAAATTATGACGGAGCTTGTGTTCCGTTTGGAAGTAATGATTGAAAATTTTATGTTTTAAATTATATGTTACTATACGACGTGCAGCTAATTTAGTTGACTGCTACTTTTATCTGTATACGTGCTGTTAAATTAGTGGAATGCTACTGTGACCTGTAGCCGTGTAACTTAGTTAGTAGACGGCTACTGCTATCTGTTGTCGTGCAGATAAGTTAGTGGACTGTTGCTATGATCTGTAGCCGTCTAGCTAAGTAAGTTGACTGCTATTGTGGTCTGTAGGCGTGCAGCTAATTTAGTTCGATGCAACGTTGATATGTACATGGTCCTGTTAAGTTATAGGAATGCTACTGTGAACTGTAGCCGTTCGGTTAAGTAAGTTGCCTGCTACTGCGATCTGTAGCCGTGGATCTAAATAAGCGGACTGTTGCTGTGTTTTGCAGCCTTCTAGCTAGGTTAGTGGAATGCTACTGTGATCTGTAGCCGTGCAGCTAAGATAGTGGATTCTAACTGTGACACCTAGCTGTGCAGCTAAGCTAGTGGACTGTTGTGATCTGTATCCGTCTAGCTAAGTTATTGGACTGCTACTGTGATGTTTATCCGTGCAGCTAAGTTATTGGACTGTTGCTATGATCTGTAGCCGTCTAGCTAAGTAAGTGGGCTTCTATTGTGATCTAAAATTAGGCTACTGACGTACAGCGACACTACCTACTGCAAAAGTAATCTGGGTAAATATGAGGTCAACATAGGCGCAATAGTTATATGTAGAATCCAGCACAAATACACAGAAGAAGATATCACCAAAAAAACGACAACAGAAAGACAAATAACTAAAATTATCGTAAAATTTCACCTGTAGCTAGATATATTGTGTCATAGAGTTAAACAATTTCCGTTTCGGTGACTGTTTGATGACCTTATCCTAACGAACTTAAGGCCTCAGTGGACGAGTAGTTGCGGTAGTTAGTCATCTACTAATGACCACCCCATTCCTAATTTAAAAGGATTGCCAGACTTCTTGCCAGAACAAATAACAGACAGAAGAAAGTGGTGACAATATTGTTTAAAAAAAACAAACTAATGAACTTTAGATTAAAGGCAAACCACATGCAAATATCCTTTTTTACAACTATCTTACATAATTGTTTTACGTAATGGAGATAGGTTTGCGTAAAGCTGAATATTAAGACTCTATACAGATATAATTAGAAATATTTTTGCCAGTTTATATATTGTTTTAATAAAATTCCTGTCATTAAAATTAAACAGTTGCTTGCCTAACTATTATAAATTGCATCGAATATTTTCAAAATTTGTAAAATTCTAAATGATGAAGAATTACGGAAAATGAGTATACATGCAGGCCGAAATTAGTAAGTTATCGTATGAGTAGCCCGACGACTGTCGTTTTAGTAGCACTGCCTATTTCACTACCTGATGTTTTTTTAGTTCGAGTTCCTCATTATTTGGTTTTTGTTCCTTTTTATCTTTTTCTTTGTGTAGTTTGTCTCAATAGGAATTTTATCACTGTCCTACGGTTTTCAAATTTTCTTGAGCGTTCGGTTTTTTTTTTCATTTTACTTTTGAGCTAGTGGAATATCGTATGATATATAATTATTGAAATATGTTAACTCGACCCATCTGACACTATTAGAAAACATATTATAGCAAAAGTCGCTGCATCAATATAAAGGCTTTCCTGTCAGTTAATTACTACGTTGTTCTTCATTTAAAGTATATTGCGTTTAAAATTAAGATTTGATTTGTAAAAAAATAACGAATATTAACAGAAATGGTCAGTCAGATGTCGTTCAATGACTTATTATTCGCTTACCATTCGGTTACCAATCAGTTATAGTACGTTATTGTTACAATAACAACGTTCTTGTTTCAATCTTTCAATCTTGTGATTGGATGACACAACCGTTATGCAAACCCTAGTGTAAATCGTATTCTCTTTTCAATTTTCTTTGTTTAAATATTACTCATAATGATTCGAAATTGCATTCTTCTGCCATGTGTTAATGCATGTTTTGTGTTTCAACTCTGGATTCTTATTCTTGGCACCATGTGAATTTGTACTTTATTTTGTTATGCACCGATTTAGGTATGTCACCGCTAATTTGACCTTTAATTTATATACTGACTGTTGTACTGTCTATATCTTTTTTGAATCTTGCCATGTAATCGTTCATTATAATTCATCAATAATTTTGATCTTGATAAAAATTTAAAAAAACGTGATTAAGACAAAACACATTAGCAACAATGGGCCTCGGTGTACTTCGTTTACTATTGATGATCTGGTCTGTCAGCACTGAGGTTGCGTGTTTGAGTCTCATTTCGCGTAGGGTGCGCTCGACTTTCATCTTATTTGACAGAGGATTGACAGTTTTCCTATCGAAGGTGAGGTGTTTCTAAGGGTAGTCCGGCATCCTCCACAAATAAAACTGGACGCCATGATATAGCCGAATAATTGCTGAATGGCGTTAAAAACCATTAAAAAACACAAACAAAATATTTGCACACTTTCATCATGAGGTTTTTTTTTAAATAAAGGTTGAAGCGAACGGATAACAGCAGATATAGAAGTCGAAAAAACAGCTTAGCAAACCTGTATTTACAGGAACTTGATTAATTAGTCGGAAATGTAAACACAATATAATTTGTATTGTCACTTCCGTTTGCCTGTTCGCTATTGAGTTAAATATCACATGGGAAAGTTTAAAATAAAATCAAGCAATACCGAGATTTCAAAATCCAAATGCACCAACACAAGCAAAGAAAAACAAAACATAACAAACAAATAGACAACACAAACCACTCTGAAGAAAGCAGTTATATCAGGTGTTCCAGAAAGGCAAATATATCTTGCTTCCATAGTGACACACGTTGTGTTACGTATTAAAAATTGGTGTGAGGTCACCCGTTTTCTAAACAGCTCTTGCTCATTTATGCGTGGATTTTGCTTCAAATTCAGATAGCTAAGATTAAAAACGAAGTTCACACAAAATTTGTAAAATGATAATTCTTAAATCCTTCTTCTATCATTTTGAAAACAAAATCACTTTCATGTATCACTTTTTATGTGTTGTGCATTTTGTGAGATATTTGCATGTATTTGCGAATTTGTGTTTACGTGATACTTCATCATTCGTCAATCATTAAATCCCTAACAATTTTACAATAACCACAACTAAACACATTCTGGAAGAAACAGAATGCAAAAAATTTAGCAAAATTATGCTATTTGTTGGGTCTTTTAGTGTTTTGTACCACTACGTCATTAAGTCGCCGACCACGAAGTGTCGGGCGACTTATTGTTTTTACTCCGTTTCTTATTATTATTATTATTATTATTTTCATATTTCTTATGTTTTCCTTTTTCCCCTCGCAATGTTGTCCGCTCGTTTTCTCACTCATCTTTTAACCGATCGAAATGAAACTTGGCCAACTGAAAGCTCATGTTATGAAGTTGTGCTCTTGACTTTTAGTTCCCTCTACTCGGTCAAAAGTGCGGAACGGGAGGCGACTTCAACGTTTCGGGAAACGTAAATTTTAATTTTTCTTTCTTTTTATAACATTTCGGACTCTCGACTGGGTATCAGTTGAAGTCTAAATTAGATGGTTTGCAACTACGTATACTTAAGTTTTATTTTAGTGCACTTATGCAGTTTTCAATTCTTTCACATGCTTTACCATAAAAGGTTACTTTAATGAATACGTAAAAATAATTTCCTCTGCTTTATACTATTTATTGGTTAAATTACGGTAATGAAATTGTCAGCTGTGTTGTTATGAACAATGCCTTAGACAGCCATTTGACCATATTCTAGAAGTTATTATCCTAGTAAGGAGAGCTATTTAATTTCCCTTGTCATCTTACATTCCACCCTATTTTTATATTTGAAAAATTATATGTTCGGTTCCCGTTACTTATTGGAATTGATTTAGCTTTGTTTTGTTATTTGATTTGTTCTCATTATCAATATATAGTCATTAATCTATATAAACGCAACATTTTGCAAAATTGGTGATTCGGACAAGAATACTGTATTTGTTTTCAGAATCGTCGCAAGGATTCACATGTGCATGTCGTATTTATAGTTGAAGTAAATAATAATGTTTTGGTTTAATTCCGGGTTTTTTATATTAACTGACATTAGTCAGTGATAACAGTTTTGACTGAAAAAGTGTGTTGCTGGAATAGTATTTCCGAGGTTTGCCGAACTTTACCGAGGTCCGCTCCATTAAAAATCAAAAGATATCCAGGGCACCAGCTATGATCACATGGTCAATTGTTGTCCCCATACCTTAAATCATATTAAGAGACCAAATCCGTTTGTGTAAGCTCCTTCTTAATTGTGTAATAATTACATAAACACGTCACATTTAAAATTTAATTATAAATAGTTCCGTCGGGACAGTTGTTCATTCAAAACTAAGGATAATTTCTTATCGGTAAGAACTATTTTCATGTTTTACATACCAATGATATAATGAAGGCCTACGTCTCCGTAAAAATCGAAATGTCGTCATTAGAAATCTAACATGTGTTATACGTTAGCTATTCCTGTGTGTAGTTGCTATATGTTGTTTTTAAAGTTTGTCAGTTTCTTGGACTTTGATTTGTGAATTGTCTTTTTTGACGATTTCTTTGGTGCTCAGTATTTTGTTATTACCTTCGTTAATTAGTAGATCTATAGTATATAATGATTGTTATTCGGTGATTATTGGATACACCTATTACTGACTATAGTGGTGTATAATAACTAACCATTTACATCAACACACCAACTTACACACTACAATAATGAAAGCGAGATGTTTAGCATGCCATAAAACCTTGTTTTAACCCACCATTTTTTAATGCCTGTACCAAGTTAGGAACATTGTTGTATTTTTGGTTGTTGATTTTGGATTGTCTTTTTGACAGTTTCTTCGTGTTCGGTATTTTATTATTACTGTACCTTCATTTTCAAGAATGGTTTTGTTTACAATAGCACATTCCTTGCTTGTTTATTTACAGATCCTCTGACAATAGTTTACGACAGATGCATGTCCTATAATAACAAGAGGCTCTGACGGATTTTTTAACATATCAAAAAGAAAACTGCATTGTAAAGAAAAAATATCATATATGATTAAAGTTCAATAAAAAACAAACAACTTGAATAAATAGCCAACGTAGAAGTGTAACGTTACATGTAAAAATGCAATTATTATGTACATTATTCCTTGTATCATTTATACACTTTTTTACAGAAATATGTTAAGGGACTTTTTCTAAATCTCAAACATCCAATATATACTATTCTGTTGTTGTACTGCACAAGCTTGACAAAATATAATGACTGTACGTAATCAGCATACACAGTTTTATAATTAAAAAATAATAGCTTATAAATATTGAAATCAATACTTTAAAGGTCTTCGTCTTTCTGTATAGTAATTTTTTTCTTAAAACTACAAATGTTATAACATAATCCCTCGTGTATACCTATTGAAGATTGAAATTTGGAACGAGCATGTAGCATGCTTTGTTTGATATAGAATTTGTATGATATTTCAATCACCAATTAATACGTTTTCGAAACAGATGTATCAAACCATAGTCTACCATAATTCAGTGTGTTTATTATTTACAGCACTATATAATAACTTTATTTGATAGAAATGTTAACTAGTCGGAAACTGTATCACAGTTATTACGAAAATGGTATTGTTACATCATTTAAATAATTTGATACTTTTAAATAAGTTGCTGGTCTTGTGATGTCTTTAAAGTAACAAAAGTTATATATTTGTATTTGAATTGTAGGGAGGCTGTATTCCCATTATCATTATGGTTCTTTTGATAACAACAATAGTTGAAGACGTGCAAGGATGGCATTTTCTCTGGTCAGGGAAAAGCAAATGAGATACTGTAAATATTTTAACATATGTATCAAATTTTACGAAATAATACATATATCATCAATTGTATCTGAAGTGACTCAACTGTGTAAGTTGAACAAATGTGCGAATAGTAAATAATAAATTGTAAGTGACATGTTTTGCATGTACGAGTGAAATGTTTTATTTTATTGTATTATTTTATTTTTCTACAAAATTAATTTATGAATCAATGACATCATTTTAAAATATTTTTAGGGTAACGACATTTTAGCTCTTTCATGTGGCATCGAAAAATTTGATGCTAATAGCGATGGCTACCTGGATTTGGAAGAATTTGCGACAGCTGCAAAAGTCGACAGTTCCGATCCTAAATTGATTGCTCATTTTGCTCGCTATGGCAGAAATGGTATGTACACATGGTGTAAACGAACTTTGTTTTAGTCTTGTATGTTTGCAGATATGTGAATTGTTTTATAAAAAAATCAACGAGTTATTCCAATCTTTTCTATTGGGGCCTCAGTGGCCGAGTGGTTAAGGTACTTCGTCTACAATGGATCACTGGGTCTGTCAACACTTAGATTGCGCGTTCGATTCTCACTGCAGGCAGGGTGTACTCGACTCCAATCTTAATTGACAAGAATTGCCAGTTTTCCTACCAAAGGTCTGGCTTTTTCTCCGGGTACTCCGGCTTCCTTACCCCAATAAAAACTGGATGCCACGATATAGCTGAAAAATTGCTGCTATTGAGTGGCGTTAAACAATATTCAAACAAACAAAAACCAATCTTTTCCGTACTTACTACACATTCTAGACAACGATATAGCACAACGACAGATCAACCCGATATATCACACTCTTCTCGATATAACACCCTCTTGACCTGATATTGCGAACCGCAAATATATTGAAAAGTGTATTCAGTATAAAATAACACACCAGCAGTGGAGGGTGCTACGCCTGAATATCACACTCAATATATATACACCTCGACTATGTCTCGGGTGATATATTTACTTCGTGAGATATTCGGACGAAAAATTCTCAATTACCGACAATATGTGTATAATCGAACATTATACATGTATAGCTTTTTTAACACAATCTCCGTGCAAAGGATTCTCCTACCTGTATTATTTTATAAACATTATTCTTTGTTTATAAACGTCACGGGCAGACGACAAATGTAGACCTGCAATAAAAAGGGATGACGGGTGGCCGAGGTTATATCTGGGAACCAGTAATGTTCTCTATGCCGGAGAGTGGTTTTATCGTGATTAAATTTGTTGCTACACTTGCAAGTTATTTTTGTTATATTTATTGGAAGTAACACCGATATCGTACAGTATAATTAATCTTTACTAAGAAATCCTTAGCAATCAGTGGAACATAAATCATTTGCTCTTAATAGCAATGCTTCTCTTTGGAAAAGTGTCATACTTATTTTTTTTAGACATCTTCAAATGTAACAGGGTTACCCATGCGTTACCATGGCAACCATTTATGTTATGTTAATGTGGATCGTTTTAATAAATTATATTTGTCATATTTATAGATTTACATGTGTTTGATTGTATTTTTTAATTGTAGATGATTCAAAATTGTCAATTGTTGCACAGAGGTAAGATTAATTAATGTATAGTACATGTATTATAAATTTTGAATCGGTGAGAAAAAATATTTTAAACTTTAAAGTTTCAAATTCCGCACAACTTGGTTTTGGTGTCGTTATTTAAAGTCAAATTTATATATATATCTGCTACAATAACAGATTAATTCTATCTTACATCTAATTCTGTGACTGAATGTGTAAAGATCTTGTAAATGTACTGATCTCTGGTTCTGATATTTTTATTAGACGGCAAATATCAATTCATTGAGTTTTTGTACTTAAACACAAAATGCTCTTTATGCACCTATGTATACTGAAATAATGGTGAAATAATTGCATATAAAATAATGTTTAAACTGTGGACTCAGATGAAAACAAAACGAAATATTGATCATTATAGTATTTGTTAAATGTAATACAATAGTATTTACATCCGGACGATTTCTTAGATAATGATATATAATAAACAGAGTAAATTAGTAGCTTTCAAAGCGTTTTTTTCTGTAAACTTGTTTTCAAGGCTATAAATATAAATACTCAAATGAGATAGACACACGTATATTTTGCACAAATGAAAGATGCAACTAGCACCTCACAGGTTGTTAATGTATCCTAGTTATTACCAAAAGGATGTAACTAGCACCTCACAGGTTGTTAATGTATACTATGTACTACCAAAATGATGTAACTAGCACCTCACAGGTTGTTAATGTATCCTAGAAACTATCAAAAAGATGGAATAAACATCTCAGGTTGTTAATGTATCCTAGGTACTACCAAAAGGATGTAATAAGCACCTCACAGGTTGTTAATGTATCAAAGGTACTACCAAATGGATATAACTAGCACCTCACAGGTTGTTAATGTATCCTAGGTACTACCAAAAGGATGTAACTAGCACCTCACACGTTGTTAATGTATCCTAGGTACTACAAAAAGGATGTAATAAGCACCTCACAGGTTGTTAATGTATCAAAGGTACTACCAAATGGATATAACTAGCACCTCACAGGTTGTTAATGTATCCTAGGTACTACCAAAAGGATGTAACTAGCACCTCACACGTTGTTAATGTATCCTAGGTACTACCAAAAGGATGTAACTAGCACCTTACATGTTGTTAATGTATCTTAGGACTACAAAAAGGATGTAATTAGAACCTCACAGGTTGTTTATGTATCCTATGTACTAACAAAAGGATGTAACTAGCACCTCACAGGTTGTTAATGTATCCTAGGTCACTACCAAAAGGATGTAACTAGCACCTACCACGTTGTTAATGTATCCTAGGTACTACCAACAGGATGTAACTAGCACCACTCAGGTTGTTAATGTAGCCTATGACTACAAAAAGAATGTAATTAGCACCTCACAGGTTGTTAATGTATCCTAGGTACTACCAAAAAGGATGTAATTAACACCTCTCAGGTTGTTAACGTATCCTAGGTAGTACCAAAAATTATAATTTTGCAACCAAGCTATAACTGGTACGATAACAAATAGAGTTTTTCATTGAAAATTACTGCGCTTAATACTTAATTAGAATATATTCTAAAACATTAGTTGATAACAGAATCTTTTTTAACTTAGGCTATATCTAAACCCGCGAGGCATTCACCCTATGCAAAATGTTTAAAAATCTAGTGATTTAGACCTTGATAATACAACATTAAACAAAAAATTAAACTTAAACAGATTAAAACAAAAGTTGTAATGTAACTGTTTTATTGTTTTAATTTTAGAAAGTGATCGAAGCAATAAAAGAAAAGGCAGAGAAAGCTGGTGATTCTACATAGAAATAAAGTATTCAAACGATCGAAGAAATAAAAGAAAAGGCAGAGAAAGCTGGTGTTTCTATTTAGAAATAAAGTATTCAAAACAAAATTTATAAGTATGGCGTTTTTGTTCCCTTTGTCTTGAAAATTTCTTAAATCAGATGGTTTGTAACTACGTATACTTAAGTTTTATTTTAGTGCACTTACGAAGTTTCCAATGCTTTCACATGCTTTACGACGAAAGCTTACTCTAATGAATACGTAAAAATAATTTCCATTGATTTATGCTATTTATTGGTTAAATTACCGTAATAAAATTTTCAGCTATGTTGGTATGAACAATGCCTTAGACAGCTACTTGAACATATTCTAGAAGTTATTATCCTAGTAAGGAGAGCTATTTAATTACCCTTGTCATCTTACATTCCACCCTATTTTTATATTTGTTAAATTATATGTTCAGTTCCCGACTTCCCGTTACTTATTGGAATTGATTTAACACTGTTTTGTTATTTGATTTGTTCTCATTACCGATATATAACCACAACATTTTGCAAAACTGGTGACTCTGACAAGAATACTGTATTTGTTTGCATAATCGTCGCAAGGATTCACATGTGCATGTCGTATTTACAGTTGAAGTAAATAATAATGTTTTGGTTTAATTCTGGGTTTTTTATATTTACCCATTTTGTCTTGTAAAGGTGTAGTTTATTTTGTTGTCCACCGATTTAGGGAAATTTAAAGGTAGTTCGGTTTGCATCTTCAATGTTATTCTTTCTGAATCTTTCATTTTATAAATAATTCATGTGTGCGCAGACAATTTCGAAGTTAAAATGCTATTTTTCTATTCGACAAAAAAATAACATTAGTTTTAGACTGAAACCGTCTGCAATTATTAAAATGTGATCTTCAGTATTTTTTCTTGGATACAGCTATTGAAAACCTCGAAAACAGTAGCAAATAGTAGTCTTCCGGCTATCAATGTAAACAACACAACGGAAAGACGGAAACTAAAGATACAAAAGTCGGAAAAAACAGCTTTTCAAAATTGTATTTGCGGGACATGAATAATCAATCGGAAATGTTAAATTTTTATTATTAAAGAAAATTGGCAACATTCTTTTATTTGTATTATCACTACCGTTTGCATGATCGCTTTTCCCTTAAATCCATTCAAATAGTTCAAGAACATTTTTATTCACTGTTTAACAGAGAGAGAGAGAGAGCCAAAGTTAATAAAAGATTCGGAGACGTTAGCAATATAAAAATCCACGAAATTATAAACATTTTTAACAGAAAATCCATGCAAAATCCAAACCACAACTACATATTGTACTTTCAGATGAGACTTTTAACATACAACCAGTCATTAAATTTAAATATATGTAAAGCAAATTCTCGGCTTCAATACTGTAACTGACAGATGAGGACATTTTAATCATGCAAATCTGGCCCTGTAATTTCGTCTTCCAGATATTTTTACTTATTTTGCGAATAAGAAACAATGATTCATCATGTTTAATCAATGTTTAATTAAGTAACTAAACAAGTACCATGTTCTTTGACCATACTGACTGAGTGCTAGGATAGGAGAGGTTTTTAAGTGGTTTGGGGTGGTCAGGTTTACACGCTTCTTGCACGATAAAGACACTTTTTGTAGATTTTGAAAAAGAGTAGGTTCATTGTAGCAGATATTAAAAACAAATTATCCGCTCCTCCTTTTCAATCCCCATCCCTCTTGCTAATATATTTATTGTTTGTTATCGTGTTCTCGTCCTTAATATATCTGAAATATTGCTCACAGGAAGTTAATCAAACATTCAATCAAGTATTATCATTAGTTAACACCTTTTCTTAGCATATTTCTTTATGGATCATTTCTCTGTTTACAAAGGTTATTTCTCTTAAAGCGTTTCTTCCGTTTCTGTCAAATATATTGGAATATGAGTATATCATTAAAGTCTTGCTTTTATTTGTGTCCCCGATAAAGCGAAATATCGAAACAACCGAGATCGACACATCCGAGGCAGAAATGCATTGTTGATATTGGACAAATGCATGGACTTAAACATGATATCGACATCACCGAGGTATCGAATCAACCAAGTTCGAGACAATGAGGTTCGACTGTAGATCGAAGTTTTAATTTTTTATTTGCTACATTACGAGTAATGGGACTAAATTCGTCCGTTAATCCAACAAATTACAAAACTAACATCGGATTATAACCGTAGTAGAGAGGGAATGTGTCCTGGGGGATTTTGTCCGGCTATGCTAAACCGAATGGAAAGGATTGTGTCCTGGAGGATTTTGTCCGCCTATGCTAAACTGAACGGAAAGGATTGTTTACGGGAGGGATTTTGTCCGCGTATGCTAAACTGAACAGAAGGGATTGCGTCCGGAGAGATTTTGTCTCTCCAAGCTAAATTGGACGGATGGGATTATAGAATGATTTTGTGCGCCTACGCTAAATTATACGGAATTAGTCTGCCCCCATTTGAAGCAACTACGGCATAAACTAAAAATAATTATATTGGGAATAAATAAGAACATATTACGTTAAAATTTTGAACTTGTCCTTGTTATGTAACAAAATTGTTTTGATAACACACAGAAAGTTTTTTAAAGAGATAATCTTACATATATCATCAATTTTTAAATCGTCTTTATCATGTAACTATACTAAAATGGAAAAAAGAAACAGTGCACCCGAAAAAGTTCTAAATATTTATTTAATTATATTTAGGTCTAATTTTGGGTACCCTATTCCTTTAAATATCCCCAAACAGCTTAATTAGGGATAATTGACTTTGCTGCTGACGTGCACAATTATTATCTCGTATTTCTACTATTTAGTGTCTTGTTTAAAGACTATACGATTCTGGTGGTTGTGTTGTGCATATGAGGTTTGTTTTGTTTGAAATCTTCGAGGAATGCCTCGGCTGGCTACAATTAGCTCTTTTTTTATGGACAGAGCTACAAAAAGGTCCCGTTACTCGTAATGGAACAACCGGAAGTGATTTACACCCGGGGGTTTTATGCATATAATCACCAACTAAACTGTTTTACTTTTTTATGTCTTTGTAGTTTAACTGATATTTCTACAACGCTTTATTCGTTAGTTTTACATTTCATTCGTAATCATGGCATTATGGTGTCAAGACACTAAAGGGGACCAATCAAATTTGGAACATATAAGAAAATAGTACTTAACAACAAAATAGTCCTGTTTATCTTAGTGTATATTAAAAACTGCTAACTGGATTTTAATGAATGAAAGATTTTCTGAAAGGTGAATATATTAGAAAAATTTAGAGTCCTAACTTTCTCTGTTCTAATGGTGTTTAGTATGTTTTATGTCACATGCACTACATGACCTATAAACCAAGATTTTCTGAAAAGAAAGAGCTATTTTTAGAGTGTGGTTTACCCCGGAAGCTGGTTTTCTCTTGGAAGGTTTTAAAGAGGTCATGAAATTTTGAGAGAACATAGGCCTGTCACGTACGATTCAGGATATATATGATGTCGGTCAAGTTGTGCTTAAGGTAAAAGAGCTGCTCTAATTAAAAAAAATAACAAATTTAGTAGAAAATCTTAACGAATTGGATTAGTGTTTACACACCTGTAATACATAAACACCATTTTTTCATATTCCCTACCTTTGCCTGAAAATGTTTGAGAATGAAAGATTATAACCCATTTACTCATTTTAAATACATATTTGGTTCTAAACCATACTATAGTCAAATTTCAGCCTAAATATTATATTATGTAACATTTTAGATTTTTTTGGCAATAAAATCTGTATTCTCTGCCTAGAACAGTGTGTTTGGAGTTAAAAAATATATTGTTTCAGTGTTTCTCAGTAGCAGGCAAGTCAGACAATCTAAATATTAGGTCGCAAAGACATCTATGTTGCCAGAAATATTGAATATGGTGCCTATTTTGTATTTTTTAGATGCTGAATTTGTCAATTGATACTATAGGACAGAGTCATACTAAAATGGTTCTTTTTGGAATATTATTGTTTGTTGAGGTGCAATTCTATCTTGTTGAGCAACAAGAAATATGAAATGGGTTAGTAGGAATGTTACAGATATTTAAAGTTTATAAGAGATCTAATATGCCATCTAAACAAAAGGGGGGGGGGGGCTGGTCCCCCAACCTGAAACTTCATTTTTTTTATTTGTGAGGTATAAATATAATGTATGTTTTTATTAGTATTCAGTATGTTATACTATAGTGTTAATGTGTGATATACATTGAAATTTACATCTGAAATTAGGAAATTGAATATATTGCAAATAATGCATTACTTGATCTGCAAACACAGTTTGTGCTGATTAAGTATGTGCGCAGTCATTGAATCTTTTCCTGCGATTCTCCAAAACTGTTATATAGAATGCACAGAAATTTTAGGGTGTTGGTCAGATATACTTAGGCTACAAATGGGCAAAATTTTGTACAATTTGATGGACAAATACATGCTCTTTAGGTGTCAAGACACTAAAGGGGACCAATCAAATTTGGAACATATAAGAAAATAGTACTTAACAACAAAATAGTCCTGTTTATCTTAGTGTATATTAAAAACTGCTAACTGGATTTTAATGTGAATGAAAGATTTTCTGAAAGGTGAATATATTAGAAAAATTTAGAGTCCTAACTTTCTCTGTTCTAATGGTGTTTAGTATGTTTTATGTCACATGCACTACATGACCTATAAACCAAGATTTTCTGAAAAGAAAGAGCTATTTTTAGAGTGGGGTTTACCCCGGAAGCTGGTTTTCTCTTGGAAGGTTTTAAAGAGGTCATGAAATTTTGAGAGAACACAGGCCTGTCACGTACGATTCAGGATATATATGATGTCGGTCAAGTTGTGCTTAAGGTAAAAGAGCTGCTCTAATTAAAAAAAATAACAAATGTAGTAGAAAATCTTAAAGAATTGGATTAGTGTTTACACACCTTATTGACCAAATTTGACTTCCGGAAATGCATAATTTCTGGATCGATTTGGTAA
Source organism: Limnoperna fortunei (assembly GCA_944474755.1). Lineage (NCBI taxonomy): Eukaryota > Metazoa > Mollusca > Bivalvia > Mytilida > Modiolidae > Limnoperna > Limnoperna fortunei. The sequence goes on along the minus strand of OX104116.1, from coordinate 12,958,078 downwards.
AAAAAAATTTATTCCGGATCATTTTAGCTTTTCTCATTCATAAGCCGGCTTCATCTTTTACCGATACGATTCCATAATTCTACACCCCAAAATTTTAATTTTGTCAACAATGCCAAATGCCATGATTGCGAAACAGTGTTTAAATGATTTAATCAGACATTGTAGAAATGTCAGCTGAGCGGCGGAGAAAAAAAAATTTATTTAACAAGGGCAGAAGTTTAATAGCGGAAAATATGTATAAATCCCAAGAGAGTTTTTGCTCCATTACGAGTAATGGGACCTCTTTGTAGCTACGTCCATAAGAAAAGGAGCTACATTTTTGCGGCTTTCCACCAATCTAATCCGTGTACGCAGCGACCATAGCAAAAAAGGGTGAGCAAATGAAAGTGGCAGCGTCTCAAAATGTTCTAACTAGTGAAAAAAAGGGAATTGGTCACGGATATATATGGCATATGTTTTTTTAATGTTGAATACAAGTTTCTTAATTTCCTAGCCCGGGTAAATGCCGAGCAAATTTAGATAGTATGCAAATCAAAGAAATGTTAGTATTTTAGATTATAGCCAAAACATTTATTACTGTTCTACCTAAAAGTCACAGTGTCTGTATTGAGTTTTTTTGCGTTTCAGGTAATCGGCGTTTTAAAATGCGGCTATTTGTTCATTTTGATAAATCGATTTTCTTTTATTTTTGTAAATTTTTACCTAAATTAGAACGGAAGTGTAAGCTAGGAGCAGATGAATGTTGTGTTTTCCGAACCTTTCGGGAAATATCATATGCAGTTGACACTGGAAAAGTCTCGCTGTTTGTCTGAATACCATTGAACGTCACGAAAACAGACAAACTTTTCTAAACAGCACAAGGTTCCGTTAGAACAAAATGGCTAACTTATGTAAAATACTCGTAGAAAAAGTCAGGGACAATTTGTGACGTGTAAACAACAGAGGCATAGTATGAAATATGGGCGTGTTATCGCGGACACAAATTTTCTATTGGATTTTCGTAATTAAAATGTACAATATGGAATAAAAAAAAATGCAAGCAAAAAAAAACTGAGCGCACATGGTGTGTCTTTTAGTATAGACAGCAGCGACGGCCGCTCTAGATCATATCAACGTCAATGTGAACTTTACGCCGCTCCATGTGTTATTCAACGTCAGTCATTTATAACTTCATTTGGAAGTGTAATGGTGTGGGGAGGCATTACATCAAGTCACGATTTGACCGCTGTATGCTATGGGGACGAAATCATTCAAAGGCGTCATTCCTTCCATACAGAAGGTCCACATGCAATAGACTTCAAAAAGATAACGCACATGTTGTCCGAACTGATTCCTTGAAGACGGATGTATCACCCGATCTGTCATCTACAAACTTTTATGGAACGAATTTAATCGTAGATTAAGTTTTGGATAAAATTAACCCCTTATGTTGCCGGAATTTGGTCTAACATTTGTAAAATTACATCCCCAATATAGTGTCATCAGTGAGGCGTCGTTCTTGCGAATGGGGTCATACCGATTTGTGAATACTGTAATTACACCAATGGTTTTTAAACTCAAAAGGCAATAGTGTGTGGGTATCATATGTTTTTGTGGTTTGTCATTTTTCAAGAAATAAATGAATTTCATCTTTGACCCAATTAAACTTAGTACCATTTATTTGTGTTTGCTATATTTTACTTTTTCAGACTTTGATGGGAGCATGGGTCCCACGCTCCCATCAAATTCTAAAAAAACGCGTTGGACGGCAGAGGATTCTCGGACTATTGAAACATGTGCACAGCTTCTTTTTTCTATTAGCATACACAGTGTATGTAATACAAATAAAATATAAATATGTTTTTTAAGATAATATTACGTATATTTTTATGTCATTTAAAAATAAACTTAAATGTCATTTTCAACATATATCGACATAACCTTAAACTTTTACGGGTTATTCGTTCAAGGTAAAAGTCCTAATTATAATACCAAAAAAATGTTCTTATTGAAATTATAAGAATCCCAGGACGAATTGGGGATAAAGAGAGACGATGACTAACCATGCAAACGTCGCTTTTTATATGCTTTGGGATTTCGCATCAAACATTATTTACCGGGATATTTAAATTCTGTCCCTATCTTTTTCTGTTCACATTTATTTTACACCGATCTTACTTGAAGAATTTAAGTTGGATTTTATGTAACTTTAATCAATAATAAACAAGATTCTGTTCTGTATGACAGCGTCACTTCAAATTCAGAACTTGTTAGTGATAAAACACTTCAAAAGAACACGTGGATAATACTAAAGCCAGGGGTTATTTTCAATCAAATCAAAGATGTCAGCTGGTCTAGTTTCCCTGTGGACCACTGGAAGATACAGTTAAATGACAAATGACTGTCGAATAATTTTAACAGACTTAATTTCGATTTTCGTTTTGTGATTTGTCTTCGCCAAAAAAGCGAGGGTACGATTATTCGTTCTACTACACAGAGCTACAGATTTTTGAGATCAAAAATTAATAAAAGGTCGAAGGAGCTATATTTTTTATAATAAAATTATACTTGCTCGATTTCGGCGAACCAAATATTGTATGACTGTGTATACGATTTTTCTTTTTAAATGTTTAATTTATTGTGAAATCTTTTATTAAAACGTAAGGTTGTGGAATAAAGTATTTGAACCAAGAATCAAGTGTTAAACTTGTATTCTTATTGAATGTATTTATTGGAAATAAAGAAACAAATGTGATTTACTAACATCCCAGTAACTCATTTTTACTAGATAACCTACCGCTTTGCATGTCATGTTGATAGCATACAGCTTTTTTATTTATAACCCAGAAACCTATAAATCCACTTTTTATACTTGTCCCAATATAACCTTAACATTTGACTGTGTGTTATCTCCAATACCGTCGTCTAGTTGCGAAATATATTCACAGAATTACTGAAAAAGAAGATGGCGGACCTCCATCAGAGTGCAATTTTTTCCACAATAATTTCACTCTAGAATTATAACAGTTGAAGACATTATTAAAAGCAAATATGTTTCTTTTTACAACATATATAATTTTTATTCTGTCACGAAGTTTCCTTTAAAAAGTAAACTAACTCCAAGTGGAAATGATCAATCAAATGCGGTAATTTTGTCTCTGCATCTACAGTTACGGAGAGAGGAGTACTGTGTAGCGGGGTGATGGTATATACGCTGTGTTAAGAGTTCTGTGTAACATGCTAGATCTGTATAGGCTGGTCTGCCTGCGTACTGCGTGTTATGATGTTGTGTATATATGATGTTGTGTACTCATTTACACATGGGCTGGGCCTTTGTATTCGATATTATAGAATATAAAGGCCCAGCCCATGTGTAGATGAGTACAACATTATACCAAGAAAATAAGTATATAAAGGCCCAGCCCATGTGTAGATGAGTACAACATTATACCAAGAATGAATTATGACAATTCTAATATAAAAAAGCCCTGGGTTCAAGCGGGCACTATTGGTTTATGATCAATGTTTTTTTATGAAAATCGATGTTGTACTCTGTGTGTAGTTTACAATCAAATTGAAAACACACTCAAAACAACACGTAATATTTGTTGTTCGTGGTAACAGTTGGGTTTTATTATTTGTTGAACTTTTTATAGAATAACATATAGAGAATTTTTATTCTGATAAATCTAATTGTCCATTAAGGCCGAAATAATATTTCTATTCAAGTGGAGAAATTTAAAAGTGACCATGTGATTGAGATTAACGTGTGTTTCGTCTTGTACGTCATTTGGATGTTAATCACATAAAATGCTTTTTTGTCACGTTAAACTATTTTTGATGCAGAACACTGACAGTTATCCAGTTCAATATTTTCACCAAAGTCCTCTTTGTCTATTCCATTACCGATTTCTAGTTTTGTATAATGTGTATTCAGTATTTTTCCTTCGAACCCAGAACATTTGGCTTTGCACGGGGTCTGTCAGCGTTCCCATCCGAATCTGATCTTTTTAATGTATGCATTGATTATTGGTAAACAACAGACTATCTTGAGGATTAAAGTTATTATTGGTAATTGTGAACACAAAAACGTTATGGAACGAAGGGTTTTATACGGTCCTCCACTTATCCAACCTGGAGCTCCCATGATTATCACGTGACTTATAGAAAGAAAAAGTACCACATGACCTAACGTCGACTGAATGCAATGCCATTCCCACCAATTTAGGTAGTCTCCAACAGATCTGATTGACGTCACTGCCAAGATGCACATCCCCGTGAAAGCCAAGATTCCAACTAGACATGCTGCCTCCCCTTTCCAAGTCTTCCAAGTGTGCATGGGCAAAATCAGATCGATGCTTATATTTCTAGGTATGACTATTTCTGTACTATGATACCATGACTTCAAGTAAGTTGGACTCATTGTAAGAACAGACATGGTGACATGTATAAAACTCAAAACAAAAGCAATAAGACTCAATTGTTTTCGTGTGCGCAACCACAAATCAAGCCATTTTAGAAACCTAATACGCTTCGTGCCATAAAATATTTGAAAAATTGCAGCGATCGAGCTAGGTAGGAAAGTACACGCAAGAACTGTAATGGCAGTCATACACAGCGGTTTGTTAATCACTTTAACAAAAAATTGTTCCCAGCTGTAACTTGTTGTTTCCAGGAAGTAAATAAAAATTGCATACAAATACCAAAAAATGAATACGAGCAACGTAAAACCTAGTGGTTGCTTCCATTCTGGGAAAAGCTGCGACGGTATTTTTTCAATTTTTCTCGCATTTTTCAGGATTCCATAGTCTTTGGGGATAAAGCCTAAATCACGAGTAATCTCTGCTATTTTACTTTGCGTGTCCGTATCATCACTCGCTGTATATACCAGCTTGCTTTTTCCTGATGTGTTACTTTCCATTTCGTAAACTGATATCACATTAAAAGCCTTGACAACAATTGAATGTATAAGAAGTTTCTGAAGCTGTTCCGAATATGACGGACCTTTCGACAGACACTTCCTGTTTGACACATCGATACAAATTTTTCCCGCCAACTTATCAACGTATGGCGAAAGTGTTTTTGATGAATTGCCAAAACACAAATGTTCGCTGTAAGGATGCATGCCTCTATTGAAGTGACTTTAATGTTACAGCAGCACGCAAGTTCAATAGAAAAGTTGCACTCTGTTGGCTTCCTGCTGCCGAATAACGCCATAACAAGATTGTAGAAGTCGATGAGCAAACGCCATCGCAAAATTCCCAGTTCCAATTATACCAATGGTTTGTCGACAATTTACTTTGTCCATTTTTTCTTAAATATATTGTTTGTAAATGAAATAAGCGTCATTATCATTGCTACATAAGTACAAAACAAATACAACAAAAGAGAGAATAAAAAACACATTTTCAACATAGGAGCATTTTATTAGTTATAGGAATAGAATTTTTGTCATGATGTTTGGAGATGGCAACGAAATTCACAAACATTCAATAACATGAATAATGTGTGACCCGACCATGGGAATTATTTCTCCATCACCTTGTGGCGTGGCGAGGGGAGACAATTCGTTGGGTAACACTCATACAAGGGTACAAGACAATTGTACTTTGATCCGCTATCATATAGAATATTTCACCAAGTACAGAATATATGTAGTTATGAAGTTGATTTATATTTAAATGTATATGGACGTGCATGATCAAAACATACATTAATTCATACAATTTGTTCATTCAATAAAACAATTTTACAAACGGTATTTTCAACAAAAAAGGTCCGTTTGGCAGTCAAGTTCTCGCGTGAAAGTTCTTTAATCACACTGAATCAATCAAGTTACTAAAATTAGAAACGCGTTCACGAGAATCACAAGGGAATTCCCGGTAGACCTTACTTTGTGACCCAACGATTTGAATTACGTGACAGTGATTAAAGATATTATAAGGAGTATTCAATAAGAAGGCTTCAAATCATTTTTGTCTTAAGTTACTAGTAGCTCAGCAGTTTCAGAGGAGACTATTTGAGACTAAATTAAATTAACGACGACGATGACATTCCAGGCAATGTCATTTCAGGTGCTGTCTTAACTGAATTTGTTGATTACATGGTGAATTACAGAATATAAATCGGAAAGCGACCTGAGGATTGACGAGGATTGCAAGTTTTCCTAACGAAGGTTGGGGATTTTCTCCGGGTACACCGGGCTTCCTCAATAAACACTGGAGCCCATGATATAGTTGAAAATTGCAAAAAGCAGCGTTAAACATCATTGAAACAAACAAACAATCATACCTTCCTGAGGAATATCACAGCTCAATGTCTTCTTACCTGAACCGTAAACTAAAAAGTAAATAAACTTCAACAATAATTTCCAATAAACAATCAAATTAAATATATATAACAATAAAAATGAAAAACATGGCTTTCTTCATTGTTTATACGTTACAATAAATAAAGCTATGTATGATTTTAAAATAAAAAATGGAGAGTAAGTAGTTTTTAATATATATTACTTACAAATGGCAATGTAACACAAGAAAATATGAAGCTAAGTGATGTTGACGCTATTGACAAGTTAATGACGCACTAAAAATTACATGTAGTATATATTTGTGCTATCGTAATTTGTATTTGTTAACGTCATCGATCACGCGTTCGATTCCCAATCAATACCGCTTAAAGACTATATATAAAATCGACTGAGTGCATTTCCTTAAGATTCATTTAAACATGATGTACTTCCTTAAATGAGTAGAGTATATAAAATAACGGCGGGGGCAGGGGGTAAGAAGAAATGAATTACTACCAAAATCAATACAGATTACAGAGACTAATATTTTTGTCTAACGATCGATTTAAACATGATCTCTTTCCATGAATACATGATTATGAAGAAAATAATTATTTCTGTATATCTGTATGAAAAACGGTGGGGGAAAAAGGGGGTGGGGTGGGGGGGGGGGGGGAGTGGCAAACATAGAAGAATATGGCTACTCAATTTTATATACTATCGAGGAAATACAGTATTCTTTTAAAAACATTATGATTACAAAGTGTAATTTCTATATCAAATATGTTCAACGAAGTTACATTTAATTTTAAAATGGTCTACTTATCAATCCTTAAAATAACATCATAAACCCTTCAGTTGATTTCTAATACAGTAAGTTCAGCCAAAGACCTTTCATTCGATATCCAATCGAGTGATACCATAGACCCATTACCCCATTACGCGATATCCAAATCGCGGGTCGTGTCAACGATCATTGGGTGATACTGTTTAAAAAACACGTGCTAAATCCCCTTTATTTTGTATGCAAAGTCCATCGTTGAAACCATACAGATGTGATGTGGAAATGTATGAGAAAAGAGATTTATGTAAAATCCCTATTCTGATAAAAGCATTATTTTACGAAACCGTTTGATACCCTGCTGGTGTATGTCAAAGGCAATAATAAAAAATCCTAAAATTCTCATCACCGTCCTCCTCGATTTTTTGAATTTCTAAATATCACATTTTGAAAAAAAAACTATTCCGTGTCGTGTCCGATTTGATATTTTATTTTCAGGTAATTTCGGGTCTCAATCAATATTGATATGAATACTACGACGTTATTCGTTGTATTTCCTCAAAAACACACAACACTAAAAAAATAAAAAAATAAAATGCGCCACGAATTTTTTGGAAAGCTGGATGAGAATCTAGCATTTTTTAATTATTGGCCTAAGGAATTTTCTTTTCATTCTCGAGGTCAAGCAGTATACAGACGACACGAGACTCAATACACTTTAATTAAATTAACATGCCATTTTGATATTTTCTAGTAAAGATATTTTACTTGTCACTAAAAGTGAACTTCCAATGATTTTGAAATTGAAATCTGATGATTGGCTGTCTGCAATGGAACAACCTAGTTTACCAATGCTTTGGGTCACATGACGTATTCATACGACGATCACATTTTAAATCCAATAACTAATAAATAAGCAAATTTGGTTTTGAAAATGTTATTACGGAATATTTCAAGAATTTGAACAGGTTATAAAAATTAAAACTTGAAACCATTCATAACAGCGGTTTTTGAATGGTGTAAACAGACAAAAAAATATAATAAATATAATATCGTATTAACTTTTTGAAGACTTGAAATATTCCTTAATAAAAATAGAACTCGCTGTGAAAAACTACTGCATGCATAGTGATTGCATGGTCACTTAATGTTAATCATTTTTGTTTGACGTTATTAAAATATATTCGCGATAAAGACGAATAGAGTTTCGTACAAAAAGCTACTTAACAGAATTTCATTTAATCTTGTATTGGTAACGATTCACAGAGCTGCATGCCGATCGCGATTACAATTTGCAGAAAAAGGTTCTCCTCCAGTTAGAAGGAGGAGTATGCTGTTACGGTATAGTATGGAAACCCTTTAAATCAAGTTAGTTCACTAGTCCCAGTTGCGCCTAAGTTTTTTGGCGAGTAGTACGTTATGCAAAAAAACCCTAATCGAAGATGCCGATAGAAGAGTAGACACATTTTTCTCCGTTTCTGCCCCTCTTTTCATACTTTCCAGTAGCATGCACACTTCTTTTCCATGTCCAATTTTCATATTAAAATCTGCCTGTTGGCCGTCAAAGAATAATTAAATAAAACAATTCAAGGAGTTGGTGATACTAGAAGTCTAAAGATGGAATTTAGAAAAATAATAATGCATAGATCATTTTAACTTTGTGTCGTGTCGTGTTAGTATTTCCCATATCTTTGGTAATTGGAATATTATTTAAAATGTGGACTTGAAAGAAGTCACGTAACATTGGTTAGTATAAGATAAGAAGAGCTCACTTTACATTTACACTGAATGTAACATTTACAATTCCCACTCCACCCTTCCTCAGTGGCAGACCCCTAACCCCCTTCTCCCCAAAAACCTTAAATAAACATCGTGTGTATGCAAAAGAGTTTGTGATAAATGTAAAACATACAATAAATTAAGGTAAGAACTATACGTCGGAGTTCTTGTCAGGCGTAGCGTTGTCGCAGGATGAAAATTAAATCGCAGCGATGGCAAGTTGCAAGTACTTAATGAGTAGGTGTGTCGTGCTCTAAACGTGGGGCCCGCAAGTGGTCTGTACGCTTTTTTGGAAGTAGGAAGAAGTAAAGAGCACGTACGATCTGTACTTGTGTAGCACACAGTGAGTGAGATAATCGCACGCCTATTGCAAGCAAAGCGTGCGTTTTCAGAATCCGTACTTACAAAGTAAGAGAAACATAAGAAAAACGTAATGAGCACGAAAGTGTTAAGCACGACAATCGTGCGTCAAATCGGAGGAACGCACGGGTAATCAAAATAATATAAAAGGGGAGCACTGAGTCTTTTCATCATTTACCGTTTTGGCTTCCAATATGGCACTGCCAAGAAGGATGCACCATCGACTTCTACAGCTGCTAATCCTAGAGTAGGCCGAAGATCGTGACGCTATACTGACAGTGGTTGCTCGGGGTCGCCTGCAAGAGCGGCAAAGAAGGAGGCGTTATTGGGTCAAGCCATGGCTGACCAGAAGGCCTCTGTTCGGCCAGTATGAAACGCTTTTTCAGGAGCTTGACCAACAGTCTGCTGGAGACTACTTTGGGTTCATCCGTATGGATAGGAACGTGTTTGCTGAGGTGCTTCAACGTGTAGCTCCCCGTATCACCAAAGGTCCCAGGTAAGATTAATGATCACTGACACTGTGTATGCCATTGCTTTTAGGATATATTTTTATGTACATTATTGAAAGCAATCAGAGATATGACAAGAACAAGAAACATTTCTATGATTTATTGAACTCAGAACTTGAACAGAATACCGCTTAGCGGGTGGATGGGGCCCTGAGTGGTGTAGCACCTTACACTACCACTCATGAACAAACCAAATAAAACCGGGTCTGCTATTGTTGTATTGGTTGCATTCAGTCCTTCTAAAGGATCTTTTTTTCACATTATTTGACTATTACACGTGTGTTATATTACAAGCATATGCATTACAAAAACACAACATTATCCTTCTGCATGCTGAGAAATTTTCGTCTGCTGAAAATATCTTCTTATGAAATTTAATTTCTATCCAATTTTCTCGAAATTTGGTAGAAATATTGTCTTAATGTCAAACAGCTTTGAACCTGGCTAGGCGGCGAGTAACTCGACATCTGGTCTGGTTCCAAGATGTTTGCAAAAGCCCTAGCACGCTAAAGGTTAATGAAATCGGTTTAATATTTGTTTTAGGTTGATTGTAAATTTGTTCTATCCATATATTGTTTTTGTAGGAGCAGAAGTCCGCTAGATCCAGGACTCAAGCTGGTCGTTACACTTCGGTACCTTGCCACTGGAAACAGTTACAAGAGTCTCGAGTATGCATTTCGGGTGTCCAACAGTGCAATATCTCTGTTCATCCCTCAAGTGTGTGCTGCAATTTATGAAGAATTCCGGGAGAAACTGTTTGGTTTACCACAGGATGAAAACGGATGGCGAGCTTTGGCCAGCGAGTTCTCTACCAAGTGGAACTTTCATCACTGTGTTGGCGCCATCGACGGAAAGCATATACGGATCAAGAAACCTGCCAAGAGTGGCTCTGTCTACTTCAACTACAAAGGTTACTTTTCATTGATACTGTTGGCGATAGTCGATGCTGACTACAAGTTTATCTGGTGTAACACGGGTGCTGCAGGATCAGCTTCAGACACAGGAGTGTTCAATGGCTCACGGCTTCGTACATCCCTCGAAGAAGAACGCATTGCTTTCCCCGATCCAGAACCCCTTCCTGGAGATGACCGAGACATGCCCTACTTCTTGGTTGGCGACGATGCCTTTGGCCTACGGAAGTGGATGATGAAACCGTACAGTGAAAAACCTCTCACACTCACAAATAGTGTTCAACTACCGTTTGTCACGTGCCCGTAGAGTGGTGGAGAACGCTTTTGGTATTCTTGCCAGCAGCTGGAGATGTCTCCTTACATGCCTGCAGCAGGAGCCACAGAATGCAATCCATGTTCTCGAGGCCTGTTTCACTCTTCACAACTTGCTCCGAGTTAGGCGGCCAGGTTATTTTAACAAACGATTTACTGTGCCAATGTAGAAATCGTCCAGGGATGTGATTTAGATATCAAATATGACAAGGAAATTGCCGTAAGCCATACGATGTAAATTCACATGTATGTTAAAGAAATCGACATCATGTGTCTATTTACATTCGAGGCCTTGAACACAAAATTAATTTGCCTGATCACATCAGGTGAAAATATTTGAGGGTTTTTAATGGTTATTTATCATTGTAGTGTCTTTACACTATCATAGCGATTCATTTATGAATACGTTCCTTACAATGATGTATGATATGTTATGAGACTGTCTGACAAGTACTATCTGTGTACCGGAAGTGTTATTGTATTGAATAAAGCATGTGCTCCTCAATGTATCAATTCATTTAAGGCCAAACAAGACTACATCGAGCCATCAATGCTATAATCATATACATGTATACCAATTAAATCATCATGTATTTTTTAGTAAAATGAGAAAACATTTACACACAAAGTCTAAACCTCATAAATTTTCAGCAAATGTCATTGCTGGCATCATTTATAAGTTTTTTTACTTATGCATTTTTTAAATTATATTATATTTTCCAGGAACATGTGCATAATTTTTTTTTGGCATAGACATAATGAAATCACAATTTTAAGTAACCATAAAAAATTATAATATAAATATGTAGCAATTTTCAGAGAGATTTATTATAAAAAAACTAACTCATAAAATGATTTTGTAAGTATGAAGTCAATAGAGGAGAAAAGAATACAAATGAAAACGTGTGTTTTTAAACTGTCAGTTGAATTATGAAATTTTTGCTCAAATATTAAAAATAGTTAATGTAACTGACTGAATAATAAGAGCAGCTTTAAATCAGCCAAACATATACAACACGAAAACACACACACACACACGAAAAAACCCCAAACCGAACCCAATAAAAACCATGGGTGCAATCAGGTGACCCGAAAGAGTAAAAATTGCCTGTCAATAGTTTTTTTTTGTTTGTTGTTTAACGCCACTTTCAACAATTTTTCAGCTATATCATGGCGTCCAGTTTTTATTGGGGGAGGAAGCCGGAGTACCCGGAGAAAACCCCGGACCTTCGGTAGGAAAACTGGCAACCCTTGTCAATTAAGATTGGAGTCGAATACACACTGCCCGCAGTGAGACTCGAACCCGCAACCTCAGTGTTGACAGACCACGTGATCAATAGTAGACGAAATACCTTAACCACTCGGCCACCGAGGCCACACTGTCAATAGTAAGACACCCGTCGAGTTACTCAGTGCCGTGCTAAAGCTGATGTCTGTTTGTTTTAATGGTGTTTAACGTCACTTTTAGCAAGATTTTAGCTATGTAATGTACAGTTTTTATTGGGCAGGAAGCGAGAGTGCTTAGAGAAACCCCCAACCTTTGGGAAAACTGGTAATCCTTGTCAATTAAGGTTGAAGTCGAGCCCACCCTGCGCGCAAAGAGACTCGAACCGGCAACCTCTGTGATGACCGGCAGGTAAGAAATACTTAAACTCTCGGCCACCGACACCCCTGATATAAGATGAAAGATTGCTGCAATGGCCTCGAACAAAGACTACATAAGGGGCGCTTAAACGTACGAACACGCCTCGATGAGAAAATGAATCAATATTATACACATTGCCTCACCTGTTTAAATGATAAATAGCATGTGTGTACATGTAGCTGTAAACTGATTGTAAAATATTTTTCCTTCAACGATCAAAAGTTACGTTCAAAGATGACTCTTTTTTTCTCGTTGAACAAGAAATATTTATGTGTGGAACTTTTTCAAATACTAGCAGCTAAAAAACGAGTTTTTGAATAAACTTAGGTACTTAAAAAAAAAACGTTGAAAATTATAATATATTGCATCTTAATACAATTAATTTGTAGGAAATAAAGCGATTGTTTTTTTTTGTAGTTACAAATGGTTCATGTAGTATCTTAATTTTTGCATCTTTTAAAAAGTTTACAAATTTAATACCTAATAAATAAACTGTCAGACTAATTTCACTTCTGTAGATAAGTGAACTCTGACTCATTAGGCACTCTTGGTTAGAGCACATCTTGTTTCTATGTGCCGCATGCAGACTGATTCGTGTTAAAAAATGTTGTTTGAAAAGTGGGTAGTGATGAGCAACACGCGACGAGAAGGGCGTGTCTTGAAGGGCTGTTCCAATTACAAAACCGTAACTTCCACCGGACAGCTATTGCGTATGACTTATTAGTCTAATAATGGCGACACGCGCTATAATTATCCGTTGCAATATATTGTGTGTTACATTGGTGGAACAGCCAATTTATGGCGAAAATGATGTTGGCTATAAGCGCGTAAATATACAAAATGTACCGTTAGTGTCTTACTAGAATACAAATAATTCACGGAGGCTATCGCTCGCGATAAAATAATGCGACATAATGGCCATCCCGTTGTAAAACAAGGATAAACCACATCTTACGTGAATTAAACTAATCCCTACACCACTGAATGGAATTTGTGAAACATATAATCTGTGTCACGTAGTGCCATTGTGCACGTGATATTGTTATTTTGATCGTAATAATATTTGAGGTTCCCATATTAAAATATGGATTTTGCCATTTTGTGACATACAGAAGCTGTATGTATCAATTAGTGAATATTGCTGACAGTTTTACTAGTTTGTATCGGTGTTAGAAACAGGAATGTAACTCCATATTATTAAGTGGCAAAATATAGCAAGAAACAAGAAAAGATCCAGTGATGAATTCAGCGCAGCCTGAGTCTAACGCAAAAAATAATTCCGACCCTCTTATCCTTGTTGAGACTTTAAAACGGGTACTTTTTTAACTGGAACCATACATGTATATATAGATGTTTTACATACTTACGGACGTTTATTCTGCAACATTCAGACATCACGTTTTTTGTTCGATCGGTTTTTGCAACCGCGAATAATTTTCCAGGATTGTTACCGGGGACGTAGCTACCCATAAAAAGAGTTTACACTACTTTTAACATGCCTTGTAATAATGGAATTTTAAATCGTGAATTCCAAAAAAATTCAAATGGGTCAGGTTTGAAAAAGACCTTTCCTTGTTTACGTTTATTTTGATTTTTAATTTAAAAAACAAATTTCATCTGGCGTATATGGAGCTGCGTCCCTGCGCCACACCTTTTGTTTAGACTATTTCAACACCTTTGTTTAAATTTTAAATTCCCGTCGTATAGTTTTAGTCTTGTATAATGATTGTGTGCTTTACAAAATGGTTCTGGTACTGTATGTTTATTTACATTAGGATATCAACATTGGGGCTTTTAGTTGAAACAGGACTAATGCAAGATGTCCTACAATCTCCGGATCAGACGCTCAGTTCCATACTCCGTAACACAGCGCTAAGGATAAACGGTAGAACATGATTTGGTCATAGTCTAAAATACATATATCTCAGTGATTTGCATACCTTTCTGACACTGATCACCTTTTGCCCGTGCTAGAAAATTAATATGCTTTCATTCAACATTAAAACAAATATATGCTATATATATCCGTGACCAATTCCTTTTTTAGCTCACCTGGCCAAACGCCATCTGAGCTTATGCCTTCACTATGCGCCTGTCGTCGTCTCTCGTCCGTAAACAATTTCAAAAATCTTCTCCTCTGAAACCACTGAACCACTTTGACTTAAACATTGTAAGAATGATATATTGCTTGTTTTCAACAAACGATGCTCATTTTGAATGGATCCAATAAAAACGTGGCCGCTGTTCCTAAAATAGAACATATGGTAAAATCACTTAAAATGGCTTATAACTCAAAAACTATAACAAGAAAAATCGGATGGACAAAAAGTTCTGCAAAAGTCTCCATTTATGTCAGTATAAAATTGAAAGTTACAGGACTTAGCTTAACTCCAGGGAAATGCCGTCTTAAATCAGGTGAGCGATACAGACTTTTGAGAGCCTCTTGTTTCACTATAAATAGTTAGAACATTTTGACATGTTTTACATGCAATCAATCTTTCACTTGCTCCCCCTTTTTGTTATAAGCTTACAACGCAGCGACAATAACAAAAGGGAGTATAAAGTGAATAATCTAATTTTAATTTGCTCTAAACGCAGCGACAATCACAACTAGAGGATCCCAGGAGCCTGTATCGCTCACCTGAACCTGACAATTCTTCTTTTTTTATCTAGCTTTTCTTTCCTATTAGGAATTGTCCAACACTTCTTCAAAAAGCTTTAATTTTGACAGTTTAAGGGGAATAACTCCTATAAAGAGTTGTCCAAAACATATGCACCACTGATCATTTTTGCAGATCTTTCAGAGCTGAATAATTTTGAATGAAAAAGACTTTCTTTAGCTCTTACAGTTTTCAAGATATTGAGTAAAAATGACAAAAATTGACAATTTTGACAAATTAAGGGAAAAAAATTCCTCTAAAGCATCATCACACATCTTCCCCTCCTTGTATCTGTTATACGTTTTGACTATAAGCCAAAAACTATCTTGTAGCCCCCCCCCCCCTTTACACCAATAGCCATGTTGGTAGTCAGCTGTCATGATATGCGCAATTATGGTAGAGGACATCCTAAGGATGATGTGTGCAATTTTCAAAGCAGTCCTTACATTGGCTTAAGGGGAGAAGATTTTTTAAATCAATTTACTCCTACAATAACTTCTACAAGGGATCATCTATCAACTAGAACTCAAATGCAGAGTTTTATAGAGCTTTTGATGCTGAAGTAGGAATGTATTTCCTTTTTCCTGAATATGTTATACGTTTTGTACT
Source organism: Limnoperna fortunei (assembly GCA_944474755.1). Classification (NCBI taxonomy): domain Eukaryota; kingdom Metazoa; phylum Mollusca; class Bivalvia; order Mytilida; family Modiolidae; genus Limnoperna; species Limnoperna fortunei. Next base: position 12,942,244 of record OX104116.1, on the reverse strand, counting down.
ATAAGCCAAAAACTGTATTTTGACCATCCTGTTCTGTTTTAGCCAAGGCGGCCATGGTGGTTAATCTGCTGCCATGGTTTGTGCAAATTTGGTAGAGGACATTTGACTGATCATGTGTACAAAGTTGCAAAGCAGTCCTTTTAGTGGTTCCAGAGTAGAAGATTTTTAAAAATCAATTAAAAATTAATGAAAAAAAATGGTTCAAGGGGAATAAATCCTAAACGGTTCAGCAGACAATCTTGATCCTGAAGTCATTTTTGTAGATCTCATAGAGCTTAACAACTTAGCAGTGCTAACTTTTTCTCTAGTTCCAATAATTTTCAAGATTTTGAGGTCAAAATGGCAAAAATCATTAATTTTGATAATTAAAGGGCAATAACTTCTACAATGAGTCGTCATACAACTTCGACTCAATAGAGTTTTGTAGAGCTTTTGATACTGAAGAAGGAAAGTCTCTTCGGTTTTCCTGTATCTGTTATACATTTTGAACTGTAAGGCATAAACTGTATTTTGACCCCCTATTTTATTTTTAGCCGAGGCGGCCACGTTGTTTGGTCTGCGGCCATGATTTGTGCAAACTTGGTAGAGGACATTTTACTGATGATATGTGCAAAGTTTCAAAGCAATCTCTTCAGTGGTTTTGGATGAGAAGATTTTTTTAAAAGTTAACGTCGAAAACGACGACGACGACGGACGCCAAGTGATGGATATAGCTCACCTGACCCTGGGGAAGCAAGTAAAAGATTTAATTTTAATAAGATTGTAATGTAGTGAATGTACAAATACTAAAATTTTTTAACAAAAATTAACTTGAATGTTGCAAGATCTTAAAAACTTTTTGCCCACTTTAAAAAACTTAATTCACGCACGAGCTTACAAACAAACAACTGTACACATTAACCACTATTGACCCAATTAGAACACAACTTAGTATTCACTGCTGTAGTAGGATACACAATCTGGTAAATTTTTACTGGTACACAGTCACTACCGTGATATCTTTATCACATCTGCAGGCACAACTTATAAATTATAGAAATACCAACAATTTTCAGTCTTGTGAAATTTGAATTTGAAACTATGTCAATAATTTGACACATAATTTATTTGAGGGAGGTGTTGCAAAGCAAGCAAAGTTAATAGAGGGATAAATTACTGAAGCGATAAATGGTAAATTTATCTGTCCATGGATTTAAAAAACACTTCGGTAGGAAAAGTGGCAATCCTCAAAATTTGTAAAATTCTAAATGACAAATTGAATGTTGAATGTTGAACGTTATAGTACGTTGTTGTTCCAACAACAACGTTCTTGCTTCATTTGAATGGATGACACAACCGTTGTGCAAACGTTTTCTCTTTCCAGTTTTCTTTGTTTAAATATTACTCATAAAGATACGAAGTTGCATTCTTCTGCCATGTGTTAATGCATGTTTTGTGTTTCAATTCTGGATTCGTATTACTGGCACCATGTGAATTTGAACTTTATTTTGTTATGCACCGATTTAGGTATTTCACCGCTAAATGATGTTCAATTGTTACTACTTGATGGTAATTTACAGTATACTAACATCCCAAGCTTTTATCAAGATTTAATAAAAGCCTGAAAATATTTGGAATCATCTAGAATTAAAATAGATGATACTTCAGTGGCTGACGTTTTAGAAGAACCTTTGTTCTTTAATCTTTCATTAATTAACCCTAAAACTGATAAGCCTTTTTATTTTGAAAATTTTATAATTGCCGGTTAGACTAAAGTTAAAGATCTTTTTGATACCAGTCTTAAAAGAAAATTAACTGCAGTAGATCTTGTTGGCATATTATGCATTCGTTCTGAACGCTGTATCCAACAACATCTGCATTTACTATGGTCGTCTTTTCCTCCGGAATGGAGTATATTGATTGACCGTTTTCAGAATAATGATATTGATGTTGGTGTTGTTCACCAATATATTTTAAAATTAGATGTTGACAATGCGCCTGAAATAAGTAAGGGCATTGTTGCAGATAAATGTCCCAAGAAAATGATTTATATGTTGTTAAAAATTTTAATAGTCCCCATACTAAAAAGTATTTATGAATATCCTCATATCATGCATGAAGGTGACCTTAACTGGAGAATCCTTCATGGTGCTATTGCAACCAGTAATTTTTACTGTAGAGGTGGTTATCAGCAGTCGGATGTGTGTCCCTCTTGTGGCTTGCAAGAGGACTTATATCACATTTTTGTTTCATGTGCACGTATAAAAATTTTATTAAGTTATGTTAAAAATATGTTGCGTAAATTAATTAAAAATGATCTAGGTTCAATAGACTCTTTTATAATTGGACCTTTTACCTTTTCTAGCACTGACCAAGCGCCACCATACGCCATTATCGGACAGATGTCCAGTTAGGAGATCGATTCCAGCTGATCCATCACCACCTAGGATCAGCTGTCCAGATACAACACCCGGCCAAACGTCATTCACGGCCGGCTGTCCAGAGACGATGACAGAACCAATGGTGATGGGAGAACGTACTAACACGCATCGATGGACGAAGACCCACAGGATCCCAAGACGACTGTACCTATGGATTGCCCAACCAGGCGAAGATGGCCACCTACGCGACCCTGCAGCACCTGAAGACTGAAAGAAGACAGACAGACGGGTCACCCACTCGTGGAATTCAGGTCGCGCATCCGCGCCCGGTTTGCAATCGAATTTGCCAATTGTAAGTTTATAAATAATGTTTATTCTTTTTCAGATTTTTGGTGTTTAATAATGTATTGTGTTTTATTTCTAATAGCTTTTTGTGAATATTTAATCATGGTAAATTATTTTATCTTTATTTTTTATTTTCATTTTTGTTGTCTTGTTTATATATTGTAAACCGCGATGTGTTAAAGATTAAAACATGGACTGGCGTGTAACAGTCCATGTTGACTTTGATCATTATGACAAAGTATTTTATAGGTGTCTTTAGATTCATTGTTAGGTAGGTAATAAATTAATTGTTAAAGATTAAACTGGCTTGTATCAGTTGTATCGCTCACCAGAACAAAGTCTTTTAAAATTTGTGTCATATTTCTTATACTTTTGGGTTTATAGTTAACTTATTTAACTTATTTATATGTATATTCAAAATTGGTAATGTAGCTTGTCAAAATAATGTAGTGTTAGATTTATATTTTATGTAACTTGAATTTTTGATACCTTTTAATACTCTGATTTATTGTTTAATTCAATAAAAGGTATTGAAAATTCAAAATTCCTCTTCTTCTTCTTTTCTTTCCGCTCAATCTTGTCCGCACAAGTTTCTCTTAGATGTCCAATCAATATGAAACAACTTTGGTAATGTCAGGGGTGAGCTGAAGTTTTGCAATCAATTTTTGGAATTTTTAAAATGGCTGCCCTTTCCTGGAAAGAAACAGGAGTCATTCTATAGAACATTGCATTATCTTGGCAAAAATTTGTATTTGGTGGGTTTTCAACATGCTCAAGATTATGATGGCAATGGGGGTTCGTTTGGGAAACATTTTGTATTGACATTCGAACACAATTATTACTATTTATGTCTCCCAAACGTTTTGAGAGACATATTGTTTTTGTCCGGTTTCTTATTATTATTCTTCTTCTTTCTTCTTTTTTCTTTTTTCTTCTTTCCGTTCAATCCTGTCCGCACATTTTCTCTGAGATACAATGTTCAATCAATATGAAACTTTGGAAACATGTTAGGGGTGACCTGAAGTTTTGCAATCCATTTTTAGAAATTTTCAAATGGCTGCCGTTTCCAGGAAAGCAAGGGTAATTATATAGGACATTGCATTATCATGGTAAAAATTTGTATTTGAGGGGTTTTCAACATGCTCAAGGTTATAGTGGCAATGAGGGTTCGTTTGGGAGACATCTTGTGTTGGCATCCCAACAAAATCATTACTATTTATTCTTTATTTTATTTTTATTGATCACTACTTTGTCCGGAATTTTTCACCAACAGAGGTTCGTACGACCATTATGATACTTGACATAGTGAATATTTAGGAATCCTAGTTGTGCATTTAGTTTTAAAATTTTCAAAATGGCCGCCTCCGAACACGACCCCTTAAAAACGAAAATATTTAAATGTCATTCGATTTAAACGAAATTTAGTATACAGGTAGATTGTGTGGCACTACTTTTGAAATTTGCGTCCGACTTCCGGTTTTAAAATGGTGGTCATTTTATTACACCCGCACAACTTGAAAGAGTCAACTTTGTCCGATTTCAACGAAATTTTATTCTTAGGCATATTTTAATGTTTTGATTTGAATGAACTAGGAATTGGGAATGTTGAACGAGGAACTAAAAATTTTGAATATTGAAGCAGAAAGTACGAATGTTGAACTAGGAACTGCGAATATTAAATGAGGAACTAAAAATTTTGAATATTGAACCAGAAACTAGGAAATGCGAATGTTGAACTAGAACTGAAAAATAGAATGTTGAACTAGGAACTGCGAATGTTGAACGAGGAACTGGGTGTTAAATGTTGAACTGAAAGAAGTCTTTTGGTATTCATTTGAATGTTGAATGTTGAACTTTGAAAAAGTCACCAATTTTATTCACGTAGATAGCTTTCTTCATTAAGTAAAACAATTATGTAAGATAGTTCTAAATAAGGATATTTCCATGTGGTTTGCCTTTAATCTTAGGTTCATTAGTTTTTTTTTAAATAATATTTTCGCCACATTCTTCTTTCTGCAATTTGTTCACTATAACGTAACACTCAGTTTTATTGAGAGGAAGTCAGAGAACTTGGTGAAAACCTCGGCATTCGGTACGAAGACTGGCATTCCTTTTCAATTAGGAATAGAGTGGTCATTAGTAGATGACTAACTACCGCAACTACTCGTCCTCTGAGGCCCTAAGTTCATTAGGATAAAGGCAATCAAACAGTCACCGAAACGTTATTTGTCTTTCTTTTGTCGTTTTTGATGATTTCTTCAGTGTACTTTTGCTGGATTCTACATGTATATTTAACTATTGCGCATATGTTGATATCATATTTGAATGATTACCGTACAAAATTACGAGTGTTATAAACAACGCAGAAATAATTAGTTCTCAATAGAAGCGTTGCATATATGTGTTCAATAACTGTGTTAAAGTTAACAATATTAAAAGCAATAATAAAACAAACATTGCCCAAAACAATTTTTTGTATTTCTTTCTACATATAATAACTCTAGTTACACAAAATCGCATGTAATTGATATATATTCAACATTTATGCAAAAAAAGAATGTTTGTTGTATATACGACACATATTTATGTTGTAATATCTAAACTTTGGCTCAGAAGATGCATTTTCAACCGATGACATTAAATATGTAATTAACAAAACATCTTAAACATTGCAATAAATAAACCACATTGGTTATTAAATTCAAGTCATTTTAAAATGTGCTCTTTATCATTACTGGAAATAATTGCTTAATCACTTGTTTATCATAATATTGGTGTCATTGAACCGTTGACCAGGATGGGACACAAATGTATCCGTTTAATAAAACAAATTAACAACAAATATACGTCATGTCTCCAACCACATAACACCATGACATACAAAATTGGGGTATAAATTGTTATATCGTCGCACTAAAAGTTAAGGACGACATATCATTTCTTAAAGGTAAGAACTATGTACTGGTGATAAATATTTATTATGTTTATCTTCCTAAGAACGTTACTTTCTTTTTTATGTCTATTGTGTCTTTAGTCAAAAAAGGGGTGCTTTTGATTGGAATTATTCAACAAATACGATTATTTCTAATGTCATATTTATAAATATATAGTTCACTAAAACACCATAAATGTACAAGAAACATACGATGAAAATATGGCATGTCGTTCATATTTTTATTTATTCTTAAAACGAACAGATAAGCATTGTAGTGCACTTTATAAGCAAACGTTGTTTGGCAGTTTAAAAAAAAACTAAAATCTGTAGGGGCCAATTTTGTTTTTGGTAAGCACATATTGATCTTAAACACAATTCGCTTAAATGAAAAATACCAGGGCATTAAATGATAGTTTGGAATAGTAAAATAAAATCATTATGCAGCGGGATGGAACCTGTAAACCTTGTCTTCTATCCTAATACCCTAACAACACAAACATGTTTAAGTGTATCACACCAACAAACAATAATTATTGCGCAATACAAACCAAAAAAGGTAATGAGCTAGTCGTGGCTCAAGAAATAAAACAGACACACTTTAAAATACAGTTGGACAAAGAACTATCAACAAGTTTACAAAGTTTAATAATTACTGAAATCCAGGAAAGACGATTTCTTGTTAGTTAAAATAGTAAAGGTCTCAAATATAGCACGCTTTTCTTTTTTCTTATGCAATATTAAATTTGCAAGATCATGTCGAGCCATTTTTAATTTTTTAATGATGCTATAAAAAGTTGAATTTGAAAAAAACCATGAACAATAAGCTGTTTTTGCGTCAAATTGTACTTAGGCAATAAATTTGTTCTTATACGGAAATTGCGGTGTTCATATACTAGTTATAAAATAACTTTCAGAGACATTTGGAATAGGCAAAAATATGTTTTGTATAGTTTTGCAATTGATAATTAAGTGCACATAAAAGCTAAACATGAAATCTTGTAGAAGTTATTTATAAAGAAAAGAGATGGTGAAGCATTTGATTACTTCAAATACTGTATTAATTGTTCTTCCTACATGTACATCAACATACAATATACCTCGTACGTGTGAAAATCATTACTTGATAAATAACTTAACATCCGAACACAACTTTATTCAGTGTTTAATTTGTAATTGGGAATATTATACAAAACCCCAAAGTAAAGAATGAAAGGTGTAACTGTCCGATTTTGTTTCAGTTGCTATTTTGGTAAATTTCAAGACGAAATGGCCATGATACCAATTGAACTCTCTGTTTGGAAAATCATAAAGATCTGCAAGATCATATCCATCTAAGATATCATACTAAATATTGACGTTATATTTTAGCGTTAAATTAAAAAAAAAATAAATTGTGCTTTTTAGATGTTGTATTCGCCACGGCTCTTTGAATGAAGTCAGCATAATATGCATTGAAGAAACTAAATTTATCTTTCAGATATTCCCAATTAAAAGAACAATGATAACAAAACTTATTTTTGCTGCTGTCTGTTTTGTATACATTCAACAGTCGACAGCGAATTGCTGTCATTCAAGTGGTGGTGGTTGGTGGAGAAGAGGAAAATGTGGCGATGGCACTGTGGGCACACCATGTTGTGGATTAAGATCATGTAACGCACTTTGCTGTAGCTGTGGTGAATGTCGGGGTCGAAGGCGACGCGATGTGTCATTTACAGCAGAGGCAACAGCATATTTCAATGGCCTTGATATCAACAAGTAAGCATGGGTTATTGAGTATAATTGACTTGACATAAACGTATTGTGACTTTAAATACCAATCAAACCTTTTTCTTCCACTTCAATACAAACAAAACAAAAGTGTGTCACTTGAATTTCGTTTTATTTTAAAAAATCCAATCAGGACCCTATAAGAATGTTTTTTACCGAATGACAATTAAGGTATCACATTTTGATAAAAAAAACCTTCTATAACCATAGTTGCTGACAGACTATATATTTACCATTTTGTCTGAATTATGGTGTTCAAATTAGACATTATAAACAGAGCTTTATCAATTATCTTTATGATCGTTATGGAACCTAGTAGCACACAAATCAAATGTGTTAGAGTAGGCGCCATTACTGTCTTTTGTGGGATTATATTTATGATTCACAGGTGCTTATGCAGTTCTTATATCGTATTTTAAAATAAAATATGTGATGTTAAAATTTTATTATACGACTGCATTTAGAATTTCAAAAACGAGTCAAGATAACTTCCCTTTTTTGATCGGATATTAAGAGATTTGTTCAATACAGTTTATATCAGAAAATTATATTTGATCTCATTAACTGCCTGTTTATAATGTAGTTAAACGTTTAAATTTTGGTGGCCTTATTAATACCAAAAAGTATGGTGTTAAATTATATAGTTGAACTTCTTAATGGGATTTTCAATGCATGACACACATATTAATTTTTTAAAGTTGTTATAAAAAAACGTGCATCGGCAAACTTAACCCAAAGTAAAAACTCAGAATGATATATTATTAAGCCAATGCTTTATATGCAAATACACTTAAGACTTTTTGTTATTGGTAGGACACCAGTAAGCCACACTTAGCGTAAACATCATTAAATTATTTGTTTCTTTCAGGAATGGTATGATGGAAAAATGTGAGTTCAACAAAGCCTTGGCGAATATGAAAATAACAGACAACGTAACTGTTCTTCATCATTGGACAATCATGGACAAAAATAATGATGGCGTCATCACTTTCAAGGAATTTGATCACAATGCGTAGGATGTTGGCAGATGAAACGGCTGTCGAATATATATGAAATTTATTTGTCACTGAACTGTTAACATTTATTTTTGTCCTTTTCTAACTCTTTAAACTCGATACAATATACTCCTCTTACAAAAGAACTCCTATACTAAGTATAATAAAAGGTTTTATTCTGATGCGAGACTTCTTTTGTAATACGCATGAGGTAGTGGCATACGGTTCGTTCTATCTTTTTCACAATATAAAATTTTCTACTCAGTTGCTTACTTGTACTTCATCCAACCAGTAAGTATCGTGTCACACAGTTGATTGCTACTATACTCGAATTTCTTTTAAAATGGATTACCACTATAAATGATTAAAAACACACCGATCAACCGACTTATATCATTTTGGTGAGAAGATGTATGACACGATGAAAAAAGATATAAACAAGTTAAGACCTATACGTATACAGATGACTTTTTCCAAATCGCTACGTTTAAAACTCACTGTATCAAATATAGTGTAGTAAAAAATTATTTGGCATATATTTGTCCATTAACATATTCAATCGTTTTAACTAATGTTTTCATTTGTTATCTGAAAATAGGTTCCAAAGGTACTGGCATCACAAATTTGAACAAATAAATGCAAAATTTACGCTTTTGCACAATATATTTCTGTATCCAGTGTTTTTGTTCAAAAGGACATATATCCAACGTTTTTTCTGACCCCAAAATTATTCTTTCAATTGCAATTTATTAGGAGTTTGAATCATTTTTCTTTACGCATTTACTGAAAAAATGATACGGAAAAAATCAGCTCATCTTTTTATAATGACACGATGAATAAAAGTTCCTCGACACGATTGAAAACAGCCACGTATTTCTTAAGTGATTAGTTTTATACTTCTACATGGGGCATTTCAATAACATTTACAACTAATGTCTGTATATCATTGAATATTATACAAAAAGTCTATAACTGTTAATACAATAGGACTATTATGTATACATTCTTGACACAAATCACTAGACATGGAAAAAGGTAACAAGCAGCGGAGCAGCTTTGTAATTCATCTTAAAACCATAGTCAGTGAGGAATTAAACATAGAGTAAATGCTCTCATTTAGACAATCCCAGAGCAGGGCTTAAGCGGAAATCAGTGTTATATGTCGATAACGCTCTGCATATGAGTTCTCCCCTATCAACAAATAACACATAACGAACAAGATTTTGTACAAATATTTCCTACTTGTACAAATATTTCCTACTATGTCGACATTAAATAGTATATAACGGATCCATCTACTTGGTAGGTCAATATATTGATGTCAAACTTTTTTTTACAAATTATAAGGTATGAATTTAGGCAAACATTATCAAATGTGCTGCCTACAATCAGGAACCTATATACTAGTCCAGCTTCAATTTATAATAAAGACGAAGAGCGAGAAATTTAAGGTTAATTAGCGTACAAATGAGAGTTAAATCTCAAGAATTAATACATCATATATAACTGTAACACGAATACTGCCTATGTCTAATAATTTTTAACATTATCGGTTGCAAATATTTTGAGAATTCCACAGTAATCATTTACATTAAAACAGAAAAGGAAAACGTGTAAGACTTGTAGTTACTAAGGACAATATTATATCATTCAAACACACCGCGAGATTTACCTTCATTGACCGAATCATACACAATTTTCATCGCGTATTACCCCTGCAGACACCTAAAGATACACAGAAAAGAATCTACCAAACTGGTTAGAGAATACTTACACAAATGTACACTGTTTTATTGCAATTATTTATATTTATGGTTTAATTACCCGTTTTGTTTCATTGTTAATTCTAATAAATGAAAAATAAATAATAATAAACAATCAAACAAACACAAATCAAAACACCCTGCCTTTAACAATGTCATATAATATTGTTTTTATTTTTATGTCAACGCCCCAAATGCGAAGGCCACCTTCGCCTTTAGACGGTGACATAAAAATTCAGTTTTGCAGAAAGTACGAACGTCGACATTTATTTTGTCACTCTTTTGGGTTTTCTTCAATCCAAATAGTTTGCTGATTGATATGGTGATTTGTGCAAACGAAAAGTACGTTATAGGCTGTTTTCCGACAGAACCCTACTTCTTGTTGGCCGATGTGCATTACAATGATTTTAGTTTAACATTTAACCCCTTCTGGAAATTGGAACGGTTCAATATTTGGCGATTCGTACTAATAGGCAGTAAGTTCTGCACAAATCTCACTGTCGACCCTCTACTTTCTGCTTGTAGCTTATACGTATTGAACGATTTCGTCAAACGTTTCTCGTGTTTCGTTTATCGTACTGGTTGGATATTTCATATTATTGTTTATACTAATGGGTTGTATACGATTTAAAACCCTGGTACTTATTTGTCAATCAAAACAAAATGCGAATCGACTTGTCAAAGTTCAAAGTCTAAGGTCTACAACGATGATAGGAGACTCATTGTCTAGTAATTATCTACCCACATGGCATATATGAAAAACTTAGCCTATATCAGCGAAGGTCGGGGTCTTCTCTGGGTACTCAGGCTTCCACTCCCATTAAAGACATCATACAGCTGATAAATTGCTGAAAGGCATTAAAAACCATTCATACAAACAAACAAACAGTCAAACAATTATTTTAAAAGTTATACCGGGCGCTAAGCAATGACTAAAAGGCATTGATGTTATCCTGGGTGGGGGGGTCAAATTTCGAAGTTAAATATCCCGGACACGAAGCAGTCACTCAAAAGGCAATGATGTGACCTTGGGGGTCAAATTTTAAATTAAATATCAACACCTATGGCATGCGAAACATCGATAAGTTATAATCTACCCACATGCCAAATATCAAAAAGCCTACCTAAAAAAAGTTATATCCCGGACAAGATTTTTAATGGCTGCACAGACGAACACACAACAATATGTCGACCTTCTTTTGCCTCTTTTTTTAAAAACCCAATATAAACCTCATAAAAATGAAAAGCGTTATGTAACACTAGATAAAGCTATCTTACATATCCTAAACATGTATTAGTATGCGATTTGCAGTGTCAAATACATTTGGCTGAAAATATCAGTCTTAAATGAGAAGAAAAGAAAAAAGAAGATGATGTAAAATTACCAGACAAAAACAATATGTCTCCCATTTATCTTCGTTTGGTATACATAATAAAATAAGAGTTGCATACAAATACAAAGATAGTTTGAAAGCTTTTCTGCAAATATTATTGTGTGCCGCAATTTGTTCATTTCATATTTTATGCACAGTAATCAAAATTAATTTTTCCCATCCTCCTCTTCATGCTTGATATTGACAAGAAAATAAAAAATTACATATATTATTACGTTACGAACTCTTAAAGTCCATACTTCTTCAATCGGTTAGCAGAATTTAATACCTTATACAAAGTCATATTTCTTGTTTTAATCATATCATTGAACTGATTTACATCGTATCGTAATTTCTCTGACAGTGCAATTAAAATCAAATTAATATTGTTAATGCATTATGTTAAAGATACATTATTGGCATCAAGCGAAAGCCAAAGGAATATTCTTTATATTTAAACGGCCGATTTGAAATAATATTATATCATAAAAGGTCATTTTAGCATTTTAATAACTACATCTGCATTTTTTCGTTTATTTTTTAAGATAAGTAAGACAAAAATAAAAGGAAGAGCTTAAAGAACTGAATATATCTATTGCCAAATCTATGCTAAATCGTGTTTTAATATATTTTATTCGCTACAGTAAATTTAAAACATAAAAAAATTTGAAAAACTTAACTACGTTTTCATCGCTTCTAACTTGTTTATATCTTTTTTCATCGTGTCATACATCTTCTCACCAAAATGATATAAGTCGGTTGATCGGTGTGAAAAATATGCAACGGGTTTCGTTCATGTTGAAGATAAGAAAAATAAATCATATAAAATACTGATCATTAATGTCAGCAGTTTTGATGTAATTTGTTTTTACCTGATTTATTATGTCGCATTTGACATCAGAATTTAGACATTGGGATATCATATTGTCAGTCATATAACATTAGAAAATTTATTTAAAAATCTTTACACAACGCCTGAAATGGTCATACGAAAAGCATTAATATTACTGGTATTTGAATAACACATATATTTAGTTTGTATTTTATGTTTTGTTTTATATTGTGTAAGAGAAATAAGGTTTAATTTTATATTTAAATACAAAATATTTTTCGCACAAAGTCAAATTGATCCCATTGAACTATTCTTACTTGTTTACTTCAAGGTCAGTGAATTTTTTTTATTTCTAACATCGGTGATGGTTGGCGCCGCTGGTGGAGTTAAAATTTGTTCTATGCTCTTCGTATTCATATAGTGTTTTTTCTAGCATTTTCAGGTTTTTGGGTAGAGCGCCTCTGATGAGTCTTGAATAGACGAAACGCGCGTCAGGCGTAGCAAAATTTATTGCATGGAGCTTTGTTGTATTTTTTATTTTTAAATATGCTGAAGTATCAGTGGTGAATGATACATCGAGCCGTTTCCGCCAGCATGATCCTGTACGTCATTCTCAGCCACAACAAAATAAGTTGCATGGTTTGTAACCAAATATCAGTTTTTCGTGGGGAACAGCATGAAGCAGACGATTGATGAATATATACAATACATACAACAACACAAAGAAGTGTTGTGACCATTGTTTCTTGAAGACAGTGCAACTGCAATTTAGGTTTATCAACGTCAACGATAATTATCAATGTATGTATGCTGGCATTAAACAGTAATTATTATTGTGGAATATACAACATCGTAAAGGATATGCTGCAATTATGTTTTTATTTCTTACCTTAAGAGATTGTGCCTAATTTTCTACATTATCAAATTATGATTAAACAAAGTAATAATTATTTGTATCACTTAAATGATTATACTTGCAGAATGGATAGTTGACGTATTTCATGTTGGAAAAAACAATCAAAATAAATTTTAACAAATTAGCAATCAAACGAACCGATTAAGAAAAACAGAAAATAACAAGGTGGGTAAGGATACAGAATTTAGTCTTTTGTAGCGGCTACAATGAGCCTACTCTTTTTCGAAATCTACAAAAGGGGTCTTTAGCGTGCAAGGAGCGTGGCACTCTCCAAACAAGTTAACCACTTCGCTCTGCAGCCAAGCTAACAATCACACGTGGACGCGCTGGGCTGCTCTGTGGGTAGAGCACTGGGAACCCTCCCAGTATGCCCAGCCACCCTTATGGAAGAATCTCTATTAATAACATAGCAAATGAAAAATACTGTAACTAGTCATGTGAGCGTTCATTCATTCCTTCAGTGATATAGCCATTGTCTAAATTTACTAACTTGAAATCTCGACAAAGATCTAAATTAAACGGTTTTTCTATTCGCAATATGCAGATGGCTTTATGTGATACCACGGTTTGGAATTTGATTATAAAATTCTACAAAATTGTAATCATTTGCTGTTAAATATTTTTGGGTTAGAGCGCCACTGATGAGTCTTGATTAGATGAAAAGCATGTCTGGTGTAGTAAATTTTATAATATTCTTGTGGTGATAATTAACACTGTCATTTTCTTTAACATTAACAACTGTAATGTAAAAATAGGTTTTTGTAAAGAGGTTTGATAACAAGGGTTGCCAGGATATGCCTTTAATTTGGTTGCATATTGCAAAGCGAGCTTTATTCTTCTTTGATACAAAGAAGGCTCGCCTGCTTCTACATATAAGCTGTCTATAGGTGTGGTTCGAAAGGCTCCGAGGCATAGTCGTAATCCTTGATGATGAACCGTATCAAGGATTTTGACATACGACTTGCAAGAAGAACCAAAAACACAACAACCATAATCTAATTTAGATATCACCAGCGATCTATATAGATTAAATAAAACATCGCAATCATCACCCCAGTCGGTGCTGGCTACCACTTTAAAACATCTTATGCCTTAAGGCATTTATTTTTTAACATTTTGATATTGGGAAGAAAGGTGAGCTTCGAACCAAATATTAAACCAATAAAAGTAGTTTCTTTACAATTTTATAGGATTGTTATATAATAAAAGTTCGGGATACATTTTTCTTTTGTTACAAAAATGCATGCCAACGGTTTAGACAGTGGAGAATTTAAAACCATTCTCCATTGCAAATTTTTGTATTCTGTTTAAACATAACTGTAGTTGACGTTTAATATTATTTATGTTTTTTCCTCGATAACAAATCAGAAAATCGTCAACTAACAAGGAACCATCAATATTATCTTTCAAGACTTGAACAAGACTATTAATTTTAATGCTGAATAAAGTAAAAGAAAGGATGCTACCTTGAGGAACACCCATTTCTTGTTCAAAAGGGTCAGACAAAGTTGAATTTTAGCGAATGTTAAATTCTCTATCAGACAAAAAAATTGAAATGAAGTTAGGAAGTCTACCTTTCAACCCCATATCAAAGAAATCCTTTAAATTCCATATTTTCATGTTGTGTCGTAAGCTTTTTCTAGATCGAAAAAGATCGACACAACATGTTCATTTTTGGTAAATGCGATTTTTATGTAGGTTTCAAAAGCACCAGATGATTTAGGGTACTTTGCCCTTGTCTTAATCCACATTGGATATTGGACAGAAGGTTGTTTGATTCTAAAACCAAGACAAGGCGATCGTTGATCATCCTTTCCAAGATTTAACAAAGACATCTTTTGGGGGCATGAGGCCGATAGTTGGAAGCTTCTCAGTAATCTTTTCCTGGTTTTGGAATAGGCACAACAGTAGCCATTTCCCAAATAAATGGTAAGTCACCCGTTTCCCAAATGTTTTTAAGAAGATTCAGAAGGTATTGGAGAGAAGATTGTGGCAGATGTTTGAGAAGTTGATAATGAATGTCATCTGGACCACATGCTGTATCGTGAGATTAGTTCAAAGAAGTTTTTAGCTCTTCCAAAGAAAAAGGTTTATTATAATCTTCTAAATTTTTTGACAGGAAATTAAGTTTTGATTTTTCTTTTTGAATTTTGATCCGCTGAAAATTGGAATGATAATTTTCAGCAGAGGAGTGTTTTGCAAAGTTTCAGCTAATTTGTTAGTTATATCTGACTCTGATGTTAACAAGTCTTGTCCATCTTTTAAATGATGGACATTTGCTTTCTTGTTTTTACCTTTAATTTTACAAATGATGTTCCAAATTTATTCATAGGGATATGGTTACTATTATTTAATTTATAAACAAAGTTACGCCAATAGTTGCGTCGTCTTTATTTTGTTACCCTGCGAGCTTTCGCTCGAAAAATTCGGAATTGGTTAAGATTATTTTGAGTTGGGTGTTCATTAAAGCGTCGTTCGGCCTTTTTCCGATCTTTAATATCGTCCTCACAGCTGTCATAGAACCATGGTCTGCTAGGATGTTTTGGATTTGTCGAGGTCTTAGGAATTGTGTCATCATCAATTGAAATGAATGTTTTATTGAATTTTAAAATTGGATCAGAAATAGCTTCCCGATACAGAGTTGTTCAAATAGAGGCTGATTGGCTTTGTTAAATTTATACCGAGCGACTCGTTCTGTGTTGGAAAAGTGCAAAGGTTCCAATATAATGGGAAAGTAATCACTGCCACAGAGATCGTCATTGACTTTCCATGAGAAATCGGGCAACAGAGAAGGATCTACTATTGTAAGATCAATAGCCAAATATGATCCATTCCCAGCGTGTAAATATGTATTAGTTCCATCATTAAAAATGCACAGATCTTCCTGATTCATTAAGACTTTAATAATCCTAAATTTGTAGTTTATTGTGTTACTGCCCCATAGAGGGTTGTGTCCGTTGAAGTCCCCAAAAATATATATAAGAGGTCAGAAGCTGATCAGTAAGATATTTCAACTGATTTAAATTTAAAGAAGAATTCAAAGGTATATACACAGAGCATAAAGTAATCGTTTTATGTAAAGATATTCTTACAACAGTGCTACAGGCTATGTAAAACTTGATCTTTTACGAGAATAGTAGAGCCGCCAGCAGCTCTATCATTTTCGTCTACATATGTGTAGTATTCAGGGTGGTTTTTTAAGATATATTATCATTTCGTTTTAGGTGAGATTCTTGGAGACAAAATGTAACAGGAAGAAAGGCTTAAACTAATAATGTAATTTCAAAAAAAAAATAATCTCAAGAACTCGACAATTCCAATGTATTATTGTTTGCGAATAAGGTAATAGTTTTTTTGGTGATATTCCGCCGATTTCTGCTGGGGGATCTACTTTTACATCCAGATTCTGCGGATAGTGTTTCCATGTGATCGCACCAGATAGTAGCGTCTAGATTATCTAGACTTCACACCTGTTGTGGACCTTAATGGGATCCCGAAGAAGTTTTTTTGGAGTACGATCTCCTTTCTGATTTGAGTTTTTATTTGAATTAGAATTGATTGAAAGGGTGCCGAAGACGTAGCAGTTTGAGAGGATGAATATTTCCAGGAAGATTGAATTTTTTTCTCTGTTGTTTGAACTGGTAATTTAAAAGGTTTTGTGTCAATAGGCAAGGTGATAATTGTCTGCTTTTCAACTGTAGTGAGAACGCATTTGGCAACACTGGCGTATGACGTTGATGGAGGAGATGAGAGATTGTTTGCTGAATTGAAGAGACGGCGCGCCGCAGGGTATGTGATATTTTTTTCAGTTAATTTCTTTTTCTTTTTTGAAGTGAGCAGAACCCTTGGATGAGGACATGTTGGCTTCACCACAATTGGCACACTTTGGACTATTTGTGCAGGTACAGCCCTCATGTCCTACCTCTGCACATTTAAAATATGCCAAGGAGCCTCTACATTGTCCTTTTCCGTGACCAAATTTCTGACATTTAAAGCAGCGCAAATGATTTGGTATTGTATGCGCTGACTTTAATATTGTATAGTCCAATTTTGATTGATTCAGGGACGGATGGAGTATTGACATTTAAGAGAACGCTATTAAGTTTAATTTGTTGAATTTATCTTTTTTGCAATAAATCTTTTTACTTTTGTAACACCCTGAGGTTTCAGTTTAAGACAAATTTCTTCATCTGTCCGTTCAGAGAGATCATCGTCCCTGCAATGAATTCTACCTTGAAAGAAATGTAATGTTCTGTGAGGTATTGATGTAATTTCTAAGTCTAAAATTTTATACAGCTGTAATAAATTTACGGATTGCTGTTTTTTAGAAACTTCAATAAGTAAAGAGCCAGATTTCATTTTAGTGACGTTTTAAACGTCCCCATGCACAACCCTTGATTGTTTGTTCTAAGATAAAGGGAGAAACTTTGCATAAAGGTTTGGTAGTATCCTTACTTGTTAAGACAATAAATCTTGTCCAGTGTTCATTATCAACTAATGATTCTTCGGAATGTCATTTTGTCGTTTTTTGGAACCTGTTTGTATAAAAGCTGTTTCGGAAGCCAGGATGACAAGAATGCGTTTCAACACCCTTGTCACCCACCTACCACGGGGTGCCAACAGGGGCGATGCTTGGTGATCACCAGCAGAAGGCATCAGATGTTCCAAGGGTGGTATACTCAAATAAGATGAATTTCTCAACGAACGCAAGCTTAGTGCCAGACAACTGGCGAAACAACCGTTCGAAACTCTATCTACTTGATTCACCCATGAGCCACCGCCTTCTTAACAGATTGCAACTGAACAACTTTGGTACTAAGTTACACAGGGTATAATCAAGTGATAAGAAGAATAAAGACAAGCTGCTAAGGGCTCGGCGTGACCAGCCGATTGACCGAACCGGGTCCATTCGGCCTCTAGTCTAGTTGAAGTCAGGGCCGAATCGAAACCCACTGATCCGCACTAATGGATGAAGTAGAGAGTGATCTTTCAACCACCAGGATCCCTTCCTCCACCATCACGGGTTGCAACACACGGCAAACATGTCGCCTATATAAATCTAAGAAAGCTTTGCTCTTCAGCCACCGCCTTCTTTGCAAATCCTGTAAGGAAGCTGTCTATCAAATGGTAAATACATTTCGTGGGACAGTTTGAAGGAAAATAATGTAATAGAGTAGCGTAATTGCGAAGGATTAACAAAGGGCAAGACGTGACATGCCGATTCATCGAAGTCAAGGCTAACTCGTTTCCCGTCTAGAAAAAGTAAGGGTTCAGTAAGTTATCGTGACCGTTTACCCGGCCTACTGAAATCCCGTCCTGTAATCGACACGAGTCGCAACACACGGCAAGTGTTGCCTCTGTTAGCAGACTCTTACTGCAGGCTGAGGAAGCCGTGGGCCTATTCTCCCTTGCCCCGGGTCCCACACGGGGTCATTGTGGGATGAAAATATTTGGTATATTGGTTGCTGATGAAAGGTACATGACTGTCTTGTAGATGTCACCTGCCCATGACCTCAATTTCACGGTCCATCGACCATGTTAAAGTTTTTGGATTAGGTAAGTTTCTTTGTAACCATGCATTGTATATTTTTAATTCTAACAATTTAATGCTATTTAAATGATGCTCATGACGTAATTTTTTTGTATTGATGCGGAATGCATGCGAGACATTTTTCTGTGTCTTAACTTTTTTCTGGGTACTCCGGCTCAATCAGCTGAAAAATTGCTGAAAGTGGTATTAAAAATTATTCAAACAAACAAACAAACACAAAATATCATGCCTATTTGCACAAATTGTGGCACATAATGAATAACTTGATTTTAAACGAGTTATGGCCCGTTGTAACTTTGTTGAGTATACTTTGTCCTTGTTATTTTGTGGCTACCTTTAGTTGGATTGTGATTTAACATCATAGTACTGGTAAATACTGAGCCTAGTTACACATATTGTAAGAACGTCATAACCAGATTGATTTGAAATGAGTTATGACCCTTTGTTATATTTATTGATTATATTTTGTACCCACATTTTGCTGCTTCCAGCCAGAATTTGATTGAATGTTTCATGACTGGTATGTACAAAACCTAGTTTTGCATATCGTAAATATGTCATGCACGACTGGTTTGATTTAGATGCATGATGACCCTTTGTTATATTCATCGAATATATATTTTGTTTTCAGTAATCCGGCAACGCATTGTCCTGTTATTCATAATCTGTTTTTGCTAGCTTGACTTTGGGTCATATTAGCTATTGCCATCACATGACATAATGTTTTCTATCTGTTTAATTACTAGTCATTGTCAACTTGAACTAAACTACAAAATAATACTGCTTATGTAGTTGCTAATTTCGATTGGATACAATACATTGACTGCCTGAAACTGAAAGAATAGTTTACGAGGAAAATATATTGATGTCTCTTAGATACCCTGAGAAGATACCATAGTTCGTCTTGATAGGATCAATGCCAGGGGGATTCATATTTCTGATTGGCTGAAAATTAAAATGCTTAATGAATTGTTTCTTTGAATAATATAAACTATTAAATGTCGTTGATTACAAAAATTCTCATTTAGTCATTATTGAATGAACAACCTTTGACAAATCTTAGAAAGAAGGCATACTAGCTTTGCATGATTTAAGTTTCTGCAACTATTGGGTCTGGTGGTTTGCAGTACTGAAGTCGCAAATTACTATGCCTCGATTCCATTTTTGCAATCTCATCTAAAACTACAATGTGTTCGTGGTTTTTTTGTAATATAATGTTAACTTAACTCAAATTTTGTGTAAAGAATTTCATTTTTTCATCTCGGATTTCAATGGATTTTTGTTTATTAATTCAGTTGTCTTTATAGATGGCACCGTCTACCTTTTCCACTGTAGTCATGGGTAAATCTACTCAGTCATCGACTGTAGTTGCCTCGTGCAATTCTTTTTTGAACGATAAGAAAAATAGGGACCTAAATTTAATTAAGAGAATAAAGCCATCCAAGGTTTAAAATCCCTTGCCCAGGCTAAAGGTAGTAATGTTGTAACGTAGCAATTAAACTGAGAAAGTTCTGTATCAAAAAGTTTAAATTTGTCAACTGAAAAGAATGAACCCTCTGAGAGAGACCATGACATGCCTACGACCGGCCATGAACCCTTTGGATTTATTTCAAAGTATCGATACGAACATATTGATTTCCAATGCCTTGTTAAAATTACCCACGAAGTAACTTTGTCCACTCGCATTTTACATGTAACTATTAAAATACAGAAGCAAACAGTATATTTGTTGAATGTTTATTCCCCCAAATGCCCCAAAGAAAAACTAGATTTTCTAAAATTTGAATCGACTTGATAATCCCGTTCCTATATTTCTTTAAGGGGATGTTAATTGTTCTACTAGTCTTTCCGTAAATCTGAAGGAGATATTGAACGAACCCAACCCCAATTCTTGTAATAAATTTAAACGTTTCAAATTTATTGATTAGTTTGGTAATATTCATCCTTACGATACAATATATTCTTGGTCGAGAAATGACGGTGTCGTAGAAGACTTGATCAAATTTATGTCTCAAAGCATTATAGTCAGTTAATCGGATACGTAAAGCGAAGAAAACTGGGGTAATAATATTTAACTTTATAAAAGACACAAAAATAGTTTCAATCAAAGGTTACTTGTACCTTGGTTGATGTTATCCCGTCAGAAAATCATGGCTCTCGATATAATTTATTGGACGGAAAATTACGGATAAATTTGTTGAAAATATTTTGTTTAGATTCCGATCTTCCCTAATGTGTTCAACTTTATTTATTTTAAAATAGATAAGGTTTAAAATGATAGACGGGTGATATATTTTAAGCCCAATACTAATTCACAATGTCATTTTTTCACGAAATGTATAAGAAATAAAAAGTTGAATATATGAAAGTGATTTCTTTTCAAACTGATAGAAAATATGCCTTTGATATTAACCTTTCACAACACTAATTTTTGTACGAATTTCATTTCATCTTAGTTGGGATTAAGTTTTCATAATTAGAAATGTTGGCCAAGTAAAGTCAACCGAAAACATAAGATGAAGCATTTGAAAAACATAAGTGACCTCACACCGTTTTTCATTAATTAAAACGGCGAGTTTCACTAAGGAAGTAATTCTAGAACGTATTATTATTATTACTTTTGTATGAGATCACGTTTTGGAATTACAGGAGGGAAATTCTTTAAATAATTTAATTACTTAAACATTTTTTTTATAATTTTCACGTCCTAAATATACCTGAAATATTGCTTGCTGGACGTGAACCAACCAAACAATTAATCAATAAATTAATCAATGAGACGGTCTTGTTTGCGTATTTGGTTGTAATGTTTTGAGTCTTCTTTGCTTTATGTATTGTGTTTTCTGGTAAACATGACTATGTTTAATTCTCGGTATTTTTTAAAATTTTACTTTAAACTTCTCTATATTAATATAAAATATCGGTTAAATATATAAGACGGTGTACAACATGTCACTGAATTACTTGAACGGAATAAACTCAAAATCGATTTGACAAACCGCAGTGACAATACAAATTATACTGTGTTGTCAATTGTAGTCTATGAATAAGATCGTATATTTCCGATTAATTAATCAGGTTGTTTGTAAATACAGTTTTGATAAGCTGTTTTTCCGACTTTTGTGACTATGATTTTCCGTTTGTTTTCCCCATCTTTAAATTGCTAACATCATTTAAGTTTAATTTTGTATCCAGATGAAAATTATTGATCATCGATAACATTTGCCGATTCCGAGATTCAAAATTTTATAATGACAGATTTAGACAGTACAAAAGTCAAAGGCCGAATTACTTAACACAAACATCTGTAACCAATCACCAAACATTTTCAACTGATCATTCAGCATCGTTATCGGACCAGATTAGATCTTAATCCGACACATAAAATAGGTTCAAGTGGAAACTGATAAGGACAATAAAATTGGTCCCAGACTAGGGTTAAAATGACCGAAATATTTTAGATGGTTTTTTCTAATGCGTAGTTAACAACAATCCGTCGGATAATGCACCCTTCTGTTAACCATGGGTTTCATTTTTGTTTGTCTTATTCTCGTAAAGATATATAGAATAAGTTTTAAATTGCTTTTGAGTTTTCATGTCGAAAAATATTTACGGATATGGGATTTTTTTGTCTAAGAAATTATATAAGAACCGTTTCGGCATCCTAAGGTTAGTTTTAATATTTTATTTTATGTTACTATTTTATTTAAAGCTTTGTCATCATAAATCCGCGATTGTCTCAAATTTAATTCTGAAGTGAGGGGCCTCGGTGACCGAGTGGTTAAGGTAGTAAGTCTACTATTAATCCGTCAACACTGAGGAGGCTGTTTCAACTCACACTACAGACAGTTTGTACTCGACTCCAATCCTTTTGACAGGGATTGCCAGTTTTCCTACCGATGGTCGGGGTTTTTCTCCGGGTACACCGGATTCCTCCCCAATAAAAACTGGACGCCATGATATACCTGAAATATTGCTGACACAAAACAAAAAAATTCAGAAGTGGGTGGATAACTAAAGCCATGTTTAAAAAACGTCATGTCAGGAATCGATACAACGACATTTTCATCATTTCGTTGTATACTTTTTATTAAACTTGTTTCTGTCTGCTTTCTGTCACCATTACATTGCGTTGAAAATATGAGCGGCGTGTTAAGAGATTGAAGTATAGTTCATATTGAGTTGCAAAATTACTTTAATCAGAATGACAATAATGCAGCAAACACACAGTATATACATGAAATTCCAACTAAAAAGCAATAAAAATACTTTGCATTAATACAAAGCTTTTATCTCATTTTTGTTTGCACTGGGAGATCTTTCATTCAGTAGATTGCGTCGTATACAAATAACAGAAAAATATATTAACAGTTCTTACATTCAGAAGCAGTTTGTTAACAGAGAAACAATAAACATTAAAATTCAGTAAGGCATAAAATTGATTCACCAGTGCTAACATCTATTTAATAACATCTTCCAACTTCTTAGGGTTTGTGGTGATCAAGTTCTTCAAGTGATGACACCATCGTTGTTTTGCTCCATTATAGTCCAATGATGAACTACAGTTACATTGTCTGTATTTCTCATCTTCTCCAAGGCCTTATTGAACTCACATTTTTCCATCATACCATTTCTAAAAAAACAATAAATCTAATTACTATTTCACGAAAAATGGGTTTACACTGCCGGTTTCCTAACAATTAAAAAAGCAGTCGGAAAGTCGATAGGTGCAAATGACTAGTTCTTTTTTAATGATACTTTTTGAAATATATTAATCGAACGAATTTGAAAGACTCGCACTAAATACTAATCATGAAGATCCACAGTGGCATATAATTTGATTACGTCCGGTGTATTATTTGAACAGCACAATTCAGACATTAAGGAAAAAGCACATCGTCTGCCCGTATTATAGTTTTTTTTATAAATATTTAATTTAAAATGGTAATATAGTTCCTGAATGGTCTTTAGCAGAAGAAATCTTTCTAAGAGGATCGTGATTGGATTTTATTACATGAAACGCACGCCTGCGGGAAATATTTTTGTTTCAATTGATTGTTTACATTTTATTAGAGAAATAAGTTTTGTTTGTTATTAAAATTTGCCATTATGTTGTTTGTACATAATCATATTGATCCCATTAAACGATGCTTACTTGTTGACGTCAAGGCCTGAGAATTGTAAATAAGCTGAAGAATCAGTGGTGAATGACACATCGCGCGGTTTTCGCCAGCATGATCCTTTGCGACACTCACACCCACAACAAAATAAGATTTGAAACCACAGCAAGGTGTTCCAGTAGTGCAATCAGAGCATGTCAATTTAGGGCTCCACCAACTGCCAATATTTCTAGGGGCACAGCATGCTGCGGACGACTGTTGAATGCATACAATACTCAGAACAACACACAATAGTGTAGCGACATCTGCAATAAAAGTTTTCTACCACAATGATGATTATAAAAATATAAATGCTGAATTAAGTCATTAATATTGTTTTAGATAGAGTAATTAACAACAATGATACTTATAAGATTTATATATGAATGCAACGTCTATTAGCGAAAGTTACATTTTTATTAATGAAGCAAATACACAACGAAAATTTGTCAGTTATTTGTTATTGCCTAAGATTAAGAATTTCGTCTGATGTTCTTCATTATAAAATTGCCTATTTTGAGCGATTACGTTCAATATTTTATTAATAAATTCTTATTAAACAACGTTTAGTTTCGAATTTTAATTAGTTTTCATTATATATTTATTTAAAAATATTCATTTAATACATAGTTTCAGTGTCTGTCCCTATATATTTTATCTCTAATCTTCTACTAGATTCATTTGACTTTACATTCGCTCAAAGGTTTAAAGTATATAAAACTATTCAATATGTCTTTATTCCAAAACTTTGTCTAAGTTTTGTAATTTATGCTAACAATAAGCCCATATGTAATTAAGGTCCTTCCCACTACAGTGGGAAGACCTTTTTGTAATTCTTATGATTATTAAGGTCTTTCCCACTACAGTGGAAAGACCTTCTTGTATTTTTTATGATAATTATTTTCTTTTCTGCCGCAGATGTCAAAAAGGTGTCTTGACGTATCGCTTCGAAACTTGGCACACTTAACCGAGACTACCTGGACTCGACCTGAGTCACCTTGCGAAACTGATCTATTTTTAGAAACGGAGTTATCTTCCCAAAACCTGTTTACCCTTGTGTTCAATTTAACTCATAAACCGTAACCGATATCAAAATTCTAAGGTGTGGAAATTGTCACCTGACTTCTGACAATGATTAATCACGCAAAAAAAATTTCGATCAACTTCTTGATTACGCGTTTTTGACGCGAAGTTTGTCGAAAACATCAAAGTTGTTTGTTTTCCACAAAACTTGGTTTCCAAGTAGATATGAGGGTCCTAATTACATATCCGGATCAAAATTTTTTTCGGTCCACCATTTTCAAAATGGCCGCCATTGAAATTTTGTTTTCAATATAACTCAAAAACCATAAAAAAATTAAGCAGACAATATATCAGAAAAATGTTCCTCTCATTGAGATCTGCATTTGATATAAGGGTTAAAAACTGTGCGACAAACCGTTTTCGAGTTATGGCCCTTGACACGTTTCGGCTAATCAGTTTTCGGCTTATAAGGTTACTGTTATAAAAAGTCCTTAGCAACCACATATTTTTGGAATCAGAATTATGTACTTTATTGAAATTTGTTATTTCATGAACGGAAGTGGCATTTTGTACGTGGCAACGGAATGAAAGTCCTTACCAACCATATACTTTTTGGCTCGGGACCATTTTATTTACTCAAATGACTGGAAGTGACAATTTGTGCTTAGCAAGACACAAAATCCCATAGCATCACATATATGTTCTGACTTTAGAGGAACAGTGGGAAAGACCTTCTCATTTGTTCTCAGAACAAATGGCGGTTTAATTACAACTGTTCTGCTTATAAGGCGCGTACATTTACCAGAAAGTTAAAGTAACACATGTGTCCCATTTTAATTCTTTATTTAGCGTTACAAGTAAAACAATTCATTATAAATTTCAATTGTTTTGGAAATGACCCATCGGTTTGTGTTTTTTTCAAAGTTTGTACTAATCGTTTAAATTGGAATATTAACGAAATCAAGTCGTAACTAAAAACTATTACAGAAGTCATATTCATGAAGAGGAAATAGTACCTATGACTGAGTGGAGATGTCTGGTCGTATTTGAGAGACGTATTTCCATTAATGATGACGTATTTCTTTTTTATGCCAGCTCTATAAATTCTTAACACATATCGCTTGTTTTATATTGAAAATAAATAAGATAAAAACATTTCTCTATAAAGAACTGTGTGTGTTCTATTAACATATATTCGGATGAAGTTTAACACATTCTGTTAGAAGTTATTTACAAAAATAACAAGAAAATAGATTATATTTTCATCACCGACATCAAAAGGGTTTTCTAATGTATCATATTATATTTCTTAGTGAAATATAAATTATAGTTATAGTATTAGCATGTAAAGCATGTAAATAGTTCTTACCGTAACAAAATGATCAGTCGTTTTGAATAAAAAAATACAACAAAGTGCAAGGCAATAAATTTTGCCACTCCTGACGCGCGTTTTGTCTATTCAAGACTCATCAGAAACGCTATATCTCAAAAATTGAAAATGCCAAACACTCTATGAATATGAAGAGCATAGAACAATAAAACCAAAATATGCCGAACTCGAAACCAAATTATGACTATGATTAACCTGTACCTTGGGTAGGAAGTACCTAAGGGTTTTGACAATTTTGAAATTTACACGGACAATGTCATAGCTTTGATGTTTTCTTCAACACAAAAGTGTTGATGCTGGAGCGAGCTGTCCTCGGGGAATTAAAACTCCTCCAGCAGCGCTAACCATCACGGATGTGAGAAAAAAAATACAACAAAGTTCCAGGCAATAAATTGTGCTACGCCTGGCGCGCGTTTCGTCTATTCAAGACTCATCAGAGGCGCTATACCTAAAAAAAATGAAAATGCCAAACACTATATGAATATGAAGAGCATAGAACAATAAAACCAAAACATGCCGAATTCGAAACTAAATTATGACTATGATCAACCTGTACCTGGGGTAGGAAGAACCTTAGGGTTTTGACAATTTTAAAATTTACACTGACAATTTCATAGCTTGGATGTTTTCTTCAACACAAAAGTGTTGATGCCACAGCGGGCTAACCTCGGGGAATTAAAACTGCACCAGCAGCGCTAACCATCACGGATGTTAGAAATAAAAAAATACAGCAAAGTTCCAGGCAATAAATTGTGCTACGCCTGACGCGCTTTTCGTCTTTTCAAGACTCATCAAATTGAAAATGCCAAACACTATATGAATGTGGAGAGCATAGAACAATAAAACAAAAAAAAAATGCAGAATTCGAAACTTAATTATGACAAAGTTCCAGGCAATAAATTGTGCTACGCCTGACGCGCGTTTCGTCTTTTCAAGACTCATCAGAGGCGCTCTACCTAAAAAATTGAAAATGCCAAACACTATATGAATGTGAAGAGCATAGAACAATAAAACCAAAATATGCCGAATTCGAAACTTATAAGAATAAAAAAATACAACAAAGCAGAAATAAAAGGAAATACGAGCCAGAGAAGACGATTTATACCCGTGTGTAGTTATTTACCAAGACAAAACGGACTTCCACAAATGTATTTAGGATGACTAATTAACCTTCATTAACCTCACTATTTCTAGTCACCAGACGATAAATTGAAATAAACGTGTTTGCTAAGCGACGAGGAAAGGACGAGAAACTATAGCATTGTTTCTATAAAAATTGACTTCCATCTAGGCTCGAATACGCGACATCTTGCAAACTTATCCGCTGTTATACCAACTATATATTAACTTCAAAACAAAAACATGTTTTATCTTTTTAGGGGTTAAAACAATACCGGATTTAGCACTTCTTTCTGGATTTAATTTTCCCTTTGAATAAGGCATTTACCAATGGTTTTTATTAGTTTCATGTCATTCACTATCTGTGTGTGTGTTTTTTTTTTTTTGGTTTTTGTTTCATGTTGTCTATGTTGTATATGTTTGCTTGATTTAGGATTTGGAATAGTTCCTTGACATTCGGTTCTTGTTTTTCTGTTGGTTCCTTGCTTTTTGTTTTACATCATTAGGAACATGCTGTTTTGTTTCTTGATTGACAACATTTAATTATTATTGTGTTTGGTTGTCAAAATGATGGTTTTAAATTTTGCCCACAATTACTGGTTGTATAGCCCGATGTATTTTCTCTCCAGAAAGTAGCTATTTCAATTGCATGGGATGTATTTTTAAAACCTTTAACAATGGAAGAACAAATCAGAAACCTGAATGTTAAGATTATCGAATAAAAGTAGTAATCGTCGCATGGAAGAAATCAGTTTTACTTCATTTAAAACTAAACTGATTAAGCAAACAATGCTTCTGTTGCGTTCATATATTGCTGTCCAAACACAAAAGTAGAACACATTAGTAATTATTATGTTTAACTACATTTTTATTTATTATTAATTAATTTTCCTTAATCCATAACAAATAATTGTATTTCCTTTCTAAATGGTACATGGCTAACTAGCCGACAATAACAAGGACAGCCCATTTCTCAATTTATCCTTTTTCATGAAAAGTCATTAATGTCTTTGGCGAAACGCATGTTTATAAGTGTCTTGTCTAAATTGGTGACAGTTTCTTTATGTTTTCCTTAGCCTCAGTAATCAATCTTTCAAGGAATATCTTAAAGAGAGTATGTGAGAGCAGACAGCTGTTGTCCTGAACTAGTCTGTTATATTTACATCGATGAATACTGCATGGGTTGCCAGGTAATTATAGGATAATTAATTGGGCGGAGTGAATATCCAAAATATGATCACGAGTGCCGCATAACGCATCTGATTAAACGAGTGCGCAGAACTTGTTCCGTGCACGAGTTTAATCTGATGCATTATGCAGCACGAGTGATCATATTTTGGATATTCACGATGCCCAAGTGATTATCCTATTTATTATATAGATCAAAATTGTTTTCGTAAAATTTTAATGCTTAATCCTAAATTTTATGAACGGCGGATGAATATCTGTATAGTACAAAACCAACTGCAACTTTGGCGGGAAAAAAACCCGAGAGTGAAAATAAACGATAATTTTCACATGTGATTTACCGTGATTTCTGTCATTCGGAAAATTCGATATTTCATCTCTATCTATATAATAATACATGCTTACTATGACTTTTGTGTTTATGTTGTACTGCTTAATGGTAGAACAAAGGGTTGCATGTCATATCCTGCCAAATGTTTTATTGAAGTAAACAAAGACATGACAGAGGTCTCGCTAATGTTGGAGGTATCAACCTAATAATTCCATGTTAAAGATTCGCTCGGTTGTGCTGTCCCATGACCCAATGACGGCTGGTTCCATTCCAAGGGTTGTCGCCATCTGTAACTTCTGTTAAATAGGAGCTGCAACACGATTTTGCTTCGTGTCCCTTCGTTAGATAAATAGTGCGGTAGCTCTAACATTGATGTAGGTGGAGTTTTTTTCGGTAGGATTATGTCCCTTTTATTTTTCTGCCGTCTTTGTTGGTTTGATTCAACTTCAAATGACTCGTAAGTGCCGAGCTTAGCTCACAGACATTGTTTGCATGTTAGAACAGGCTTGATTTAAGATTATTGTAGGAATTTTAATATATTTAGGATATAATATAACAGTTATCTGGCAAAGCATTGTCCAAGACTATTGATCATCTTAAATGATGGTTTATGTAGTTGTTTTTATTTCACCTGATTGCGGATCATTGCTCTAATACCATCACGTTGCATCTGTCCATCATACTGATTAGCTTTCATGGTCATCAAGAACTTAACTATGAAAGAATAATGAGTGATTGCTCATTTTGCATTTTGTCTTGATTGGATAAAAGAAATGATTGACTCTGGAAATTCTTGCGTTTGGTTGTAAGAAAATTAAAGAAAATGTTTGCTACACTACAAATATCTTGAGGTCCCAGGAAACTATATCTTATATATCGTCTTGATGGGCAGAAAATTGTTGCTTGATTGAGAAAATATATTGCTGATACAGTGCTAAATAAATTGTGGCTTAGTATAATTTGACTATTTAAGGTCAGTGATACAAAAAATGTTATTTAGTCTTCATTGGATAAAAACCATAGCTACCATGATGAATCATGGTTTCTGATTCGCTGAAATAAGACAAAATGTTAAATTTAAAAGGTTCTGGTTCTCTATTTTTCAACAATGACAATGTTATACAGTTTTATTGTTCAACGGTCTAAAATACACAACAGTTACAATCTCATGTTTTCGCTATACAGAGAAACAATAAGATTGACTTGGGAATGTTACGCTCTTAAATTCTAATCGAAATACATTTAAATCAGTGCACGTTTAAAGTAAAAATAAAAAAAATATCACATGAGTCATAATTAGAGCTAATAAATTAATTGGATCACTTTATATTAATAATTAGTATTTTTTCGCGAGACAAGGATTATCAGGTCTATATCAGATGAGCTCGTAGAGCGAATCTGATATGGACCTGATAATCCTTGTCGAGCGAAAAAAATATTAATAATTTTTTATAGGCAATTTCTCAATTTAAATACGGATTTTTTATTTTGTTTTCGTTTTTTGACATATTTGAGGTTATTTTGCTTTGTAATAGTGCCGTATTTCGGTGAGAATCTGTGCGCTACTTTTTTGTTCAATTTGTATGCCCAATGCGGTCTGACATGACGTCACTTCTACCTCATTCATTCAAAAACTGTGAAAGCGATCCGCCTTGACGAAGGGAATTTCAAATGAATCGAGAGGAAATGTCAATCTGAAACCAATTTCAACGTTACGAAAAAGTTTGAAGAGGAAGGTTATCATGTTTGAAAAATATATTAATGTTTCATCAATGAAGAAAATGATTCTGATTTCAATTTCTTTCACTGACCGGCTTGGTGTGCATTTCAGTTATTCCGTTTATGGGGCTATCGATATTGATAAATCAATCCATATTGATTCCGTTCCCCGTAAATATTTAATGAAAATTTCTGCCTGTGTAACACCAAGTAATTAGTATGATTCGGCCATCGTCCTACGTTCAGCGATCTATACAAGAATCGAAAACGAAGTGTACTATTAAAATATCAAACATTTATTTCTCTAAACAACTAATTACTTATTAATGATAAACAGGTGTTTCAACCAAATTAAACGCCGTTAAAGCGATACACTTTCAAGACATGTTCATCGCCGAAATTCTAGTGTACTGCCATACAGAAAAGGGGGGGGGGGTATTTTATGTACATTGTTCGTTATTCTTATTTGAGGAGACTAATAACTTAAGATACTCTCTAGATACTGATTTTGTGTTGCGTTTTATATTTGGAAACACTTCTTAGTGTCTGGACAGGTCTGATTAATTGCAGCATAGATAGATGTATTATTTTTTTCGTGATGTTTGTTTCCCTTAATATTAACGAGCTTTGGTCAGTGAAGCGCAATTGGTCAAAATGTAAGGTAGATTCATGACAAATGACCAACAGCTGATAATTTCTAGTATCACTAGTCGGTGTTCTACTGAGCGTTAATACTAATTTTATTGGTAGTAAAGATCAAAGGATATTGTAACAAATTATCGGTAAATAGATTCATCAGATTAGAACAACATACCAAAATGGCCAAGTGCTAACTGATAAAAGGTAGCATAAACTTTACAAAAATTTCTGGTAGAATTTACAGGGCCAACTAGATTTGCATGCTTAGAGTTTTATCATCTGTCAGGTACAGTATTGAAGTCGAGGATTTGCTTACACAGATTTCAATTTTTAACTGGTTGTATTTTCAAAATCTCGTCTGTTTGTAATTTCTTGAATCGTTCGATATACATTAGATTAACTTAGGTTAACTTAATTAAATTATTTAGCGGCTCTCTCTCAGTGAACAGTGAATAAAATTGTTCTTGAACAATTTGAACGGATTCTAGGGTAAAACGATCAGGCCAACGGTAGTGATACAAATTTTAAAATGTTGCTAATTTTATTTAATAACAAACATTTAACATTTCCGATTGATTATTGAAGTCCCGCAAATACAGTTTTGATTAGCTGTTTTTTCCGGAGTACTTTCATTTGTTCAAACTGATAGCCGGATGACTATGATTTGTTATTATTTTCGTGGTTTTCAACAGTTGTATCCAGAGCAAAAATACTGAAGATAACATTTTACTGATTAAAGATGTTTTCAGTTAAAACTTTTGTTATTATTTCTTGTCGAATAGAAAAAAAATAGCATTTTATCTTCAATATTGTCTGCTGATAAACGAATTATATAATACAAGTTGAATTACCGTTGCATAACTCAAAATCAGTGCACAATAAAATAAATAAATGTCACTTTTACAAGAAACAAATGGGTAAATAAAAAACCATGAAGTAAACCAAAACATTAATATTTACTTCAACTAGAAATACGACATGCACATATGCATAAATGCGACTATTCTGAAAACAAATAGAAAAGGGATATAGCGATCGGCCAAAAAAATTCTATGATTGTCCAAAAACAATTGCTCTGTGGACCAATATTTTTTAATAACTAAACACGGGTTTTCAGAAACATTGAACTAGACAAAAACAAAGTCTGCTTGGTTTTGAAAATGAACTTCCGATATTGAATTTATTGTTATTATTAACAAAGCAATATATATTAATAAATGCAAACTGAAAGAGAATGCTCCAGATATAATTGGTCTCGAGTCTTAATTCGAAGTTATATTTCTCTAGAATTATATTTAGCGAAAAAAACGATAAACTTTAAAAAATTGTAAATTTCTGGGCTCCTATCCAGAACTTCATGCATGTATAAGTACAGTTTAAGAGTAAGGACATTGTTAAGTCTATATTAATCATATTATTTACTTAAAGTGGTTTTAATAGTTGAATGAGCAAGTCAGCAAAAACATGGAATGAATGGTGAGTGAGAGGAAATATAATTTCTTATAAATCAAGATTGTGTCCACGAATGTATGTACATGTATTATGGTTGTTAGCAAGTCATTTATATTTTAAATTGTTTTTCATCGTTATTGTTTATTCTTCTCATACACCCCATTACATCCGGGTCAAGGGTATTTGTAGGATTCGAACTATTAACAAATAAAACAAAAAAGAAGAAAAGGGATACAGTATACTCTTATCAGAGTCACACGTTTTTCAAAATGTTGCGGTTATTTAGAATAATGACTATATAACAGAATGAAAACATATGAAATAACAAAACAGTGTTAAAACAATTCCCATAACCGGAACTGAATATATAATTTAAAATATATTAAAAATAGGATGGAATGTACGATGAAAGATGAAAATAAATAGCTTCCCCTACTAGGAAAATATAGCAGAAGAAATTATTTGTACGTATTTATTAGAGTAAGTTTTCGTCCTAAAACATCTGAAACCTGTGAAAAATGCTCAAAAATAAAACTTAAGTATATACAGTTACAAACCATCCGATTTAGACTGCAGCTGATACCCAGTCGAGAGTTCAAGATGTGATAAAGAAATAGAATAACGGGGTAGTAGTATTAAACACTAAAAACACAATAGATAGTTAAAATAAGACGTTTGTTTGCACCTAATTTGATATAATGCCTTCACAAGATGAAGGCCGTCAATATACTTTAATTGGACGTTATGTAAACGGGTATCGACAACATTGCTTACAAAACCACATTTATAGTTTTATAAATGAATTTTTGGCACGAGTAATTTTTAGTATATGAAAGGGTGGAGTTATCCTCCTGAATTATGTTGACACCGCTAGGTGTCAGTTCAAATGACACTCATTAATATTCATTATTTAGCATCAATTACAAGCTGCTGCAGCCATATTTATTAGTAAAAAAATGTTCGAAGAAAAAGTGAATTTAATTTAGTATGACGATATACCAGTTTATTTCTGTGATGTAGATTGTTCAGTTGGACTTTTTTGCTTCTTATATTACACAAACTCGAGGAGAGACGCACGAGAGGATTTGTACGTGTGACCTTTGTTCTCGCCTTTGTTTGCGATCGATTTATTGATCAATCACTAAGACTGAACTGGATATTTAATACAAGCTGCAGGTAAATTAGATTCTGGTAATATTTCGGGATTAATTTTGTGAAATCGTAAGTAACAACATTAATTTAGTGCATTTCAGTTAATTACATAATGGGTCATAATGAACTTGGACCGTAGCCAAGTGTCTAAATATAAACTATGCTAATCGACATTATGCTAATTAGATACGTCATCTGGAGCACTACTTCGTCATTGAAATCTGTCTTCAACGTGAGAAGGGTTTGTGTAATTTGGCAATTTGATTGGTTGTACAACGTAAATAAACATCATGGCGGATATTTTAATAATTGGAAGTTCGCATGTTAAACGTTTTCAGCAGTTTGCCCGGTACAATAATATAGAAAACCTTGAACTTGCTCAATTTAACGTGGCTTATCATGGAATATCGGGAGGCAAGGTAACCAATGATGCTCATATATGTGAATTAGAAGACGCCATAATTCGTGAACAGCCACATTACATGGTCGCTCAATTTGGTTCAAACGATTTGGATTCTGACGACCTTTCAATCAATGACATTGAAGTTATTATATTGAGATGGATAAACTTGTTGTTCTTATATTCCGACAGATATTCATTGAAGATAGCTGTTTGTCAACTTCTGTTCCGTAGAAACACTAGCTATACAACACCAGAAAAATACAATTCAAGTGTTATATATGCCAACACTTTTTTGAAAAATCAATTACAGTTATCTCTGAACAAACATGTCATCTATTGGAAGTTCAGAGGTCTGAAATGTTTTGAGAATGATGTTTATGAATCAGATGGAGTCCACCTAAATTGGGCCATTGGCTATCCAAAGTTTTACATGAATATAATTATCTCATGTTTTTTTTCTTGACATGCATTGTAAAATTGTTTATTGTATACTCCTTTTGTTATGTTATAATCATACAAGTAGAACCTCCTTTATCATGATTGAAGTTTATGTAATATTTGGACCCGGTATATGTATTAATGTAAAGATGTACACTGGGGTGCATATATATGTATAGCCCTGAAGTAGGCGTTGCACAATTGTTGTCAACTTGTAGTATAATATGGTTACAATTTGTTTTTTACAAGTCTATATAATTTACAATAATATTGTTAATAAGATTTTTGAAACAAGACACACGGTATACCATGTACACACATGTATATCTGTTATTTCTTGGTTACATGAGTTAACAGAACGTACAATTCAGTACATGTACTTGTACATGATATACATGTACATTGTAAGTGCATTTAATTTTCATGTACAAGTAGTTAGTAATGCTTGACTTGGTTACATGTTAACTTTGGTTACTTGGTTACAAGTGCTAGTTTACCAGAACATAGGTATATGTTCTACAAAAATGTATTTAAGATTTAACATGGTTACATGTTAATTTTAATTTTAAACAGCTAGATGTGGCTACATGTACTAGTTTATAGAACATAGGTATATGTTCTATTTTCGATTTAACATGGTTACATGTTAATTGAATACTTGGTTACAAGTGATAATTTACTAAAACATAGGTATTTGTTTTACTTAATGGTTAACATGGTTACATGTTATGTTGATTCAATTGTGGTGCACTTGATTAAATGTGCTCAGTTATGATAAACATTGGTTCATTTTACATAGCTACATGTACATGTTCTCTTAACTGGTAGGCCTAGTTATTGCTTTTAATAACAAGATATATGGAAAAACAATTTACGTGGTTACATGTAAATGCATGTATTAAGGCCAAACAGTTAGCTTGATAGGTTACATATTGGTAATAGTAAGGTTACTTTCATTTTGTAGTCAAGATGTCCCAGCCTGCTGAAAAGCGAAGACGAACTGGAAGTTCACCAATATCCAACACAACTAGTGACACCAGTGCAAGAATGGATGAAACAAAGACTCTTGTTAAAGATATAATGACAGCAATGGTGCCAGTAATCGTTGATATGGTTGTGGACAAAATAAATAGCAAAACTACAACAACTAATAATGGGTCACAACAGCAAACAGTGTCAGAGGCGGAACAGCTGCCATCCATTTCAAATATAGGTATAGCCCCTTCATGTTCCACCTCCAATACTGCAACAAATCAAAATCTAAATTCAGTGGGTCCACTACATGCTGGACGTCCGTTAGGACAGGCGGTAGATTTAAAACTGAAAACAAAAATTTGGGCAGAGGAATATATTTCCATCGAAAGACTTCTACAAAAACAGTCCGCTGCTACATTGGCAGCAGTACAGATTGACAACCAACTTCAATTTGTACAGAAAGAGAGAAAATTTTATTTTAGGTCATTTAGCCAGTGGGTTAATGTTTTTCATATATTTGTTTCTATATATTGTACAAAATATCCGGAACAGTCCTCCAATTTAATGAAATATATGGCACTTGTTCAAAAAATTTATGATGATGTATGTGAGAAGGCTGCTCTCTATTATGATGAGAATTTTAGAATGTGGCGGGCAGATAACCGAAGTATTATGCCCTGGGGAATGATTAACCAAGAACTGCACTCAGAAGCCCTCCAAATTGGCTTTAAAGCAAAAATGGATAGTGCAGATAAACCTGCAAATAATTATGGAAAAAATTATAATCCCAAGCTTTTTCGTGGGAAATTGACAGAACGGAGGCTTGTTTCAGCTGGAACAACAACGGGGGTAAATGCCTCAGACAAAACTGTGACAATCCCCATGTCTGCAGTAAATGTAACAAAAATCACTGCAGAAAATTTTGCCCAGATCTTCAAAAAGGGGGGAAAACCCAGCAACCTGCAAACAAGCCAATTGGAGGGCCGAAGAGTAAATAAAATTGTTACTCCTATCAATGTTAAAGCATTAAGTGAATGGTTAATTGGGTATGATCTTGAGAAGAAGAACTATTTGGTTGATGGTTTTACATTTGGTTTCAAAATACCTTATACAGGAGACAGAAAATTTAGACAAAGTAAAAATTTAAAATCTGCCATCGAAAATATTGAAATTTTAAAATCAAAGATTGAAGTTGAGGTAAAAAATGGTCGTGTTGGTGGACCATTTAATCATGATTCAATTCCTTTGTCAAACTTGCAAATTTCTCCATTTGCCAAAACAGAAACAAGGCGAATTTAGAGTAATTCATCATCTTTCGTATCCAAATGGTTCTTCAATCAATGATGGTATTTCTAAGGATGATGCAACTGTTTGCTATCAAACTATTGATGATGCTGTAACATTGATAAAAAAGTATGGCAAGGGAGCATTGTTAGCAAAAACAGATATTGAACATGGTTACAAAAATATACCGATTCATCCAGATGATTACGAGTTACTGGGCTTTGCTATTGGAGATGATTTCTACTATGACAAAACACTGCCAATGGGACTGAGTTTTGGTTGTAACCTTTTTGAAAAATTTTCTACCGCTTTGCATTGGGTTGTAAATACAAAATTAAAAATTGAGGGATGTGTTCATTTGCTTGATGACTTCTTACTAGTTGGCCCACCAAATTTAAACTTTTGTACATCACAATTAGCACTGTTTTTAAAGTTTTTTAGGCATATAGGTGTCCCAATTAAAGAGGAAAAAACTGTCAATCCAACTAATATTATCACATTTTTAGGCCTTGAGTTAGATACAATACTGATGATTATACGTTTGCCCCAGGATAAATTAGTGAAACTACGTAATAAGCTTTCACAAGCAAAGAAAAAAAAGAAAATGTCATTACAGGAGTTACAATTTCTTATAGGTTTACTGAACTTTGCATGTGCAGTTGTTCCCCCTGGTCGCACATTTCTAAGACCATTTACGTAGATTAACTGTTGATGCTCGGGCTGATTTGTCAGCATGGTCTATTTTTATGGAACATTTTAATGGATCGTCCTTATTTTTAGAAGATCCTTGGGAAACATCAGTAACAATAATGTTATACACAGATGCAAGTGGTTTAGGATTTGGTGGTATCTGCGGATTGCAGTGGTTTTCGGGGGAGTGGCCCTACCACATAAAAGAGTATCATATTTCAGTTAAAGAATTGTTTCCAATTGTTGTTGCTGTTGAGTTATGGGCTCTGCAAATGTCAAATAAGAAAGTTCAGTTCTTTTCAGACAATATGGCCGTTGTTCAAGTAATTAACAAACAAACAGCTAAGGACTGTAATCTGATGAAATTATTGAGGCGGCTTATAGTTCAGTGCCTTAAATATAACATTTTATTTAAAGCCAAACATGTACCAGGTGTTAAAAATGTTCTAAGTGACAAATTGTCTCGTTTACAGATACGAGAATTTCATCAGTTAGCCCCTCAGATGAACAAGGCACCAGTGGAGGTACCCAAAGAAATGTTTCAAATCTTGTGAACATGTCTAAGTTTTTAATAGACAATGCCTTGACAGAAGGCTCAAAGGCAGCATATGAGAAAACTAAACTATTTTTTCAGTGTTTCGTACAAGAATATTTTCCAGGTGCAGATGCATTTCCATTATGTGCTGATAAATTAGTATTATTTGTAGCTTTCTGTAACTCTAAACAGTTGGCTCCACAGACAGTCATATCATATATGTCTGCTTTAGCTCATTTTAATAAAATGAAAGGGTATGAGGTACAACAAGTTCATTTATTGTTCAAAGAGCACTGCAAGGTTATAAAAAATTGAAAGGAAAGTCTGACATTAGATTACCAATTACTCCTGTTATGTTAAGACAGTTGGTTCAGTCATTTGGAAAAATAGATGGAGATTTCATGATTGACGAATGATTAATTATCACGATAAAACAAATTCACAATTATGTAAATATCTCACAAAATGCACAGCAAATAATAAGTACGAAAGTGATCTTGTTTTCAACATGATGGAAATATACTTTAAGAATTATTTGACAATGATAAATTTTGTGTGAATTTCGTTTTTAATCTTAGCTGTCTGAGTGTGAAGCAAAATCCACCGAATAAATAAACAAAAGCTGTTTTAAATTGGGTGACATCACATCTATTTTTAGAAGCGGCACGTGGCAATTAGGAAGCAAGATATAATTGCTGTTCTGGAGCATCTGATATAATTGCTCTGTTCATAGTGGTTGTGTTGTGTATTTGGTTATGTTATGCTTTTCGCTGCTTGTGTTAGTGCTTTTTCCGTTAACCATATCTATTTTATTTCGTACTTGAATTTTGTCCTTTTGCTTAAGTCTACGTATCACAAGATTTCATTTTAAACTTCCCCCATGTGATTTTTAAGACGGTATCTCAGATGTCCTTGACTTATTTGAACTGAATTTAACCCAAAACCGATAGCCAAACCGCATTGACAATATAAATTATATTGTGTTGAGAAGTTTATAAATGTTCTAAAAAGATGAGATTTTACATTTCCGACTAATTAATCAAGTTCCTGTAAATACGAGTTTGATAAGCTGTTTTTTTTCGACTTTTATGTCTACAGTATTCAGTTCGCTTCTATATTAGTTTAAATAAATAACCTCAGGATGAACGTTTGCTAATTTTTTGTTTACTTGTTCGAATGGTCAGCTATATCTGAGAACCCCCGATCTTAGGTAGAAACTGGCAATCCTTATCGATTAAAATTGGGGTTGAGAGCACCCTGCCAGCAGTGAGACTAGAACTCGCAACATCAGGGTTGACATACCACGTGATAATAGACGAACTACCTTAACCAATCGAACACCGAGGCACCAGTTTCGTAATGTGTTTTGTCTTAAGCAATGATTTTCTAATTTTTGAATCAAGATCAAAAGGATTGAACCATTACATGCCAAGATTTAAAATTATATGATGACAGTTATAGACAGTTCAACATTTAGTATGTAAGTCTAAGGTCTAAGGAGCATTAAAATACCTAAATCATCGCAAAAAAGAATAACTCCACATTTTGCCAATAAAAAGAATTCGGAGTTGCCACACAAAAACGTGCAATAAAACTAAACAGAGGAATACAACTTCGAATCATTCTGAGTAATAGTTAAACAAAGAAAATGGACTCTATTTTGTACAACGGTTTGGTCATATTGGAAATGAAAAAAATTAACATAACAGAACAAGTTATGATGATTCTCATAAAAAACCTGAAGCAAACATATAATTTAACAATGATACACAATAGGGTAAAGTGTTAACTGATAGTGAGAATAAAACAGGTCCCATACTGAGAAAAAAATGTCAGGAATAGCTCCAGGTTGTTTTAAATGTTAACAACAGGGCTGCTGACAATTACGTCAACATGAACTTATCCATCTAATATCATAATGCAGGGAAATCTTTTTTTTCGCGTATTGACATGAATAAACTTTTGTCGTGCATCATTCGGTAGCTGAGGAAACTTTAATAAGTGTGCATCTGGTTTAGACTACAAATAATAGTCGAGAGTTTAAAATGCAAAAGAAGAGTGAAGCAGCACTATTAGAACTTAAAACTACAATAAAGTAGTTTCAAACAGTGGTTTGTTGTAAAATCTCCTCAGAAGTTCTATGGTTGACACCACGAATTATTTAGTCGTTATTATAAATCTATTTTGCAGTAAAGGTCAAACATTATTGCAAAGCCACATGTAGTCTTTCCTCTTTCCTTTCCTTTGCCTTGAAAAGACAACGAATATGTCGACTGGTTTCTAATTATAGTGCACGGATTGCTTTTATTGGGTTCGGGTTTTTTTTATTTCAGTTTGTGCTTGGTGTCTTATTCTTAAGTTGCCTCTGGATTTCAGGCTAGTATTCATCCCACATTTTTAACTTGATAACTTGAGTTTCTAGAGAGTTTATATTGTTAATAGATACTCATAAAACTAAAATTGACTTTTGTTTATGTTGGAAATATGGCAAGTTTAATTGGTAAAAAACGAAGCATTAATCCCAAACAATTTGTTAACAAATGTGTGCATTACTGATTGCGATGGTTGTCCTGAAAAATATTTCAAAACACACCGATAGTTATTCATACACTTAATAGTATAGGTTAACCAGTGCCATTTTAAAATTTCTTTCTGTTTGGTCTCCATTACTGTGTTTTGAACATATAAGCGAAAGCAACATAGTTCGAATTGAGTGTCAAAATAAATTTATTCAGAATGACAATACAGGAAACACACAATTAATACATGAAAATATTTCTAAGGCAATACTGTTAAAGTATTAAATTAAGCATATTCCACTAGAATATGGGTACTATATAAGAAGTCTCGGCATCAATAAAAAAACATTTCATTTCAATTGTGTACAAAATGAGTTCTCTTATTTAAAGTATAATGTGTCGGTTTTACATAGAGGAGAAATAAATGCTAAAAGTTCAATACAAAATAATTTCATAGACGAAGGCTAACGTCTGTTTCAGTACAGCTTTTAACGTTTTACACTTTGTGATAATCACATTCTGCTGACGTTATGGCGTCATCTTTATTTTGGTCCGATAGACTATTTAAAACCAAATTTCTCGTGGCAAGTGTTTTTGTAGTCATTACAAAATTAAGTACAGACTTACCGAACGGATTGGTCTCTTAAGATTACTAAGAAAGCATTAGTAGCCACACTATTGATAGT
Organism: Limnoperna fortunei; assembly: GCA_944474755.1. Classification (NCBI taxonomy): domain Eukaryota; kingdom Metazoa; phylum Mollusca; class Bivalvia; order Mytilida; family Modiolidae; genus Limnoperna; species Limnoperna fortunei. Next base: position 12,900,705 of record OX104116.1, on the reverse strand, counting down.
CATCTAGTGAAATGGGAGAAAAATAACACGAATACTTTCTTCAACTATTTTTGTGCATTTCACATTGCGTATTAGAATATTGATACCTTTTCCAATAATAACATATAAAATTATGACTCGTAAATAGCCAGTGATATCCGAATGATAAGCGTATAATAAGTCATCACTCATCGACCGTCTCTGACTGATCCATGGTAGTTATTTTTCCACATCCAATCTTAATTAAGATTAAACGAAATATACTCAAAATGAAGAACAAAGTAGAAATTAACTGAGAGTAAAGCCTTAATACGCTTAAATAAACAAATACCAACTGAAGCATTAAATTGTGTCTTAGAATAGTAATAACAAACATTATATAGCGAGATGGAGCCGGTTAACCTCATCTTATATCCTAAAAACACAGACATGCAAAAGTGTATCAAACAAACAAACAAACAAATATTGCGCAATACAGACCAACAAAAACGACTCAAATGTGCTGCACATAAATAAACACAAGAAAAACCAGCAAATACAAGTACATCTAGATACATATAGAATGTCATAAAGATACCACGGTAATATGCTAGTAATGGCTCAAGAAATAAAACACACACTTTTACATAACGTCGGACAAAGTATTATCAACAAGGTCACAAGTATTCTACGAATTACTGTAATCCATTTAAGATGATGCCTTATCGGTTAAGAGGATAAAAGTCTCAAATATAGCCACTTTTTCATATTTGAGAGGTAGTCTGATTTATTAACTCTGCAAGATCATGCCTGTACATTTTTTTTTATAAACAGTTGAATTGAAAAACATGAACAATTCGCTGTTTTAATGCAAGTTGAAATTAGGCAATACATTTGTTTTTGTATCTAAAAAGGAAAATGCAATAACGTAGTGATAAAATGATTACACAAAAAAATGTTCATTTACTAGTAATAAAAAACCTTTCAGAGACATTTGGCTTCAGCAAAATTACGTTTTGTGTAGTTTGTGTAAATGAAAACTAAGTGCACATTAAAAGCTAAACATGAAATCTTGTACGTGAAAGTTATTTATAAGGAAATAGATGTTGAAGTATTTGATTTCGTCAAACACCGCATTATGTGTTTTATCTTCCTACATGTACACCAATATATAAAATACCTCGTACTCGTACGTCTGAGAATTATTTCAGGATATATATTTGAAAATCCAAAATTAAAATGTGTTCAGTACTCGATTTGGGTATGAGGATTATTAGACAAATCGCCTAAAGTCAAGAATGCAAAGCGTAAATGTCTGATTTTGTTTTATTTGCTTATTTGGTAGAAAAATAAATTGCGTGTTTTGTTTAAGACGTTGAATTCGCCATCTTATTTAAACTAAAACTAATTAACTATTTATAAATCAAATCTTTTGAAAAAACACTGATTTCAGACCACCTTTTGTTTTTGGTTGGACACCTAAAACACACTTAGCGTAAACATATTTAAATTATTGGTTTTTGTCAGGAATGGTATGATGGAAAAATGTGAGTTCAACAAAGCTTTGCAGGAAATGAAAATAACAGACAACGTAACAGTTGTTCATCATTGGACAATCATGAACCAAAACAATGATGGCGTCATCACTTTGCATGAATTTTATCATCACAAAGTGTAAGATGTTGGAAGATGTCATAAAACCGATATGGAATATGTATCAAATTTATTTGTAACAGAACTCTTAACATTCGTTATATTTTTTCTTTACATTCGACGCTATATACCCATCCTAAGAAAAAACTCCTGTTGCATAAAAGTATAATACAAGTCTTTTTATGTGAATACTTCTTTTATAATACGCATTAAGTAGTGGTATTCGGTCCATTTTATCTTTGCACAACGTTAAATTTTCATATGCAAACTGTGTGTTAGCAGTATTATTGCCATCTTAATTAAGCTTTTATGACTGCAATATGAACTATATTGTTGTGTTTTTCAATTTATTCAAATTTACAAATATCAGACAAAAGAAAAAATATAATTAAATATACAACGTTGTGATAATTTTGTTTTCAGCTCCAGTATCTCGGGAGTTGTGGATCAATGGAGTCACGCCTAAATCATTTATTATAGATGAAGACATGTAAATTTTGCCCTTATTGGTATACTTTGAGATTCGTTCCCTGAGTCTGCTCACTTAAGCAAACCAGTGTAGCTCCGCACTGTCTCTTTCTTTCTATGGTCAAATTTTAGACATTTGAGGCAGATCACATAGATGACGTTTACATTGTAGCAACACATTCATTGTCTGTTAGCATTAAATAATTTCACGATTATTACACCCTCCGGTTATTATTCTAAACCGATTTAGTTATCGTGTCAGTCATCGTCACGAATAAACCATTCACTTTTATTTTTGTGATGTTTTGAATGTCTCCATTAAAATTATGTATATATTTTTCAACGACAAAAAATGTTTTCTACAAAGGTAAATTGGGTCTTTGCTAGACAATATAATAAACCTTGACCAATGATTATCGTATACTATTATCCTTACTTTTTCGCAACTTGTTGATATAAGGGAGCTTCATTGCAATGGCTAAATAATAATAGCATGCGCTTCTGAGATGGCGAACTTCAATACGCTCTCCAACGACGTCGACAAAAGCAGATGTATTACCGTCTTTCGATCCATCTGTTTAAATTGCACATTGTTTAAGATAGCATGATTTACTCTCTGCAAAGTAGTGTTGTACTAATATGGGGTTAATGTCGCACCTTTTAAATCTTCTTAGATCATAGATAAATATATATTTAAACAAGGAGGATTTGTAAACATCAGTAGTGGCTATTTTATCTACATTTATGCCAGAATTTTCCAAATGTAGTTTTATTTTTAGGTCAAAAGGTGGAATTTTGCTTCGATGTTTTCAAAAACGGACGGTCTTGTTAACATGTTTGAAAACCCAGACGTGAACAGGATTGCCATCATATGTATTATGTGTTTGCATATTGCAAACCGAGCTAGATTAGTCTGTTAGCAAGATATGTCTCGTTAGCCTTAGTATAGGAACATTCGACAGGTGTGGTTACAAAACTCCAAGGCAGTCACAATCCTTTATGGTATACTGTATCAACAATTCGGACATATGACTTGCAAGTTGAACCTTGAATCCTATAATATTTCCATGTTTTGCCATATGTCTTTTTTTAAATAAGAAAAAGATAAATACAGCATTTAAGGCAACTTCGTTGCGAATAAATGTTTCGAAACGTACTTAATGGTTTATTGTACTTAGTCCTTGTCTAATGCCAGACTGTATATTTAAGAAAAGGTAAGGTTATTAGATTAAAGAAACCAGATGAGATAAACATTGGTCATACTTTCGATGGGCTTGCAGAAGCAACTTGTGAGGCTATAGGGCTATAGTTGTACGCTTCAGGTTTTGGATTTTTTTCATAAATAAATGTTTTCTCCAAAATTCCTGTCTCCTCAAATTATTGTTCAGAAGACTTAAAAGACTGCTTATATGTCTGTTAATGACTTTCGCGTTGTGTCAGACATTATTTTGACTATGACAGTCATCTTATATCTGCCACGGACACATTTTGTATAATACGAAGTTAACAACAACGCTGCGGACAATTATGTCATCACAAACATGTTATCAAATTAATAACATAATGCAGTGGAATCTATTGTTTGAAACTAGCCTACAATTGATAATTTGATGATTCACAAGAACAGTAGTCTTAAAACTACATTTAAAGTTCAAACAGTGTTTTTTGTACTTTAAGCTGATGTGATCTCTTCAAACGTTCTGTAGCCGACACGGCAACTTGTTTGGTCATTATGGTAAATCGATTTCTCAGGTAGGAGTAGACGTTTATGAGAAGTTTCCCCTGGATTTTTGACCAGTATATTATTACGTCTCGCATTTTATTACTATATAGCTTGAGTCTTTAAAGATTTTGCATTCTTCACCTTGTTAATAGATATTCATAGAACCAACATTGTTCATATTGTCAATCTGGTGAGTTTGATTAGTAAGAAATTAGGAAAAGTTTTATATGCGTTACTCATAGACAATTATTTTAAGAATGTTAGCGTCCACATTTCGGATTGCAAGGGTTGTCGGAAAGTATTTAAAAACATGCTGATAATTATAAATACCCTTTGTAATAGTATAGGTAAGCCATCCTTGAATATCGAAGCAGTTAAGAAAAACTGAGTTACTGATACATTCCTAAATGTGCTCTTTATCATTTCTGGAAATCATTGCTTATTTACTTCTTTACCATAATATTGGTGTCATTGAATCGTTGACTAGGTTAGTGGTGATACGGATGGGACATTCATGTATCCGTTTAATAAATAAAAATAAAATCAATTCATATACGTCATCTTCTATAACCACTTAACCTCTTGACATTCAAAATTTTGGTATAAATTGTTGTGTCGGTCAGTATGGTGTGTTCCCGGAATGCCAACATTTTTAAAATCACATACTTAAGTATTGTTGTTTTAGTGGTTAAAAAGGGGTACAACAAGGGGTGTTGATTATTCTTCTAATTGAAATGGGTATAATGACACAGATGTGCAGTTATACAGAAAAAATGAAACGGGTAAAATAATTTTATTTAATGAAAAGGGTGCTTTTTTCAGGAAATTAAAATAACATGTATTTAAAACTTATTATTACTATATTATTTAAGTTAATTAATAAATAAATATTTTAGTGGAAAAGAAGATCTGTTACATATTTTGAACCAAACGATCTTTGGGTTCTTTGTATAAATACCCTACTGAACACTTTTAGCAACATTCTATGTAAATCATGGTTATGGCACAGTTAAACTTCAAGTATATAACTAACAGACTAGGAGGTAACAACTTAGCCTTCAATGATTATCTTTTCCGGGTAAAAACTTCCCGTGGTGAAAAAACTTACTTGAAGTGTAACATACCAGCAGGCCCAGCCACTAACGACACTAAGAATGACACTATTACTGGACTAAGACATTACCAACACAGTCACCCTGCAGACCAAACAAAAATTGTAGCCAAAGACATCATGCACCTGATATCGACCAAATGCCAGGAAGAAGTAAGACCAATACCAGCTATCTACCAAGAAGAGATGACAAAGCTTATAGATGACCAGTAGAACGACTATTCGAGAGAAGTTGTTGAGAAGATACCGACAGCAAACTCTGCAAAATCAATATTGTATAGAGCCCGACGCAAGCAGACACCCAAGTTACCCACCACTATTACAGACATCCAGCTTGATGCCAAATGGACCCAGACTACAACCGGAGACCGATTCCTACTATTCGAGACAGCCTTCGCACCGACAGAAAACCTTACTCATCTTTCTGCTTTCTGCATCTTCTGTGACGGGACCTTCTACACATGCCCATTACTTTTCAACCTGATCTACAGCATTTACATCCAGCTTGAAGGTACTATGTATCGAGTTGTATATGTCCTAGCTACTACCAGGGAAGAGCGGACAAACTTACAGGTTTTTCAGCCTACTGCAAACATCAATGTCTCATGGACTATGTGGATGCCGATCGAGTCACATCTGCTCCATCGGGGATAAAAACGTAATAGATAGACTTTACTTGTGCTGTTTATCATTTTAATGTGAAATGTATTGTTTCTTATTATTACCTGTTTGTTATATTTTGCTATAAATGAATGTATTTATAATGATAAAATAAAATAAATAACAAATATATTCAAAATTATATTCTTTGAAAATATACAAAATATTAAGTATTTATTGACTAAAGGAAGAATTTTTAAATTCACAATGCAAATATACAAATAATATCACTTATTATTATATAGTAATATTTTTTCCCCATTGTATTTCATATAGCAATAAAGTGCAGTATATTTTCATATTTTACACTGAATCGCGGCCTTTTATGTAATTTCCGGGAAAAGTACAGATGTGTTCCGAACATCGGCTTTTATATTTTACTGTTGTTTGGTAAACAAATATGGCCGAAAGTGACATACATGATCTGCTCTCGAGGGGAAAATTAGCAGAACGGCTTGAACTGAACAAATGGAAGTCAATTAAAGTAAATTTCATAGACCAACAAAGGAAAAAATCAAGTGTAAACTGTACAAAACGGGATTTAAATATCGTGTACAACTCGTTTCAAAACAGCAATTTATGCTAGTAGTAGTACACTCAAATTTCAGCGATGAAAATGTGTCGCTTTAACGGACGTTAATTTCGCTGAAACGCATTGTATTTTATTATTTTGGAGTCATTTGGTTAAAGCAATAAATGCAAGATATTTTAAAAGTAATTTAGCCTTGGGATCATTGTTTACATTGCCGAATGAAGGGTAATCGCCAAATTTCGAGTAAGGACGAAATTCGAGTGTGTGGCCATATATTCACAACAATAAGGAGCAACAAATAAAAACACAAAATTGAAAAAAAAAAATCTGTTTTTATTATATGTAAATCTACATCAAAATATATATCTGTAATATTGACCAAGTGAAAATATGATAATATTGGACCTAGTAAAATATTACAAAATAGCAAAGATAATGAATAATCACTTAAAAGCACAAAAAAATTATTACTATATAATAAAAGGGTTATTGCATGAATATTGGAAAATATTGTCCCTCGCAAGATGCTATATTGCACTCGCAAGCTCGTGCAATATAACACTTGCTTGGGACAATATTTCCCAATATTCATGCAATAACCCTATAATATAATTCATTTACCACGGTACAATATTACACAATTCTACCGTTAAAGTTAATTAATTACCCTCTATTGCTCTATTGGGGACCCCATAATCCTCACTAATGAGAGCCTACAATGTTCTTTGATCTTTCAAAATGTTGGCATTCCGGCACACAGCCGGTCAGTATAAGTTAAGGACAACAGATCATTTCTTATATTTACAGGTTTTAAATATTAACAAATATTAATCGCGCTGATCTCTTAATAAATTTACTTTCTTGTTTAATGTCTATTGTTATCTTTGGTGTAGATAGGTGTTTTTTGGATTTGGAATTATTCAAGTATTACTATTTCTTATATCCCATTTTAAATATTGTGAAATTACGCCATGTCATTATTTTTCTTAAAACGAACAGATAGGTATTGATATGCACTTTATGTCAACAAACGTAGTTATATATGATCTTCTCTGCAAGTTGAAGGCAGTTTTGAACAGAACAATGGTCTGTACATCCCATGTTAAGCAAATAATGATCAAATAATGAAACACGTTTCGCTTTAACGGGATGGGACCTGTTAACCTCTTCTTATATCTTAATACTCTAACAATACAGATATACAAAACCGTATCGCACCAAAAACATAAAGAACACATTTTGAATGAAAAATTACAGCAAAACAGGTAAATCATACCTAGGATACACATTGTCAAACGACAAAAAAGACAATTAAATTTGAGCAAACTATCTAGATACATGATAATGGAATGAAAGATACCAAGGTAATAAGCTTATAGTTGCTCAAGAAAAACAGCCACAATTTAAAGTTAAGTTAGAAATATTACTACCAACAGGTTCACAAGTATACTAATTACTGGAATCCAGAAAAGATAATGTCATGTTGGTGAAACTATAAAATTCTTAAATATAGACAGCAATTATATTTTTTTAGGTAATTTAATGTATTAACACTGCAAGATCATTCCGAGGCGTTTTAGTTTTTTTAAGAATAATACTATAACATATACTAGTAATAAAAATCCTTTCAGAGACATTTGGAATAGGCAAAACGTCGTTTTGTGTAGTTTCTGTAAATAAAAAACTAAATGCATATAAAAACCTCAACATGAAAGTGAAAGTTATTTATATAGAAAATGATGTTGAAGCATTTGATTTCTTCAAACATTGTGCTCATCTCCCTACACCAATATGCAATATACATTGTACTTCTGAGAATTATTACTTTATTCTGTCCTCATTTTGTTATGGGGAATATAATAAAAATTCCCAAAGTGAAGAATAAAAAGCGTAACTGTATGATTTTGTTAAAAGTTGATAATGCGGCACAAAAGTACAAAAAAATAATTGCGCATTTTGTTTTAGACGTTGAATACGGCATGTTACTATTATATTTACTTAAAATAAGACCTGTTTGAATGAAGGTAGCATAATATGCATTGAAGAAGCTAAATTAATCTCGCAGATATAACCAATCAAACGGACGCATCAGCATATTTAAAATTCAGTGAACTTGATGTTAACAAGTAAGCATCAGTAGATTGATTCAAAGTGACTTGGCATCAACAGATTATAACTTTAAATACCAATACAAACAAAACATTTGTATCACCAGAAGTTTGCTTTATCTGACAAAATCCTGATAAGATCCCGCTCCTCTAAAACAGTTGTTTACCTCGTGATAATTTGAGGTTAACCTGGTCTCCTGGTGCAATATTGTTCATTTACGCAAGCTGCACTTTCAAATATAACACCAGGTTAGGACCTCCGATATAAGCTTTTTGATTGGTTGATAATGTGACGCCATTTAATATCACACGCACATGTTAATCTTTTTAAAAGCTTGAAATACATTTTCTTGATAAAATTTAATCAACAATTACATTTTATTTTTATGTTTTAATTATGAAATCTTAATGAATTCTCAGCTGAGAAATGTTAACATTGAACGTCATAAACAGGATGATGTCATGAAACGTTTGGTCTACTTAAACTTATCTATATTACAAAATTGGTAGCCTAGAGAATATCCGAACGTCAAATTACAACGCTGTCACCGTTGAAATCCAATGCTCCTGACCTGACGTTATATCCGAAGGCCGCTTATGCTAAAGGGGATTTCATCGTCAGGGTACCAGAATAAATTTAAGGTATGAAATGTGGTGTTCAAATAAAGACACGTGGCTTTGTCAATCATGTTTATAGAACCTATCAGCACTCAAATAAAAATTTCCCATTTTCGATTGAATACTTATAGATTTGTAAAATACAGCTTATATCAGAACATTATAATCATCGAGTGTCATCTCATTGAGTGCCGTATACATGTATGTATTGCTTCTTTACCATTCAGCTGAAACGCTGTTTTGTGGCCTTATTCAGAATGAAAAGCAACTGGTAAAATAGTTGAAATTCTTCATGGGATTTTTAATGCATGACACACATATTAATTTTTTTAAAGTTGTTATGAATAACAAAATGTGTATTCGTTAACTAACTCCAAAGTACTCTGTATGAAATATTATTAAAGCAAATCTTTTGAAAATACACTGATTTAAGACGCATTTTGTTGTTGGTAGGACACCGAAAAAAAATTACATTATTGCTTTTTGTCAGGAACGATGGAAAAATGTGAGTTCCACCAAGCGTTGGAGAAAATGAAAATAACAGACAATGTAACTGTTTTTCATCATTGAACAATTATGGACCAAAACAATGATGGCGTCATCAAGTTGCAGGAATTTGATCATCACAAAGTGTAAGATGTTGGAAGATGTCGAATATATATAACAAATCTGTTTGTTACTTAACTCTTTAACATTTTTGATAGTCGTTAAAGTTTTTATTTTGAATAGGAGACTTTTTATCCTCGTACAATATAAAATTTTCATGTGCAAACTGTGTGTTAGCAGTATTATTGCCATGTTAATAAATCTATTATAACTGCAATACAAGCTATGCTTTTAACAAGATTCAAAATAAAAGAGGAAAATTCCAAATGACCTTTTTTCTAAAATGTTATAAAGTATACTACCATTTTACCAATATCCGGATTACTATTCACATCTTATCTCAAGAAAATGCTTGTTTTTAGCAGAAACTACTGTAAAATATAAAATGTACACATACTACAATATAAATTTATTTTATCTGCAAGTTTGTATACCAAAAATGAGACATACAGATTTATCAGAATCAATTTGTTACTTGTTACTACTGTTGCTTTTGTTACAACTGATTTAATATTAAATAATACATTTATTTTACAATCATTATGATAGAATAAATTTATTCTGTGACTACATCTATACTACTAAGTAGCCAGAGTTGTCTGACAGCAAACTCAGTACTAGAACTTCAACATAAAATAAATTTATTTCACACGAAAAGGCTACAATTGCAATACAGAATAAATTTATTCTGTGAATACATCACTGTTTAATTATCAGAAATGTCTGAGAGCAAAATAAGTTCTTATTAAATATAAAATAAAATTTATTTTACATGAAAAGGCTACAATATAGATACAGAATAAATTTATTCTGTGACTAAATCTACACCGTTAAATAACTAAAAATGCCTGACAGCACACTCCGTACTTCCTTGTTATAAAATAAATTTATTTTACAATGATAGTATAAATTTATTCTGTGAGAATATCTACACTGTTAAATAGCTAGAAATGTCTGACAGCAAACTCAGTGCATCTTAAATATAAAATAAATTAATTTTACATGAAAAGCTACAATTGAGATACAGAATAAATTTATTTTGTGACTTAATCTACACTATTAAATAGTCAGAACGTCTGACAGCAAGCTCTGACAGTACTTCTTAAATATAAAATGAATTTATTTTACACGAAATGCTACAATAGTTATACAGAATAAATTTATTTTGTGACTACATCACTGTTAATTATTTTGAAATGCCTGACAGCAAACTCACTACTTCTTAAATATTAAATAAATTTGTTTTACACGAAATGCTACAATGGAAATATAGAATAAATTTATTCTGTGACCAAATCACTGTTAAATAGCCAGAAATGTCTAGCAAACTAAGAACTTCTAATAATATATAATAAATTTATTTTACAGGAAAAGGGTACAATTGAGATACAGAAAAAAATATTCTGTCCTTACATCACTTTCAAATAGCCAGAAATGTCCGACAGCTTTAATTGCGATACAGAATAAATTTATTTTGTGACTATATCTACACTGTTAAATAGCCAGAAATGTCTTACTACAAACTCAGTACTTTTTAGACAAAAAATAGATTTATTTTACATGAAAAGCTAAAATTGAGATACAGAATAAATTTATTCTGTGACTACATCACTGTTTAATTATCAGAAATGTCGAACAGTAAAATCAGCTCTTCTTTATTTTATTTATTTTACACGAAAAAGCTACAAAAGCTAGAATAAATATGTACTGTGACTACACATACACTGATAAATAGCCAGAAATGTCCGACAGCATACTCAGTGCTTCTTACATAATTATAAAATATATTATTAATATAGGAAAAAAACAGCTTCATAACTTTTAACTTTAGAGTGTTAATTTATTGAATTGTTAAAATGTTTTAACATAAAAAAAGACCATTTATTTTGAAAATGTGTTGTTACTAAACATGAAAGTATTGTACCATTGGCACTTAAACATGTTGCATGAATGAAGTCTGCTAACCCTTTTCCAAATCTTATACACATTTTATATGTAACACCAAAACAAGATAAACATAGGATCAATGTTCTTGATGATTTGTGGACACATCACACAGCAGCTATACACTGTGTGAACCCAACAGCAAAAGGTTGAAGCCATACAGTTTTATTTATATTAGCTATTGTTACAATATGCGACTGAATAGCTAAACTATACAATATCAATAATTTTATAATACTATATGTGTAAAGGTAGAAATAGCATAAATCCAGAAAAAAGCAGTTCAAGTAGTTCTATAACAACGAAAAAAAATATATGTGCTTCTTAAAGTCAACATATCCATAAACATAAGAAGAATAAATTGTTCTTGTTCTTTGAGTAGGTCTCATCTTAGCTTTTCCTGAAAAATATCACAATGAACGACTATTTTAAACATGTATGGAATTCACATTTTTATACAAAACATATTAAACAATTATATCACAAATGATCACTTTTAAAGATAAATTGTGTTACATTAACACAATTCCTGTAATACACACATGTAAATGGTATACTTAAGAGGGCATTAAAACTGTTAAAACTGGTAGATGCAATTTATGACTAATCATGTCATTATATTTTTATATGTGAATAATAATTCCTTCCACTCATAAATGTTGTAAACATGTTATACATTTTTTTTTATTTTCTTTGACATATAATATAATATATATATATATATATATATATATATATATATATATATATATATATATATATTTGCTTATTAAATGCCATGGCCATTCCTGCCAAAACTTTAGTTTCTATTAATAATGCATCTTGAATAAGTAAATTTCGGCATTAAGCCGAAAATTGATGTATTCAAGCGTTATCTTTTATCTTTTCAGCTTCCGAAGTCGACCTTTGGATCACAAGAAAAACTATATTGCAAGAAGGAGATCTGAAGATTCCATCTTTGAAGTGAATTGCTGATTTGAAATAAATCGGAATGGATATTGCAGATATACCTCACGCTTACAATCTAATTTGCTTGTTGATGACTAGTGATTGAGAATTCTACTTCGCACCGTGTGTATCACTGTATCCCAGGTTTCAAAAAATTATTCCACTGATAAATACTCAGTTATTCTCAAATAAAGACATAAGTTCAGTTATGAGAATCACAGTATCCCAGGGTTCTTTTGTTCAAATCACATCTATCTATATATTGTATATTTTATATCTATCTATTTGCTCATGTGGTCTGCCAAATATATCAGCGACACAAAACTACAATGATTATGATTGATAAATAGTTAACAGCTTAACAAAATATTGCTTGATAAACGGTTAAATATATCTTTTTTCATGAACAGTTAAATATATATTTATTCATGCACAGTTAAATTGTCTGTATATGAATTGAGCTATCTACTTATTGTCAATGTATATATATGTGTGATTACTAAATGCCATGGCCATTCCTGCCAAAACTTCAGTTTCAATTATCAATGCATCTTGAATAAAACATAGTAAGAGTAAAATGTATTTGAATTTATGAATAATATTTCCATATAATAACCTCAATATTATTGTAAATGATGTATATCAAATCAATTATTGATGATATTTTAGGCAAGGAATTTGTAGAATAATCAATGCTTAGAAAATGCATAGATAGTCACAATTATCTATTTCAATCACCAGAACAACTTAATGTTGATGTTTGGCATTACAGGTTAGCAACCCAGGTGAGATGATTTATTTCAAATAACTATATGTACAGAAAATTAATGAACTTTGTTTTTTGTGAGTTGTAGCCAAATCAACTGATCTTTTAAATAAATATAAGTTAATTTTAACGTTTCTTTTGTTAAAATAGTAATTACATCAAAATAATAGTAATACTGTTTCTTTTTTTGCAAACCGAGGTTTCCGTAAAACTTTAGAATATAAATAATTGTAATAGAGTGGTCTTTCTAAACAAGGATTTTCTTAGACCAAAGAAAAATAATTATTAAGAACATCTTTACAGTGCGTTGTGGTGAAAAACTTTGCAGAAGGTAATCGTCCTGTTATAGAGGACTGTATTATAGGACCCAGAGATACTTGGGAACATGCCAGAGTATGTAATGTTATTTTTTGTACAGTTGTTCTCAAAATAAAGCATGTTATGATAACTGAAAGGAGGATACATTGTTGTCTTCTACAGTTCTAGGTGTAGCAAAAGCATTTCTTCCTTATATGTTTTAGTACAATAATAATCCCAAAGTACAATACGTACGATGATATTTCATATTTAAATTTATTTTCATAAAACTTTGCAAACGCTATTACAGCTGGCTTATTCATATATAGATATTATATTACATCGTAATATTATATGTTACATACAGTTGTTTGCTATTTACTAGGCGAGAGTGACCCAGTAAAAGGTTATCACTGAACGCTTGAAACACGGTACAACATTTACGAGGAATGACACTTTGTTCAAACGTAAAACAATTCAACGGGTTGCTAATGCATGCATCACCCACAACCAAAAGCTATTGTTTCTCTAAAACTATTTCCTATCTATATTTGAACTGGGGTCGTCTAATTCATGTTTTTAAAAATTGTTAGACCCATTAACAAAGATAAGACTAGAAGATGCATGCAGATGTAATTTTCTAATAAAAGGTAAACCAAAATGAAGAGGGATAACCTTGGAACAGAACACACGTTCATCGAGTACGTTTCCACGATAATATATGTAATATCATAGTATTCATATTGAGGTAAAAAACTTGTAAAAACGTGTTTCCTGGTCTAAGGTTTTGATATTTCATCTTCATAAATATTCTCAAGATCATCTATTTTTAACACAATTTTGTCCTTATACTTTGCAGAGTCATTATCTCAAACATATTCGAAGTGGTTTGTGTTTAAATTATGATGGTGTTGGACCTATAATGCGTTCCTTTAGTACAGAAATTATATCACAAAAATGGCAATTCAATTATTATAATTATTGATTTGTGTTAGAAAACTGTTCTTTTATGTATTACAATGTTTACTGATTTCATTTTATTTTTGGAGGGTTGTTAACTCTTCATGTTTGTGGTCAAATGTTTTTATGCAAAATATTGTATTGTGATTGTGTAATATGTAACAAAATTGGATTCAATAGTAATCATGATAAGTGTACTTGTTAATGTATGCAATTGATGAATGCGAACGAATGCAATGGATCAAGGGTTAAATCGTTTATGTTCAGTGAATCGGAAAATATTCTATTGGTTGGTCAACTATACTAAAAGTCACCGTGTCTGTGTTGAGGATTTTTACGTGACAAAATGAAAACTGATTACCGCGAGTAGTCAAGCTAATGCTCCTTACATAGATCCAAAAATGTGCAAAGTGAAATCAACATTTATTTCCCACTGTAAATCAGCGTTTTAAAATGCCGCGATTTTTTTTTCATTTCGATGGTGCGATTTTCTATAGTAAATTTTGACCTAAATTAGAACGGAAGTTTAAGCTAGGAGTAGGCGGTTGTTTTGTGTTTTCGAAACCTTCTTAATGTCCAAATACATACCAATAAACGTCACGAAAGCAGACTTCACATAAACTGCAGATGGTCCCTTTAGAAATAAAAATGGCAGATATACAATGTAAAATTTCTATAGCAAACATCAAGAACGATTTGTGAGGTAAAACAATAGAGGCATAGTATGAAATATGAACAGGTTATCGAGTAAAATTTTGTTTAGTGGATTTTTATGATACAGAGGTACAATTTGGTTTAATAAAAAATACAAGCAAAACAAATGAGCGGACATGGGCGGTGTGACTTTTAGAATAGTCGTATTACCACATTGTATCATTAATGCTATTTATTCTAGTTTGCACAAATATGTTGTTAACCAAAGCGTTGTTTACCACGTTTTTCTCTTTGTAAACAGCAACTGCCGATAGTTAATGGTAATAAAAGTTTGTGGACCTATTTATGACATGAAAAGACTATGAAATATACAGGAAAAATGTTGATGAATTTAACATATAAAGCATTTAAATTAACTAATAAACAAACTTGAACTACAGTCGAAGGAATTATTCAATCTATTATATTTTGTAATACTAAATGTAAGCTTATGGCATTGATTGTTGACAGTTTATACTCATGCGTTTAAAACATTTCATTGCGTTTTATTTCATGTTCCGATAAATTAGCAAGTCAAACAATTTAATACAAGTGGTATTTGTACTATGAATATGAATATTTCGAATACATCCCCAGTGCAATAGCAACGGCTATTTGATAGATACTAGCAATCCATAGTAGCTAAAGAATATGAAGAAATAACACATTTACCAGAATAGTTCGTAAACAATACCTGGTTAACCGTAGCTTTGTTACTATCACGTGCTGTAGTTCTTGTCTCAAGTTAATGGTTAACAATACCTGGTTAATCGTGGCTTTGTTACTATCACGTACCATAGTTATTGTCTCAAGTTAATGCTTAACAATACCTGGTTAACCATAGTTTTTTTTGCTAGCACTTGCCTTAGTTATTATCTCAATATCATTTTTTAATATACAATCAATTAAGGTTGTTTAAATTTATATCAAATGGAAACACATTATATTTGTTATTTTATGTACAATTACAATGAACACATTTTGAGCAATGAACAAATTAAATATTGTTGCCAGTCATGTTCCTGACAACAACATACATTTATTAATTTTGAAATATTTATCATCGTTGCTGTGAACATATTCTTCTCATGAAACTTTAGGTAAAATTAGTGTCATTTTTGCTTGTAGGTTTCATGTGGGTAATGTAGAGATTCTCGTAGCTTTTTTTATTTTGATTTATCAAATGTAAACAGATGCGGTAATGTACCTTCTGCACTTAAGATTCATCTATCAAAAAATATGAAATTGTATAAATTACGTATATACATTTTTGTTGACGATCAAGTATAACAAATAGTGCATGCTAACTGCTGGTCAAATGTCGGTTTCAGTCAATAAAATGTCATCGGACCCTAAGTCTCCTGAACCATGTTTCGATGAATGATTCATTTTAGGCTCAAAATGGCTTCCCACAGTTCATTAAGACTATACTATTCAGGATGTCTGACATGAATTGATGGCTTATGTGGAGAGGTTTACGCAAAGAGTGATTCAGTATATTGGAACAGATGATTATTGCTATAGATTATTTGTTTAACTTGAATGTTCCTAAACTGGAAAATAAAGCTTGTTATAACATTTAGTGTTAACAAAGGATACATTTATAAGACCCAATACAATTTAAGTACGATCATACGTTATTGTTTTATTTAAAAAAACACGAGCCAACTTGTTCTAGCTTTTCGCAACGACACAACATAACAGTAAAAACTCAAAATGCCGATTTTAGAACTTTTTTTAATGACGACTTTATCTGGTCGCGCATGAAGCTTACAGAGACGAATTAGCAACAATCCTCCCACCGAAAACAACATTTACTGTTAGATGTGCATAATCGTTACTTATGTAAATACCAGCATCTAGCATCACTTAACACAGGAAGAGACAACGAGACAATGCAACATTTGATTAAAGTGTAACCTAGAGAATGACACTTCTATACATAGTTACATTAGTAAAGGAGCAAAAGCAAAATTAAGATCAAAACGTTTTACAATGTGCTGTTTAAATTTAACGTCATTTTTAATAATATTTCTAATTACTATTGACGACAAAATACACTACAAAAATTGTAGTTATGCATATGACTCCTTTATGCGATAAGGTGTTTGCTCGTGCGTGGATTATATCCCATTCAACATTCGATTTGCTTTAAAATTATGATTATTTTTTGTTATACTCATTTTAAATATATGATAACTACCTGTGTGACAGGCGTTAAGGTTTGGAAAAAAATTTGTGCGCTAACCTTAAATTGATAAATATACTTCTAGTTACAAAAATGGAATTTTCAAGTGACATAAATTAAAAATGCTATATTCACTGGGGCCTGATTGATAACGATTATTAGCTATATTATGTAATAGTTGGTGAAACACTAAAAACAATGCCAGATATACGGTTGCATGCTGTGTGTAAAAAAGAGTCACGTAATCCATATGAACAAAATCGTTTCAGATTGTAGCTGAGCTATCTGAAGAAAATATTGTTGAAGAGCATTAAAATTAATTTAAAAGTAGGCAAAAATAATTTTTGACATTGATAATATTAAAGTGTTTATTTTATAAAAAAAATGTCACATACTTGCAATTTCTGAATCGCATCAACATTAGGAGGAAATTGAACGATTTCACCTTGACCTCAAACACAACAGGCGTCAATATTTTTACAAGTAATCCGATTAATTGGTGCTCATGTGTTTGTTTATATATGCCAAGCACTAAAAGCTTATTATTACACATTTTGAAGAATTCTCGTGTGTATTAGTTGTAAAGTATGCTCAACAGATGAAGTGTCAAAAAATGGCTATTACTGCTATAAAGTATTCTTAAATGTACACAAACGACAGAGAGTATGATTAAGTATTCATAAAATAGTGTACATAATATGTATACATAAAATATATCAAAAGTTAATGAAAGTGGTATTTACGACAAATCGTACGAAAATATAATGTGTTCAGTGTTGTTAGTTTTATCAATACGATAATGCGTAATTGGTTTTTGCAGTATGTACAAATGACAAAATTGCAGTTATTTGTACAAGGTATAGGGTTAAAGTATTCTGAAATGTGCAAAAATTTAAAGTTTTTAAATAATATATTCACAGTTTCGAGTATATTAAAGTTGTATTAATATATCGAGTTAAAAAAGGTTACTTCGTATATCGTTTATCTGTATATTTTGAATAATCACGAACAAAGTATAAACTATAGCAGAAAAAATATTTGTCAAGGTGATTCAGTCTGATTGATCAGAGAAATAGTAATGCACTCGTCTATAAAATGATTTTGCATATATTTTTATGTACTGTCATTTATTTTTTTATCTTGAGTTGGCTAAAATTATAACCATGTCAAACTTATCCGCTATCTTCGTACCGTTTTGGCCAAGTATACTGGTTATGTTGTATAGTTTGAGCATCTGCTATGGACATCATCCTCACATGTCAATTAATTTTGTCGTAGGTAAGGTAAAGTTATAAACCTGCAAACTGACTGACAAATTATTAACGTAAGTTAATGAAAGGTATTACACATCACGTGTAACATCTTAAAGGTGTGGGTGTTAAAGATGTTACAAAATCATGTGTTATGTAATTTGGGGAGTCGGGTTAAAGTAATTTAATGATAGGTATTACACGTTAAACCTCTTTTGGGAGTGGGATTGCCGTCATTTAATGATAGGTATTACACAATCACGCGTTACGTCTTTTGAGGGTGTGGGTTAAATGGGTTTTATACGACTCGTACGGAAATGTTACAAAATTAAAGACTTAACTGCAATTGAAAATATATTTTTAGAATACTGAAACCTTAAAAACGTGAAAACGGTTGTACCCGACATCCTTTATCCAAGACTTTTAAAGAATTACGCTATTATTGTTTTTTTTTAATCAGTATATTTTGGAAAATTGTCTTCTTAGTAAATGGGGAATAAATCAATGGCCAGAATACTTTAACTGTCGCTAGAAAAACATAAAGAGTTGAGTAGGGACAGTTAATTCTAAACACGTACTACAGTTTCATGGCCTCTCAGGGACGCTCTTAACAGCTGCGTTGGTGGTGTGAACCTTCACAGTACTTAGACATTACCTGTATTTTACTTACTTAAAGAGATACAGAGTAGTCAAACTCATGCAGTGATCTCCTTGTTTACTTAGTAAATTGTGGCTGAAAATGTACTCATGAATTTAACTAAAGAGTGAAAGGTTTCTAAAATGTGTATGTAGTTTGATCATTTAAACTAATAGTAGTCGAATCATTGTGGATATATTTGAGTCTAAACCACAGTTGTTAGAACTATATTATATTAAACATGCATGTGCTTCGTATTTCATCATATAAGTATACAGTCCTTGCTCTACATGTGACATTCGCCTATAACGATAAATCGCAACAACTGTCAATACAGTCAACTTGATTTATGTTATTTATTTATGTTTTCAGTATTATACAGATACATGAAGATCAAAACAATTTACCAAATAAGTAAACGAATATAATATTTTTCTTTAATTTATCTTGCCACGTTTATTTGAGACAGATGTGACTCAAGGATCAAAGGTTAGATTCAATTGTTAATTCAAGGATCAAAGATCAGATTAAATTGTTTATTAAATGTTTCTTAGATAACAGTTTCTTATGTGAAACTTTTTACCTTCATAATAGTAATTATATTTCAATAGGATAATTAATTAAAAAGAACTTAAAAAGTGGAAATTATTTCTGAGTCTGTAATCTTTACAGATATCGTATTGCGCGTTTTTTGCCAAAAAATGGCACGATATAAAAGAGCCGTCGTTTCTTTATTCCTTGTACCGTTAATGTATGGATTTTACCTTTATTTTGCGAATTCAAAACGGATTTTAATGCATTATATACTGAAACCGAGATCATCGTTAGTACAAAACGTTAATTTAGTATCATCGTTCAAACAAAAGTTTCATTTACATGAAGATTCAAAAGTGTTTATAACAGCTGAACAGTTTAGAACAAACAGCGCAATCACGACAGAAAATCCTTTAATTGACAACTATGGATTGAATGACCCGATGAAAAACGGCGAAAACGGCAGAGGAGTTACCTTTACTGGGGTAGAGAAAAGGAAAGTTGCAGATCTTTTACAGAAATATCAAGTAAATGTACTTGCTAGTGACATTATTCCATTAAACAGATTGGTTCCAGATTCAAGACCACCAGGGTAAGATTTTACAAATCGACAAACAAAATCACAATTTATAACATTTTTATTCATATGGCATTATAGACAACCAATAAAATGTGTCACTGAACTTAAAAGTACGTAAATACTGAGGAATTCTTTGATGTAGGGTAATCTCCAGTTATTCATATTTGAAGTATTCCAACAAATTCAACATTACTGTCTTATCTTGTCGGATCTAAAATGATGTAGTTTGTGAAACACCACGTTGATCCCAACAACAATTGCCTTAAAATATAATTTAAACGTCTGACTTTCTAAAAAAAACCCATAATTTTAGAGTTCTGCGGACACACTAGCCAATTGTTATTAGAAATTTATATGGTGACAAACTGTGCTCTACTTCTGACCGATCTTCTAAGTATCAAACTTCCTTCAAAAACTACTAAATAACCAGAAGAATGGTCAAATTCTAGAATTGCACTGCTACATAAATAATGATTTTTCACTGAATAACACATAATTAACCGATTATTTACAATATATCTATCCAAATCAAGTCTAAAATAAGTTTAACGGACACCGTCAAGAGTTGGTTGATCAGAACACTACAGTAATGCCGTAACCCTACTCAGTGATCCATATATCAAGTTAGAGAGTCAATAATACCTGAAATAACTTTATCGGATTACATCGATTCGAACAATGTTCTTGCCAATATGCGTGCAAAATATACACTGTTAACGCATAAGTCTGCTTCTGGAGTTCGGCTATTCTATTTTGCAAAAATTTTAAGATGGACTTTGGCTTTCTACTAATATTTTCGGGGTACTCATTAGTTTTATTATTTTGATTATAAGTAACATGAAAATTGTCGGCGGTGGAGTATGACTGAGACAAGACAGATCTAATTCCACACGACTGTGTAATTCCATGCAAATCCAATCCCATTTGGGCTATTTGATACATGACATTGAAATGTGTAATATATTTCGACATTTTTTTCAATATTGATCGCCTTCTTTTATGTATTTCTGTCACAATGGCTTTTTGAAGGTTTTGGAAATTACTTTTCATTTATACCACAAACAGGTAATTGATGATTGTTAACCTTGATTAACCTTTATGGGTCATGGTATAATATAAATTGATCAAAATAAAAGTAGGACAAAGAAAAGCAAAAGACACAACGGCGTCGTAATAGCCAATGATAAAAAATACGTGGCAGGAATATAAGAAAGAAAGACAAACATTCAGAAGCATATTATTCATAAGGCTATTAGGATAATAAATTAGAATTGTCGAATTGTCCACTACATAAATACCCGTTTAAAGACACTAAGTGAATATATTTTTTTACATTATTATCAAGCATCAAAACACAGTATCAGAACTACAGACAAAATGCAGTTTTATCAAAGATGACCATTGATATACTAATAAATTCGGGTTGCAATATTTTAAAAACGGTCATTATTTGTATTTCAGCTGTAAGTTACGAAGTTACGACAACGATCTTCCAACAACAAGTGTTATTATTCCATTTTATGACGAATGGCCGTCAATTTTATTCCGAACCTTATACAGTATAATAAACAGAACTCCTCGAAATCTACTGCAGGAGATTATTTTGGTGGACGACAACAGCCAAATGAGTAATATAACAGAACCGTAAATTATCGTTGATTAAAAAATCGCGTTTGATTGATATTTTGAATATAATTGTAGAAAGAATTCATTTATAGTGTTGTTTCTGTGCGATAAATAACGTTTTAATCTGAGAGCCATAATTTGTTACTGGAAATTTTGTATTAAAATTATAATATTATTATTGATTTTGTTTAAATAGATTAGTTAACGAAATGTGTCTTTGTTTAAAAAACGACGAGACAAAAATAACTGTTTGTATAAGAGTTAACACTGAGGTATACTTTTGAAATCAATTTGAATTTATAAGAGTCATCAAATGGCAGCACTAATATTTTTCTTTTGTGATTTTTTGTGCAATGTCTATCCAGTAAAACACATATATTTACATGTGTTCATGTAATTATGTGTTCATTAACATATTTGTTTTACACTTATTATTCTTATTACACTACAGAATTTAAAACAAATCATGGCTACACATTTTATTGATTAAAGGAAAAGACACCGACACTAATGTAAAAATCCGATTTCCATAAATCACATATGTCATAATACATTGTATAAAAGCTTAAAATGATAAATATACATTTGATGTAAACTCTTTCGAAACTTCAATGAAAATTTATCGCTTTAGATGTTGAAAGAGTTTGTTTTTTGACCAGTCATAAACACCTTACAGATTAAATTATTTTTATGTGCATTTACAGATAATATGGTTTTGCATACAATAAAAAAACCGTAATGCATATTTCTGTACAAACGTTGGTTTACAGAAGTATTAAAGAAAATGCAATATTATTAAGATTTACATGTTTTATTTATTGTAGAATCTTAAGCTTATTTTAATTTACATGTTAACTTTACAGCTGAATTGAAAGCGCCATTAGATGAGTATATTGATAATAATTTTCCAATTGGTATGATAAAGATAATACGGAATTCTAAGCGCGAAGGAATAGCAAACGCAAGATTAAAAGGCTGGACGCAATCTTCTGGTGAGGTAGTAGTGTTCTTTGACAGTCATATGGAAGTTAATGCCGATTGGTTAGTGTAATACATTTTTTAAAATTTTGCTAGAAAAAAATAAAATTCAGTTCTCCGAACACAATCAATAAAGGGCGTACGTTTATTCTTTTTATTATTATCGTAGTGCAACAATGCAAACTAACTTTTTTTTACACTTACTGGCTTTGCTTTGCTTTGCGTTGACTTAATTTGCCATGGTATAAGAGAATATGTTTCCTTTACTCCAATTTGGTTTTAGCCATTTTGATCATAGATTCCATTTTAGACCACCACAATGGATTGTTTTTAATTCCTAATCAATGTATTATTAGAAATTGGTTTTTCCCTACAGCCTTTTAATTTAATCGTACACAAAATCTAAATCTTTGAATGTAATATACAAAAGTTTTCATGTACAATTCATGTATTTTGTACTGTTTAATTTAATAAGGATTCAACCACTGCTGACAGAAATAAAGCACGACAGAAAAACAATCGCAATGGGTGTACTGGACTATATCGACAGAGAAAGCTTTCAATATAATTTTAACGAAGGGTACTTGACGCGTTATGGATTTAATTGGGATCTTACATTTTTTGAAACCTTCTTCCGACAAGATCAAGTTGGACCTGCGGAGGAGGATTTCAGGCAGTAAGTTATTAAATATTTTGTTTTATCTTTCATCTGTACATTTGCATGTAAACTGATAAAATCATACTGCTAACTTTCAAATAGCGTGCTAGCAGTTTTATATCATAATCCCGAATACAATAAAGAAGTATCAATTGACATAAGTCGTGATATTATATTGTCTTATCCTTGTTTCAAATGTCGACCATAAAACAATACAGATGCTACTAACATAAAATTTTAAATTTACAACCATAATTTAAAGGCCTTTTTGTTTTCATAACCATGTGTCGGCCTTGATGATATCATTGAATATTTTTACACCATTTTTTCTTTAGTAATCAAAATATGCAGTATTGTGTGTAGTTATTAGTACGAATTCTTGTCAGCTTACCTCAAACCTTGATATAAAACGTTAGAGTCATCACATTTAGTTATTTTTACTCATTTTAAATTTGTGCAAATATGCCTTTGTTCATTACTAATTTTGATAGCAGTGACCTGTCTCACGTCATTTTGATGATTGAACTTGATTTTTGTCATATATATATAGACAAAAGTCAAAGGATATTTGAGCATTGTCATTTTTGTTGACTAAATAAATATTCATTTTTCTTAAATTGACTGCTGAAGACAAATAGGTAACAAGTATTTCCACTAAAATTATTATAAATTACTAGTATTATAAATTGTATCATCAGAGCAATAACATTTCTTTAATCATTTTTTTCGATTATATCTTCTGTAAAGGTAACTACATTCAAGCGCATTTATTCAATGTGGCTATTTTTGACATAGTTAATTTTAAGGTCATGCTTTTAGATGACAGATATGAAGATATGTAGTCCCTACCACATACGGTTTAGAGTTCTGAGTATTCACGGTTGTCGTTACACTTTGGGTTATCAACAAATATCATTTAGGAATTACCCCGTGTTGTGATACCATTTTATTTAAGCACATGAAGATCACTCAATACCACATAAAGATTCTAAGAAGCCGCGTTATTTGGGCCTTTTATGCAAACTTTTAAACAATCAATCATTTAACAAGACTGATGTAATATTGTTTACAATAATATTTAATATGTTTAAATGCTTGCAGCAATCAACAAAGTTCTTATTAGTGTTTGATGACGTGCCTGTCAACAATGATGTTGTATGGGCAGTGTATACACGACTTTAATAATTTTATTTCACAAAGCTTGCCATTTCTTACCGAAGGTCAAAGGTTTTCAATGGGTACTGCGGTTTCCTGGGCGCCACGATATAGCAGTAAAATTTTCGAAAGTGGCGCTAAACCAAATTTAAACCATCAACCAAGCAAAAGAAAGTTATGAACAATTTTAAACAGATTGGTTAAGTTCTAATCCGCAGTAATTAAATCAAAGTTAGTGAAATTTACCGGTTAATGTGAGTGTTAAGCGTCAGATATTTTTTTAATGTTGCAACAAACGTTAATTGACAATACCTGACTTCCACAATACAAATGCTAATATGCTTGACTATTTTTAAGGTATCTTATGAACTCGTCGCCTAATTCGATTTCCCTAGATGTTTATGTAAGGCAACAGAACAAAATGGGAGCAGTGCTGATTTTATTTAGGCATTCTAGGAAAATATTTTAACGGATAAAACGTTCGGTTTTACATTGATGATAAAAATCCGATTCTTTACCACCCATGTTTAAAACATACATGAAATATGTTGCGGACTGCTAACAAAGAATGGTTGTCCTTTTTGACTTTTGTAAATTCGATGCAAAAAAAGTTCTACCAATCGGAATGTTATTAGAGATGAATGGATGATTGTTTTAGGGTATTGGTAATGGCCCATTAGTAACATGTGTTTTTTAAATAAATATTGTGCAAAGTGCAATAACATAAACATACTATATCATTTGAACGTATAAATTAACTTTTTTATCGTTCGAACAGCGTGCGTTTATCGTTCGTACAACGTCCATACATCGTTCGTACATCGTGCGTATATCGTTCGTATATTGTACCGTATAACGTATCGTATATCGAGCATCGTGTTCTCCAGTGTGCATCGTATGGTGGATAGTTTGTTCTATCGTTAATCGTATGGTTTCCGTTTATATTAGCGTATATCGTATGGTTTATCGTTTGTGTTATCGTTCGCAGTATGGTTTTTCTGTTGTATTTGCGTACATCGTGTAGTGCTATAATGGCAATTTGAGTTTACATGTACATATTTATTTACGTTTAATAAACTGCAACATTAAACAACATCTTTCTGCTCTAAGGATAATAACTGTGAATTAATAGTTTTTAAATAACTTAGTGAATCATTGACGTAAAGGAAGTTCCTATACGTTGATACAATATTGCATTAAAGAGGATCTGATTTTTTTACATAATATAAACTATAATTTAGTCTTCAGTTAAAAGGATTACAAAAATAAATAAATAAATAAATAAATACGAAAATATCGGAACATACAGAAAATTTTTATTTAAAGTCGATATGGTTTATAAGAAAAGAACACCATCTATCTCATGAACTGTTTAACGGACATTGTCGTAGGGAACATGTCCCTTTATGTGTAGTTTATATATGCACTTAAATGATACAAGTAATAAACAAGTACACTTAACAGGAGATCAATTAAGTTCAATAACAAAATATATAGCGTTATATATGATTGCTAAAATTTACGCAAATAATTGTGCTTCATTATCAATTAAGTACCTTTTAAATTATTATTTATCTAGGAAAACTAGTAAATGCCTTCAATAAATACTAAAAAAAAATCATTAAACCATGAATTGACGGTATAGGAAACGATGCACCATACGATATACCATGCGATAAAGGAAACGTTGCAAGATACAATATACCATACGATAGACGAAACGATCTCATCGTTTCCATCGTATATCGTATTGTTATCGTTTCGTGAATCGTGCGTACATCGTTTGTATATCGTACGTACAACGTTCCAATATTGTCCGTTCATCGTTCGTACATAGTTCGTGCATCTTGCCTTTCGTTAACTTATACGTTACAGGGACTGTAATGTTTTGGACCACTGATAACTATTTTGTAGTGTTCTGGAATTATTAACAAAAAGTCCCAAATGTGATATGTATATTAGAATGTTACAATTTTCGAATATTATTCTCGTATGATTGTTAATTCCTAACGAAGGTCGAGTTGTTTTCCCTGAGTACTCGGGCTTCCACCCTCACCAAAAACTGGACACCATGATAACGCTTCAAAAAAGGCCTTAAACTGCAAAACAAACAATTTAATTGTTAATCGCTAAAAATTTACAAATACATGCAAGTAAAAGGGAAACGTACTAGAAGTCCTAATCCAAGAAGCAAATTAAGCACAACAAAGATCCATTCTATTGCAGTGGAACAATCATGGTTGGTGCTGCATTTGCTGTTGACAGTACATATTTCGGTGAGATTGGTGCTTACGACAAAGGAATGACAGTATGGGGTGGTGAAAACTTAGAAATGTCATGGCGGGTATGATACATTTTAATACCTGCTTAGAAACGCGAGGAAGAATTAGAAACATAGTTCTGTAGCTTTGTTTCTGAAATAACAATAAACAAAAAACACATTAGTAAGAAATGGGACGCTAAAACAAAGTTTAACAACTATAGTTAGATTCTCGGCGTGTCATATATCGCAACAAGGTGCCTGGCAAAAAAGTAAGAGTTTTAAACCTGTTTATTCTGCCATCTTTCCTTTCATCAATTTAAAATTTGATTAAATATAATAATTACTTCACGCATTAGATGCTAAACAATAACTAACAGTAAGTAATCGGGCTCAGGATATCACAAAAAAGGGGACTCAGGACATTATCCACTATTTGTTTTCAAAAAATCTTAAAATAGATTCTACATTAACGGTTATTTACATTTTTGTCGTGTTTCCTTTTTTGTTTTGTTTAAGTGTTTCATGAAAAGTAATTGGATCGGTGTCATTAGTTAAGCGAGATCTGCTCACTGTTCCAAACATTTGATATCACCCTTTGCTAAGTGTGGTTCTATTAACTGTTTGTTTGCTAGATGTTTTGTGTATTGTTGATTGTTTTATTCATGACTTTTTGTAAGTGATGGCTTAATAAGTTTGCACTATAATTAGATTCTTCTAATTTACTTTATGAAAAAAACTAACTATATGGAAAGCAACTGGCGTGCTCTTTTCAAAGACAATGAACAATAATCAATTCTAATTTTATTATGAAAAAGGCTAAGCTTTCAAGACATGAAAATATTCTTAGTGGACAACAGTAATTGATATATGTGTATAAGTGAATTAAAGGTGAAAACGGCTTAAACTGGATGTAACATAAGGTTTCAGTAATAAAAGCTCTAACATCTGCATTATTTAGTTTCGCAATAATTTATAGCGCCACTGATAAGTCTTCATTAGACGAATTGCGCACCTTACGATTGAATACTTCTTGAGATCGCGTATACTAATACCTATCTAGTTTATAATGATGTTTTTCTTTACATTTACATTAATTAGGCATCGTTAAATTGACTGTCTGTCTTCGAAAAAAGTTTCCAATTCTAAAGATGTAGACAGCCTTAACCAAATATACGAAAAACGAATCGAAGATACCGTGGAGAATTAAACTAAGTCATGGACAGACAAACCCATTGCCAAAACAAACCGTGAACGGAAACCGTTAACAGGTATATAAAAACCGTTAAAAAAACAAATAAAAATGGTTCAAACTAAATTGAAAGAGAAACAATAAAAACAAAAAATTAATATATATTTATTAATATAAAAAGCATGTAAAATTTCCTATTTGTTTAGGTTTGGATGTGTGGTGGGAAGTTGGTTCATCTTCCATGTTCACATATAGGACATATGGCCCGTGGACAACCATATGATTTTCCCGGTGGTAGAAGAAACATTGAGGTTTATAACTACAAGCGAGCTGTGGAAGTCTGGATGGAACCAAATCATAAAAAATTTGTTTACGACCACTTTCCTGAAATGGAGGTATTGATAATTGAAATTAGATAAAATTTTGATATTTTTTCGTGTTTAATATTTTATTTCTGTAATCATGAGAAAGAAATATTGCCTCGTATTGAAATTGTGTATGCTTTTTTTGCTTTGAAGTTTTCTCTTAGTTATGGCCTTTTAATTTCGTATTATCATACCGCCTGCTTAAAACGTGTGGTGTATAGTGATGGGGTGTTCTTCCATCCGTTACATAATTCTTTGTCAAATAGTGCCATTGTGCACCTGCTAGTTTATCAAAGCACTGACTTTCTGGAACATAGGGAAGCGATGTATCAATTAGTGAACATTTTACGACTTTTGATTTACTTTTTGGATACAGGCCATGTCCGTTGGAGATTTATCGGAACGTTTTAAAGTCAAAGAGACATTGCAGTGTAAAAATTTCACATGGTTCATCACAAATATCTGGCCAGAACTTCTCATCTTTGACCATGAAGTTTTTGCTTGGGGATCGGTAGGTAAACAAATAAATAATTAAAAAAAAGTATGGACAGTGAACTACGTTGCCAAATGTAAAAACGAAAAATAATCTTGTAACATCTCTTAAATACGATGCAAGCACGGACATCTAACATTCAAGTCAAATCAGGTGCTCGGAAAGGGTAAGACGTTTCTACTACGCTGTGGTAATGTATGACACAAAGTAGATGGCAGTTAAAATTATCTGTTTTTATGGTATTTTATTGGTAAGTTGTTACAATTTTCTTTGATCTTCACTAGCAATAAAATTAGAATCAACGCTCAGTAGAACACCGAATAGTGCTACTAGAAACTATCAGCTGTTTGTCATTTGTCATGCGCGAACAAATTGCGGAAGAATCGGCCTTACTTCTTGACCAATCGCGCATCACTGACCAAAGCTCATTAATATTAAGGAAAACAAACATAACGAAAAAAACAATACATAGAAGTAATCCATTCTGCAATTAATCAGACCTGTCCAGACACTAAGAAGTGTTACAAAATATAAAATGGAACACACAATCAGCATCTAGAGAGTATCTTATTAGTCTCCTGAAATAAAAATATCGAACAATGTACATACAATTACACCCCCTTTTTTGTACGGTAGTACACTCGAGTTTCGGCTATGAACAGGTCTTCGCTTTAACGGCGTTTAATTGAGTTGAAACACCTGTTTATCATTAATAAGGAATCATTCTAATACATTTCGCCTTCGGCTTTTCGAGTGTATTATATAGCATATCATTTACCGAGTTCAGTGAGGCATAGCGGAAATAACTCTACTTCATAGAAGTAAAAAATAGTACAGATAGTAGTCATACACATACCACGTGATACTGCTGTTACATAAATACCTGTGTAAACCCGCGCTCATTGTCATTTTTAAGGCTAGTGAGGTATAGTTTCGCATTTTCGTATTTTATATATTCTAGGGCGTTGCCATGAATTACATTTAAAAAATTCATTTGACTGAGAACGTTGTTCCAGATTTTGCAATTCTCGATTTACTTTAGACGGTGTCTAAGTAATTTAACTGAATAAACATCTGTGTTTTTGTTTTGTACCGGTTTGTTTATGTTTTGTACATTGCGGAACAGACCGATGATGAGGACATTTTGTCCCTTAACTCAGCAAATGATGATAGTTTCTGTGAATCTGTGACAGAAGTAAGTTCTAAGGAAACCCCACGTATTATTAAGGGTACTTTGTCTACAAAGCGGAAAATGACCGCTGGTAATCAAACATCAACCGGTAAAAAAATTAAGGTTAACCGCACGGGTGCAGGGAAAAATCTGTTAAAAGCGATGCATTCTTAAATTAAGATAATTTAAAATTTAGAGATTGATTCTATTATAAATTCTATTAATGCCCTCACTAATGTTATGCATTCACAAATGGTGATTCATATAAAGGTGACCAATTAGATTGGGAATCTAACCAATTAAGTGGTGATTTATCAGAGTACTGGACGTTTGAGTGTTACTATTGATAATAATCTAGATGTCAACCCTTTGACGTTACTGCACAAGGACAGCATGCTTAAAATAGCTAAGAGACATTTAAGGCCTGAAAATTGTAAATATCTCTGTGCAATAAGGGTGAACAAAGATATATGGGATGCAGTAGGGAAACAAGCCCATAGCAATGATTTAAACTTACAAGAAATCCAAAAATCAATGGCTTTAGGAATGATCCCAAAAAGTTCAGGGGCTCTGCTGTAAACAGGAATCAGCAGGGCCAAAAACGGGCGGGATACACTCCGAGAGGAAGGGGTCGCTCAGGGTACAGGAATGCAACAGTAAACAGAAACTTCCCTGTACAGAGGGGTCTTGATCACAGAAGAGGCCAAAATCAGAATAATCAGTGAATAAGGTAAAAAACTAAACTTAAATCACTGGAAAAAATTTACTAGTGATGAATGGATCCTAGATCTCATAAAAGGAAATGGTTGACAAAGAATTACAATCATTGATAGACAAATTTTGCAGTTGAACTTGTGAAGGAAAAATCAGATGAGTTTATTTCAATTTTTTTTTATTTCCAAAAAAGAATGGGACTCTAAGACCTTTTAATGATTTAAGGAGATTAAATGAATTTGTTGAATATCAACACTTTAAGCAAGAGAATATTAATTTTGCGTTAGAGTTGGTTCAAGAAAATGATATCATTACCTCAATCGACCTGAAAGATGCTTATTTTAGTATAAGTATTGACTCAAATTTTAGAAAATTTTTGGCTTTTTACTGGGAAGGTAATTTGTTCATATTGTGTGTCTTCACATTTGGACTTGCATCTGCACCTATAATATTTACTAAAGTCATGCGATCAATATTTACAGTATTTAGAGAAAATGGTGTCAAACATTACACTACATTTATTATTCCCTTGTTGCGAATTTTGTTATGATGAAACATGTTGGATCATTAGAGAATTTGATAATCCTGGATTCACTGTCAATTAAAAAAAATCTGTCATCATTCCCACCCAAAGAATAATTTTCTTTGGCCTAATAATAGATTCTAAGAAATCTAAGGAATTCATAGTATTTGTACCAGAGTTTAAAAAATAATATCTCTGGGTGAACAACTGTTAAGTCAAAAGAGAATTATTATAAGACTACTATCAGTTTTAATTTTCCTGATAGTACATGCATTTAATGCTGGGTTGTTAGGTCAATTCATTACAGAGCTTTGGAAAGAGATAAGGTTAATAACCTTAGATTCCAAATTGATTACGATAAAGAAATGTTGCAACAGACAGACAGCAGGTCTGAGATAAACTGGTAGCTTCAAAATATTATTAAAATTAATGGTACCTATGAGACAAAAACAAATTGAATATTGGATTGAAACGGATGCATTCCTATGTGGTTGGGGCACTCGTTTTGAAAAGAAAACAACGTTGGTCGACATCTGAATCCACTCATCACATTAATTATCTAGAATTATAAGCAATCTTTTTGTCACTAAAATCATTCTTTTCTGATTCAATCAAAATCGTGTCATATTGTCATCAAGAGTGACAATTTTACAGCCGTTTCATACATTAATTGTAAGGATGGTATGACTTCAGCTTAGCTTCTGAAATATGGATTGTGTGCTTTAACAGAAACATTTTCATTACTTCACAATTAATTCCTGGTATTCAAAATTTTCATGCAGATACTATGTCAAGAAACTTTCATGATTCTCAAGAATGGAAAATCAAACATGACATATTTTTGAGAATCTGCAACCTTTTTTAAAAACCAGGTATTGATTTGTTTGTTACTAGACTTAACTATCAGATAGAGAATTTTGTGTCATGAACTTATGATCCAGAAGCTTTTTCTACAGATGTTTTTTCATTGCCTTGGTCTACTTTTCAGCCATATATTTTTCCACCCTTTAGACGTTTTTCAAGGGTATTGACTAAGATAAAAGAAGACAAATTTGAAAGAGCCATTATCATTGTGCCATTATGGCCTACTCAAAATTTGTATCCTTTATTGATTTCAGCTTTGATTTTTAACATAGCTAGGTTGCCAGGTCACAGGGATTTCTTAACAATGCACACTCAGGAGAGGTGCATCCACTCAACAGAAAGTTGATTTTAGTCGCCTGTGTTGTGTCAGGCAGAGATTGGAAAGTGAAGGACTTTCAACGGAGACTATCAGAATCGTTTTGTCTTCATGGCGACCATCAACCAATTAACAATATGCCGTGCTGGAAAAAATGGACTGTTTGGTGTCAGCAGCAAAAACTTGATCTTATTAGACCGTCTGAGACAAACGTTCTATTTTTTTCATATTCAGTTTTGAATACCTACAAGTCAATGTTATTTCAAACTTTAACATTGTTTAATAATTTTTGGATTGTTAATCCACAACACATAATTAGATTTATGGGAGGCTATTATATTTTAAACCCTCCAATTCCTATATGTAAATATACATGGGTTGTCTCGAAAATACTGCATTATCATTCGGACTTGGGTCCAAATGATAGTCTATCTATAAAATTGTTGACATTTAAACCTGTTACCTTGGTAGCTCTGACCTTGCAGCAAGAGCTCAGACAATACTTGCTTTAGATGTTAATTTCATGAGTATTTACTCTCAGAAAATAGAATTTTAAATTCAAAATTTGATGAAAACAACCAGACCTGGTGTTTCAATTCGAAAAGTTGTTTTATATAAACCAGACTTGTGTGTCTTACCTGTTCTAAATGAATACTTGAAGAAAACTGCTGGGATAAGGAAAGCTTCAAATCTTTTCATTTCCTATAAGACTTATGATAAAGTCACTACTTGTACCATTGCAAGATGGTTAAAATCAGTTCTGATTGCTGCATATCCTTAATATTCCAATTTTACAGATCATACTTTTCGTGGCACTGCAGCTAATCTAGCTTTTTCTGCAAGGGTCTCTTTCCAAGAAATTTTGAATACAGCAAATAGGTCAAAGGCCTAAACTTTTCACAAATTCTACCATTTATTGTTAAACAGTGTGTAACTTTTGATCTATGAACATTATCATTATCACTAAGTGTTTTTGGTGTATAAATGTATTTCTTACAACTAATGTGTTTTATGGGATTTTTTAAAGGAATTTATTTCCTCGATGTACCTTCTGTATTGAATATTGATTTGATTTACTATTATATAGTATCACTTACTTTATTTTGCTTTGATTTGTACTATGATATGTGTTTGTATCAACACTTTAAATATGCTATATAATACCCTCGAAGAGCCGTGGGCGAAATGTATTAGAATGTTCTCTCATCCAAGCATACCATAGAGATGTGAAGGATGACAGTCATTCTTATAATTGAGCCAGAGACTCAAGACTGTATCATATACCCTCCCAGTCCCAACCCCTTTTTATTTTGTTGAACACAAACATACTTCTAACTGTGATGAGCACGGGTTTACACAGGTATTATGTAACAGGAGTGTCACTTGGTATGTGTATGACTTCCATCTGTACTATTTTTAGCTTCTTTGAAGTAGAGTTATTTCCGCTATGTCTCACTGCACTCGGTGAATGATATGTTATATAATACCCTCTTGAGCCTCTGGCTCAATCATTTAACAGTACACTTCGTTTTGGATTCATTGTATACATCGCTGAATGCAGGAAGATTGCCGAAACATTCGAGTATGTCACCGTAGTTGATAGGCTATAGCCCTTTTACTATAGGCAACTAATTACTTGGTGTTACACAGGCAGAAATTTTCATTAAATATTTACCGGGTACGGCATAAATATGGATTGATCAATATTTGTAGCCCCATAAACGGAATAACTGACATGCACACCAAGCCGGTCAGTGAAAGAAATCGTAATCAGCAGCATTTTCTACATTTAAGGAACATTAATATAGTTTTCAAACATGATAACCTACCTCTTTAAACTTTTTCGTAATGCTGAAATTGTCTTTTGATTGACATTTCTTCTCGATTCATTTGAAATTCCCTCCGTCCAGGCGGTTCAATCGTTTTCACAGTTTTGAATGAATTAGGTAGGGGTGACGTCATGTAAGACCGCATTACGCATAAAAATTGTACAAAGAAGTAGTGCACATATTCTTACCGTAAAAACGGCACTATTACAAAGCAAAATAACCTCAAATATGTCAAAAAACGAAAACAAAATAAAAAAGGTGTATTTTAATTTAGAAATTAATTACTGATAAAAAAATTACGAGCTCATCTGATATCTTGACCTGATAATCCTTATATCGCGAAAAAAGACTAATAATTAATATATCTTTTGCAAGGAACGTTGTTCGGCACAGACATTGTTAACAATTTTGACAGAAAACATAAATATAATCATAATAGCAATTTTTCATTTATATTTAAAAACATGAACTAGTTAAAAACGTCCTTTTATTGCACTCACAGCAGTTTTCGATCATGATATTGTTGGTACAAAACTGGAATAAAGCAGAAACTGCCTATATTTGTTATTACAAACACTGTAATAATACAAAACAGCTTGCCAAGCAACTCTGCACATGATACTTAAATACTTTTATAATTACTTTTATATGATGTTTTGATATTTTAGGCTAGAAATCTACAGAACAATCGATGTTTAGACAATCACGGTTATCTATTCCAAGCCGCAGAGACTTTATACATTGAGGATTGCCATTTTAAATTGGTTACGCAGGTCGTTTTTTTAATTTACACCATGAGTTTACTTTCCTTATAGTTTTCCATTTCAAAAAATTGTTTCTGTCAATTTTTAAATGGTGAATTTAATCCACTTTTAGCAGTTTTTAATTATATTTTAGAGACTAATTTTTATAGTGTGAAGAAACTTAGTACTTTATAACAACCCTGACCTTCGCCAATCCTTTTAATAAATATGAGGTTGGAGATATATAAAAGATGACTAACTATCTTAAGAAATCGGCCACCAACCGAAGCCCACTGCTAATGATGCAATTTCAAAAATACTTGACATGCATCAATAAGAAATAATGTAAAAGTGAGGTCAGCCACGTGGTGGGCAGGAATAAATTAAATCAGCACAATCTTTGCGCATTTATATTGCAAACTGAAATTGTGTGTAGAAGTTTCATTCATTCGTCTCCATTTCAAAATATGCAGTATATAAATATCAAATATGGATTTATAAAGGGCAGGAAGAAATGAAATATATCAACATGTTTGTCGAATATTAAAGACGTAAGATTTACCATGGGTGCATAATACTTGTAATTTGTCTCGGGCTGATACCCAAGCCAATATGGATTAGCCCATTTATTGACCTTTTTTCCATATGCTTTCGACAATAACTAAAATAACTAAAATGAGTACAAATAACAATTTTATCTTTTTCCAACAAATAATGAATGTTAGATTTTTCAGCGAATTTCTTTGTGCCTACAACGTCTGAAAACCGTTCAGACTCGGCTATTGTTAATACTGATGCAGACGCATCGGAAGTAAAGTGCAGAAGATGCTTTTATCAGACAGGGGTGTACAGATACGGGGTTATCAGACCGAGGTGTTCAAATACGGGATGGTCATTACCGGTAGTTTACAATATGCGAAATTCCTATTATTTAGCCATAAGTATATGATGATAACATTTATTTCACTCTGCAAGACTATTCTTCTTGTGAAAACTGATAACTTAAATCGACATCATTTTGTCAGTACTTGAATTAATTGCATCTCTTTAACTAGATGACGACATTTAGGCAAACACTTTTGTATTGCAAAACACGAAAAACATTTGTGCTCCAAATGACACATCATTCGGAATTATTGGTGTTTATCTTATATGATTTAATAGACGAAAATAGAGAGAAGGGTTGTTCTGATGGCTCCACGACACCACTGCCTGAAAGTAGTCCTCTAGTCGGAAGTAATGTCGTCAACTTATTTTAACATACCTCAGTACACTCTGACTGCAGTAAAATTCGAAACTACAACCACAATGTTGACAGGCCACATCAATAGTTACTAACTCCCTTAACTACGCGGCCACTAATGCCCGTCATGGGATATAAACATCATACAAGATTGCTATAGTATAGATACGTTAAGCTTCTCAACAATTCCACAAAACTTGCTGGGAAGACCAAATTGATTAATATTGGTGATATGTTCGCTTATTAAATGTTGTAATTTATATACCAAATCAACATGATGACTTAATGCAGAATTTATTCTTATGTTAATAGATAGTGCCCTTAGGTCGTCTATCACTTTCAATGTCCTTGCACATCAATAAATAAATGATAGAGTCGAAAATAACCATGTGGTCATTACATATTACATGTGATATATGGTAAATATCAACGGATTATTTTCTTAGCTCTTTTTTTTCCCATGTGCATATGGCCAGTGCATGATATTATCAAAACATGTCATCGCCAGGAGAGAAAAAAGACAAAGTTTTCCTGATCTTTTCAACAAACACTAGAATTTTTATAACAAGATTATTTCACTAATACTGCTAGAAATTACTTTTTTGGAAAATGTTTCCGCATTAAAATGGACCGCCTGCAATTTTTTTCTGACAAAGCAAAAAACAGGAATCTTACGAGAAAAAAATCTGACGACTTCAAGACTGTGATGAACTAATGTCCATGTACATTACGGTCTTCAAAACTTGCGTTTATGAATTTTAGTTAACAACAGTGTCACTTTTATTTGTATTTAATAGGGCTTTTCTTGGACTAAAGAGAAATTGTTAAGAACATCTTTGCAGTGTGTGGTTGTGAAAGACTCAGGAGAGGAAGCTCGTCCCGTTTTAGAAGATTGCATTGTTGGACAAAGAGATACATGGGAACATAAACAAGTATGTATTCAGATATTGTACATCGACACTTGCATCATAGGACGTAAATCGATACATATACTTTATGGACGGCATAATAATACAACTATCTTTATATGTGAATTACATTGTACTCAAATGCATGTATGCATCGCTCGGTAGAAAATGATCGATTATAATGGACCAGCGCATGTGTAAATGAGTACAAAATCATACCCCACGTGAATTATTGGTTAATAATAATATGACGTCTTGTTCTAATATCGTCAACTAAATATTTTGCCTACATACAAATTTAACTCGTGCGTATTTTGTTAAAAGCATTAGCCTGTAAAAAGTGTGCCAACATTTATTTATGAATTTTTGTTACGAAACTTCAATTAAAACCTGGCCAAACAATATAATCAGCTGTTTTAGTATACAAGTACACAGTGTCTCTACACACAAGACTGTTCATAAAGACCTTCGGCGCTTAAGTTTACAAATAAATGAGTAACTTAAAGAGCACTTTCGTTTTAAACATTTGAAATTGTCCGACGAAGTTTGGATTGATGTGTATAAAACCAAAAATAACTGTATAAATATACATTGTTGTATCTTAAAATGTTTTTCCAAACAACATCATAAACTAAAACATACGGTGGAGTAATATGAATCAGTTAAAAATAATGCCGTCGTAAATCTAGGCTGAAAAATACTTGACAATTGCTGTTTTTGGCCTGTTAGAATATTTTTGCGTATTTTATACTTGTGTCGTCGTTATAAAATACCGAATATTAAGAACCCAACATGTATGTTATTGAGTACGCCACCATACCTCTACGAGTTATTTAAATTTCAATACATGCACCATGAGACCATCAATACTTGTTCATTATATTATACACCGATACATACATAAAGAAAAGCTGGGATATCATAGATTATATTGTAAACTATTGTAAACAAATAACAGCTATTTAAACATATACATTAAAGTATAAAGATACCTGCATGAAAGGAAGCTGTCTATAATATTACATTATAGTGTACACTAATATTTGCAGAAAATGCAAGCTATTTACACATGTGATGCTGCCTTGACTATTTTCTCATACCAATATAGGTGACTAATTCATTTCCATAGTGTTTAATTACAGCTGATCGTGCATAATATTTAAATGCTGTGTAGACATTTCAACTATAAGAGACATTTCTTTTCTAGTAATTATGAAGCTCAAAACAATTTCCGAGTCACGATACACACAGTTGCTGCAATGGATTTAAAAAACACAAAAAAACAATCTTTCTTTTTATTTTTCAGAATTTATATATAAAGCATATTAGAAGTGGATTTTGTTTGGATTACGACAGTATAGGGCCAATTATGCGTACGTGTCGACCGGAAGTTATGACACAGAAATGGCAGTTTAATTATTATAACATATAACGATTTCTACTGAATACCACAGGACACTGATACTGACAATAACAATTTCTGTTGGTAGCAGTCAGGATTATTGCGATTTCATTAGGACAATTATGGAAATATAGATCACATCAAATTATTATTGACAGTGCATATGACGCTTTTCCTAAGATTTTTGAAGCATTTTCAACAGTTTATATTTTACTTCTATAGCTATGTTCAACAATCGAAGTACACAAGTAAACATGAAAATAGAAAATATTTTTAAATGTAAATAGTCATAAATTTATTATTATCTAACAAAAGTTTAACGTCACTTTTATGTGATTGATTGGCTCAAAATATTGTAAAACTCGCAATCTATTGGTCCTAACTTCAGTTTTTATTTGGAACTGCTCTATTTAATTCTTGATTTCCAGAGTGTCAATTTATAAAAAGAGGATGGCAAATGACATAACAAAGCGCGTTTTAGGTATTATGATTTTGAATTGAATCGTGCATATAGCGGAAGTAAGTCTAGTGTTAACGTTTTACATTGCAAGGTTACATGGCGTAATTATTCTACGTTGACGCTGAAGTGCCAATGTAAACATCAGTATTGACCAAAAGAAATTTACAAGCAATACCATACTTTAGACCAGCAATTAATTAATTATTATGAATTAAATTCGAGCACCGCTATTTTATATGTAGTACTATTTACAACTATAAACGATGCATTGCATAAAAATAGTTAATAAGATCCATCTGTTTTGGCATTTGTCAATACAATCTTAATGAAATACAATAATTTTTGCTTCAAATTCAGTTTGGCGCAGAAGAAAATTACCTGATTAAATTTGGGAGATGTACTTTCCATAACGATTATCGTTATGGCGGTCATATAGCTTGTAAACAGATGTCATCGACCTATGTGCAAGGAATGCCGGTTGCAAAGTCTATTGGTCTACAGCAGTGGACTGTCTAGAAAATAGGAATATCGCAGGATCTAGCATCATGTTGAAAAGTTGAGAGTTAGGAAGCTATAGTCACCATGCTTGCCGTTAAGTTTAGGGCTTAGTTTTTCCATTGAAGTTTATTCTGAGAAGACGGTAAGGGCCATACATGATTTAATCGGCGGTGTCCTAATTCTCAAGCTCCCAAGGGTAAATAAATATATGATCTTACATTGGTACGATTGGATTATCGGATTTCTCCAATCGTGATAGTTAAATAATGGAATTTTAAGTCCGAGCCTTAGCCATAATTTAACTATCGAGATTGGAAAAATGCGATAATCCAATAGTACTAATGTAAGATCCTGTTCCTTTAATTTTAAAACGTAGTAAATTATCGAAATAAGGTACAAATTCTCCCAATTTATTTTTATGTTTAAGACTTAAATACGCGGTAAATGGAGGTCGGTTTGTTAATGACGTATTTAGTTCTTATTATGACGATATTATTTTAAACTAATCAAGTTCTGAGAACCGTTTTTTACTAGCTATAGTGACGAGAACTATTTTTCCCACACCGTTCATGCGGTTTGAATATAACGCAAAAGTTATAGAATATATAAATGGTAACCAAACGTAAGAGATATTCGTTGAAAAGACATCATCTTTATAGACTTCAAACATACTTCAGTAAAGATGACAGTCAAATATAGTGGCTCTTTGTTTGCCCTTGTTTCTATCAGTACAAGCTAATTGCAGTTATTTGGACATAGTGAATCATAAATTGTCCAGTCTGGTATATGTGCACTAATTTTAACAAGAACTACGTTCCTTTCTTTTAATATTTCGCCAACAAAGTCATAGATGACATCAATCTAAATACCTCACAGAATACATGTGATACATAAAAATGCTGCCGTCCATCGTTAAAAAACAAATGCGCACTAATGATTTTTTACCTATAAGACGATCATTATATAGAGTGTTAGTAAATATATTGAGAATGAGCATTATGCTTAACAATCCTACCTACACACCCATAACGCTTACATTTAAGGAGAGTCTTTAAAATAAAAAAAAATCGACTTTAAAATCATTTGGTCCCTTAACGAAGTGGACGATTACCCCCCTTCCTTGTTTTGGCTCCAACTTACTACCGTTCAAACATGGCTTTATAGCAATATCGGGAAATTTTCTGCAAAATCTTTATCGAAACTCCTTACCACAATTTTAAAAGCTATAAAACGGGACTACAACAATACCACGAAAACCATGAATTTCATCATCAATGAATTTTAGTAAATAAAAGATTTTTAAAAATGACCTCTTAAAGAAGGATCTCTTTCCTAATGTAACAGCATTACAACTTTTTGCGATCTAAAACTTATGTCCTCATATGAAGCTTAAAACTAAGCTTAGTGATATTATTAAACGCTAATATTCGAGAAAAGCGAAATTTGAAAATGTAAATTAGTGGTACTTTGTCATGACAAAATCTTTTATACTTAATCAACAAATACAAATCTATTTGTCATGTTGCAAGAACGCGAAAAACAACAGTATAGCTGGATTCTGGGCACTGAACAATGCTAAGTTGTGTGGTGACAATTTGCATTACATTTATCCTTGAAATTAAGTCATCACTAACAATGTCAAGTCGGCTTTTTACTAAAACTTTCTGCTGGAGTACGAATTGAATTCTATGCCAAACTTAATGACTACAATTAAAGTCGTTTAACGTGAATCTGTCGTGCACATTGACTTTGTATCACAATAAATCGAATTTTAAACCCGAAATGTCCACCCTTTATACTCTAATATCACAATCGCCTTTTGGTGGGTGAACAAAAATATCGTCTGTTAGCATTATGGCACATCACGGTAAAGAAATGACGAAGAAGCAAAAAGAAATTATTGTTAAGATGTCAAATGACGGATTATCCAAATATAAAATTGAGCAACTGGAATAAACAGTAGACCTATACAAAAAATTTATAAAACGTTGGCGAGAAAGTGGTGACGTTGAAAATTTACCTCGAAGTGAAAAAAAGTGAAAACCCATAGATGACAGAATCCTTTTTCGGTCAGTTAAATCCAACCGTAGACAAATGTTGAAAGATATAACTGCTAGATTTAATGCTACAACTGGGTGT
The DNA here is from genome assembly GCA_944474755.1 of Limnoperna fortunei. Lineage (NCBI taxonomy): Eukaryota > Metazoa > Mollusca > Bivalvia > Mytilida > Modiolidae > Limnoperna > Limnoperna fortunei. Next base: position 12,858,934 of record OX104116.1, on the reverse strand, counting down.
AATTTGTCCTTTATAACAGTTTGTAGAAGATTGTTTGATGAGAGGTACAGGCGGCGACTTGTTGCCAAGAAAACAACAACTTTGAGGATAAATCGGGAAAAAAAGAAGACGATTTTGTAGACAAAAACTGCATTTGACATTAAGAAATAATTGGTCTTCAATTATATTTAGTGATGAGACAAAATCATATTGAAAAAAACAATTAAGTTTATGTTAGGCGAAACTCTAAAGAAAGATAACGTCCTGAATGTCTTGTGAAAGAGATGACTGGAATGGCGATTGTCGTTCATCAATGATGTTTTGGGCTCGCATTTCGTACCAAGAAGTAGGAACACTTACACCTGTGAATGGAAACATGAACAGTGATAAATATATTTCTATTCTAGACGAGAACTTGTGGCCTGTAATTGCCCGTCACTTCACAAATCGGCGTTGGATATTTCAAGAATGCTCAAACAATGGCCGACGCATTGGACGTCGAATCAGACCTAGACAAACTTAGAGTATGCGAGAAGAAATGGAAAATGGAATTCCACCCATACAAATGCAATGTCTTAACAATCAGCAAGAAGACGAACCCAATCAAGTAAGAATACAAACTACATGGACATACGTTGAAGGCTGTTGATAATGCAAAATACTTAGGCTGCCCAATAACATCAGACCTCCGCTGGACAAACCACATCAACAACATCTGTGGTAAAGCCAACAAGACCCTTGGCTTTATGCGTAGAAACATCAACATCGGATCTCCAACCACCAGACAGATTGCCTATAACTCTCTAGTCATACCAATAGTTGAGTATACTTCAACAGTGTGGGATCCATAGACCCAGAAAGACATCCACACCACTGAGATGTAACAGTACAATCAATTTGTTGATGGTGGGCATTACGAGGCAGAAGCAGAAGCACCTTGTCCCCTCTCTTTGCGCTCCAATCAGTGGAAGCATGAAAACGGTATAAACACTTTAGCTTGGCCGACACAACGTCCGGATCTCAGTTTAATTGAAAATGTTTAAAAAGTTTAAAAAGCACAAGTTCAAAAGAGGGTAAAAGAACTTTTTAACGCTACTGACTTGGAAAGAGTGGTTCCTGATAGTTTGAGTCGACTTTCCTTGTACTATATTAGAAGTCTTTATGCAAGTTTGCCAAAACAAATTCTGACTGTTTTACATTCTGAAGGACATATTACGAAATCTTAAACATATGATATAAGTATAATGGTGTCTTTGTTAGTTTAAAGTATGGTCAAAAAATGCTATTTAATTCACTGAATATTTTTACGTCATTTTGCGAACTCATTCATGGCAAACGACTGTATCTAAAGATCATCGGTTTACCGATGGCAACATTAAAGCGGCACGGCATATGTCTTTTTAACAAATTATACCCTATACACTATGTTTCTAGAACAAACAATGCGCTTGAATCTTAGGCTTCTCAAACAAGGTTTGTTATAACTAAGTTGATTGTATCAACTAATTGTTTTATGACATGAATAAAATCACAATATTCCTTCATCTGAAAAACAGAGGATGCTTAGTTTTTGTAATTGCTGTAATGCTGATTACCCTTAATATTTTTTGTTAAAACTGCATTTTGATATTGATTTGCTAATAATCCCGAAATTCCAGTTTCATAAAATTTCAAATATTGAGTATAAAAAGTATGTAAAAATATTTTATTCTTTATTTTTTAAACAGTATATTTAAGAAATAATTCACGGAGGCTGTGGTTTATCATTGTTTTACCACGTGGTGACCATTTATGTCGTATTATTTTTTATAAAATAACGACATAAATGGTCATCCCGTGGTAAAACAATGATAAATCACAGCCTCCGTGAATTATTTCTATTCTAATAAGACAACTATAGTACATTTATAATATTTTCGTACCTATAGAAAACACCATTTCCGCCATAAACTGGCTGTTCTGTCAATGTAACACACAACATATTGCAACGGATAATTATAGCGCGTGTCGCTATTTATAAGATTAATACGTCATATGCAATAGCTTTCCGGTGGGAGTTAAAGTTTTGTAATTGGAACAGCCATTTCAAACATGCCCTTCTCAGCGCGTGTTGCTCATAGATAAATCATTTTTTTTACCACAGTTGTGGTCTCAAAGCCTTTAAAGCACATCATATTAGAATTTATAATTACGTATGATTCAATGACCACTAACATTAAACTTTATAGTTATATTGGAACAGTATAGAAAAACAGCCTTAAACTGGTAAAAACCAGTTCAATTGTGGATTGCGCTGCACAGTAGCCAAGCGGAATCCAACAGTGGCCTGGTGTTGACAAGTTTATGCCTGTTTTTATGTAATTTTAGTACTGTGCAATTTATTGTATATACGTAATTATACAATTAATGACTTTGATATAGGTCGCTATCAGGATTTATCAGCCAGAGAAAATGAAAAATTCCGAGAGCCGCTAGGAGAGATGAATATACATTTTTGAGGGCTGATAAATCCTGATGGCGAACGTATATAAAAGTCATCAAATGTCCAAACGTATTTAAACTGATAACCCCGTATTGGGAATATCTCGTGCGAAAATCCCGTATTAGGTCTTCTTGTGCACTTTAAAATGACTTTACTTCCTGTACGTTTTCATCAATATCCACAATAGCCGAGCCTGAACACAGAGATATTCGTTAAAAATCTTATTTATTTTTTTCTGCCAATAAATGTGTTATTTCTACTCGTTTTAGTTTATTATCCTTATTGTCGGTAGCATATGACAAAAAAGATTAATATATGGGCTTATCCATATCGGCTTGGGTATCATCTCGTCTCTATACTTTTTTCAGGACAATAAATTTATTCAATAAGTCATAAGTGTGTATTTTTGTATCAAATGAAATAAAGAGCTTTACAGAAATACTGTGTGTGAGCTTTTAAAAGAATATCCAAGTCTCAAACGCCCTGTTCAGAAGGTCGATTATCTCCCTGAACAATATCACAGAAAGCGATTGATTTCGTCATGCACATCTACATATGGAGTTCTTTCTTCATTAATTATTCACGTAATAAATAAGGTGGCAGTATGGCATAGAATAAGAGTTGCTAAGCGTTTTGGTTTGTAGGTTTAAAGAAGGGTATATAGAGGGATACTCTTAGTTCGAACCATTTGGATGGCCTAAGATAAAAATACCGCTACCTTCTGTACAGTGGTCTGTAGCGACTATGAAGCTAATTTTACAAATCCAATTTGTACTTGTGCCTGCTTTATTGCTACCTTTAATAGTCTTCATGTAAGTTTGCTAATAAACTATCGCAAAGTTTAGTTTTGTAGACGGGATTGTTATGTCAAGACAGACGTCCGTCAGGTATCTTTGACTATGTGTTCCTGCCAAAGGTCGAGGGTTCCTATCGGATACTTTAGACTCTTGGCGACTATTTACATTTAAAAGTTTTTCTATTTTGATGTTTACTTGATGTGTTCTGCGAATGTTGAACAAATGAAGAATGAAGAAAAATATATGCTCTTAAAAATGCCTAAAAAATCTTAGGAAAATTTTGTGAGATCTTGTATCATTAAATCCTATCAACTGGTCTGATACAAAATACATTTTTTATTTATTTTAAATACTACGAAAAAAATGTATCCATCAGTCAAACAGAACCGTCCACATAGCGTCAAATGCACAGTTAATAATAATTTTATATTCCATAATTGTCCTTATAAAATCGAAATTATCCTGACTGCTACCAACAAAGATTGATATTATCAGTACATCAGTTCCCCGAGGTATTCAGTAGAAATTGTTATATGTTATAATAATTCAATTTCTATTCCTGTGTTTTGACGTCTAGTCGACACGTACGCATAATTGGCCCTATATTGTGGTAATCCAAACATAATCCATTGCTTATATGCTTTATATATAAATTCTGAAAAATTAAACAATTTTTTTTTAATTTCATAGCGTAAATGTGTTGGCAGTAAGTGTATGTATTGTGAACTCGAAAATTGTTTGAACTGCCTGATTACTAGAAACAAAACGTCTCGTATAGTTAAAATGCTTACACTGCATTGATACAATCAACTGTAATTAAACACTATGGAAATGAATTATTCACCTATATTCGTATAAGAAAATAGTCAAGGCATGTTAAAATAGCTATCCTCCGATGCTGCATGTATCAGTTTACAATAATATGATATCCCTCCTTTTTTATGCATGTATCGGTGTACAATATAATGTGCAAGAATAGATATTCGTATTAGGATGCAAATGCATGTATTAGTGTAGATTATATATTCCATGGTGTATGTATTTAAATTTAAATAACTCATAGAGGTATGGTGTTGTACCCACTTACACACAGGTTGGGGCTTTATATTCGATATTTTATAACGACCAAACTTGGTCGGACAATTTTAAATGTTTAAAACGAAAGTTCTCTTTACGTGACTCATTTATTTGTACACTTATACAGGTAAGGAGTTATGAACAGTCTTGTAATAATGTGCGATAATGTGTACCTGTATACTGAAACAGCTGTTTATATTGTTTGACCTGATTCTAAATAAAGTTTCGTAAAAAATACACAACAAAAATATAAAATGTTACTTCAGAAATAACTTTTCGCACACTTTTTAGAGGCTTATATAGGCAATACATTAGTTGACGATACTAGAACGTCATATTATTATCAACCAATAATTCATGAGGGGTATGGAGTTGTACTAATTTATACATGGCTGGACCTTTATAATCGATTAATTTCTACCGAGCGATGCATAGACGTATTTGTGTACAATATACTACACATGTATAGATAGCTGTATTGTGATGCCAACAATAACTTACATGTATCGATGGCCGTCATTTGATACAGGTGTCGATGAACAATAGCTGTATACGTACTTGTTTATGTTCCCGTGTATCTCTTCGTCTAATAATGCAATCTTCTCAAACGGGACGAGCTTACTCTCCTGAGTCTTTAACAACCACACACTGCAAAGATGCTCTTAACAATTTCTCTTTTAGTCAACGAAAAGACACATTGAATACAAATAAAAGTGACACTGTCGTAGTTTAAAATTTTTAAACGGTAGGTTTGAATACAATAACGTAAATTGACATTAGTTCATCACAGTCTTAAAGTCCTCAGATTTCTTTCCCGTAAGATTAATGTTTATTGCTTCGTCAGAAAAAGATTGCAAGCGGTCCATTTTAAAGCGGAAACATTGTCCCAAAAAGTAATTCCAGTATTTGTGAAATAATCTTATTATAAGATTCTGGTGTTTGTGGAAAAGACCAGAAAAATTAAGTCATGTTTTGATAATACCATGCACTGGCAATATGCACATGGCAACAAATGGAGCTAAGGGATTAAATCCATTGTTTGTAACATATATCACATGTAATATGTAATGACCACACGGTTATTTCCACTTTATCATGTGTATTTATTGATATTTAAGGGCATTAAAAGTGGTAGACGACTTAAGGGCACCATCTATAAACATAAAAATAAATTATGCATTAAGTTATCATGTTGATTTGGCATATAATTTACAACATGAATTAAGCGAACAAAACACCCATAATAATGAATTTGCCCTTCCCAGCTATTTTTGTGGAATTGTTGAGAAGCTTAACGTATCTATTTTATAGCAATCTTGTATAAAGTTTATATCCCATGACGGGCATTGGTGGCCGCGTGGTTAAGATAGTCAGCCACTATTTACGTGGTCTGTCAACATTGTGGTTGTGGTTCCGAATATCACTGCAGTCAGGGTGTACCGAGGTATATAAAATAAGTTGACCACATTACATCCGACTAGATGACGACTTCTAGCAGTGGTGTCCTGGAGACGTCAGAACAACCATTCTCTCTATTTTCGTCTATTAAATCATGTAAGATAAACACCAATAATTCCGAATAATGTGTCCGGCCTTTGGAGGAAAATGCTTTTTCTTGTTTTGCAATACAAAAGTGTATGCTTAAATGTCGTCATCTAGATAAAGACATGCAATAGATTGACGTAATGACAAAATAATGGCGATTTACGTTATCATTTTACACACGAAGAAAGTCTTGCAGAGTGAAATAAATGTTATTATTACATAATACATATTTTTGCCTATTTCCTATTGGCCTAAACTAATACACGTGAGTTTCCATTTCCTATCATATTGGTTTGCAAAAACTCATTCTACTCAATAAAAAACCATATTGCACTCTCGTGAGAAATTTATGAATGAAAATACCCAGCACGTGCTGTTTCCTGCAACGGAAATACAATAGCCAATCAAATCTTCTTTCTTTAATCCCCTAAACCAATCAAAATTATAGTTCTGACTGATGTTCGGATTATATTGTTGTTTGTAAACATGGTAACGTTGTAACGTCATCGAGTGAACGTAATGCGGATAGTTCTGGTGCTAATAAGCGAAGAATTGCAGATATTAATAACTTGGAAATTAATGAAATCATTAAGAAAAGAGATGCTGTCAACACTCGCAAATCGAAAGAGCAAGCGATTATTTTGTTTTTAAAATATTTACGTGAAACGGATGTCAGTTAGTTTGGAAACGGCGGACCCTCAGGAATTAGACTCAAATCTTTGTAAATTTTATGCAGAAGCAAGGACTGAGGATGGGACATTTTACAAGAAATAATCAATGGAAACATTTCGTCATGGATTATGTCGATATTTTACCGATTTTTGAGAAATAAATATTATGAAAGACAGTCACTTTCGGGAATTAAAAAAACATGTATATTCCATTTCATGACTCAATAAATTATGTAATAAAACAATTACTACACTCGAACTCGATCAATATGAGGTTTTATGGAGCAGGGTTGAATAATATTGAACTTGGCTTCACCTCGTTCAATATTATTCAACCCTGCTCCATAAAACCTCATATTGATCTCGTTCAAGTGCAGTAATTGTATATTATCAACATAAACAAATTACAAGTATTCTGCACCCAGGGAAAATTTTACGTCTTTAATATGCGACAAACATGTTGATATATTTCATTAGTTCCTGCCCTTTATAATTCCATATAGGATATTTATAGACTGCATATTTTGAAATGAAGACGAATGAATGAAACTTCTACACACAATTTCAGTTTGGAATATAAATCCGCTTAAATTGTGCTGATTTAATTTATTCCTGCCCACTACCTGGCTGACCTCACTTTTACATTATTTCTTATTGATGCATGTAAAGTATTTTTAAAATTGCATCGCTAGCAATGGGTCTCGGTTGGTGGCCGATTTCTTATGGTAGTTAGTCATCTATGATATATCTCCAACCTCACCTTAATTAAAAGGATTGGCGAAGGTAAGGGTTGTTATCAAGTACTAAGTTTCTTCACACTATAAAAACTAATCGCTACAATATAGTTAAAAACCGCTTAATAAGTGCATTAAATACACAATTTAAACATTAATAAAACAATATTTTTACAAGGAAAATTATAAGGAAAGTAAACTAGTGGTGTAAATTTTATTAAAATGACACGTGCAATCAATTTCAAAAGGTAATCCTCAATATACAAAGTTTCTGCTGCTTGGAATAGATAACCGCGATTGTCTAAACATCGATTGTTCTGTAGATTTCTAGCCTAAAATATCAAAACATCATATAAAGGATTTATAAGAGTATTTAATTATCAAGACTTGCTAGGCAACCTCTTTTGTAGTTAATAAAGTTTAAAGTAACAAATATAGCAGTTCCTGAATAGTATTCTGGTTTTGTGCCGACAATAACATGATAGGAAACTGCTGTAAGTGCAATAAACAGAAGTGTGTCAATAGTTTATGTTTTAAATATAAACGAAAAAGTACTAGTATGATTATACGTGTGTTTTCTGTCAAAAATTGTTATTTAAACGATGGTATAAGATTGTTTTTCGTTTTTCTTTCAATACATTTGACAACGTGGTTTACTGTCCATATTGTTTTATGATTGTTGAATACGTCGTTGAATTTTGTTATTATTTGTTCACCTACCGATCACCAAGCATAACCGTAATGGTCAAAGTTGAGAAGTTCTTGCCAGATATTTGTAATGAACCATGTGAAATTTTTACACTGCAATTTCTCTTTGACTTTTAAACGTTCCGATAAATCTCCAACCGACATGGCCTGTATCCTAAAAATAAATCAAGTCGTAAGAAAACCTTGGAGCAATGTTCACTAATTGATACTCCGCTTCCCTATGTCACAGAAAGTCAGTGCTTTGATAAAATATCAGGTGCACAATGGCACTATTTGACAAAGAATTTTAATTCCATTCAGTAGTGTAGTAAGAGGGTCGGATAAGTGATTATATAGTGGACGGATGAACACCCCAATCACTATATACACCACGCGATTTAAGCAAGCGGTATGAAAATACGAAATTAAAAAGCCACAACAAATCGAAGACTCAAAGCATAACAAGTAACTATACAAAATTTCAATACGAGGCAATATTTCTGACTGATGAATACAAAAATCAAATATTTAACACAAAAAAATATCTAATAGTCTAATTTCAATTATCAATACCTTCATTCCAGGAAAGTGGTCGTAAACAACTTTTTATGATTCATCCAGACTTCTACAGCTCGTATGTAGTTATAAACCTCAATATTTTATCTACTACCAGGAAGATCATATGGTTTTCCACGGGCCATATGTCCTATATGTGAACATGGAATATGAACCAAATTCCCACCACACTTCCAAACCTAAACAAATTGGAAATTTAACATGCTTTTTATATTATTTAATATATTTAATATATAAATTTTCTTTGTTTTTATTTTTTCCCTTTCAATTTATTTTGAATCATTTTTATTTGTTTTTTTATTTGTAACTGTTTATATACCTGTTATCGGTTTCCGGTTCACGGTTTTTTTGGCAACGGTTTGTCTGTCCATGACTTAGTTTAATTCTCTACGATATCTTCAATTCGTTTTTCGTATATTCGGTTAAGGCCGCCTAAACCTTTAGAATTGAAAACTTGTTTTTGAAAACAGGCAGTCAATTTAACGATGCCTAATTAATTACAATGTAAAGAAAAACACCGTTATAGACTGGATAGGTATTAGTATACGCGATCTTAAGAAGCATACAATCGTAAGGTGTGCAATTTATCTAATAAAGACTGATCAATGGCGCTAAAACCAAAATATTGCGAAAATAAATAATGCAGATGTTAGAGCTTTTATTACCAATACCTTATGTTACATCCAATTTACGTCCTCACATTTTGGAATACATAATAATTGATTTTGTAAACATTTAGCAATTGCTGTTGTCCACTAAAAATATTTTCATGTCTTAAAAGCATAGCGATTCCAGAATAAAATTAGAATTGATTATTCCTTATTGTCTTTATTATGATCCCGCCATTTGCAATAAGAAATATTGGCCAATGAAATTTCCTAACGATTCCATATAGTTTTTTTCCATCAAGTAAATTAGAAGAATCTAATTATAGTACCAACTTATTAAGCCATCACTTACAAAAATCTTCAACATAACAATCAACAATACTCAAAACATCTAGCAAAGAAATAGGTAACATGAACCACACTAGGTGAGGGGTGATATAAGGTTTTTAGAAGAGTGAACAGATCCTGATTAACTAATGACACCGATTCAATTACTTACGATCAAACGCGATGTGATGTTTAAAAAGACACTACAATTGAAACTCAATTGAATTCAATTTCAAATACATTTCAAGAACACATTTATGCCTGAATTTCCCTTTAAATACATTTGTTTATTTATTTAAAGCCATATACGTTACGATATTGTCTTACGACTCAGCTATTTAAACGTGTACAATGTCGGTACATGATTTATTGTGGTGTGTTACATTTTTGGCATTGTGAAATCAATTAAATTAAAAAAACTACAAGTAGATTAACATGATTTACCGTATACATTCTTATTACTTGCCTATACCAAACTTTAGTTTGTTACAATTTTGTATTTAAACCATTAATACGCTGATTTGATTGGTAGAAGTCAATAGTAATTATTAAGCATTTTCATAAAACACGAAAACAAAACAAACAAAAAAAACACAAGAAACAAAACAGAAATTTAAATGTAATACTTATAAGTAATAATTATACCTAATAAAATTTTAAATTGATAATAGGAAAGATGGCAGAATAAACATATTTAGAACTGTTATTTTTCCTTCCAGGCAACTTGCTTGCGACATATGACACGCAGAGATTCTTACACTATTATAGTTGTAAAGGTCTACTTTAGCGTCCCATTTCTTACTGGTGTTGTGTTTTTGTTTATTGTTATTTCAGTACCAAAGCTACAGAACTATGTTTCCTCGCGTTTCTAAGCAGGCATTTAAATGTATCATACCCACCACCCCATACTATTATTACTTCCTTGTAAGCACCAATCTCATCAAAATATTTACTGTCAGCAGCATATGCAGCACTAACCATGATTGTTTCGCTGCAATAGAACGGATCTTTGTTCGTGATTGATTTGCTTGGTTTAGGATTTAATGTATGTTTCCCTTTACAAGAAGTCATGGTAAATGCAACAAGCCATTTACGATGCATGTATTTGGCTAACACGAAAGCTCTTTCGAAAGGAATTAATATGTATTCATTGCATGGATTTGTAAATTTTTTAGCGATTAATAATTAAATTGTTTGTGTTTGGTGTTTAACGCCTTTTGCAGCTTTATCATAATCCAGATTTTATTGCGGGTGGAAGCCAAAGTACTTGGAGAAAACAACTCGACCTTCGTTAGGAGTTAACAATCATAAGATTATAATATAAAAAACTTGTAACATACTAATATAAACGCAACACAATGGGGCACTGTCTTTTGTTAAAAACAGCTCGATCTTCTGTAGGAATTAACAATCATAAGAGAATAATATATAAAAATTGAAACATACTAATATACACATCGCTTATTAGACTTTGTCTATTGGTAATAATTTCAGAACACTTCAAAATAGTTATCATAGGCCGAAAAATTAATATAGTTTGTTTATATTATTGTACTTTGCAAAACATTTTAAAAAACACGTTACAAGTGGGCCATACCAATACCCTAAAACAATCATCCTTTCAACTCTAATAACATTCCGATTGGTGGAAAACGTTTTGCATCGAATTTACAAAAGTCATAAATAGGACAAATAATTTTGTGTTAGCAGTCTGCTACATATTTCATGTATGTTTTAAATAAGGGTCGTTCAGAATCGGATTTCAATCATCAATGTAAAACCGAACGTTTTATCCGTTATAATATTTTCCTAGAATGCCTAAATAAAATCATCACTGCTCCAATTTGATTTGTTGCCATACGTAAACATCTGGGGAAATCACATTAGTTTACGAGTTTATGATACCTTTAAAATTGTTAAGAAAATATTGGAATTTTTCATTTTGGAAGTCAGGCATTGTCAATTACCGTTTGTTGCAACACTAACAAATTTCTGACGCTTAACACATACATTAACCGGTAAATTTCACTGACTTTGATGTTATTACTGCGGATTAGTCTTGACCAATCTGTTTAAAATTGTTCATAACTTTCTTTTGTTTGGCTGATTGTTTAAATGGGATTTAACACCACTTTCGAAAATTTTACTGTTATATCGTGACGTGCAGGAAACAGCAGTACCCCTGAAAACCCTCGACATTCGGTAAGAACTTGCAAGCATTGTGAATCAAAATAATTAAAGTGGTTTATACCCTGCCCAAACTAAGACACAAACCAGTTACCTCGGTGTTGACACGCACGTCATCAAAAGAATGTCTGCGAACAAGACTAATAAGAACTTTTTTATTGCTCCAAGCATTAAAACTTATTATCTTATAATCCTTATGCAGTATTGTGTGATCTTCATGCGCTAAAATAAAATGGGACCACAACACGGAGCAATTCCTAAATGATATTTTTGATGACCCAAACGGCTTATCCTATTTTAAATGTGTAACAACAACCGCGAATACTCATAACTGTGTGGTAGAGACTAAATATCTTCATATATGTCATCTAAAAGCATGACCTTAAAAAGTCATTATGTCAAAAATAGCCACATTCATTAAATGCACTGGAACGTACTTACATTTACAAATGATATAATCGAAAAAAATGATTAAAGAAATGTTATTGCTCCGATGATAAAATTGATTATACTAGTAATTTATAATAATTTTATTGGAAATATTTTGTAACCTTGTACTATGTCCAATTTCTTATGCAAAAATACTTCAATTGGATGACAGTGCTTCGAGTACTTTGATGTTTTTTAATTTCAGTTAAGTTTTTAAATTGTATTTAAAAATAGAAGTTTTCCACAAAATAAATTATTGACAAATTGAGATGATTTTATTTTATTATTGATAAAATTGTGATAGACAATATTTTCAGATGTAGAATTTTTAAACTGATTTGCATAAATTACAGGAACACAATACAAGCCATTTTTTCTCGAGTTTTTGTACAAGAGCGTCAGTGGCAATTTGATGTTCAGAGTATATGTTTCTGAGCTATTCTTTACTGTCCAAATAATGTAAGTTACATAAGCTAAGACTCTCAGTTTTATCATCATTTATGTGTATAGTTTATCGTTTTTAAAAAAAATAGAAAGGCGCAGTAGACAGACATTTGTGTGCATATATTTCAAATATTGATATTCTAACATTCTATTGTATTTTTGTCTATAATATTACAAGACTAAGATTATAGTTTTACACAAACAAGTATAAGTATGAAACTGCTAAAGATATTTGGTACGAAATTTATTTATTATGGTTCACGCTCATTGATTTTTTGGTAAAGGTCAATATTTAGAACATACTGATACGAAATGTAAACAAGTCGAATTTTGAAGAATACTTTAGTTGAATTAATCTTTTGTAGATTTATAGTTAATGAAAGTTATTTTCTTATAGGAAAATTTAGATGTAGTGCAGTTATCAGTGTATACGTGTTTACTTAGCCTTACTTAGGGGTATGTACATTATACTTTAATTGTATCTTGTTAGTAATATATTATTGATATTTTTAAAGAAGCATATTATTTAAGGGTCATCTAAATGATAGATTTATTTATGCTTCATTAAGTGTTGTTTACACAAGAATATTGTTCAATTCATGTTTTGAAGTAGAATTATTCAATTTCAAAAAATCAGTTTAAAGGGAGATAATTCTAATATAAAGTTATATAAAGTATATTTTATTTTGGGGAAATTTGGCGAAAATGACAAATAGATAAATTTTGGTAATTGTTAATATAATTTGCAATATACTTATCATTGTTGTCTTTATTTTAAAATATTGTATATGTAAATATATGTTGCCTTTACAATTCCTTTTCAGTATAAAATAATTTAAATCAATGTAACATCTAGTATAACCTAAAAATAAAGGTGTATTTATAATCTGTGTTTTATATGCCTGTTGTTACAACCTATTTGTCTTCGGCAGTTCAATTTAAGAAAAAAACTATTTTTTAGTCTAAGCAACAACAATAATGACAATGCACAAATATCCTTTGACTCTTGTCTATATATGTCTTTGACAAAGATCTAAATGTCAATTATCAAAACGACGTGATACAGTTGACGTTGTGTACTGCTATCAAGCATTGATAATGAACAAGGCATAATTGAATGTGATGACTCTTTATGTTTTATATCAAGGTTCGAGGTAAGCTGACAAGAATTCGTAAAAATATTTACACACAATTCTGCATATTTTGATCGTTACAGAAAGTTATTTTTGTCTCATCTTTTTAAAACAAGCACAGATTTCGACACAATATATCAAATGTAGATCTCGATGAGAGGAACATTTTTCTGATATATTGTCTGCTTCAATTTTTTAATGGTTTTTGAATTATATTTAAAACAAAATTTAACCGAAACCTGTCAAGGGCCATAACCTCGAAAACGGTTTGTCGCACAGTTTTCAACTATTTATATCAAATGTAGATCTCAATGAGAGGGACATTTTTCTGGTATATTGTCTGCTTCAATTTTGTATGGTTTTTGAGTTATATTGAAAACAAAATTTAGCCGAAACAAGTCAAGGGCCATAACCACTAAAACGGTTTGTCGCACAGTTTTGGAACCTTATATCAAATGTAGATCTAAACGAGAGGAACATTTTTCTGATATATTGTCTGCTTCAATTTTTTTATGGTTTTGGAGTTATTTTGAAAACAAAATTTAGCTGAAACCTGTCAAGGGCCATAACCTCTAAAAGGGTTTGTCGCACAGTTTTCAACATTTATATGTAATGTAGATCTCAACGAGAGGAACATTTTTCGCATATATTGTCTGCTTCAATTTTTGATGGTTTTTGGGTTAGTTCGAAAACAAAATTTCATCGAAACCTATCAAGGGCCATAACCTCTAAAACGGTTTGTCGCAAAGTTTTTGAACCTTTATATCAAATGTAAATCTCAATGAGAGGAACATTTTTTCTGATATAGTGTCTGCTTCGATTTTTTATGGTTTTGAGTTATATTGAAAACAAATTTCAATGGCGGCCATTTTGAAAATGGTGGACCGATATTTTTTTTTGATCCAATACATGTAATTAGGACCCTCATATCTCTTTGGAAACCAAGTTTTGTGTAAATCCGACAACTTTGACGTTTTCGACAAACTTTGCGTCAAAATCGCGTAAACAGGAAGTGGATCGAAGAATGTTTTTTTTTTGCATGACAAATCATGGCCATAATTCAGACGACATTTTACTCACTTTAAATTTTTGATATCTGTCATGGTTTTCTGAGTTTATCTGAACACAAGGGTAAACAGTGTTTGGGGAGATAACTCCGTTTCTAAAAATAGATCGGTGTCGCAGGGTGACTCCGGTCGAGCCCAGGTAGTGTCGGTTAAATGTGCCAAGTTTCAAAGCGATACGTCAAGACACTTTTTTGACATCTGTGGCGGAAAAAAATCATAATCATAATAAATACAGTAAGGTCTTTCTCTTGGAAAGGGGAAAGAACTTAATAATAATAATCAGACGAAATACAATAAGGTCTTTTCACTGTAGTGGGAAAGACCTTAATTATAATTTTTAAAAAATTTTTCCAGTAGCAAATTATCGCTCAAAAACAAAACGTTATTTATCGAAAAGAAAAAAAAACACTATCAAGGTATTCTTTGTACAGTTACATGCAAAATATTAATCAAACACGATTTTTTAATCAACGATATTTTACTGTTCTGCTTTATTACTCGTTTGTTGTCGTTCTCCTGCAGTAGATGTCGAGGAGTTCTGTTTATTATGCTGTATAAGGTTCGGAATAAAATTGACGGCCGTTCGTCATAAAATGAAATAATTACACTTACTGCTAAAATAAAAATAATGACAGGCTTAAAATATTGCAATCCGAATCTATTATTATATCATTGGTCATCTATGATAAAACTGCATTTTTCTGTAATTCTGATACTGCGATTTGATGTCTGCTTGACAATAATGTAAAAACAATTATTCTACTAGTTTCTTTAAACGTGTATTTATTTGGCAAGCAATTGCTTTATGAATACTATGCTACTGAATGTCTTTCTTTCTTATATTCTTGCCACGTATTTTTTATCATTTGATTTTTACAACGCCTCTGTAATTTTTGCTTTTCTTAGTCCTGCTTTTATGTTGATACTTTATATTATACATTGAGGCGAATATGTGATGCTCGCTCGTCTCGCCCGCGAAACGATACTGTAGTACTTGTTTAGGAAAGGAACCAACTTCCTATATAACACAGACCCCCCATCATAGAGATCGAAGACGAGAAGGTGTATTTGAAATGCTTGAAAATGCACGATTTACTGTTCCTACTAAACTCTTTATATTTTTCTATCGGCAGTTAAAATAATCTAGCCATTGAGTAATTCCCTATTTGCTAACTAATGTATGTTTTTTAACACTCAATCATTATTGCCAGCTAAAATCACATTAAAGTGCTATCGACCAATCAAAATTCTTCATAAATAGATTCTATTTGTTAAAAAAGTATAAATTTTAAAACTATACTGATTGAAATGTTTTTTTTTAAAATAGCGTCATTCTTTAACAGTCTTGGATAAATCATGCCGGGTAAAACCGTTTTCACGTTTAAAAGATTTAAGTATTCTAAAAATGTCTTTTCTGTTTCAGTCAAGTCTTTAATTTTGTTAAAGTTCTATGCGAGTAGTAAAAAGCCCATCTAACCCACACCCTAAAAAGAGGTTACACGTGATTGTGTAATACCTATCATTAAATGACGGCAATCTCACTCCTGATTTTGTAAAATCGTTACCTCCCACACTTTTAAGATGTTACACGTGATGTGTAATATCTTTTATTAAATGAGGTGAATAATTTGTCAGTCAGTTTGCAGGTTTATAATTTTACCTTACCTACGACAAAATTAACTGACAGGTGGGCTGACGTCAATAAAAGATGCTCAAACTATGCAACATAATCAGTTGACTTTGCCCCAAAGAGTATGAAGATAGCGGATAGGTTTGATATGGTTATAATTTTAACCTACTCAAGATAGAAAATAAGATGACAGTACATAAAAATATATGCAAAATCATTTTATAGACGAGTGCATTGCTATTTCTCTGATCAATCAGATTGAATCACCTTGACAAACATTTTTTCTGCTATTGTTTTATACTTAGTTTTTGATTACTAAAAATATACGTGTAAACAATATACGAAGTAACCTTTATTAAACTCGATATATTAATACAACTTTAATAAACTAAAACTATGAACATATTATTTAAAAACCGCAAATTTTTACACATTTCAGAACACTTTAACACTACACCTTGTACAAATAACTGTATATTTCCTCTTTCATAAATACTGCAAAAACTAATAACGCATTAGCATTTTGATAAAACTAATACACTGAAAACGTAATATTTTCGTACGATTAATAATATTCTTTGTCTTTTGTACACATTTAAGAATACTTTAGAGCATTAAAAGCCATTTTTGGACACTTCATCTGTTGAGCATGCTTTACAACTAATACACAAAAGTATTCTTCAAAGTTTGTAATAATAAGCATTTAGTGCTCGGTATGCATAAAAAACATATGAACACCACTTAATCGGATAACTAATAAAAATATTGACACCTGCTGTGAGCGCGGTCAAGGTGAAATTGTTCCAATTTCCAATTGCGATTCAGAATTTGAGAAAAAGTGACATTTTTCTTGTTATTTATAAAATACACACTTTAATTTTATCGATATCAAAATTATTTTTGGCTAATATTTTAAATTAATTTTAGTGCTCTTTAACAACAATTTCTTGAGATAGCTCAGCTACTATTGAGTTTGTTCATATGGACTACATGACTTTGTACACACCGTGCACACAATATCTGGCATCTGCGATGGTCGCTATTACAGTACTTGCACCCGTAAACGCAACACTTTGACTGATTGATAACTGATTGGTGACGGATTTTGGAACGCTGACGGATCGCTGACTGATTGATGATGAATACTTCCGTCCAAAATTATGAATCCGTCATTACCTTGGTAACCGTCAGCGATCAGTTCAATCAGTGCGATCCAGAATCCGTCATTTAATTATATGCATAAATCGGTCAGTTTATTGACGGATACGTATACATTAATAATTTAGAGATAAAACGAATTCTGCGTGATTTGTATATTATATATGCATTTATAATAAAATTTATAATAAAATAAACGCAGGTATTCTAAAGAATAGTTAATACAATGTCTCGTTCTTAAAAAAAACATAAGTAAACATATTTAAAGAAAAAAACTATTTTCTTTATATTATTTTAAAAAGCAAATTTCTTTAAAACAGGACATATTTGCGGGTTGCGCCCTGTAAACCTTAAAAAAAAACTTCGAATTAAGGCACATCAGTAGCGACGAGGTAAATGATTTATTTTCGTAATCCTTTATTGATTCTCTTTTTTTATTTCCGCGACTCGTGATTTCGGCCTATTTTATTTTCTGCGACCTGTTACATGTATATTTGTTGTATGTTAAGCCGACCTTTAAAAGATTGTCATTCAATTTGAATAACTTATTTCATTGATTGATTGGATGCTTGCTTTTCTTTCAGCGAGGGTGTTCAGCCTTATTCATGAAAAGAAAAAGTTAAATATCAATTTGTTTGTTTGTTTGTTTGTTTAAATATTGTTTAACGCCACTTTCAGCAATTTTTGCAGCTATATCATGGCGTCCAGTTTTTATTGGAGGAGGAAGCCGGAGTACCAGGAGAAAACCCCGGTCCTTCGGTAGGAAAAGTGGCAATCCTTGTCCCGCCTTGAGACTCGAACCCGCAACCTCAGTGTTGACAGACAACGTGATCAATAGTAGACTACCATAACCACTCGTCCCCCTCAATCAATTAGAGAAAGGTGGATAAAAGGGCAAACATTTTGAATTCAACTGGAAAAATAAGTGGTATGGGTATGGGCGGAAAATTTTAAAGCCTTCTCCTTTTCGAAATCTACAAAAGAGATCATTAGCGTGCAAGTACTCTCTAAAGACGTCACTATGGTTCGCGGTAATTCTATTATGTCCTGAACCACCCCCCCCCCCCCTGCCTCCCAAAAAAAACGTGATACCTAGTAACTTATTTCAAACACTTCCGAATTTAAAGGAAACCATTCATACTTATATATCATTAAATATCGAATGACTATAACAGACATCGTAAAATAAAGAAATTGTGACGGCTTAAATGCGAAAGAAGAATTTATTTTAAAATTATGCTTACATGTTTGCGTCTTTAACTCGTAAGCTTCTATATACAAACGCGTTTATTCTTTATTTGACATTTAATTCTGTGTAAATTCATGTGACGCAACTAGATAGTGAACAAAATATAAATAGATGTATTCGCTTTTGTCGTAAATCTTTCTCAGTATTATACACCGGAATTCTTAGGAATTGTGGCACAGAAAGAAAACTGATCAAACCACGACAAATGATCTTTTTACGCGTTTATAATAAAAAACCTCGACCGCGGTGGTTAAGGTAGCAGTAATATAGTATTGATCACCGAGTTATCTGTTCGACCCTTACAGCGAGAGGGTGTGTTCGACTCATCCCTAAAATGCAAAGAGAACCAGTTTTCCTGTCGAAGGTCTGCTGTTTCGTTGGGTACTGCAGCTCTTCCTTATAAACACTCGACGCCATATTAAATAGACTAATATAATGTTTGAAAATAGTCTTAAACTAACTTCAATCATACATACAAATAATGCTAACGCGAAAGCGCGACGTGAAAAAAATGTTACTATTCCGCCTTCGTCTTTCTCGCTTTTCCGCTTTAAACAATTTCGAAGTCAAATACGAGATGTACGCCTTGTCACGCGAGGTCAAATATTTTTTAAATTCATTGTGTGTGTGTTTTTTTTCCATTTCTTTTTTTTTTTATAAAATTGCACTATGTGATGTTTATATTCCGTCACAGATGCATTAGTTATATATTGGGGGAATTTCCATTTATGATTTATAACTTTAGACTCGACTTTTTCCGCTTTAAAAAATTCGAAGACAAATACGAGACGTTTGCCTTTGCACGGTAGGTCAATTTGTTTTAAGTCATTGTGTGTGTATTTTTTTAAATTGTTTTGTTAATAAAATGACACTATGTGATGTTTATATTTCGTCACAGATGCATATATAACTAGTAATAGATTGGGGTAATTTCCATTCGTATTATTTATAACTTTAGACCTGTTTTAGCCTTATTATAAGGTTAAACGAGCCATAAATGAGGATATAACAGTTGATATTTGTATACTTCTAATATTTGCGAGTGAAACGAATTTTCACATTTCGAAATATTGATTTCATTAACCGGAAGTTGAATGGACGGATTGGAGCGATCAGTCCAAATCGATCCGTCAGATCAGTCAAATCGTTCCGAATCCGTCAATTGACGGATGGACGGATTGGGAACGATTTGACTGATCTGACTGATTGATAACTGATCGCTGACGGATTTTGGAACGCTGACGGATCGCTGACGGATTGATAAAAGTGTTGCGTTTTCAATCTCAAGTACTGTACATGTCATGTTTTCAGTTTTTGACAAAATAGTACCTGATTTTGCCAATAATCGTTATCACTCAAGTCCCAGTGAATACAGCAGTTTTAAAATATGTCATTTGAAAACTCTATTTTTAACTAGATATATTTTTTAATTTAAAGTTAGCGCATTAATTTTTTTCAAAACCTTAACGCCTGATACAAAGTTACGTATATTTAAAATGCGTATAATAAGAGATAATTTATTTTAAAGCAAATCGAATGTTAAATGGGATATAACCCACGAGCAAACACCTTATAGCATAACAGAGTCATACACATAACTACAATATTTTTGAAGTGCATTGTTTTCGTCAATAGTATTAAGAAATTTTATTTAAAATGACAGTAAAACAGACCACTGTAAAACGTTTTGATCTAAAGTTTTCTTTTGCCCTATACTAATGTAACTATGTACAGAATTGTCATTCTCTAGGATACACTTTAATCAAATGTTGCATTGCCTCGTTGTCTTTTCTTGTGTTAAGTGACGACAAAACTAATCTTACCTCTTACTACTGGATGCTGGTGTTAACATAAGAAAAGATTATGCACATCTAACATATTGAATCTTATGAACATTCGAATAATCTTATAGCTATGACAAGAGTTTGATAAATAAATAAACAGAAGTATTCACAAATTTAAACGACCTGTCAGAATGACATAGAAAAATTTGATAAAATATTTAAGCTTTGCAACTATCGTAATAACCAGCTTGATAAGGGAGAATAAAATGATATCCTTCGGATGCAAGACCGAACATTTTAGAATTAACACTGTTTATACTCTAAACTATAGTGTTGTCCTTCGTGGGAGGATTGTTGCTAACTTCGTCTCTGTAAGCTTTAAGACCAGATAAAGTCGTCATTAAATAAATTTTAATCAGCATTTTTAGCTTTTACTGTTATTTAGTGTCATTGCAAAAAGCTAGAACTTGTTGCCTCATGTGTTAAAAATAAATGATAATGTATGATCGTACTTAAATTGTACTGGCTCTTATAAATGTATCCTTTGTTGACACACAATGCTATAAAATGCTTTATTTTCCATTTAGGAACATTCAAACAAATTATCGAAAACAATAATCATATGTTCCAATACATGTATACTGAATCACTATGCTTAAATCCGACCACATAAGTTAGCTTAATATTTTAGTCGAAAGGTACTGTGGGAAACAACTTTGAGCCTGAAATGAATCATTCTTCGACAAACGTTCAGGACACTAAGGGTCTAATGACAATTTATGGATTGAAACTGACATTTGACCAGCAGTTAGCATGCATTATTTGTTACACTTGATTGTCCACACAAATGTTACGTACTTTATAAAATTGCATACTTTTTGATAGATAAATCTTAATTACGGAATGATTATACATTACCGCATCTGTTTTTATTTGATAAATCCATTTGAAACCTACAAGCAACAATAACACTAACTTTAATTTAAGTTTATTGAGAAGAATATGTTCACAGTAACTATGATAAACATTTCAAAATTAATACATGTATTTTGTTGTTAGCAACATAACTGGCAACAATAATCAATTGCACACTCTCAGATTTATTTTGAATGAGAAAGATCATTTGGGTAAGGCGTTAAAGAATGATATGTTTTTAAAGTCTAATGTCTAAAAATTGAACAGAAATAGGACGATGATGTCGAACAGCTACAAAAAAGATTCAATCCAAGATTTAAATAGTCACTTTTTATTTTCCGATTACCTTTATACAAATGAAAAGAAAATATTGTCAAAAAATTGCAGCTTAACATGTAATTAGTCCTTAAGCTATTATCCAATCATGCATATTAATAATTAACATATGACTTTCTACAAAATTTTTACATTTTACTTGCAATTCATAATTTCTTCTTAAACAGAAAAAATACTGAAATGGAACAATATAGTTAAAATATGACTTTCTACATAATTGTATACATTTTAATTGCATTTCAGAAGGTCTTCTAAAACAGAACAAAATAATGAAAGCAAACAGAATAGAAAACATTTGTGCATTGTAATTGTACATAAAATAACAAATGTAATGTGTTTCCAAATGATATCAATTTTTAAAATCTTAAATGTTTGTATATTAAATAAATGAAATAAATAAAGCAAGTGATAGCCACAAAACTATGGTTAACCATATATTCTTTACCATTAATGTCAGACGACAGTAACTACGGCACTTGATAGCAACAAAGCTACGTTTAACCAGGTATTGTTAACCATTAACTTGAGACAATAACAAAGGCAAGTGATACTAACAAAGCTAAGGTTAACCAGGTATTGTTACCAATAACTTGAGACATTAACAATGGCACGTGATAGTAAAAAAGCTACGGTAAACCAGGTAGTGTTTACCATTAACTTGAGACAAAAAATGTCGTGATACTAACATTTTCTGGTAAATTTGTTATTTCCTCATATTCTTTAGCTACATGTACTATGGTTACTAGTATCTATCAAATATCCTTTGTCATTGTATTGGGGATGCATTTTAATATTCAAATACATAGTGCAAATACATCTAGTATTAAATGTTTAGTTGCCAATTTATTGGAACATGAAATAAAATACAATTAAATGTTTCAAAGCAGGATAATAAACTGTCAACAATCAATGCCATAAACTTTCATTTAGTATAACAAAATATAATTGATTAAGCAAATCATTCGATTGTAGTTCAGGCTTTTTTATCAGTTAAAATTTAAATGCTTTATATTTTAATTTCATCAACATTTTACTTGTTTATTTTTTATTCTTTTTCATTTTGGTATTTCCTAATCTTTTAAAAAAGGTCCACAACTCTTTTATTACCGTTAACGATTGGCAGTTGCCTTTTTACAAAGAGAAAAGCGAGGTAAACAACGCTTACATTATAATTTCGTGTAAATTAATACTATGCCTGTGTTGTTGGTACCACACAAATCGTTATAAATAAATATCTGTTATAGTAACTGAGATATAGTGATATAATGTAATTCACAATATATTTTATTGGTCTAGGGGAGATAACTCTTATAAAACTGTCAAATAAAAAAGTGACGATTCAAGATCTTAATATGATACACATTTTGGTAAAGGTTTCAGTTCTCTATCTATTATAGTAAAGGAGGAGATCTGCACACAACAAAGGGTTAAAAATTAGAACATGACCTTGACCTTTGACCTTGTGACCTTTTTCAAGGTCAAGGTCAATGATGACCAACTGTGAAATATCTAGTCTCTGTCATCTCTGGTTCATGAGTTACAATGGTACAAAATGTACTTCCAATAAATAAGGGGAAATAACTCCTACTAGGAGTCGTCAAAATACTTTGCGCGATATGTAATAAATTGTCGCGATCAATAGCTGAGCATTTTGCAACAACTTTCATTGCGAAATCTTTTAAGGTTTCAAAGTTTATCTGCACACAAGATTTTTATGACAGGGGAAATAACTCCGTAAAGAAAAAGTGTTCGGTGTGACAGGGTTAACTGCGAAAGCGTAATGTCTCATACATTCATAGTACAAAATGTCTTTACGACATGTCGCGAAACAAAATTTATAATGGGAAAGGAAAAAACTTGGCGGAAGAATAATAAGAATAAATATAAGTTCATTGGTTCTACCGAACAAATGAGAGGCTTTCCACTTATTGCATAAATGACATTGACATTGACTTTGGCTATATGGAAATTGAATCTTCTTTTCAAAATAAACAAAAGAAAGAAAAACCATTCGTATATCTTTTGAAATAAAAAAGGTAAAAAAATAGGACGTTAATTGAGATGAATGACATTGACTACCAAGTGTTTGATTTTTGCATATTCAATGCTTTAAAAACAAATCATTTATTTGTATTTACCATTTTATACTCACAAAAAAGCAGAATTTCCAAAAAATATTATTTGACCTTGACTGCTGTCAATATGACCTTGACCATGCTGAGGGTCAATAAAGAACCAACAGTGAAGGTCCTTTGTCAATATGTCTTAAAATTATGAAGAAATGCCTATTTATCATAAATACCCACATTTATAATATGACCTTGACCTTTTACCTTGTTTCTATTTTCAAGGCCAAGGGTCATAATGGTCTTTGGTGAAGTCCCCATGCCTCTACTATCAATAGTTAATAAGTTATCAATGAAAAAATAAATATCAATGCTTGTAATGGGAGATAACTCCTATAAGATGAAGTCAAATCCTTTTCCTTTAAATATGAAAAAGTTGCGCATTTATGAGGCCGACATTTTATCCGTTATAAGTTATAAGCTATCTTTTACCGTTTCAAAGAAATAGCGATGACAAGATAATGTCAAAATTTCAAACGTGACCTTGACCTTTGACCTTGTGTCCATTTTCAAGGTCAAGGTCAATGATGACTAATGATATAAGGTTTTATATAAATATCTGTCATAGTTACTAAGATAACGCTATATACACTATATTTAATTGATCCAGGGGAGATAACTCTTTCAAAAGTCAAATCATTTATAGTGACCTTTCAAAACCTTAATATGATACACATTTTGGTAAAAGATTTATTTCTGTATCTCTTATGGTTCAGGAGGAGAATCGCACACACCACAGTGTCAAAATTTAGAATGTGACCTTGACTTTTGACCTTGTGACCTTTTTCAAGGTCAAGGTCAATGATGACCAACTGTGAAATATCTAGTCACTGTCATCTCTGGTTCATGAGTTACTATGGTACAAAATGTACTTCCAATAAATAAGGGGAAATAACTCCTACAAGGAGTCGTCAAAATACTTTGCGCGATATGTAACAAATTGTCGCGATCAATAGCTGAGCATTTTGCAACAACTTTCATTTCGAAATCTTTTACGGTTTAAAAGTTTATCTGCACACAAGATTTTTATGACAGGGGAAATAACTCCGTAAAGAAAAAGTGTTCGGTGTGACAGGGTTAACTGCGAATGCGTAATGTCTCATACATTCATAGTACAAAATGTCTTTACGACATGTCGCGAAACAAAATTTATAATGGGATAACAAAACTTGGCGGAAGAATAATAAGAATAATAATAATAATAAGAAACAGACAAAATGCAATAAGTCTTTCCACTGGAAAGTGGAAAGCCTTAATAAGAAACAGACAAAATGCAATAAGTCTTTCCACTGGAAAGTGGAAAGCCTTAATAAGAAACAGAAGAATAACAAGAAGGCTTTCCACTGGAAAGTGGAAAGCCTTAATAATAATAAACAGACAAATAACAGGAAGGCTTTCCACTCGGAAATTGGAAAGCCTTAAAAATCATCTCTAGTTTTTACTTCAGTTCTTATCAATCTTGATCTTAAATAAAAATTCGGAACAAGTAGATCTGGAAATTTACAAACTTTCTCACCTGTTTTACAACTTTATCACCTAAGAAATAACCGATGATGATTGTTATAACAAAATGTCAGTTTAGAGATGATTAATTTTGAAGACTTATTGTTTGCAAATGTATGATATATACTGCTTTTAATAAACATTTAAAAGTAATAATTTTTTCCTATTACATGTAGAACCACACCAGTATGTCGACGTAAATGCAATCAAGTAACCAAATTTAAGCGTTATTCATTATTCGGTTCTCTTTTTAATTAACTGTTATTGCCAAGGATGGTCGGCATATACGTCGTTTTCAATATATAACAGCTCTTGTCAAAGGAGGTGAAATTTTAAAGCCGATTTCTAGAAAAATATCGGGCACTTTAGTAGAAAGCGGAAGCATTTGATACGAAATGGGACGACTTTAAGAAAGACGATGCAATAATACCTGTGCTTGGTTGCAAAACCCACACTAAACATAAATTTATAGAAGGTAGTCTTGTTTAATGCCGTTTTGAGCCGTTCACACGATGCTAAAAGATGACGAAAGTGCCCCCGGTCCCCCCAATATAACACACGTGGAGGAAACATCCAACCACCTATCTGGAAAACGGCGTATTATACATTGATAATTACCTTATGACCTTTCTTTACCCGCGTACCACAATTGTTGTGATCGTCAGCGTCATAAATACACCGTGTAGATATTTCTTAGAATCAGGCATGCCAGGTGAACCCTTCTGACTTCGAAGAATCGGCAGATATGATTAATGTTAAAACCAGTAAAGTCTTAAGATTTTTTCTGTTCAAAATTCATTTTTGTCCTTGATTACAGTGATGAGAGATATTTATTCAAAAGTGCACGTGCACTCACGTGCTCTGCAAAAAAGGTTAGATAACTTACTGTTCTGCAATGTAATTAATTATAATATTATAATTTGTGACATTATATGAAATGTGGAAGTGTTATCGTTGGAGATTTTTTAATTGAATTTTGTAATAAAAAGGTACAATATGGAATAATTTTAAAAACTGCATTACAGTGAATTTTAGTATAACTAAATTATTTGCAATACACATGATGCATCATATTAATGACCCATTTAACACTTATATCTTAATGTTGTCATGATGCATTTACTATTTAATTTTGTAAAATAAGTCGATATAAATATAAGGTTTGTTAAGACGCATATTGTATTGTGCACTGATTACTTAAGTAATAGTTACTATATAATTGTGTTCGAAATCTTTTTAGGTGATCAGGTTAAGATTCAAAGAGATAATGGAGTGGAAATTTTATGATCTAGCTTCAATTTATTTCACCTGTTTTACAACTTTATCACCTAAGAAATAACCGATGATGATTGTTATAACAAAATGTCAGTTTAGAGATGATTAATTTTGAAGACTTATTGTTTGCAAATGTATGATATATACTGCTTTTAATAAACATTTAAAAGTAATAATTTTTTCCTATTACATGTAGAACCACACCAGTATGTCGACGTAAATGCAATCAAGTAACCAAATTTAAGCGTTATTCATTATTCGGTTCTCTTTTTAATTAACTGTTATTGCCAAGGATGGTCGGCATATACGTCGTTTTCAATATATAACAGCTCTTGTCAAAGGAGGTGAAATTTTAAAGCCGATTTCTAGAAAAATATCGGGCACTTTAGTAGAAAGCGGAAGCATTTGATACGAAATGGGACGACTTTAAGAAAGACGATGCAATAATACCTGTGCTTGGTTGCAAAACCCACACTAAACATAAATTTATAGAAGGTAGTCTTGTTTAATGCCGTTTTGAGCCGTTCACACGATGCTAAAAGATGACGAAAGTGCCCCCGGTCCCCCCAATATAACACACGTGGAGGAAACATCCAACCACCTATCTGGAAAACGGCGTATTATACATTGATAATTACCTTATGACCTTTCTTTACCCGCGTACCACAATTGTTGTGATCGTCAGCGTCATAAATACACCGTGTAGATATTTCTTAGAATCAGGCATGCCAGGTGAACCCTTCTGACTTCGAAGAATCGGCAGATATGATTAATGTTAAAACCAGTAAAGTCTTAAGATTTTTTCTGTTCAAAATTCATTTTTGTCCTTGATTACAGTGATGAGAGATATTTATTCAAAAGTGCACGTGCACTCACGTGCTCTGCAAAAAAGGTTAGATAACTTACTGTTCTGCAATGTAATTAATTATAATATTATAATTTGTGACATTATATGAAATGTGGAAGTGTTATCGTTGGAGATTTTTTAATTGAATTTTGTAATAAAAAGGTACAATATGGAATAATTTTAAAAACTGCATTACAGTGAATTTTAGTATAACTAAATTATTTGCAATACACATGATGCATCATATTAATGACCCATTTAACACTTATATCTTAATGTTGTCATGATGCATTTACTATTTAATTTTGTAAAATAAGTCGATATAAATATAAGGTTTGTTAAGACGCATATTGTATTGTGCACTGATTACTTAAGTAATAGTTACTATATAATTGTGTTCGAAATCTTTTTAGGTGATCAGGTTAAGATTCAAAGAGATAATGGAGTGGAAATTTTATGATCTAGCTTCAATTTATTTCACCTGTTTTACAACTTTATCACCTAAGAAATAACCGATGATGATTGTTATAACAAAATGTCAGTTTAGAGATGATTAATTTTGAAGACTTATTGTTTGCAAATGTATGATATATACTGCTTTTAATAAACATTTAAAAGTAATAATTTTTTCCTATTACATGTAGAACCACACCAGTATGTCGACGTAAATGCAATCAAGTAACCAAATTTAAGCGTTATTCATTATTCGGTTCTCTTTTTAATTAACTGTTATTGCCAAGGATGGTCGGCATATACGTCGTTTTCAATATATAACAGCTCTTGTCAAAGGAGGTGAAATTTTAAAGCCGATTTCTAGAAAAATATCGGGCACTTTAGTAGAAAGCGGAAGCATTTGATACGAAATGGGACGACTTTAAGAAAGACGATGCAAAAAATACCTGTGCTTGGTTGCAAAACCCACACTAAACATAAATTTATAGAAGGTAGTCGTGTTTAATGCCGTTTTGAGCCGTTCACACGATGCTAAAAGATGACGAAAGTGCCCCCGGTCCCCCCAATATAACACACGTGGAGGAAACATCCAACCACCTATCTGAAAAACGGCGTATTATACATTGA
Organism: Limnoperna fortunei; assembly: GCA_944474755.1. Classification (NCBI taxonomy): domain Eukaryota; kingdom Metazoa; phylum Mollusca; class Bivalvia; order Mytilida; family Modiolidae; genus Limnoperna; species Limnoperna fortunei. The sequence goes on along the minus strand of OX104116.1, from coordinate 12,830,288 downwards.
TAATTACCTTATGACCTTTCTTTACCCGCGTACCACAATTGTTGTGATCGTCAGCGTCATAAATACACCGTGTAGATATTTCTTAGAATCAGGCATGCCAGGTGAACCCTTCTGACTTCGAAGAATCGGCAGATATGATTAATGTTAAAACCAGTAAAGTCTTAAGATTTTTTCTGTTCAAAATTCATTTTTGTCCTTGATTACAGTAATGAGAGATATTTATTCAAAAGTGCACGTGCACTCACGTGCTCTGCAAAAAAGGTTAGATAACTTACTGTTCTGCAATGTAATTATAATATTATAATTTGTGACATTATATGAAATGTGGAAGTGTTATCGTTGGAGATTTTTTAATTGAATTTTGTAATAAAAAGGTACAATATGGAATAATTTTAAAAACTGCATTACAGTGAATTTTAGTATAACTAAATTATTTGCAATACACATGATGCATCATATTAATGACCCATTTAACACTTAAATCTTAATGTTGTCATGATGCATTTACTATTTAATTTTGTAAAATAAGTCGATATAAATATAAGGTTTGTTAAGACGCATATTGTATTGTGCACTGATTACTTAAGTAATAGTTACTATATAATTGTGTTCGAAATCTTTTTAGGTGATCAGGTTAAGATTCAAAGAGATAATGGAGTGGAAATTTTATGATCTAGCTTCAATTTATTTCACCTGTTTTACAACTTTATCACCTAAGAAATAACCGATGATGATTGTTATAACAAAATGTCAGTTTAGAGATGATTAATTTTGAAGACTTATTGTTTGCAAATGTATGATATATACTGCTTTTAATAAACATTTAAAAGTAATAATTTTTTCCTATTACATGTAGAACCACACCAGTATGTCGACGTAAATGCAATCAAGTAACAAAATTTAAGCGTTATTCATTATTCGGTTCTCTTTTTAATTAACTGTTATTGCCAAGGATGGTCGGCATATACGTCGTTTTCAATACATAACAGCTCTTGTCAAAGGAGGTGAAATTTTAAAGCCGATTTCTAGAAAAATATCGGGCACTTTAGTAGAAAGCGGAAGCATTTGATACGAAATGGGACGACTTTAAGAAAGACGATGCAAAAAATACCTGTGCTTGGTTGCAAAACCCACACTAAACATAAATTTATAGAAGGTAGTCGTGTTTAATGCCGTTTTGAGCCGTTCACACGATGCTAAAAGATGACGAAAGTGCCCCCGGTCCCCCCAATATAACACACGTGGAGGAAACATCCAACCACCTATCTGAAAAACGGCGTATTATACATTGATAATTACCTTATGACCTTTCTTTACCCGCGTACCACAATTGTTGTGATCGTCAGCGTCATAAATACACCGTGTAGATATTTCTTAGAATCAGGCATGCCAGGTGAACCCTTCTGACTTCGAAGAATCGGCAGATATGATTAATGTTAAAACCAGTAAAGTCTTAAGATTTTTTCTGTTCAAAATTCATTTTTGTCCTTGATTACAGTAATGAGAGATATTTATTCAAAAGTGCACGTGCACTCACGTGCTCTGCAAAAAAGGTTAGATAACTTACTGTTCTGCAATGTAATTATAATATTATAATTTGTGACATTATATGAAATGTGGAAGTGTTATCGTTGGAGATTTTTTAATTGAATTTTGTAATAAAAAGGTACAATATGGAATAATTTTAAAAACTGCATTACAGTGAATTTTAGTATAACTAAATTATTTGCAATACACATGATGCATCATATTAATGACCCATTTAACACTTAAATCTTAATGTTGTCATGATGCATTTACTATTTAATTTTGTAAAATAAGTCGATATAAATATAAGGTTTGTTAAGACGCATATTGTATTGTGCACTGATTACTTAAGTAATAGTTACTATATAATTGTGTTCGAAATCTTTTTAGGTGATCAGGTTAAGATTCAAAGAGATAATGGAGTGGAAATTTTATGATCTAGCTTCAATTTATTTCATTCTGTTCAATGCACTCAAGGAAGTACTGGACGAGGAGCTTGCGGTAGTATCCCTTGAAGTTGCGAATTATGCCTGCGTCCATTGTTTGGATATGGGATGTAGTGTTAGGTGGCAGAAATCTAACGTTGACGTTGCTAAGGCGAATCCCATCTTCTGTGTGGCTGGTGTCGTTATCTAGAAGAAGGATGACTTTTTGTCCGGCAAGTCGCATATGGCGGTTGAACTTGGTTAACCAATCTTGGAAGATTTCTGTCGCAGGGTCGAACGTCTTGCCAAAGCATCTGGGTTTTGCACATTTACCGATGACCAACGAGTAAGTTTGTCTGTGCCTGTTGAGTTTGAACATAAAGCAACTGTCTTTCTGTTTCTTTATACCACGGATAGGACCTGTAGCTAGTATAGTGTTTGGTAAAAGTCTATAGAACAACCCTGTTTCGTCCATGTTGTAAATATCGTTGGGATCGTATGCAGATAGGTCTTGTTGAAGTTGTGCACGGCCCTCTGTAACTGCATTCATATCGGCACTGTCGGATTCACCATATGCTGTATAGCTTGAACTGGCATGCCGCTTCTTGAATTTTTGTACCCACCCTTTTGAGTAATGGAAGTCATTGATGTTGAGTTGGGTACCAAATGACTTTGCCTTTTCTATCAACATGTCGTCGGTGATGACTGCATTTGGTGATCTGACGTCAGAAAACCACATGAATAGTGCTTTCTCAAGGTTTTCATGCCTCCCCACTCTTTGACGTATCTTGTTGTCACTGCCCTTTGGTGCCGCTGACCATTTGGTTCGGTCCCTTAGGATGTCGTTGACTGTCGATTTGCCAACAGTTTTCTCCCATTCTCTGGTAAAGTGATTGGCTATTTCATCTTGTGTCGCTTTTGGGTGGTCGTCTTTATAACGATAATCTCTTTTTTCTCGGTTACCGAGAACTGTGTTCTCCGTTTTTTAGCTGGAGGTTCTCTCATTTTACGTTACTAACACTATACTGTCATATCGATCTTGTACAAGAAAATAATAAATATGCAAACTTAAAAATGATGGTAATATGGTTATAGAATTCTTATATAGAAATCTAGAATTCTTTTGCATTTCTAGCATTGATGGTAACAAGCACAATTTTTTTGTATACGACAGCTAATTGTTTTTTTTTATTTTTCCTGTTAATAGAAGTAAAAGTCTTGATGGCGTTTTACATAATATCAATAAACATTTCATTTCTATTGTCCTAGGGGGCATCGGTGGACGAGTGGTTAAGGTATTTTGTCTACTATTGATCATGTGGTCTGTCAACACTGAGATTGTGGGTTCGATTCTCACTACAGGCAGGGTGTACTCAACTCAAATCTTAATTGACAAGGATTGCCAGTTTTCCTACGTTCTCTCCGGGTACTCCGGCTTCCTCCTCAATAAAAACTGGACGCCACGATATAGCTGAAAAAATTGCTGAATGTGGCGTTAAAACACCATTCAAACAAACAAACAAACAAAAGATATTTTCCTATACAGATGCAATTTAAACAAAAATCGTACTGATAAGTGAATGAACTAGATTTTAACGTTTCCTCTAGGGGGCTTTATTTGAAACTTTTAAGTGTGGTTTTAGCTTTTGAAAAACATTTACCTAGACAACAAGGAAATTTTAGAATTTGAACTATAATATTTCTTATAGAAACTGGTAGTTGGCATAATATTCCCAAAGACGAAAGAGTTAATGTTCGTAATATAATAAATAATTGATAGAAGACGAGTTACATATATATGTTTGTATGTTTTCAAGTATAACTTGTCCCGACCATCGTCAAATGTTTGTTTTCAATCGGTAACACATCATGTACATAAAATATCCCAATATGTATAAAACAAATCATACCATTACACCATTGTAACATTATTGAATGATAATTCTACTTTGCTCCTTGTAAATGTTAATTGTATTGTTTGTCTCAGATATCTCTGATGCCTGAAGACTGACAATTAGCTATTTAGACTTCCGTATTCAAGGGACATACTAAATAAAGTTATGTGTTTATTGCTAAACTGTTTTTCATTCATTTAAATCCAGAAATAACTTTCTTTTGTACAAAGTTGATAGTTCTACATATGCTAAATTTTGTGCCAAAAAACTTCAATTTGCAGATTTTATCAATAATAAAATGACTTGGAAATAAATGTACGCCTGCTTTTTAGATGAAAAACGTTGACCTGATCAAAAGAAAATTAATATCGTAAGTCTGAAACATCAATTGGAGGAAAAGCACAGTTTTGTACTTACGAAGTTTCTTTTTTTAAGTTTGTTCAATAAAATGACTTTTCTTTAAAAGTACATTCAATTTGTGCTCTAGTCATGATGTTGCATTCTTTTGTTGATTTCTTACTAAAACTTATCGGGATCACGCAAAATATATTTGGTAAGTTGTTTCTAAAAATGGGTTGTGATTACTGTATTGTTTGTCTTTGTTAGGTGTATGTTCAGAAATTATGACTACGACCTACCAAATTGAGTGTAAATATTCCATTTAATGACGAATTGCCGTCAATTTTGATACGAACCATATACAGTATAATAAACAGAACACACGACATCTATTGCAAGAGATTGTATTGGTCGATGACAATAGCGAAATGGGTAAGTAAGCAGACGACATGTCTAAAAGTAAATGGGTTCAGTTATATCATGGATTCTTGTTGGTTTTGATTGTTGGAGAAAGCCATAGTACCCAATGAAACCCTTGATGTTTGGGGGTAAGAACACTGGCAATTTTTGTGGTTCTACTTTGTCGGCGGTCAGGATCGAACTCTTAACATTAGTGTAACAATATGTGATCAATAAAAGATGACTTTTTTATAACCTTTAAAAATCATTATTATTATTATTATTTCTTTTATTTAGAGCATTTATAGAGCGCATTATATAATAAATTAATTACTAACTCTTCACAACAGCATTATGCAAACCAATTTAAAAATAAATAAAATAAATTAACATTCATACAAGAAAATAAACAAATTAAAAGTTACGCTAGAATTAAGTTAGTAAATAAATACGATTACATCGAAGAACAGACTTGATCCTGAAATCATCATAAAAATTATGGAATGAATTTTAATTGGAAAGCTCTGAAATGTCTTCATCATTTGGATTTATATATATATTTTATTTAAGAGTTTAGTTGCCATTATATTTGATGCTCGCCTGGCATTATAAATTTGTCACCTTGGTATCTGATAACATTTTTCTGGATAAATGTTTGTTTGTTTGAATCTTGTTTAACGCCACATTCAGCAATTTTTCAGCTAAATAATTGCGTCCAGCTTTTATTGGTGAGGAATCCTGAGTACCCGTAGAACACCCCAAACCTTGGTTAGGAAAACTGGCAAATCCTTGTCAATGAAGATTAGAGTCGAGTACACCCGCAGTGAGACTCTCAATCTTAGTGTTGACCACGTGATCAATAGTAGACTAACTACCTTCACTACTCGGCCACCGAGGACCCTTATTTGATAAATGTACGTTGTGCTGTCAAACATACTTTTATTATGTTTTTTCTAGTAAATGAATAAATTATGTTTTATTTATGTTCATAATTCTTCAGAGGTCCGAGTGGTTACGGTAGTTCACCTACTATTGATCACACGTTGTCTGTGAACACTGAGGTTGCATGTTTGAGTTTCACCATGGGCAAGGTGGGCTCAATTCCAAATTTTAATCGACACGTATTGCCATTTTCGGTCGGGAGTTTTCTCCGTGTATTCCGGCTTCATACCCCAATGAAAAAATGGACGCTATGATATAGCTGAAAAATTACTGAAAGTGACGTTTAACAGTATTCAAACAACAATGCTTAAGTAAATTGATTAATTTTTCAGTGTACTGCATCCTTTCTATATGTGTTATTGCAAAATTATTTTATTCCTGTGTAGCGACTCTTTTAGGGGCCTTGTATCAAATAAATGCACTGTGTTTTATCGCTTTTTATCTTGTGTTTCGCTCCCTTAGTATGTGTTTGGGTATTAAATTTAGTAACGAACGCGATCACCTGGCTTTTACACAATCTTGTTCTAGAAGTAGGTCTAAAAAAGAAGCCGACCTAAGTATATTGTTGGTTTTTTTTATTTCAAGCTCGCTAGGATAAATTGAATGCAAATAGTCACCAAATTTAGTATGGTTAAGGGATTAAGGGGCAGACAGCAACAGTATAGCGGAATGAGATATTAAAGCTATGTATAAACCACAAGACTGCGTTGCTCCATTACGAGTAATGGGACATCTTTGTAGCTCTGTCCACAAAAATAAGAAGCTACATTATTGCAGCTACGAGGAGTATGTTGAAAATATGTCCTCCAAACATGACAAATATATTGTCAAATATAAAATCTAACGTTTGGCAGATTTGGGCTAATTACCAGGTATTCAAATCGTCTGTTTCCGTTTTCTTGAAAAAGCAGCGTTAAATAAGATCTTTAAGCCTGGTTTTAGCTGCATATAGGGGATGAATGTGTTGAGTGTCGAAAAATCAAATGTTTTAATGCTTTTACATTGGGAAAGCGATCCAGACCTCAAGATGTTTAACAAGTCTTTGGATTTTTTTTTCAAGTATATTGTGTTATACGTGTTATATATAAACGTCAGAGCGTCGTGCCTCACTGCATCTCGACAATGTGAAATACTTTTTATTCGTGTGGTATCAATTTTTGTTTCGTGATTTTCATGGAGGTCTCAGACCATGAAATTAAAAATCCAATGAACACTAAATTGTTCATTAATGAAGAATAAAACTTCATTAACATATTGCACCTTGGGAACAATGATCTAAAAATGTCCGCGATTGGTCATTTATTGTAAATGTTATATATAATTTATGTGGTTCAATCTTAATCTAAATCTTATCTCAATATCCATTTTGAATGATTATGTAAGCAGGTTTTATGTTTGAATTGTGTTTTTATTGAATGTAAGTATCATTTAATTGTAAAGAGTACGAAGAAACATCGATATAAGTGTTCATTTTCGATGTTAAACAGTAACAAAATAGTATAGTAATATAGTATATAAGTTTGGTTGCTCCTTTGAATATAAATAAAATAATATAATATAAAATATTTACAAGATAATCTTTATTTTATCATAATAAGTGCATATCAATGACACACTATACCAACAGATGTTGTGATTGCATAATTGTGATCAAGGTCCACTTTGATTAAAAAATGACATTAAATCACACTTTTGTAACAGCTGTTTATTGCTACTCAACACCTGTAGTGACAAAATGACCCTTCGGGTAGGAGTTCTTCTTTGGATAACAATAAGAGAATGAATAGACTCAAAGTATTTTTAATTTTTAATTGCAATTAATCAATACATTACTGAGTTAATAATTTGCTATTGATTTCCGTGTTTAGGCTAATATGTATATATGTGCAGATAATTAATAACTTTCTTTTTAAAAATATAATGTATATTCTAATTACAAAATAAACACAATCATGATCACTAATGAACAATTTAGTGTACAATCGTAAATACGTCCGTAATTAACAGCTTGTTATCTAGCTGTTCTTAATATATTGATATTATCAACAGTGCAAATGATTCCGTGGTAATCATTTTTATTATCGCTAATTCAGTTTTTTTCATTTCCACAAACGTCAGTCGACAAATTTGATAACCCACGGAAATATAAATTTTCACCAAAACACGAAATTTGATGCTTACGAAGAAAAGTACTTTCATTGTAGCTAACAAAGGACCGTTTGTCGACATCGTTATTAAGAACACATCATGGATTAATTGTCAATACCACAAAGATTCCAAAAAAGGATCAGTAATCAAAAACAAGAGTCGGGAATCTTGACTGTGAATGCGCCGATAAAAACGGGACAAATATAATTATTGTTTACTATACCTGTCCGCCTACTTAGAGCTACTTATAAACTCCCGGAATCAGTACCTGGTTGCCTATAACTTGAAGAAAGGATTGTTCAGTATCACACACAATATACCGCCAGAAACTAGACGTTTTGAATGCGCCAAGAACAAAAATGACAACAAAGACTTATTCTCTTGTACATCCGTAAAAGACATCCGTCTATACTAGAAATTGCCCTGGTCGTTCTACATGAAATTGTCAAACCTTGCCTACGATAAAGGTAAGGACAAAAAGTAGCCTGAAGAAGTGTTCAGATACTTGCAATAAAGTAACTAGAATGAATAATCGTAGCTCGGCTTTTTGGCGAGGGTACGAATTTTAGTCCCTTTACTCGTAATGTAGCAGAAGTGGAGTAAATCATTCTCGGCACTTTGGTGCCAAAAAGCGGTTGCATAATTAATAAGCTACTCATGTACAATCTTGATTTCATTCAACAGTGTCTTCATTTTTTAAATCAGTTTCTTGCTTCAGATCGATGATTAATTATACGTGATGTCAATTATTACCGTTTTTTATTACCCGCGGAGCGTTTTATTCTTAACTAACGCTCGTATCTCTGTTTAGTTACGTTTACCACCTGAAAAACATTGAGAACCTTGATTGGTGTGTTGCATCTTGAAAAGGTGGCGAACAAGGTTAATAACATTCCATATATGGTAATTCTAACTATGGAATGGTTGTTCTAGCATGCACATTAGCACGAGTTTACTACAATTAGGTCACAATTATCTTTACATGGAAAAATGAAGAACGACTTGTCGGATCATGGCGGCAACAAATAGTGTTTTCAAAGACGAAAAAGAAATTACTTCACTACAGATCATGTCCATATATTTCCCAATGTCTGAAGCTTAATAACATAAAAGAGGTGTATATCATGTTTGATCGTGTATAAAAATGTTGAAGTTAAATGAATTAAGAAACAGGCAAAGACAAAAGCCGCAAGAGCTATTCTTACGTTTGCCGAGAAGCCGACAGCCATCTTAATGCGTAAAGCGCAATTATACGAGGAGGCTATCACAAGAAATCAGAGACGGACATTTGAACAGCGAGTAAAAAGGCGGAAATTAAGGTTGAATTAAGGCTACTTGGAAGCCGCATAGCATTTGTCGTTGCAGAGCCAAAGCACCTGTTTTGGAATACTTCAAGAGGAATCTATTTACAGATTTAGAAAATCATCTTTTGAAACATACTGAGGACCCACTGAAAACACTTGGCATCAATCAACAACCTGCAGAACACATCATGTCTCTGGTACTGCCCTAGAAGCCCTAGATGCTGACGATGTCTTTGATAATCTCGAAATCTCAGAATGAATCCTAAAATAAAAATGCCAAAACTACAGCGCAGTGCATTTGTTAACTAAATGTACAAGTTTCAGATACGAAGATGTTTACCACTGAATGACCACGAAAAGATCGATATTTGCCATAGTTTGGCGTATACCATTCTACGAAACCCTAATAAACCAGAGGTGAATACGATTTCTCCGCTATATTTTATTGAGTCATACTGAACCGTGTTTGAAAATCGAATGAGACATAATCCGTAAACAGCCGTAGTTTGCCTAGCGGGCGAGAAAGAATTTTTTAGTGACATTTAACGCGTTTTGTAACCAGATTTTTTAATATTGATGAGTGTCTCCTTCATATATTCAGACACAATGTTTGCACTTGCAAAATATGGTGATGTAAGAATTCAGAAGACCGCCTTAAACCGTGCCCAAGTCAAGACAGCGTTTCAAGCTAACAACCCGGCAACAAACCAATGACTTGAACGTGGAGTCGGACATTAAACTTTTGCATCGTATCGATAGCTTAGGTTGGGATTTTAATTCAGACAATTTCTTTTAAAAATAACTACTGAGAGAGAAATGCCGTCTACCGTAAACAATTATTCTATTGATATATATGGAAAACCAAAATAGCTGCTTGAGTGAAGACAACAATGAATTCTAATTAAGATTCTCTTACGCAATACATCTTGTGATAAAGTCACAGATGTTCAAATTTAAACTTTCCTTGCAGTTTCTTTCAATACGGACACAATGAAAACGCCATATAGATGTGATCAATATACTGTAATCATACGATAATGACACGACTGCAACAAAAAGTTTTAGACGTTGAACTCACTCGTTATGGTTTCAAGTTTGGATAATTGTTGGTTAAATGACTAATCTTCGTGATCAATACAAGTTGTATTTTAAGCTGACTGCATATGCACACAGCAAGCAGTTAAATATTGCCAAGTGTTATTGTTTTATTACAACGTTATCTGTGGTATTAATCTTTTATAATTATAAATATGAAATGCAAATATTTAGACAAGTAGCGTCGTCGTGCTTGTGCTATAACAAGGGAAAATCAGACAAATGATCTCACAAATGAAAGCTGCAATAACTTATTTTTCAATATTAATGTTCCGTTATAGCATTTAAACTCTTTTAAAATTTGGCATTAGTCTCGGTGATGTGTAAAAATTGTCGCAAAGGCGTTGAACGAATCCATTTTTAAGCAGACATATCCTTATAAGGGTGGCATGGGGTCGGGACTTCAAGACGTCAAGTGAAATTTGTAATATTTTATGCATTGTTCGTTGGAGTATAGGAGGTTTAGATTGCGATGTATTTATCGAATTATTGTTTTACTTCAGTGCTGATTTTAGTGTTTTAATGTTGTTTTTCTTCACATTTTTCCGCTTAGAGTCTTAAGTATCGGATAAGAACCCTCGACCTTTGGCAGGAACACTGACTGTTGTTGTCAACGTAAGAGTCAAACATGCCTGACTGACGTCTGTCTTGAGTGATAGTTTATTAGCAAATTTAAATAAAGACTATTTGCGGTAGCAATATAGCAATATAAAAAATCATGTTTACCTACCCCTCCACCCCCCCCCCCAATTGATTGGTCGTTTGATTGATTTTTAAATCTATCGAGCAATATTTAAGCTGCCATTGAAACAAGTTGAAAGCAAGAAATATATTTAAGCAGATAGAGTACAATTTGTCTTAGTAAAATTAGCTTCAGAATCGCTACAGACTACTATACAGAAGGTAGCAGTATTTAGATAACTTTATCTTAGGCCACCAGATGGTTCAAACCCAGAGTATCCCTCTATGCACCCTTCTTTTAACCTACAACTCTTATTCCATGCCATACTACCCCCTGTTTTATTACGTAAACAATTGGAGACTTTACCATTACGTCCAGAGATTGGTTAAGATTGCTTAGGCCGCTAATCAGTGCAAACCCGTCAAGGCCTACATGTACTCTTCATTTATACCTTGGAGCCAGAAACCCCTAGTCACGTCCCGCACTATTTCCAAGGTCTCCTGTGGAAATGAAAAAAAGATGTATTTTTTGTTTGAATGTTGTTTCACGCCACTTTCAGCAATTTTCCAGGAAGCCGAAGTACCGAGAAAACCCCCGACAATAGGTAGGAGACCTGGCAATCATTTTGAATTAAGATTGGAGTCGAGTACATCCTGCCCGCAGTAAGACTCGAACCACAACCTCAGTGTTGACAGACCACGTTATCAATAGTAGACGAATTGGCCACCGGGGCCCCATAAAGTGAAAAAAGAAACACAGTCCAAAATTAAAAAGTCGATAAAATGACGTCACATTAGAGGTAACACAGATGTTGTAAACATTAGTAACATTATGTAGCACTAAAGGTACAATCATTGCGCTTTATGTAATTGTTAATGCATCACGATTTTGTCGTCTATATTTTGCTTGTAGATATATTTTAAAAAATCATGACTGTCTGATTTGATTATTCAGATTTTTTCATGGGGATGGGATTTTTATGTCGTGAAAACAGGTCTTGATCGCGTTATAAAATACCAGTTTAATTTTAATCATTTATTATTCTGTTTGACATTTCTACGTGTTTAGTCACGACAAACGTCTCACAAATAGACTGGTTTGATAGCTCTAAACAATCGTCTAACCGGTGAAAAAAGAGAAAATTGATAAAAGAAAAAAAAATAGCTTTTATTTAACAAATCATCATTTCGTTGTTATATGATATTAACATTATTCTAACAAAAATCAGGCCATGCTAATTGAATCATATTTAGCACACAGACCTCACAAAAGTTACCAATTGCACATCCAGTGTCTTTCAAATAACATTTCATAAAATAAAAAATTGAAAATCGATAAGAAATCAGCCACAGAATTACAGGTTAGTTCGAATTGCAGGGTTAAAACAAAACCAATGTTCACATTGTTTAAGTATACAATAAATCTGTTAAGTGAGTGGTTCTTTCTAGACTTTCGTGTAATGTATCTGGACCAATTTTAATACATCAAATGCTTAATTCTAAACTTTTACTTGACACTGTCAACGTTCATTCACTGATGAATTAAATTTTCATAAAAATTCCATAATATCGAAATAAAAGTGATTTAATTATTAAAATAGTGGAAATGAAAAGGCCCATTAAGCCTTTATTTCTGTCAACCGGAACACATTCTAAATATTTTCCTGTTGTATAATTTAAAAAAATCTTGTTTGTAACCAAGTGTGCTGGAAATGCAAGAAGGCATTATGTTACTAAAAGCTGTAATTAAAAGATAAACAAGTCCCATCTCAGTTAAATGGTTGATTATTTAACATTGCATGTAATCTGGAAGTAAAAAACATAAAACTGTTTGTGTGAACAAGAAAATGTACAATGAATTCAGTCGTTATCATTCTAAACAAATTGTAGAATTCATTGATTTGTTTTTTTTATCCCAGACATGTTTGAATGAAATAAAAATGTACGCCCCAACACATCACAATCTGAATAATGTCATAATCTACAGGCTCTTTCAAAATATTAAAGCCAATCACTACTACTTGTTTCAGGTCCGCGAATCAATTACCTTTAGACTTGTTGACACTTTCTAGCTTTCTAGTTGATTCTGGTTGTCTTGGCCAATCAAGCGACCTGTCTAGCTTTCTAGTTGTGCTGGACGGTATGCTTCAGAAATTTACAAAATTTAGCAACATGTTACGCTATATGATCAAAATAAGCGTTCGATCTTAAAAGGTTCACAGTAGAAGGTAGATCACATTTCTACTTTAGAAAGGTGAGGTAATTTCTACCACGGGAGACGTTAACGTAAAAAATGTCTAATACAAGAGACGATAAAGTAAAAAATATATGGTCTGAAATAAGTCAATCATCAATCATTGATCATTTGTAATTTGTCTATTTATTTACGCAGCGAGAGTTACCTGCCCCTAACCACGGTAATGGGTTTGTGACTGCTGCCAAATTTCTAAAGTTTGTTGTTGCTTATCAGCTTGAATTTGGAAAGATCCTAGCAGGATCGCTTCTTTAGAAGTCTGGTGAAGTCTGGTGACACACATCATCAGTTAGTTTCGTTTAAAATATATATATAGACACTTTTAAAACAGAAAGTGATAAAGTCAGATTCTGGTGACCTACCCAATATGGCGTCCTATGCCGAGGCATTCAAAAACGGGTCCAAGTCAGACGAACCCAACTCATTATCATCAGTAAAACCTGTATTCATACTCGAATCAGATGTCTTTGGAGGTATTGACAACTCTATCAAGGCCCTGTACCTTACAATAGATGAAGTCTATGAAATAGTAGGGAAGTGCATACCAAGCCATCACATAAAAGGACTGCAAAGAATCCGAGGTCTTTGGCGGATTTACCCGGAGGAGGAGAAGGAAAGAGAAACCCTGCTTTCTCAAGGATTAGAATTTAGAAATAAGAACATTAATGTCTACTCAAGAAATCCTAGAGTAAGCACCTATGAGAAAAACACTGACATTCGAATCAGAGTCAAAGATGTGCCATTAAGTGCAGATGATGGCCAGATCCTTCAAGCATTAGAGCAATATGGATGTATTATTCTCAAACACTTTCGAGAAAGACTTCGCTATCAAAATGCTCTCACTAATTGTCAAACAGGGGATAGGATTGTAATCTGCGAAGGTCCTACCTTAGCTAACGACATACCAAGACAAATACCCATAGGTAAATACAGAGCTACTATCCTGTACAAAGGCGAGCCAAATACTAACAATCGCTATGTTAAGTGCTCCAAGTGCCTAGAAAATGGTCATCGTGCTAACGAATGTGAAAACGACTGGCGTTGCAAATCTTGCGGTGAAACAGGTCACAAGCAAAGCATGTGTACAAATGGCATGTTTTCAGATGGTCAAATGCAAGAAAGTGAAGCTTGTCAACAGGACCTCAATAGCACCAGCTGGAATGATGACTGCACACAACTGCCAACTACTGCATCGACTGATAGGGAAAAAGACTCTGAAGTCCATCCAGAAACAGATGGCATTGAACCCTCTCAATCGATTCTAACAGGGCCAATACAGGGTTCTGTACCAGCAGTATGGGATATCAATATACCACCCATTGGTAGTGCTAAAGCTCCATCTAGCCAATGCAGAAAACATCCAGCGGGAAGAGGACAGAACCAAAGATCAATCAAGAGTTTTGTTACTGGGAAAACTCAAACTCCAAATAAACAGTTGCCCAATCCTAGGTTGGCAAAATCACCAATTACTCCTCCGGAAGTCCTACATGACAATGAGAGAAAAGACAAAAAGAAGAGTAAAATACATTTAAAGGGATAGCATGTCAATAAAATGATTTTCTACAAAACAAGATGTACTTAGTGAACTATTTATTTATTTATTTCATTATACTGAAAATTTTAACATCTATAATTTGCTCCAAGGTATTCTCATATCACCCAAGGATCATTTCGTTAGAAAGTACTGTTTTTGTAGATCACGTCCACTCCTTTTCTGTTTTATTAGCCCACTTTTTGAAAAAAAAATTCCAAAATCATTTTTGAACTGGCCTCGAGTCAAATTTGGCGATTCAAATATCAGCTCCAAAGAAACTGCAAAAGAAAATAAATTAAGCAACTTAAAATATAAAAATATCAGAAGTAAAATTATTTCTATAATTTATAACCTTGAAAAACCAAAATCATGTACTTGGAGTTGCTTTCCATTCTATTGTAGTTCTTTCTATTTTTTTCAGAAAGGGGTTTTTTATATTATGCAAAAAAAATCATAAAAATGTGTTAACTTTATTTGTGTAAATACTTTTACATGCATATCTTCAACTACAAATATATGTATATTCAACTATGATGCACCAGCAGCAAAATATGTTAGCTGCTCGTGTTTGTGTTTTATCACTGTGTATTGTACATGTGTATTTGCAATGTATTTGTTTATGCTTAAACCTGAGTTCTTTGTAAGAACTGAAGAGTTTAAGAACAAAGTCACTTTGATGACCCTTCTTCAATTAATAGAAACAGTTGTAATGAGACAGAGCTATCACTACAAAGTATACTTAATGTACTTGCATAAAGTTGATTGTAAAAACATCTCTGATGAAATACAAAGAAAGATAACTCAAGTAATTAAAACTTACCATCATGAAAATGAATAAGAAGCTAATTCATATATGTAGTATTAACTGCAAAGGTCTCCTACAATCTGAAAAAAGAATTAAACTATATGAATGGTCCAAACAACAGAAGTGTGACATCTTATTAATACAGGAAACACATTTTATCGACAAATTAATTAAAACAATAGAAAGTGAAGTAGATAAGAATATATATTGCAGTAACGGTGTAAGCAATTCAAGAGGAGTTGCCATTCTAATAAACAAACAGTTAAATTATAAAATACTAACTGAACATCTTGACAAAGAAGGCAGATTTATATTACTAAATATAGAATTAGATGAAACCAATATAACGCTTGCAAATATATATGCCCCTAATAATGAAAAAGATCGAAACTCTTTTTTCAAAAATGTTTTACAATGTATAAACGAAAATAGTACTGGCTAAGTGATACTAGGTGGTGACTATAACGACATACTAACAACAGATGATACAAAAAATATAACTACAAAACAAAAAAAGAAAAAAGCCAGTTTCAAATTTAACTAAAGTAAAAAAAGTCCCTCAAACTGACTGATGTGTGGAGAGAGAAAAATAAAAGCAAAATACAATATACTTGGTCCAATAAAAAAAGAACAGAAGCAACACGAATAGATTATTTCCTAGTTTGTCAAGAGATATATAAAAATACTATCTCATGTGATATAAGACCAGTAGTTACTAAATTAACTGACCATAATGCAGTTTCACTTAAAGTAAACCTTTACAGAGGAACAAAAGGTAAAGGCTACTGGAAATTAAATTCGAGTATTCTAGAAGACAATAATTATGTTAGTCTTATCTCTAACCTAATAAAATCATACAAGATAAAAATGAATACTCACCCAGATTTAGAACTCCTCTGGGACAACTTTAAAGTTGCAGTAAGAGAAATAACAACTGACTACTGTAAAGTTAAATCTTAAAAGAAAAAAGATAAATTCTTAATGTTAGAGCAGAAATTAGAGCTATTAAATAACAAACTAAATACAGATTTATATACCGATGCCAGAGAAAGAACTGAACTAGTCAATAATATAGAAAATTGAAGAGGAGTTAAATTCACTTTATAACGAAAAAATAAAATGCAGTCAAATAAGATCACGTGTAAAATGGATAGAGGAAGGAGAGAAAAACTCAGCATACTTTTTATCATTAGAAAAAACAAGGCAAACTAAAAAAAAACTATCTCCCAACTCTATGATGAAAACGGCCAACTCGCGAACGATCAGGAAAAAATTTTAAAAATAGAATTTAATTATTATAAGAAACTATATACAAGTACCAACCCAAAAGAAAAAGATATTAATTTCTACTTTGAAAATATGGAAGTTCAAAATCGGTTAAATGAAGAAGAAAGTAGACCTTGTGAAGGGATAGTTACAATCGAAGTATGTACAGAGGCCATATTCAAAATGAAGTTAAATAAATCACCTGGTTCAGATGGTCTGAATGTAGAATTTTATCAAAAATTTTGGGAAGAGTTAAAACAGTTTATTGTCCCAGTCTTCAATCACTGTTATAATAAGGGTCAATTGTCTAATACCCAAAAAGTTGGACTCATATCTCTAATATATAAGAAAAATGATCCACTATCTTTGGATAATTACAGACCAAATACCCTGTTAAACTATGATTTAAAACTACTTGCTTATGTCTTAGCCCAAAGAATAAAGCCATTACTACCGAAAATCATTCATCACGACCAGAAAGGTTATGTTAAAAATAGATATATAGGATTCAATACAAGACAAATACAAGATGTAATTGACTACTCTGAAAATTTTAAAGTTGATGGGGTCATCTTGTTTTTGGATTTTACAAAGGCTTTCGACTCACTTGAGTGGGAGTTTATGATGCAATCTTTAAATAAATTTGGATTTCATGAAAACTTTAAAAACTGGGTAAAATTGCTATATACTGATATAAAAGGTTGTGTTTGTAACAATGGCTGGATATCAAATAAGTTTAAAATATTTAGAGGCATAAGACAAGGATGCCCATTATCAGCTCTTCTGTTTGTTATAGCAGTTGAAATAATGGCCAAATAAGAAACAATAAAAACATAAAAGGGCTCGAAATCAAAATCAAAATAGATGGGAAAACTAACACTCTAAAGATATGTCAATTGGCTGATGATACTACTCTTTTTCTAAGCTCAAAAAAAGACATTACCTTATCCATTAATATCATTGAAACCTTTGGATCCTTGTCAGGATTAGTCCTCAACAGGAATAAAACAGAAGGAATTTGGCTTGGCCATCTAAAACATAGTAAAGACAAACTTGAAAATATAAACTGGTGTACCAAACCAATTAAATGTTTAGGTGTCTACTTTGGATATGATAGTAAAGAATGCAATAAACTGAACTTTGATCGACAATTCTCAAATTGTGAAAAAATAATTTTAAACTGGAATAAAAGAAACCTAAGTATTCTGGGTAGAATAACAGTTTTTAAATCTCTTATACTCCCAAATTTAACCTATTTGGCATTTAACACAGTCATTTCAGATGAAGCACTTCAAAAATTTAAAATATTAGTTTACAACTTCATTTGGAATTCAAAACGAGACAGAGTAAAACGTTTGGTAATGACACAACCCTATGAGAAAGGTGGTTTGCATATGATAGACATTGACACCTATATACAAGCAATCCACATAAATTGGGTGTTAAAACTATGTGATACATCAGCGGGAAACTGGAAAATTATACCTGAATTTTATCTAAATCAATTTGCATATAAATTCTCAATTTTCCAAATGAACTTAGGTACACACAAGAATTTAGATAAAAAGCTATTTGAGAAGCTTCCTATGTTCTATCAAGAAATTATAAAAGCTTGGATTAAAGCTAATGGAGGTGAAACAAAAAACAAAAAATAGCTTTTTAGAGATCCGTAAACAAGTTATATGGGGAAACCAATTTATAAAATTTAATGGAAAATGCTTATTTTTTAATAACTGGATCAAAAGTAAATTAATGTACATAAACGATATCTTAAATGAACATGGTCAAGTTTCTGAGGACATCATACTATCTAAACTAAAACAAAAACAAGATTGGATAAGAGAAATTGAAATAATGAAGAAATCAATGCCCAAAGCATGGTTAAATACTCTTATGTCAGAATCTTCTTCTAAAACCAAAGTAAATATTCAAAAGATCCTAACATTGAAAATTCTGTCTAAACATCAAATTAACAGTACAATCAAAGTAAAAGAAATTTACAATCTGCTAATTGGGTATAAAAACTACACCGAAAAACCATTAGGTTTCTTAAAATGGAAAAAAATTTTCAATACCTCAATAGACTTCACATCGACGTTGACATTTATTTTCTCATGTCTGCCAGACAACCGTCACAAAATGTTTAAATGGAAGCTCATACACTTTATCCTACCTAATAATGAATTATTATGTCAATGGAAAGTTAAGAATAACCACAATTGCAATAGATGTAAAATTAAAGAAGATTATGAACACTTCTTCCTAAAATGCCTATATGTACAAAAATTCACAACAGTCATACTTGAACTATTGGACAACCTAGGTTATGCAAAACATGTTTTAAGTATGAAAAGTTTAGTTACAGGATATAAAATAAGTGATGTCTTACAATGAAGTCAATATTTTGCTAACATTAATTTTCTTCAGTATCTATAAATCTTACTATGTGTCAGATGAAAGAAACAAACCTGTAAATATCCAAAAAATATTTCAAAAGGAAATTGTATGGTACAATATTTACAAAAATTCAAACAATAGTGTGTGTGTCAAGGCAGCAGAGTTGCTCCAAACATGGGAAACATTTGAAAAACAATAGTGTGTGTGTGTGTGTGTCAAAGCAGCAGAGTTGCTCCAAAACACGGGAAACATTTGAAAAGTACTTATTATTCTTTCCTTTTTCAATGTTATATAATCCACTGCGTAAAATAGATATGTCCAGAAATGTGTCCTAAATTCGACACCTTAGCATTTGTAACCTTGACTAAGAGATGGTTACATAGGGTTACAATGGTAACATTGAACAAAATATAGCTATAGAATATTCACCAAGTAGTACATATATGTAGATTACAATAAAGAAAATGTTATAAATATAGTTACATCGGTTACAATGGTTACATTGGTAACATTTGCTGTTTTAATTCATACATAGGTAACTCTTTGGTAACAAAGTTACCAATAAATTTAGAAATTTTTTAAATCTTCAGGTTACATGGGTTACAATGGTTACATTGGTAACATTCATTCTTTATATATTTGTTTTGAGTACTTTTTTTCAAAACAGGCTTCATTACATGGTTACATAGGTAACTATTTGGTAACACAAGGTTACACATAACATTTGAACTTTTAAAATCATCAGGTTACATGGGTTACATTGGTAACATTGACTCTTTATATTTATATTTAATTATTTTTTTTCACAAACAATATTTATTTCCATGTCCAGTTACATGGTTACATAGGTAACTCTTGGGTAACTCAAGATAAAAACATAAAATTAGAAATTTAAAAATTCTTAGGTTACATGGGTTACAATGGTTACATTGATAACTCTTTGGTAACACAAGGTTACACATAAAATTAGAAATTTTAAAATGCTCAGGTTACATGGGTTACAATGGTTACATTGGTAACTCTTTGGTAACACAAGGTTACACATAAAATTAGAAATTTTAAAATCATCATGTTACATGGGTTACAATGGTTACATTGGTAACTCTTTGGTAACACAAGGTTACACATAAAATTAGAGAAATTTTAAAATCATCAGGTTACATGGGTTACATTGGTAACATTGACTCTTTATATTTAATTATTTTTTTTCACAAACAATATTTATTTCCATGTCCAGTTACATGGTTAGATAGGTAACTCTTTGGTAACTCAAGGTAAAAACATAAAATTAGAAATTTAAAAATTCTTAGGTTACATGGGTTACAATGGTTACATTGGTAACTCTTTGGTAACACAAGGTTACACATAAAATTAGAAATTTTAAAATTCTCAGGTTACATGGGTTACAATGGTTACATTGGTCACTCTTTGGTAACACAAGGTTACACATAAAATTAGAAATTTTAAAATGCTCAGGTTACATGGGTTACATTGGCTACATTGGTAACTCTTTGGTAACACAAGGTTACACATAAAATTATAAATTTTAAAATGCTCAGGTTACATGGGTTACAATGTTTACATTGGTAACTCTTTGGTAACACAAGGTTACACATAAAATTAGAAATTTTAAATGCTCAGGTTACATGGGTTACAATGGTTACATTGGTAACATTTACTACTTTACTTATAATTATTATAGGGCATCATTTCCAGATCAAGTTATATTGTTAAAAACATTACTTAGTAACAAAAGGTTGAACAAAGAATTGTTCAGGTTACAATGATTACATTGGATTTATCAATGGATATGTGGTATATGGTACTGCTAACAGTTTTGCTATGGGGAAATACTAAATATTCTTTTTTAGTGTAAAATCTATGATAAATGTTGGAAGATCAAAGAAATGCATTGTGACATTAGCACTTATAAAGTACTTTACCTTGTTTGTTGGAAAATCTGTATTTTTAAGTTTAAATCCATGCATTGGTGTAGGAGTAGTTGCAGATTACGATTGTCATTAGTTGTCATTAATGGTCTAATTCATAAAAAGATAACAAAACAGACATATTTAAATGCTTTACTTGGTCCTTTTAAGAACCATCCGATTAGGGTGATTAAAGCATAATGGCATTACAGAATACAAAAAGTACAAGAAAATTCACAGATTCCTTTACCGAATCATACAATTAAAATAAACATTTCTATCAGTACTAACATCCCACCCATCCAGAAAATATAAGGATGAAAACACATAAACACATAAAATCAAAATGCAAACAAATACTAGTAAGCAAACAAATTACAAGAGTTACTCCAAATTGATCCAACCTTTATATACAGGACAAAAAAATTATAATATAATTATATATCACCTTGTCTAGTAACACTTTTACTATACATATTATTTCATTATTATACATTTTTATACACAGAATTACATTACATGAATTACATTATTTACAATATCTTTTACAGTCACTATTTACATGTTCCACATTTCCATTGGCGATTGTCCTTTTCTAGCTGTCTGTACATGGCTGTTGATAAGTCTGTACATTTTTTATGGAACCAGTGCTGGCAGTCATTTTATGATCAAAGATCAAAAGACACACTTATGCTGATGATAAAGGTGTTAAATAATTAATTAAAACCATTTTTGAGGAGAAAGTAAATTTAAGTGTTGAATATTAAAGTAAAAAGTGTTTTGATACATTAAGCAGATGAAATTTAATTAAAACGTGAAGAAACTGTCAATTTGCAGTCAATATGAATCTCTAGATATTAAAGCTAAAGACTAACAAAACATTAACATTAAATGAATTGTAGAAGAATCATTCATACCTATATGACAAGGCGAATTAGCTTCTCTATATGTTAAATAGATTTTTGGGATTGTTTCAATGGTGTTTTAATGCATTTATCAATTTTTCAGCCGTTTCATATGAAATTTGTGATTTATTTATTATTTTACTCTTCCAGTATGTGTACAATACAGTTTAAACAATATACTACAACAAATACACATATTACATAGAAAACATTAATTTATATACACCATGCATTGATTTGTTCTATATATCTTGACATAGATTATACCTTTATGTTATATAATGTTCTTGCATTATCTAATCTAAAATCAAGGACCCTTACAATTTTACAACTCTTGGACTAGCATAACTAACTGATTTATAGGTTCCTGCCAAAACTCATACCTAAATTATCATACCCTTTTATTAATATTAATTATTATCAAATACAAATCTATAGCGAAATTAATTTCTGTCACAATATAATGTTCTTAAATTTGGTAACAAGGGGAGTCTATCCATCAGGAAAAACATCACCTGTTATTGCCAATAGATGTATTATTGCAATTATTCGGTGCTATGGTTTCTCCTATACTACTCTATTGTGCTGAAGTCTCTGGTTATGAAAATAATCATATTGTCGAAACCTTACATTTAGAATTCTGTAAATATATAATAAAAGTTAAAAAATGTACAGGTGATCTTTGTAGAGTACCAATGTTAAAATCAAGGCAAGAATGGTTGGTTTTTGGAAAAGTATTGTTACTGGAAAACAAGAAAAAATATCTTGTACATTGTATGACATGTTGTACAAACTAGACTCTAGTGATATATATCATTCAAAATGGTTAAATTCTGTTAAAAATGTATTGACTGAATGTTGCTTTGTTGATATTTGGAATAATCAATATGTTGATACTAATAGCAATTTATCTAAAAATGAAAAACAGTATCATCATACTTTATTTGTTAATGATTGGAAACTTCAGATATTTAACTCGACTAAACTATAAGATGTTTAAAGCCGAATTCCGATTTGAGAACTATCTAACTGTGTTACCTTTAGATTTAAGAATTAATCTATGTAAATTTAGATGTGCCAGTCATAGATTGCCTATTGAATGTGGCAGATTTTATAGTATATTTAGATCAGAAAGATTGTTATTTATGCAACAGAGAAGAGCTAGGTGATGAATTCTATTATATTTTCAATTGTACCTTCTTTACTGAAAAATGTCAGAAATAGTTTCTTTGAGATAATGAATACAAACGGTCATTATGTTCTCATTGGCTTAACCAAATTCTGTAAAATTGTAATGTCAATTTTCAAATAATATTTACCTTCCCACTAAATATTGTATCTTGTATATTGTTCATGCATTATAGCAGTTTTATTGTTACATGTACTATCATGCCTCATGTGAGCATGTGAGGCCTTTTCTGAAAGAAAATGTTTCAAATGTTTCAAAATTGTGAAAATTTAAATGGGCAGAATTTGGTGATCAATCATTGGAGTGCTTTGTTTAATCTATTAGTAAAAACTGTAATCATTCTGTGTATTACTTTTGAAAAATATAATCAGAGACTGAATTTATGAATACCTATTCTTGCAAGGTTCGCATATAATGGCAGAATACAATTCTAACGTTGTACTTACCAAGTTAATCCAAAGGAACAAATCACACGTCAATAAAGCACACAATGTCACAAACACAGTAGCTTTAAAGTTTATGTAAGTTTTTGGTGATTATTTAGCACAGAACAGAAATTCATTAGAAGATTTTTTAATAATGATAATTTATACATTGTGCAGCATTATATCAAAAGGAGAATGTGGAAGGTTTTTTCATTGGCTATCACCTAGAAAGACAGGAGGTTGATTTATGATACAATCAAAGGTGTAAAATATTTAATGTTTATTATTATTTATATCCATAGTTCAAAGGAGCCATAAATATATTTAATTAACAATAAAAAAAATATCACCAGGTATCAGGTATTGCAGATAAGAATTGTTATATGCACCAAAGACGATCTTTAGAAGTGAAATATACAGAACAATCATTAATGATTTATAACCTTACATCAAAACAATCTATCCTTTTTTGTAGCATTATTTGGTTGTTTATTTTACAATATTTTAGTACAAAAGCAGCCATTTCTTAAAAATGAAGTATTTTAGAAATTTACATAGGAAAAACAAAATAGTCAACAAATATTCTTACTTACTTTTTACTTTTACTTATACTCTGTAGAGGTCTGTAATTTATGCTGTTTTGCATGTAGATTTGAGGGAGATGAAGAATAACTAAATGGAACAATTTGAAACTGTGTTTTAAACAACAGACTTCTTATTTCCTTTTCTTTTAAGTATATATTTAACATTAATTGTATTGCTATAACCAGTAGTCTTAAAGTAAAAAAAAACCAGACTTTTTATTATCAGACATAATAGACTTCATACATTTACATAGGAAAATCAGATTAGTCATGAATGCCAAGTAAGCATAAGTGTTTTTCATTGTAACCTGTGAATTTAAAAAATTTCTGAGTTTATTTGTAACTTTGTTACCAAAGACTTACCTATGTAACCATGTAACTGGACATGGAAATGAAGCCTGTTTTGAAAAAAAGTACTTAAAATTAACATAAAGAATGAATGTTACTAATGTAACCATTGTGACCCATGTAACCTGAGAATTTAAAAAATTTCTAATTTTATGTGTTACCTTGTGTTACCAAAGAGTTACCAATATAACCCATGTAACCTGAGAATTTTAAAAATTTCTAATTTTATGTGTAACCTTGTGTTACCAAAGAGTTACCTAACATGTAACTGGACCTGGAAATGAAGCCTGTTTTGAAAGAAGTACTTAAAATAATTATAAAGAATGAATGTTACCAATGTAACCATTGTAACCCATGTAACTTGATGATTTTAAAATTTCTTATTTTATGTGTAACCTTGTGTTGCCAAAGAGTTACCAATGTAACCATTGTAACCTGAGCATTTTCAAACTTCTAATTTTATGTGTAACCTTGTGTTACCAAAGAGTTACCAATGTAACCATTGTAACCAATGTAACCTGAGAATTTTAAAATTTCTTATTTTATGTTTAACCTTGTGTTACCAAAGAGTTACCAATGTAACCATTGTAACCCATGTAACCTAAGAATTTCTAAATTTCTAATTTTATATTTTTACCTTGAGTTACCAAAGAGTTACCTATGTAACCATGTAACTGGACATGGAAATAAATATTGTTTGTGAAAAAAAAAATAATTAAATATAAATATAAAGAGTCAATGTTACCAATGTAACCCATGTAACCTGATGATTTTAAAATTTCTAATTTTATGTGTAACCTTGTGTTACCAAAGAGTTACCAATGTAACCATTGTAACATGAGAATTTTAAAATTTCTAATTTTATGTGTAACCTTGTGTTACCAAAGAGTTACCAATGTAACTCATGTAACCTGAGAATTTCAAATTTCTAATTTTATGTATAACCTTGTGTTACCAAAGAGTTACCTATGTAACCATGTAACTGGACTTGGAAATGAAGCCTGTTTTGAAAAAAGTACTAAAAATAATTATAAAGAATGAATGTTACCAATGTAACCATTGTAACCCATGTAACTTGATGATTTTAAAATTTCTTATTTTATGTGTAGCCTTGTGTTACCAAGAGTTACCAATGTAACCATTGTAACCCATGTAACCTGAGAATTTTTAAATTTCTAATTTTATGCGTAACCTTGTGTTTCCAAAGAGTTACCTATGTAACCATGTAACTGGACTTCGAAATGAAGCCTGTTTTGAAAAAAGCCCTAGGTCTATCAGATTCGGTCAAGTGGTAGCTAAAAATAAATACTTGACAGTCAGTCACCTGTCACCTGACCTTGACCTCAATTTCACGGCCCAGCGACTACGTTTTTTATTAGGGCAGTTCCTCGGTAACCATGCGTGGTAAGATGGCAATATTTGCTCTGTAGGTTGCTGATGAATAGTTCGTTCATGACTGTCTGGTAGGTGTTCCCTGACGACGTTTAAGTTTTTTTGATAAAGCAGTTTATCTTTGTAACCATACTTTGTAAAACATTCAATAAAATGTCATAGTCGTTGTTTAATTCATAAACCTGAAAAATGAGTTTAAAGGTTGACATACCAGGAAATTTTGTGAAATTACAAGAAGGAAACAAATTTGAGAAATATATTTAGTTATGGCTACGTCAGATTCATTAAACCAAATTATTTCATTTGAAAGCTTAACTGTTAAAAAGAGATTTTTTTTAAAATTCAAGTGATCACATAGTAGACAAAGATTTAAAGTATATTTAAAGTAAATATAAGAACTTACCAATATCACAGATGTTTCATTTTCCCTAGTTTAACGTTTCATCATTGCAGAGTGTAACTCTAACAAAATACTATGATTTGTTTCCTATTTACAGCAACGATATAAAAATTCAGATTTCTATGTTTAATTTATATTTTTGGTCTAAAAGGTAAGCAAACAAGTTTAAAGGTGAACCAAATAATGTGAGTTGAGATCATGTCTGAAATAAGTTACCATCATCGTAGTTTAAAAGCAAAACAAAGTGTCGACCATCATCGTGTTTTTTTGTTTGTTCTTTTCCTGGTTCAAATGAAAAGTTGATTAAAATGAAAACAACTATTTAAAAAAAATACGATATGTGAGTATATCTTGGCGCAAGAACAAAGATCAAAATTACAGCGGGAAGTTGCGTTTTAAAAACTTACCCGATATGACCTCCGAGATGTTGCGATGATGGTAACTTAAGTTACGACCACCAGGTACCAGTGATCTTTCGTTGCATCTCGATCAGGTGAAGTAGGCGTCCGACGTAGACAATTTTATAACATTAGCTCGACTCGTATTAGAATTTACAAAGTCCAATTACCAATTATCTGTTACAAAACAATCAGTATACAATTTAAAATTTTATGTTAGATCTGCCGTAAACTAAAGCTAATCACTTCAGACCATACTCCCCATTGAAGGGTGCCTTGTCAAATGTACTAATCACAAATAAAGGTGTCAACGATGTAAAATCTGGATCCAAATAAACATATGCACAAGATATAGACATTGTGTTGTTCAGGTTGCAAAGGGGAAGAAGCCGTTTGAATCGTCATAGGATACAGTTCAAAATGACATATCCGTAATTATGTCAGTTAATTTATTCTCATATTATTAATACAGCTAGAAAAAAAATAATAATTACAATGACAATTGTTCAATCAATGTGAACTCAAGGTCTTTCCCAGTACGGTGTAAAGTCATTAAAGATGTGGATGATATTACGTTTTTGCCTGTTGCTAATTATATGTCACTTTCAGTTAATAAGTTATTTCAGTAAAGCAAGTAGTCCCGAGTCAAACAATCAAACAGTATATGGTTTTTAAGGCTTTTTTACCGTTGCTAGGGAAAAATTCCACTTTCGGTTGGATAATGACATTTATCAATAAATATATAATCCTGATTCTATAGATATGTGGTTACTAAGGACTTTTTATAATGTTAACCTTGTTGCTATGATATAGCCTTGACCAAAAACCTTTGACCTTTGCACAAATTGAAGCTCTTGTACTAGTGATCACTTTAGGTACACATGTTACCTATATTATTTCTAACAGCTTCAAGTCAAACCAATAGACCGGAACATGTCGAGGGCTGTTACTCTAAAACGGTTCATTGAACATTTTCGGACGCAAAGACCAAAGAAAGTTATCAACGAGCGGAGATTTTTTCCAATTTATTTTCTGCAGTTTTAGAGTTGTAATGATAACAAGATTTGAGCCTAAGGTCGAGGTCACTTCTGAACTTTGACCTTGAGATTTTCTTCAAGGACCTGTCATAGAACAACAAACGGTGAAGACCCTAGGTGTTTTCGACTTACGGTTTGTGAGTTTGGTTATAACCGGAGTCCTTGAAACATTCAAGCCATACAGCTCGCCTCCTCTCGACAAAATTGTTTGGCCAAAATATGTCACAAAGTTGTTTCAAATGTTCCTTTACATTTCTCACTTTCATTTTTTTCTCTATATTCATTAGTTTCTAAGTTCTGATGACAATGTTTTGGGAGTCGCAGGGTGAACACCGAACAGGACTTAAACGTACGGTACTTGGTTTAAAAGATCAAAATAATACGTCGCGAACTCGTTTTTATGCACTGTTTTGAATATGTGGCGAAAAAAGGAATAATAATAAGCATGAAATTGGAAAGACCTTAAATACGAACATGCAAACAAAAACAATTTTGTGACGAATTATCTCAATAATGTTTGCTGCATCAAATTCATACATTAAAGTCTTTTGCATAACTTTCAAAAGATTGAAATAAATTTTTGATTGTAGAACTATACAATAGATTAGATGACTGAAGGTTATCTTGATGAATTGTCATCTGATTAGAATGCTCGAATTTTACATTAAATAACACTATATGTTAATTTGCTATTTTCAACCCGTCAACTCGAGGCTTTGGCTAAAATGTGGGAAAACTCGCTACCTAGACAGATAATAAACATATGGTGAAAAACACTAATCCAATTCTTTAAGATTTTCTACTAAATTTGTTTTTTTTAATTAGCTCAGCTCTTTTACCTTAAGTTTAACTTTACCGACATCATATATCGTACGTGACAGACCTATGTTCTCTTAAAATTTCATGACCTCTTTAAAACCTTCCAAGAGAAAACCAGCCTCCGGGGTAAAACCCACTCTAAAAATAGCACTTTCGTTTCAGAAAATATTGGTTTATAGGTCATGTAGTGCATGTGACATAAAACATACTAAACACCATTAGAACAGAGCAAGTTAGGACTCAAATTTTTCCAATATATTCACCTTTCAGAAAAACTTTTATTCATTAAAATCCAAATAGTAGTTTTTAATTTACACTTACAAGATAAACAGGACTATTTTGTTTTTAGGTACTATTTTCGAATATATTCTAAATTTGATTGGTCCCCTTTAGTGTCTTGACACCATATGGTGAGCATTTTGCATTCATGTTTTGCATGGATATTTTACTTTGTTCTCTAATAGTGTGTATAATTTACCAGAATGCAAACAAAATATAAACATTATATTAATAACAAAATGTTTTCAAAATGTCGTTCTGATGCGTATGCACTTTTTTATTTTAAAAACTAAATGTATTTAAAATACAAAAGCAAAGAAAAAAACTCATCTCTAATTTTTACTTCAGTTTTTATCAATCTTGATCTTAAAAATAATTCGGACCAAGTAGGTCTCGAAATTTACCAACTTTCTCATCTATTTTACAACTTTATCACCTACGAAATAACCCAATGATGATTGTCATAACAAAATGTCAAAGTCTCAAGATGATTAATTTTGAAGACGTATTGTTTGCAAATTGATGATATATACTGCTTTTAATAAACATTTAAAAGTAATAATTTCTTTTCTATTAGAAACCACACCAGTATGTCGACGTAAATGCAATCAAGTAACAAAAAAATTATAATTTAAGAAATATTCATTATTCGGTTTCTTTCAATTAACTGTAATTGTCGTTGCAAGTTCCAAGAATGGTCGGCATATACGTCGTTTTCAATATATAACAGCTCTTGTCAAAGGAGGTGAAAAGTTTAATGCCGATTCCAGAAAAATGTCGTGCACTTTAGTAGAAAGCGGAAGCATTTGATACGAAATGGGACGACTTTAAGAAAGACGATGCAAAACAGAACCTGTGCTGTGTTGTGCTTGGTTGCAAAACCCACACTAAACATTAAGTTATTAAGCGTATTGAGATCAGGCGATTTTTTTTTCATTTTGATAAGGAGATTTCCTATTGTAAATTTTGACATAAATTAAAACGAAATTTTAGCTAGGAGCAGGCGATTGTTGTCCGTTTGAAACACTTCGGGCACTGTCGTCTCCATTTGAGGCGGGAAAAGGGGGAAAAGTCTCACGGTTTATCTGAATACCATACAACGTTCTGAAAGTAGACGAACCTCTGTAAATACCATAGATCCAGAGTAAAAAACAATTTACGGAGTTGTGTAAAATTCCTTATTTTCAAGGACGATTTGTGACATTATATGAAACGCAGAAGTGTAATTGTTAGACAATTTTTTATTGAATTTTTGTAATAAAAGGTACAATATGGAATAATTAAAATGCATTTAAAAACTGTATTACAGTGATTTTTAGTATAACTAAATTAATTGCAATACACATGATGCATCATATTAAAGACACATTTAACACTTATATCTCAATACCATGATGCATTTACTATTTAATTTTGTGAAATACGTCGATATAATTATAAGGGTTGTAAGACGCATATTGTTTTTTGAACTAATTACTTAAAAAATAGTTACTATATAATTGTGTTCGAAATCTTTTTAGGTGATAAGGTTAAGCCTCAAAAAGATAATGGAGTGGAGATTTATATGATCTAGCTTAATTTCATTGAGTCGATTCAAAGATTTCAATTAAATAAACACATGGCGTTTTCATTTAGAATGATATGTAGGGAAAACTAAATTAAATGCAAGCAATGCATTCAAATATTGTAAGTATATAGCTGAAATGTTATTTCTAGTTTTGTATCTGACTGTTTTATAAATGCAAAATGTAGCGTTTTGATATTTAAAGTAAAAATATATAAAAAGACGAAAATTGTTTATTCAGTTTATTAGTTTCATATATTTTGATTTTTTTTTCTTACGCATGCGCAACATATGTAATCTTAAGTATCTTGACGTTTTGCTTAAACTTATTTAAAGATAAAGTCATACCTATAATGAAATTGACACGCTATAGCAGGGCAGGTGTATTTATATTTCTTGTGCTTTTAACGTTCGAACTGTACTTATCTTTTGGTGTTGATAAAAGTATCTTCATGAATATGTTTCATTCAAAAAACGATTTTATAGTAAATTATAATCAAAGAGTTAATGTGACAAGGCAAAACTCTTTGCTTAAACTGGAGGAACATTTACAAGAAGGCTCAAAAGTAACGATTACCGCTGAAGAATTTCGAACAAACAACGCAATCAAGACTGGAAATCATTTAATAGACGACTATGGACTGAATGACAAGATGAAAAACGGCGAAAATGGTAGAGGCATTACCTTTGTAGGGGATGAACGAAGTTATGTTTCAAAACTTTTACAGAAATACAGAGTAAATACATTAGCAAGTGATATTATTCCGCTTAACAGAGTTGTACCAGATTCAAGACCTCCTGGGTGAGTATTATTAAAAGTAATTCAACTAATTGCAAATTTTACATTTGTATCGGTTTTTGTTTTCATAAGTTAATATTTTCTTCTTATATTTTTTGATCAAAAATACATTCTATTAATAAAAACAAGTGTGGACAAAGAAAAATGTCTCGCCTGGTTTCCGCATCAGTAATGAAAAAAAAATACGTCATGAGCAACATGCATATAGCATTAAATTGTCATCATTTAAAATATACAAAAATATACATGGCATGGTTACAAAGATTACGTAGACGAGACAAAAACTGAAAAATTAATATTAACACTGAATTTTATCAAGTCCTGATTATAGTGTATAGGATGTTATCTTCAAATTTGCCAAGTTTAGAGCTTTGTTTGTTAGAGTCTTATATTACCGTATTTCTCTTATTTTTAAATTTTTTGTATTCATTTTGTTACACATAATAGGTGAAATTACGTAAAAGATAGACAAATTACGCATGATCAATAATTGATACTCGCTGGATTTCAGACAAGATATTTTTTACTTTATCGTCTCTTGTATTAGACATTTTTTATATTTTTGTCTCTCGTGGTTGACCTCACATTCCAAAGCAGAAAATGTTATCTACCCTCTACTGTGAACCCTTTAAGATCGAATGCTTATGTTGATTATATAGCGTAACATGTTGCTTAATTTTGTAAATTACCGAAGCCTACCGGACAAGACAACTAGCGAGCTAGACAGGTCGCTTGATTGACCAATACAACAAGGATCAACTAGAAACTGTCAAAAGGTCCAACTGTAATTAATTCGCGGACCTGAAACAAGTAGTAGTAATTGGCTTTAATATTTTGAAAGAACCTCATATTATGACATTAATCAGATTGTGATGTGCTGAGGCATATATTTTTTATTTCAAAGATGTCC
The DNA here is from genome assembly GCA_944474755.1 of Limnoperna fortunei. NCBI lineage: Eukaryota > Metazoa > Mollusca > Bivalvia > Mytilida > Modiolidae > Limnoperna > Limnoperna fortunei. The sequence continues at coordinate 12,798,300 of OX104116.1, read as the reverse complement.
TGGATAAAAAGGCAAATCAGTGAATTTTGCAATAGGTTTAGAAATGGTAACGACCGAACTCATTGTACATTTTCTTGTACACACAAGCAAATGTATGTTTTTTTTACTTTTTTTACATGCAATCTAAAATTATCAATCATTTAACTGAGATAGGCCTAGTTTATCTTTTCAATTACAGTTTTTAGTAAAGTAATGCCTTCTTGCATTTCCAGCACACTTGGTTACAAACGAGTTGTTTGTTATTTATACAACAGGAAAATGTTTCTTGTACTGTAAACGTATTAATGTTTGCGGATTCAAATTTTCGCGCTTTGTCAAGTTGAACATTTTCGCGGAATTCATCGAAGATAATATAATTAAATATGACTATATATACACACCCATTTTTAATTCCTTTCCAAACCTACTTTAATCCTTTGAAAAAAGTTCACATACGTTAATGACATGTGACTTTATGTACAGAAATATCGACTTCCCCTGAAGCAATTTTACTTAAAGTGTTGATTTCATACTAACTTCTACTCACTTCAGAAAAACATGAGATTGGATGGTTAATGCATTTCAACATATTAGACCTGAAACATTAATTCGATGTTGGTTTAAGTCGGGGAACAAAGAAGCCATTGAGAAATGTAGAGATTAACTTTCCATTATAAAAACACTCGTTAATTAATAAATCAACACTTCGTTGTACAATTGTTTATTGTAATCAGTGATCCCTACAATGAAACGTTACTAGTAATCAGGCTGTCTTAATGTACGCATTGTAAATAGATATGTATTGATTCTGTCAATAATTTGTAAAATATTCTTTTCATTTTCATTCACGCCAATTTAAGGTAAATAATATCAAACATTTGATTTCAATAATTGATTGAAGAAAATAAAAATAATATGTTTTTTTTGTAAGATAAATGCGTACAAATTATAACAGTACTTACTCGATCAATAATTGATCTCTGATGTTCACCTTGCCGTGTGTCTGTTTAGTATACCAAAGTTTTTCGAGGGTAGCTATTTTCGCGCTTTTGTTTGTAAAGCGAAAATAGCGAAAATTAGTACACCACGAAAATTACTACGTTTACAGTATTTCCTGTTTACAGAAATAAAAGTTTTAATGGGCTTGTTTGTTTCCACCATTTTAATAATTAATTCACTTTTATTTCGATATAATGGAATTTTAAAAAATTAAATTCATCAGTGAATGAGCTTTGCCAGTGTGAAGTAAATTTTTAGAATCAAGCATTTCACGTAATTAAATGGGTGCGGATACATTACGCGAAAGTCCATAAAGAAACACTGACTTAACAAATTTATTGTATACTTTGCCATTGTGAACATTGGTTGTATTTTTAGCCATGCAATTCGAACTAACCTGCAATTCTGTGGGTGATTTCTCGTCGATTTTCAATATTTTATTTTATGAAATGTTATTTGAAACATTGGAGGTGTAACGGGTAACTATTGAGAGGTCTGCGTGCTAAACATGATTCAATAAGCATGGCCTGTTTATTGCTAAAATAACTTAATACGATTTAGCAAAGAAATTATTACGTGTTAAATAAAAGGTTAATTACCTGTTTTTCTTCTTTCACCAATTTTCTCTTATTTAAAAAGCTAGAAAATTGTGTAGAGCTGTCAAACCAGTCTACTTGTGACACGTTTGTCGTCAATTAACATGTGTAAATGTGCAACAGAATAAAAAATAATTATAATCAACCGATATTTTATAGCGCGATCAAGACCTGTTTCACAGCACAAAAATCCCCTCCACATGAAAAAATCTAAATAATCAAATCAGCTAGTCATAATTAAAAAACAAAATATATCTACATTTAAAATATAGACGAAAAAATCGCGATGCATTAAAATTTCATAATAAACAATGATTTCACCTTTAGTGCTCCTAGTGTTACTAATGTTTACAACATGTGTGTTACCTCTAATGTGACGTCGTTTTATCGACTGTCTTAAATTTGTGACTGTGTTTCTTTTTTTTTCATTTTAAAGGGCCTAGGTGGCCAAGTGGTTAATGTAGTTTGTCTACTATTGATAACGTGTTCTGTCGATACTGAAGTTGCGGTTTCGAGTCTCACTGCGGGCAGGGTGTACTCGACTCCAAACTTTATTTTAAAGGATTACTTGGTCTCCTACTAAGATCAAGGGTTTCCCCGGGTACTCAGGCTTCCTGAAAAATTGCTGAAAGTGGCGTAAAAATTCATTCAAACAAAACAACAAAAAAAGAAATATTTTTAAGTTTCACACGTGACCTTTACCTGGGAAATAGTGTGGGACGGCACTAGGGTTTATGGCTCCAAGTTATAAATAAAGAGTACATGTAGGCCTAAACGGTTTTGCACTGATTAGCGGCATAAGGTAAATCAATCTCTGCACGTAATAGTAAAGTCACCAATTGTTCACTTAATCAAAAAGGTGGTAGTATGGCATACAATAAGAGTTGCTAAGGGTTTTGGCTTGTAGGTATAAAGAAGGGTATACAGAGGGATACTCTTAGTTTGAACCATTTGGTGGCCCAAGATAAAAATACCGCTACCTTCTGTACAGTAGTCTGTTGAGATAATGAAGCTAATTTTACTAAGTCCAATTTGTACTTGTACTTGCTTAATTGCTACCTTTAACGGTCTTCATTTAAATAAACTATCGCAAAGTTCAGTTTTGTAGACGGGATTGTGATGTCAAGACAGACGTCCGTCAGGTATGTTTGACTATGTGTTCCTGCCAAAGGTCGAGGGTTCTTATCGGATACTTAATACTCTTGACGAAAAAACTTATCTAAGTGAAGAAAACACAATTCACTTAAATCAGTACTGAAGTAAAGCAATAATTCGCCATTTTTAGTGTACGACAAGTTTAGAAAAAACATCCATACATCTACGCATATATATTTTAATTTCTAGGAAACAAATGAATATATATGTCCAAAATGTTTGTCTTTGTTAGGTGTAAATTAAGAACTTATGACCACGACCTGCCAAAAACAAGCGTAATTATTCCGTTCTATGACGAATGGCCATCAATTTTAATACGAACCCTGTACAGTATAATAAACAGAACACCACGACATTTACTACAAGAGCTTGTATTGGTCGACGACAATAGTCAAATATGTAAGTACTCAGTAGATAAACCTTGATGTAAATTAGTTAAAGAATTATTTGTTTCATGCCACTTTATCAATTTGTCAGTTTTATCATCGCTTAAAGTTTTTGTTTCTGGTAGTACATATAGTGAGCCGAAGTTCCCTGATTAAAAATACTAAAATTCCGGCAGTAGAAGCGATAGCAATCTCGGTCAGTTAAATCGAGTTTATCGGTTATTTGCATTTTGTACATTCATATGTGCCGATCGATGATGCTTGTCCCACTGACCTTGATACAAAATTAACGACAGTGTAATACCGGCATGCGTGACTAGCCCGGGAGGAAAACCTTAAATTCTAATATGACGTCCTGCTTAAGCTATGTAAACAAAGCCATGTCAAAATTCCAATAAGTTTATTTTGCACATGCGTAAACTGCATGTTTTGTGTAAATGTAAAAACTGACTTACAAATGCCGTTTGTTATGTGTTATCCATAATTATCGTTATTGTTAATAATTTAGTTATTTTTAGTCTGAATTCTGAGATTTATTTAATTTAACTACTCCCGATACATTATTGTTTTAACAATTCTACATTCGAATTAATATGACGTCACAATTAGAATTCCGACGTCATATTACGCTGAACTGAAAATTTCAAGCTGGAACGATGCAATTTCGTTAAGATTGCTCAATATTTTTGTTTAAAAGGTACGTACATTCAATAAAATGACGAGAAAATATGTTTAGGTCAATTTTATTTGCTTTAACATACTGTTTTGGGATATATCGTATTAGTTTAAAAGAAACAATATTACCACTGAAAGCGTCCTCTTAGAACCGCTTCAAAATTGTAAAACATTTGCTAGACATATTAGAATCGAAATAGATTATTGCGAGCGGGCTTTATGGGAATAAGAACATGGTCAGACCTTATATTTGTCTTCATTTTATACCTCGCTATCGCTCGGTATACAATATTGACAAATATAAGGTCTGAGCAATAATCTATTTCTTAACTAATCGTCAAATGAAAGTTCGTAATTACGCAACAGTAATAACTTTAAAATGAGAACTAAAGAATAGAGAGAATGTTACAAAAATTATGAAAACTACAACAAATAAAATGCAATTAAAACCCCAATACTCTAACGAACAATGCATATAAAATTACAAATTTCCCTAGACGTCTATCATTCCCGACCCCATGCCACTTTTATAAGGATATGTCTGCTTAAAAATGGATTCCTACAACGCCTTTGTGACAATTTTTACACATCACCGAGACTAAAGCTAAATTTTAAAGGAAGTGGAGTAACGGAAAATTTATATCGAAAAATAAGTTATTGTAGCTTTCATTTGTGAGATCATTTCGTCTGATTTTCCCTTTTTTTACATATATAGCATAACCACGACCACACCAAGTTGTATTAAAACAATATCTTTTGGAAATATTTTAACTGCTTGATTTGTGTATAGGCAGTCAGCTTAAAATACAAGTTGTTTTGATCACGAAGATTAGTCATTTAAACAACAATTATCCAAACTTGAAATCATAAGGAGTGAGTTAAACGTCTAACATTTTTTGTTGCAGTTGTGTCATTATTCTGTAATTACAGTATATTGATCACATCTATATGGCGTTTTCATTGTGTCCGTATTGAAAGAAACTTCAAGGGAACTTTATATTTGGACATCTGTGACTACATCACAAGATGTATTGCGAAAGAGAATCTTAATTAGAATTCATTGTTGATGTGTTTCTTTAGTCAAGCAGCTATTTTGGTTTTCCGTGTATATCACTAGAATAAGTGTACGGTAGACGGCATTTCTCTCCAGTGGTTGTGTTATTTTTGAAAGAAAGTTGGGACAAGAAATTGTCTGAACAAAAATCCCAACCTAAACTAATGACACGATGCAAAGGTTTAATGTCCGCTTCCACGTTCAAGTCATTGATGTTTGATGGCGGATTGTTAGCCTTAAACGCAGTCTTGACTTGGGCAGGGTTTAAGGCGATCTTTTAAAGTCTTACGTTATCATCTTTGCAAGTGCAAACTTTGTGACGCGTTACATGCCACTAATAAATTCTCCCCCCCCCCCGATGCTTGAGCGAGAGTAAACTAAGGATGTTTTCGGATTATGTCTCATTCGACTTTCAAACACTGTTCAGTGTGACTCCATAAAATTAAGCCTAGAAATCGTATTCACCTTTGGTTTGGAATGGATTTCCTGGTCATTCAGTGAAAGAGATCTTCGTATCGTTACTTGTTAACAGTGGAATGTAGTTTTGACATTGTTATGTTCGATTTCAGTCTGCGACCAAAAATGTCGAGATTATCAAAGACATCGGCAGCATCTATTGCTTCTAGGGCAGTACCAGAATTGACGTGTGCTGCAGATTCTTGATTGATGTCAGTTGTTTTACCTGTTTCAGCGGGTCCTAATTCTTCACAAAAAGATTTTCTAATCTAGATTCTTGTTGTAGTCTTCCAGAAAAGGTTCTTCGGCTTCTGCAACGGCAGCTGCTATACGGCTTCCAAGTAGCCTTAATTCAACATGAATTTCCGTATTTTTACTCGCTATTCAAATGTCCGTCTCTGATTTCTTGCGATAGCCTCCTCTTATAATTGCGCTTCATGTCTTAAATGCCTGTTCGCTTTTCGGCAAACGTAAGAATAGCTCTTGCAAGATTCAAACATGATCTACATCTCTTTTATGGTATTAAGCTTCAGACACTGCGAAATATATGGGAACGACCTGTAGTAAAGTAATGTCTTTTTCGTCTTTGAAAGCACTATATGTTGTTCTTCATTTTTTCATGTAAAGATAATTGTAGTAAAATAGTGCTAATGTGCTAAAACAGACATTCCATAGTTAGAATAACCATATATTGAAAGTGATAAACCATTCACTAATCGCCAACTTCCCAAGATGCAACACACCAATCAAGGTTCTCTACTTTTTTCATGTAGTACACGTAACTAAACAGAGAAACGAACGTTAGTTGAGACATAACGCACCGCGGGTAATAAAAACGGTAATAATTGACATCACGTTTAACTAATCATCGATCTGAAGCAAGAAACCGATTATAAAAGAATACACTGTTGAATAAAATCAAGATTGTACAGGAGTTACTGATTAAATATGCAACCGGTTTTTGACATCAAAATGTCGAGAGTGATCAACTCCACTTCTTCTATATTACGAGTAATGGGACTTAAACTCGTAACCTCGCCAAAAAGGCGAGGTACGATTATTCGTTCTAGTTTCTTCATTGCAAGTATCTGAACATCTCGAGTTCCACTACTCCAGGCTACTTTTTGCCCTGACCTTTATCGGAGGCAAGGTTTGACAGATTTCATGTAGAACGGCCAGTGCAATTTCTAGTATAGACGGATGTCTGCTACGGACGTACAAGAGAGTAAGATACTTGTAACTGTTTCTGTTCTAGGCGCATTTAAAACATGTCTAGTTTCTTCCCGTATATTGTGTGAGATACCGAACAATCCTTTCTTCAAGTTATTAGAAGTCCGGTACTGATTCCGGGAGTTTATCAATGAAATGAAGATAAAATAAAGCTTATCTTGTAAATATTTTATTATTTTATTTATATTCAAAGGAGCAACAAAACTCATTATTCCGATACTAATTTGTTACTTTTTAACATCGGAAATGCACACCTTATATCTTCCCTGCTTGACCGGTCGATGTTTCTTCGTACTCTTTATAATTAAATGATACCTACATTTAATAAAAACACAATTCGAACATTGAACCTGCTTACAAAATCATTTAAAATGGACATTGAGATAACATTTAGATCAAGATTGAACCAAACAAATTATATATCCATTTATAATAAATGACCAATCTCGGACATTTTCAGATCATTGTTCCCAAAGTCCTATATGTTAATGAAGTTTTATTCTTCATTGGATTTTTAATTATTAGTCTGAGACGGCCATGAAAACCACGAAACAAAAATTAATACCCCACGAACAAAAAATATTTCATAGCGTTGCCCTTCGTGGAGATACATTATTGTAACTACTTTACTCGCTGACCTGTTTTTTTACTCTTATGAGGCTGAGTTCCTATAAAGTCTGCTGGAGAAAAAAGAAAAGACACCGGCCAAGAGCTTTAATATCACATACCGCTATATTGTTGTTGCCTGCCCTCAACCATGCTAAATTTGGTGACTATTTGCATTCAATTTACACTTGCGAGCTTGAAATTTAGGACAGCACCAATACACTTAGGTCGGCCTCTTTCTTAGACCTACTTCTAGAAAAAGACTGTGTTAAAGCCAGGTGATCACGTTCGTTACTAAATTCAATACCCAAAAACATTCTAGGGGACGAAACACACGATAAAAAGCGATAAAATACAATACATTTATTTGATAAAAGGCCTCTAAAAGAGTCGCTACAAATAAAAAGGCAATAAAATAACTGCGCTTCAATAACACATATAGAAAGGATGCAATACACTGCAAAATTAATCAATGTACTTAAGAATTGTTGTTTAAATACTGTTAACGTCACTTTCAGTAATTATTAAGCTATATCATGGCTTCCATTTTTTAATTGGGATAGGAAACTGGGGTACCCGGAGAAAACCCTTAGGTCGAAAAATGGCAATACGTGTCGATTAAGATGAGATTTGAGCTCACTGTGCCCATAGTGAAACTCAAACATGTAACCTCAGTGTTGGCATACAACGTAATCAGTAGTAGGTGAACTACCGTAACCACTCAGACCCTTGTAGAATTATGAACATCGATGATACATAATTTTTACATTTAATAGGAAGAGACATAATAAAAGTATGTTTTACAGCACAACGTAGTCTGTCACGTAGTCTGTCAACACTAAGATTCAGAGTTTCACTGCGAGTGTACTCGACTCTACTCTTCATTGACAAGGATTTGGCAGTTTACCTACCGAAGGTTGGGGTTTTTCTACGGGTACTCAGGATTCATCCCTAATAAAAGCTGGACGCAATGATATAGCTGAAAAATTGCTGAAAATGGCGTTAAACAAGATTTAAACAAGATTTATCAAATAAAATGCTATCAGATACCAAGGTTACAAATCAAATTTATAACGCCAGGCGAGCATTAAATCTGAAGCCTAAATAAAAAAAATATATATAAATCCAAATGATGAAGACATTGCAGAGCTTTTAAATTACAATTCATAAGACCATCTTCACATTTCTAATACAAACTTGTATTAAAATAATCGTATATTTTAACCGCAATCCGCTAATACATAATGTATGATATTTTGAATTTAAATGAATTAATATGATATTAATGAATTCGTCGAATGTTTGACAATAACAATTATTATTATTTAACTTGTCTATTACATTACAGCTGAGCTAAAGGCACCATTAGATGATTATATCAAAAATAACTTCCCAAGTGGCATAATAAAAATGATACGCAACTCGAAAAGGGAAGGATTAACAAAAGCAAGATTAATAGGCTGGCAGCACTCATCTGGCGAAGTCATAGTATTCTTTGATAGTCACATGGAAGTGAATGTTGATTGGTTTGTGTTTAATAATTTATTTATATGTATTTTATAAATGAATGATCTTCAATTTGTAGGTGTTACATCTTTAACCGACATAGTACAGAAATTTTGTTGAATTACTTTCAGGTCTTCTAATGATGTCGTTTATTTAACTGTAAAATAAAATAATACGTCACTTTCCTGTGGGAGTTAAGGTTTTGTAATTAGGCTTATTGACATTATGTTAATTTAAATTTAAATGAAAAAGTAGTATTGTGTATAATGAACAAATTTAAAAACTTGTACAAAACATATTTGTATATTATACTTTATTTGTTTGAAATCTATTTAGGTTACAACCACTGCTCACAGAGGTTAAAAAGGACAGGAAAACAGTAGCAATGTGTGTACTAGACTATGTTCAACGCGACAGTTTTGAATACCGTTTTTATGAAGGATACATGGCACGTTATGGATTCGACTGGAGTCTTAATTTCTTTGAAACATTCTTTAGACCAGATCAAGTTGGTCCTGCGGAGGAAGATGTTCGACCGTATGTAAATAAACTGACTAACTTTATCCAATATTTAAGTTAACGCATATTTTGCATTTTAAAATGTCAACATCGTTTAATGTACATTTATGTCTGAACGAATTACAGTAAAAGAAATTTAAGGTTAAGATAAAACGTGGGCACAAAAGTATATAACAGCACAAACAATATTATTTTTGCAGAGGAACTATCATGGTTGGCGCTGCATATGCTGTAGAGAGTAAATATTTTGGTGAAATTGGTGCTTACGACGACGGAATGAAAGTGTGGGGTGGTGAAAACCTAGAAATGTCATGGCGAGTAAGTAATACATCTTTACGCTCTCCACTCTGTTTAGAACTACGGTCCAGGAGAGGGTCGATTTTCCAGTTACTTCGCATTGTATTTTTTAAATATCTGTATGCACACATGACTATTACTCTAACCGTAATGATTAACTCAATTAAGTTTCCAAAATGCAATATCAAAGAGACGTCAATAAAGTTAATTTAAGACTAATAAGTTGCAAACACAAATAATCCAAATAATAATTTCATAAGCTTTCGTAACTGGGTTAAAGAGCAGGCTGAAAGGGTTGGAAGCTGCTCTTCTAGCACAGACCTAGTAGATGCAACGAAGCAATTGCCATGACCTGAAGCTAGGTCGTACGAGGTTACAGCCACAATGACTCTGCCCCTGCATCCTCAGTTACAAAAAAACAAGCTACCTTTTTGAGAATTAAAACCAATAAAACAGTAGCAAATTTGACCACAAAATATGATAAATACTTGCATATTTGAGCAAATGTATTTTGGAATCATTTTGCACAAACCTTCATCAAAGATGGTAAATGCAGTGATCATAATGCTAAAATGTTTTAAAACAAAGGGGACGAAAAGGCTGTTATATTTATTATTAATGAATATAAATATGTAGAAATTCGATTGCACTTTTTATGAATGTAAGTCTAACAAACATATTTATCAATAATAGTCGAGTTTATTATCATACTTTTAAAGGTTTGGATGTGCGGTGGTAAATTGGTTCATGTTCCATGTTCACATCTAGGACATATAGCCCGTGCGCAACCATATGAATTTCCAGGTGGAAGAAGAAATACTGAAGTTTATAACTATAAACGAGCTGTAGAAGTCTGGATGGAACCAAATCATAAGAAATTTGTTTATGATCACTTTCCTGAAATGGAGGTAAGTTATTAAGTTGGCTTAAAAAACGTATATTTTGTCACTTCTTCGGCTTCTGCAGCAGAACAGATTGATTTCATAAAGGCAAAAGAGATATAAGGCAAAATGTAAAACAACAAACGGTCAACAAAAATACAACTATAGGACAGTGACAAAAATCCTTATTGTGACAAAGACAATCGTCACAAAGAAAAATCCAAAGAACAACAAACCCCACAAATCAGTAACCCAAATCAAATATATTAAAACATACGTGCAGTCAGATACTACGGACAAACGAGCAGTGCCTGTCTCTTATTAGCCCCCGAACGAGTTAGCCTTAATCATGTCATTAAAAAAGTCAAATCCAGGAATAAAACACATCCTATGCTCATAAAAATGTCTGATCGCGTTCAAACGATAACAATCAACTACATGAATGTTTTGATGACGGCCTTAAAACTTCTGAAGCAATCAACTCAGGTTTAACAATTCCTTGCTTAAATAACTTATTAATCAACAACAGCGTCCGCTCTAGAAAATCGAAATACAGATAGCTAGATCTAGCATAACATATAATGTTAAATGTTAGCACCATACGCGTATACATAGACTTTTGCTATAAATGAATTGCATATTGTGAAGTTAAATTCATCAAGCTTGTTTTGACATTAAGTTTGTGCGTTTCCATGTGAGTCTATTCTGAGAAGAAGATCAAGGTAAGAGGTCAACTTGATTGAATAGGTAGTGTCCTGAATCTCAAGCTATTTGGAATAGATTAAATGCACCTAGTCTCCATGCAAGCTTATAAGTATTCTTTGCTATGATATCATCTTTATAGAGAAAGGTGAAATTTAGTCTGGGCCAACGTGTTTTCTGTTTTTCATTAGTAATAACTACTAAAAGTATGTATAGTTAATACTTAAGATTATACATATTACGGGCTTTACATGATTTATGACTGATTGTGTCTGACAAAGAAATCAGATGTTAATAAGTTCTGGTCCCATGCTATCTTTAGGAAAAAAAGATTTCTTTAGGTCAATAAAGTTTTACTCTATTCAAATTTCAGTCAATGAACGCTGGAGATTTAACAGAAAGGTTTAAACTCAAAGAGAGATTGCAGTGTAAAAACTTCACATGGTTTATAACCAATATATGGCAAGAGCTTCTCATTTTCGACCACAAAGTTTATGCTTGGGGATCGGTATGTATATCTAGTCGAAATGCTTACAGTTAATTATAATTTACTGAACAAGACAGTTTAACAGTTTAATCAAGAAGAATTTAGCAAAAAATTGCAAAGAATAACTCTTTTATAACATATAATTAAAATAGTCTTTACCTTTCATGTAAAAAAAATCTTATATATCTGTCAAGTCATAGCTATTCAGTTTGGGTAGTTTATAATTGGTAGTAAAAAGTTACATATAGGTTATCACAACATCAGAAATTATTTATGTGTTTTTGTAGTTTCCTTTCTATACATCAATATTAATTTAAATACGCTGTATTTTAGTTACAACATATTGGTTGTAAAACATAGTAAGAATAAAGTGGGTTTGAATTTATGAATAATATTTCCTGTTAACATAAGAAAAAGTAGAATAGTAAAATGTTAAAATTGCATTTCAAGAGGGAATACATTTTGATGTTGATGTTGCTATATTTTATTGGAATTCTTCCTACGTATTTCTAGTAAATCATTTAAAGTTTCCTGAAATCAAGTTTAGAAATACATATAAGGCTATAAAGCATACACAGGGTAAGTCTTGGAAAAACATAAAATTGGTTAAAACCGATTAGTCCGAAATAAACAATATAGATCATTATCCACCTCAACCAGTATGACACAGTCTCAGTAAATTGATTGGCCAGTTTGACACTGTCACCAGCTTCAGACTAAAATGAGGGCAATTTTTTTATTAATTGACTTATTGATCAATAACCTGAAACCTGTTTATGTAATAATACATTTTCAATTTTGCTTATCCCTTTTAAAAAAGCTATTTATGTCATCAGTACAATTAACAGAATAAGACGATACGACTACTGACATGACTGACTTCCTCTTCAAAGCTACATAAATGATAAATGCATAAGTAAATTATACTGATAACAATGTTCTTTGTTTAACAGATGTAAATTCTTTGTATTCTCGAAGTTTAAGTACACATGTTGAATCCAACAATCACAATATTGCATATTCATACCATAACATTTAATACACAGGAACTCACTTTAATTTAAAATGTCGTATAGGTTTATGCGTATTGAATGTGTATCCAGTCATATATTTACTAGTCTTTAAATCTGCATGTGTTTATAATAACCTCGTTATGATTATAAATTATGTATATCAATTCAGTTATTGGTGGTATTTTAGGCTAAGAATTTGAAGAACAATCAATGCTTAGACAATCACAATTATGTATTTCAAGGACCAGGACAACTTTATGTTTATTTTTGTCATTACAAGTTAGGAACCCAGGTGAGATGATTTATTTCAAATTTCTCAATGAACATTTGGATAAATTATTGAGCTGTTGCTTTTTGTGAATTATAGCCAAATCAGCTGATCGTTTAAATAAATTTAAGATAATTTAAACTTTTCTTTTTTAAAATACTAATTACATCAAAATAATAGTGATGCTGTTTCCTTTTTCACAAACCGAGTTTCTGTAAAAACTTTTAGAATCGTAACAAACGTAATAGAGTGGCATTTCTAAACAGGGATTTTCCTGGACCAAAGAAAAATTGTTAAGAACATCTTTACAGTGCGTGGTTGTGAAAAACTTTGCAGAAGGTACTCGTCCTGTTTTAGAAGACTGTATTATAGGACCCAGAGATACTTGGGAACATGCCAGAGTATGTAATTTACTTTTATGTTAATATGTTATATACAGTTGTTTTGGGATGAGATGCTTGTGATTTGCTAGTTACTAGCCGAGAGTGACCCTGTAAACGTTTACTACTGAACTGCTGGATACACGGTACAGCCTTTACGAGGAATGACACTTTGTTCATTAAAATGTGTGAAAAGGTCTTTCATGATCGATCTATTCGTTCAAAGGTAAAACAAACTCAACGGGGTCTTAATTTCTACATCACCTTCAACCTAAATCTATTATGTCTCTAAAACTATTTCCTATCTATATTTGAACTGAGGTCGTCTAATGCATGTTTTATATAATTGCTTGACCTAAAACACAGATAAGACTAGAAGACGCATACAGAAGTACTTTATAGTAAAAGGTAAGACCAAAATGAAGAGGGATAATAACGAGCGATAATAGAAAATAAAATCTAATCAAAACCTTCGACCAGGAAACACGTTCTTCAAGTAGGTTTCCACGATAATGTGTGTAATATCATAGTATCTTCATAAATATTCTCAAAATCATCTATTTTAACTTTGTCCTTACACTTTGCAGAGTCATTATCTCAAACATATTCGAAGTGGTTTGTGTTTAGATTATGATGACGTTGGACCTATAATGCGTTCCTGTAGTACAGAAATTATATCACAAAAATGGCAATTCAATTATTACATTTGATTTCTGTTAGAAAACTGTTCTTTGATGTATTACAATGTTTTCTGTTCTTATTTCATGTGTGAAGGGTTGTAAACGATTCGTGTTTGTGTCCGATTGTATTTTATGCAAATATTGTATTGTGATTGTGTAATATGTAATAAAACTGGATTCAATAGTTATCATAATATGTGCACTTGGTAATATATGCAATTGATAAATGCGAACGAATGCAATGAACCAAATGTTTCTAATAAATCGTTTATGTTCAGCGTATCTTTGTGGAGGTTTTTTACGTAAAAATGAAATCTGATTATCGTGTTTAGTCGAGCATATGCTCTTTACATATATTCAAAAATGTGGAAAATAAAATTAGCAATTATTTCCCACAGTAAATCAGCATTTGAAAATGCCGCGATTTTTTTCATTTTGAAGGTGCGATTTTTTTATTTTGATGGTGCGATTTATTATAGTAAGTTTTTACCTAAATTAAAAGTTTAAAGTATGAATAGAGGCTTTTTGTGTTTTCGAAACCTTTCGAGACATTGCATTTGTGTTTGAGAGGGAGAAAGTTTGTCCGGATATACAATTTAATGAACGTCACGAAAGCATACAAACTATTATAAACTACTTGTGGTCCCTTTCGAAACAAAAATGGCAGACTTGTATAGTAAAATTTCTGTAGCAAAAATCAAGAGCGATTTGCCAGGTGCAAACAACACATGCATAGTATGTTATTAACACGAAATTATAATGTAAGCGTTGTTTACCTCCCTTTTTTTCTTTGTAAAAAGATCGTTAACGGTAATAAGTGTTGTGGGCCTATTTAAAAGACTAGGAAATACCAATGAAAAAGACTAAAAAATAAACAGGAAAACTGTTAACGATGGCAAAGGATAATTGACATGTACTAGTGACCCATAGTAGCTAAAGAATATGAGGAAATAACAAATTTACCAGAAAAGTTGATAAACACTACCTGATAACAGTAGCTTTGTTACTATCACGTGCCATTGGTATTTCCCAAGTTAGTGGTTAACAATAACTGGTTAACCGTAGTTTTGTTACTATCAGATACTATCACGTGTCATAGTTATTGTCTCAATTTGTTACTATCATGTACCATAGTTACTGTCTTACATTAATGGTTAACAATATATGGTTATCCATAGTTATGTGGCTATCACTTGTCTTAATTATTTCATTTATTTAAGATACAAACATTTAAGATTGTTTAAATTTATATCATTTGGAAACACATGATATTTGTTATTTTATGTACAATGCACAAATTGTTTCTATTCTTTTTGCTTTCATTATTTTTTCTGTTTTAGAAGACATTATGAATTGCAAGTAAAATGTATACAATTATGTAGAAAGTCATATTTTAACTATATTGTTCCATTTCAGAATTTTTTCTGTTTAAGAAGACATTATGAATTGCAAGTAAAATGTATACAATTATGTAGAAAGTCTTATGTTAATTATTAATGAGCTTGTGTTTATGTTTGTTCCACTTTAAGAAGGATTAGGAACATTGGAACTGTAAGCTACTACGGTGTTTTGCTTGGTTCTTGTTATGCTAGTGGTTTCAATTTTTATATAGGTAATCGGAAAATAAAACGTGACTATCTAAATAAGGGATTGAATCTTTTTTGTAGCTGTTTGACATCATCGTCCTATTTCTGTTCAATTTTTGGATATCAGAATATGTTTTTCGTTGAATTTTAATCATATGTTAAAGTAAGAACATACCATTCTTTAACACCTTACCCAAATGATCTTTCTCATATTAAAATAAATATGAGAGTGTGCAATTAATTATTGTTGCCAGTTATGTTACTAACAACAACATACATGTATTAATTTTGAAATATTTATCATCGTTACTGTGAACATATTCTTCTCATTAAACTTAAAGTTAAATTAGTGTCATTTTTGCTTGCAGGTTTCATGTGGGTAATGTAAAAATTCCCGTAGAAATACCAGGGAAGATTAGTCAAATGTAAACAAATGCGATAATGTATAATCATTCAGTAAATTAAGATTCGGCTATCAAAAAGTATGAAATTTTAAGTACGTAACATTTGTGTGGACAATCAAGTATAAAAAATAGTGCATGCTAACTGCGGGACAAAAGTCGGTTTCAATCCATAAAATGTAATCAGACCCTTAGTGCTCTGAACTTCTTTTCGAGGAATGATTCATTTCATACTCAAAATACCTCCCTATAGTTCATTTAAACTATAATATCAAGCATGTCCGACATGAGATGCTAACTTATGTGGACAGGTTTAAGCAAAGAGTGATTCAGTATGCATGTATTAGAACGGATGATTATTGTTATCGATAATTTGTTTAACTCGAATGTTCCTAAACTGGAAAATAAAGCATGTTTTAACATTTAGTGTAATCAAAGGATACATATATAAGAGCCAATACAATTTAAGTAAGATCATATTATATTATTTTATTTTAAAACCTAACCCAATTAGTTCTAGCTTTTTGCAACGACACTACATAACAGTAAAAACTCAAAATGCTGATTAGAATTTATTTAATGACGACTTTATCTGGTCGCTCATGCAGCTTACAAGGACGAATTTAGCAACAATCCTCCCACGAAGAACAGCACTATGGTTTGAGTATAAACAGTGTTAATTCTAAAATTTGCAGTCCTCCATCAGAAGGACATTATTTTATTCTCCCTTGGCAAGCTGGTTATTACGCAAGTTGCAAAGCTTAAATATTTTATCATTTTTTTCTACGATATTCCAACCGGTCGTTAAAATTTGTGAATACTTCAGTTTATTTATTTATCAAACTCTGTACGATTATACGAATGTTGATATGATTCAGAATGTTGTTTTCCCAAACATTCTGCACATCTTACTGTAAATGTAACCTAGAGAATGACACGTGTGTTCATAGTTACATTAGTATGGGAGAAAAAGCAAAATTTATATCAAAATGTTTTACAATTTTTGTTTAATTTAATGTCATTTTTAAATATTTGTCTGAATAAAATTGACGAAATTATACACTACAAAAATTGTACTTACGGTATCACTCTTATTGTACGCATTTTAAAATATACGATAACTAACTCTGTGACAGGCGTTAAGGTTTTGAAACAAAAATTCTTGCGCTTACTTTAAATTGATAAATATACTTCTAGTTACAAAAATGGAATTTTCAAGTGACATATTTTAAAACTGCTATTTTCACTTAGACCTGATTGATAACGATTATTGGCTTTATCAGGTATTTGTATAGTTGGTCAAATACAGAAAAACATTAATAGCGAGCATAGCAGATGCAAGATATACGGTTGCATGCTGTGTGTAAAAAAAGTCACGAAATCCATATGAACAAACTCATTTCAGATAGTAGCTAAGCTGTCTCAAGAAATTATTGATGAAGAGCACTAAAAGTAATTTAAAAGCAGTCAAAAATAATTTTGACATCGACATTAAACAGAAGTTAAACGATTTAACCTTGACCTCGGTCACAGCGGGTGTCAATATTTTAACAAGTAATCCGATTAAGTGGTGCTCATGTGTTGGTTTATGTATACTGAAAACTAAAAGCTTATTATACAGTTTGAAAAATACAGTTGGGTTTTAGTTGCAAAGTATGACCAAACAAGACGTGTCCAAAAATCGCTTTTAATGCTATAAAGTATTCTTAAATGTGTAAAAAGACATAGAGAATGATTATTTATAAAATAGTGTACATAATATGTTTATATGAAATATATCAAAAGTTAATAAAAAAGGTATTTACGACAAGGCGTACGAAAATATAACGTTTTCACTGTGTTAGGTTTATCAATACGCTAATGGTTTTTGCAGTGTGTACAAATGACAAAATATACAGTTATATGTACAAGGTATAGGGTTAAAGTTAAATGTGTAAACATTTGAGGTTTTTGGAATAATATATTCACAGGTTCAAGTTTCTTAAAGTTGTATTAATATATCGAGTTTAATAAAGATTACTTCGTATATCGTTTATCTGTATATATTGAGTAATGAAAAATAAAGTATAACACTATCGCAGAAAAAAAATGTTTGTCAAGGTAATTAAATCTGCTTTGTCAGAGAAATAGTAATGCACTTGTCTATAAAATGATATTGCATATATTTTTATGTACTGTCATCTATTTTTCAATCTTGAGTAAGCTAAAATTACAATCATATCAAACCTGTCCGCTATCTTTACTAGTCTTGTAACATCTTAAAGGTGGATGTTAACGATTTTTAGGTGTTATGCAATTTGGGGTGGGGTTAAAGTAATGACAGGTATTTCACGTGTTACATTTTGGGTGTGGGATTGCCGTCATTTAATGATAGATATTATACAATCACGTGTTACGTCTTTTAAGGGTGTCGGTTATATGGATTTTATACTGCTAGTATAGAACTTAAACAAATATAAATACTTATTTGAAATAGGAAATATATTTTTAGAATACTGAAACGTGAAATAGTTTTACACGACATACTTTATCCAAGACCATTACAGAATGACGCTATTATTGTTTTTTTATATCAGTATATTTGTAAAATTTTCTTCGGATAGCTTTTTTAATTAACAGAAGCTATTAATGAAGACTTTTGATTGGTCGATGGCACTTAACTGGGATCTTAGCTGGAAATAATGATTGAGTGTTAACAAACATACATTAATTAGTAAAAAGGGAATAAATCAATGGCAAAAATATTTTAACTGCCGCTAGAAAAATATAAAGAGTTGGGTAGGAACAATAAATTTTGCATGTTCAAGCATTTCAAATACACCTCGTCGTTTTGGATCTCTATAAAGGGGTCCTGTAATATACAAGAAGTGTGTTCTTTTTCTGAACACGTACTACAGTATCGTGTCGCGGGGCAGACGAGCGAGCATCACATATTTGCATCCCATGGGCGATCTAAACAGCTGCGTTGGTGGTGTGAACCTTCATATAACTTAGACATTACCCCTATTTTCATAATTTAAGCGATACTGAGTAGTCAAACTCATGCAGTGATCTTGTTTATTTGTGTCCTCATGAATATAACTAAAGAGTGAAAGATTCCTAAAATGTGTACGTAGTTTGAATATTAAACCTAATAGTTGTCTAATCATTGTGGATAGATTTGACTCTAAACCACAGTTGTTAAATATTATATTAAACATGCATGTTAGTAGAAACGAAAAGAAAGGAGAGCTTACCACAATTTGATGAAAAGCCTGAACATAATATTGACATACAGAACAATGTCGAATATAAAGTTAAGAAAGCAGACATACAGTATCAGTATGAAATTAAGAATGAGGCTCTCATACCCTAATAAAATGAAAGGTCCTAACATGTTAGTGGTAGTAAATCCCGTGATTATGCTACGAACAAAGTCGCATGTTGTGATCTTTATTGTGATCACTACACACAAGCGTGATATGCTACATTTTGTTATTTGAGATCTGGACTTACTTGGGATCGGCTACATATAATAACCGCATATGAACGTTGCATAGTTAGTGTTTTGCTAAGTAAACAACTATAGTATCCTACATGTTTATGTTGTATAAATACAGTTTCTCATGAACTTTAAGAGATTGATTACCAGTAGTTCAATTTATACTATTTATAACTGTAATATTGCTGAAAAGTGGTTTATCATAACATAGTTCTCTTGGCCATCACAGCTTGTGATTAACATCTTCCAAATAATTTTAAAATAATATAGATAGTAAACAAAACATATATCATTTGTGCAACCATCTGTTTTATTGGTCCATGTATTGACTAAACTATCTACAGACAAAGGCAGTTCTTTTGACTCTACTCACAGTTTGTGATAAACAACAAATATTTTATAAATAATATAGATTTTAAATATAATGCTGTGCTCAAGCGAATCGTTTGTAAAGTCATTACACAAAAGCTGGTAAGCACATCACGTTGTTTATAATCAGAGCTATTACATTCATTTTACATTCAAAGTTTATTTTAATATCAATTATCATTTATTCATGCCATGATTACCACGTGCAATGCATGGGGGATAATATAGAACTAGAGATACACAAATATGAACTGTCAGCTTAAGGTAGCCGATCTATAATAACTTAATTATAACAAGTAATACATTTCCTAGTGTCTGGAGCTACTGTTTGTGGCATTGATACCTGGTTCTCACGTGATTGAAAAGAGTTATCTTTCCCTTGAGTGTTTGAAGACAAATTTCTGGTCACACCATTAATAGTATTACTTAAGGGTGTGACCATTAAAACAATAATTCTATCCAGAAAATCCATGACGAGCCAGCAAAAAACGTTTATACTTTTGGAGCACATAAACCAGTAACTAGGCACATGGGAACCTGTTTAATTATACAGGATTTGCTACCTGCTTTTACTTTTTAAGGTAGCATTTTAACGGACAAAAATAATTCTTAAATTGAATGCAGGTTCCGGTTATATATTATTATCGTCCTCATTAGTGCATTAAATGCCACTGTAGTCTACACGGCCGCATCTGTTGCAACTGTTATATAAGAATAAACATTTTCTATTTATAAAGAAGCTTAAGCTATTGCTTTCGATTAAATACCTTAAACATTTAACAAGAATATTCCAAGGCCATTCAAATATTGTTTTTCCTTTTGTGTTTGATGCCCTTGAAATAGGAATTTCAAAATCAGCTTAATGTCAAATAATAGTTAGAATGTATATCATGTAAGTTGTAGCTGATCATTACTTGTGATGAACTACTTCTAACATTTAAAATTAATAATACTTTAATTTTAAATTAGTATAATTTTTCCTTTTGTGTTGGATGCCGTTGAAACACGAATTCCAAATCAGCTGTTATCTGTTAAATGATAATTCAAATGTATATCATGTTAGTGGTAGCTGATCGTTACTTGTGATGAACTACTAACATTTAAAATTAATATAAATTCTGGGCCAATATTGTTTTTCCTTGAAACACGAATTTCCAAATCAGCTTTTATTTGTTAAATAATAATTATAATGCATATAAAGTTAGAGGTAATCAATCATAATTTGCGATTAACTACTTCTAACAGTAAAAAAGAATATTCTTATTCTATTCCAGTGTTGTTTTTCTTGTGTGTTTGATGCCCTTGAAACACCAATTCAAAAATCAGCTTGATGTAATGAAGAATTCCGCCCCCAGACCAGTAATCCTGCTCCCAGACTAGAAATCCTGCTCCCAAACCAGAAATCCTGCTCCCAGACCAGGAATCCAGGTCCCAGATTAGGAATCCTGCTCATAGACAAGGGAATATGCTGTAATGCACCTTTTATACTGGAATCCCAAAATCTTTCTTGGCTCCCTGACGAAATTCTATCGCCGGAACCTATAATCTTAGCTATTCTAAAATCAGTCCGTAAAATTATAAACAAAGTTCTTACTGGTTTAAGTAAAGAAGAATTCCGCCCAGACCATTAATCCTGCTCCAAGACTAGGAATTCTGCTCCCAAACTAGGAATCCTGCTCCGAAACCAGGAATCCAGGTCCCAGACCAGGAATCCTGCTCCCAAACAAGGGATCCTGCTGTAATGCACCTTTTATAGTGGAACCCCAAAATCTTTCTTGGCTCCCTGACGAAATTCTATCGCCGGAATCTATAATCTTAGCTATTATAAAATCAGTCCTTAAAATTATAAACAAGGTTCTTACTGGTTAAATAAGGAAGTATTCCGGCCAAGACCAGTAATCCTGATCCAAGACTAGGAATTCTTCTCCCAGACTAGGAATCCTGCTCCGAAACCAGGGATGCTGCTCCCAGACCAGGAATCCTGCTCCCAGACAAAGGATTTTGCTCTAATGCACCTTTAATACTGGAATCCCAAAATCTGTCTTGGCTCCCTGACGAAATTCTATCGCCGGAACCTATAATCTTAGCTATTCTAAAATAAGTCCGTAAAATTATAAACAAAGTTCCTACTGGTTTAAGTAAAGAAGAATTCCGCCCAGACCAGTAATCCTGCTCCAAGACTAGGAATTCTGCTCCCAAACTAGGAATCCTGCTCCGAAACCAGGAATCCTGCTCCCAGACCAAGAATCCAGGACCAGGAATCCTGCTCCCAGACAAGAGATCCTGCTGTAATGCACCTTTTATACTGGAATCCCAAAATCTTTCTTGGCTCCCTGACGAAATTTTATCACCGGAACCTATAATATTAGATATTCTAAAATCAGTCCTTAAATTATAAACAAGGTTCTTACTGGTTTAAGTAAAGAAGAATTCCGGCCAAGACCAGTAATCCTGCTTCAAGACTATGAATTCTTCTCCCAGACTAGGAATCCTGCTCCGAAACCAGGGATACTGCTCTCAGACCAAGAATCCAGGTCCCAGACCTGGAATCCTGCTCCCAGACAAGGGATTTTACTCTAATTCACCTTTTATACTGGAATCCCAAAATATTTCTTGGCTCCATGACGAAATTATATCGCTTGAACCTATAATCTTAGCTATTCTAAAATCAGTTCGTAAAATATATTTTTCTCAGGTCAAACACAATTTTAGTCTTTATTGCATATTTGCCATCTTGTCTATACTATGATACAGTATAATCGACAAAACACAAACTTTATTATCAAGATTGACATGAATGCATTTAATTAAGGCTTTGAGTATAATGCCAGTCCTGAAAAGCTGAGCAAACAATGTTGTTACCTGTGACATATCAGTGAGGTAAAGCACAATTAACTTGATTTTAGTTACATCCCATTAAAAACAAATATTGCTATATCAAAAAGGATTTGTTTTTTTTTTAATTCCTGAATTACAAAGAATTATTAATATTGTAATTAGTCGAAAAAAATTAAATTTAGCAGCATTAAAATGATATATTTGGTGAAAAAACTAAAGCCCAATATACATAATAAAGATTAAAAACAAATTCCATATTAACTTTCACAATTAAAAAATTATAAAATAAAGTAAATAAAATCAAGTTAATATTGATACTTGCTTATGTTACATGTAACAGACACTATATATAACTTTAGTAATACTTACCATCTGCTCTGATGAAGACACCTGAATTCCTTTTTCGTGTTTTTATTACAACCTCCATTTATCTGAAGCTTCTGACATCTTCCTTAGAAAGGACACATAGTGATGCATCTTAGAAGATATGCACCAAAACATCTCCTCCATCTTATAACAAATAAGCGTTTAGTTTGAATTGTGCAATGAGGCCCTCTGCAGATGTTGGAAAGTCAAGAAAGATTAACAGTTCAATCTAAGGTTATATGAATTAAGCTGTTCAGTTTAAATGTAAGCTAATACCATAAGTTTTTAATAGCTGCAATTTATATGACACAAATATGGGTCTTTTAGTAATTCTTTTTTTTCCAAATGGACCTTTGATAACCTCATAATGAACGTTGTTTTGTTCCATAAAACTGGTGGGTCAAGTTACAATAATATACACATACTAGATGTCGTACTTAGTACAACAATAAAATCTTTTATAAATATTAATTAATAAAGAAAAAGAGACATGTTTGTAAATAATCAGTTGCAATTTAAAAATAGTAAAATGAAACACATTCATAAATATAAATTTAAAGTCAAAAAGATTTTAATGACCTTGATGATTCTACACTTAAATGCTGTTCAAGATAATGAGGTGCTACTTAAAAACAAAAGATATGAGGACTATGGAAAGAGAAATTATACGGAAGAACATTTTATTAACATTATTAGAACCATAGTTAACATTGCATGGATTCCATAAGGTTATTTAAATAGAGAAATACTAAAAGAAATATTCAGGCAATAGTAGATAATAAATGTTTTATTTAATAATGATATCCCAATTTATGTGGTACCTGATGTGTATTTGGTTATCACATCATCAATTCGTTAATAATAAAATCTTTATCATAATTTTGTTGCATTTTTGTTATTAATTACATTATGCCAACCCCATTTCCTCTTTATGAAAGTTCTATGGTCAGTCTCTGTAATAATGCACATATCAAATAAGTAAGTTTTAAAATTCAGTGTTTTAAAGTTAAAAAAAATCTTTTTCATAAATAAGCAGAAGAGCAAGATTCCTGCTCTGATATAATTTAAGACAAAATATACTATTCATGTCATGGTTTTGAACAGGAATATTAAAGACACTCATTTAGCAGTAGCAGGTATACAAGGGCAGGACAAGGAATAATAGAGGAAAAATGTGTATCTTCTACCTGTCGTTCTCTGATAGAGTAGGATTTTGAGTTTTTGGGTAAAATCCTGTTGGAATCCAGGTCTTGTCCAGCTGGAATCCAGCTGGATTCCGGCTATCACTTTCGTACAGGATAATTTTTAACATTAAAAAGAATATTCTAATGATATGTAAGTATTGTTTTGTTGTATGTTTGATGCCCTTAAAACATAAAATAATTAAAAAAAAACAATCATTAAGACTTAAAATTGTGATTATAGTGAATGATATAAGAAATACCATACGGTTTAGGCCTTTATATTCTACAATATATATATTTCATATATTTTCTTATAGGAAAAAAACATCAAATATATGGATTTTATTCTTTCTTAAATATGCATCTGCATATGTTTTCCATATCATGTGTATCTGGATTTTCTGCATAACGTATGTTGTATGGTAACCGATGTCAACGAGGTTGAATTGGTCATTAATTTGTATCAACGAGGCATATATCCCATTATCTTGCACTATCGTAAGTTTATTTCTGTTCCATTTACTTTCTTTAACACTAATTTGACGACGGCTTTAAGTAGCAAGTCGGGTGCAAAATATAGATCAGAAGTAATTGCTGATCCTTCCGAGTTTATTAAGTTCAACAGTTGTAAGTGTGATGCCTATTGTTTAAATTGGGTTTTCTGTGGTTGTTGTTCTTTTAAATGCACTCCATTTTTTTGCCTTTTTGTATTATTATTTAGTATTTGCATTTGTGTTTTACGTCTAGATAGTTTCCTGATTTTAACTGTAGAAAAATAAAGCCGTTTAAAAGGACAAAAACAGCATTTATGGAGGTAATCGTGTAAACGTTCAAAACTCACAGCTAGTATACGTATATCCAGTATGTAACGTTTGTGATGCATTATTGTTTAAAAACACATTATTTTCAGTCTTAAGGCCTCAATCAAATGTACGCAGCCGACTTACAGCTTTTCCATCCGTCTAACATTCTGAAACAGTTACGATAACAGCAACATTGTTTATTTAATTATTCTATGCACTGGCGTAATGGGAGAAAAGTTAATTTACAAAAATATTTGTCTAATGTCGAATGCAGTTTATTAAAGACATAGCATGGGTCACTATAACATTTGCTTGAATATTTGAACAACAAGCTAAACAATAGATAAGCAACTGTATTGTCAGATACGACCGCGGTTTAAACATTTTTTTCAGAAACTGGACTTTATCTTCATTGACGTTTCTTAAAGTAAAATCTTCGTGTATCTAATACCACGTGTGCCACTAGAGTATTAGTAAGATGTAAAGAGGACATCACCAATTTTATGAATGCATGTAAAAAGATAAATTTATAAGTGTTTTCATTTTTGATATTATTAAGGTCTTTCCCCAATTCCAATGGAAAGACCTTGTTGTATTTCTTATGATTATTATTATTATTATTAAGGTCTTTCCCACTACAGTGGGAAGACCTTCTTACCTTTCTTAAGATTATTTTTAAGGTCTTTCCCCTCTCCAAGGGAAAGACCTTACTGTATTTCTTTTGATTATTTTTATTATTCTTCTTCTTTTCCGCCGCAGGTGTCAAAAAAGTGTCTTGACGTATCGCTTTGAAACTTGGCACACTTAACCGACACTACTTGGGCTCGACCTGAGTCACCCTGAGAAACCTCTCTATTTTTAGTAACGGAGTTATCTGCCCGGGATTTAAAAGCCTTGTTTGCAGATAAACTCAGAAACCGTAACCGTTATCAAAAATCTGAAGTGGGGTAAATGTTGCTAGACTCCTGGTCATGATTCGTCACGCAAAAAATTTTGTTTCGATCAACTTCCTGGTTACGCGATTTTGACGCGAAGTTTGTCGTAAACGTTAAAGTTGTTCGATTTCCACAAAACTTAGTTTCCAAGTAGATATGAGAGTTCTAATTACATATGTCGGATCAAAATTGTTTTTCGGTCCATCATGTTCAAAATGGCCGCCATTGAAATTTTGTTTTCAATATATCTCAAAAACCTTAAACAATTGAAGCAGACAATATATCAGAAAATGTTCCTCTCATTGAGATCTACATTTGCTATAATTTTTGAAAACTGTGCGACAAACCGTTTTCAAGGTTATGGCCCTTGACAGGTTTCGGCTAAATTTTGTATTCAATACAACTCAAAAACCATAAAAAATTGAAGCAGACAATATAAAAGAAAAATGTTTCTCTCATGGAGATCTACATTTGATATAATTGGTTGAAAACTCTGCAACAAACCGTTTTCGAGGTTATGGCCCTTGGCAGGTTTCGGCTAAATTTTGTTTTCAATATAACTCAAAAACCATAAAAAATTGAAGCAAACACTATATCAGAAAACTGTTCCTCTCATTGAGATCTACATTTAATATAAGTGTTGAAAACTGTGCGACAAACCGTTTTCGAGATTATGGCCCTTGACAGGTTGCGGCTAAATTTTGTTTTCAATATAACTCAAAAACCATAAAAAAATTGAAACAGACAATATATCAGGAAAATGTTCCTCTCGTTGAGATCTACATTTGATATAAGTGTTGAAAACTGTGCGACAAACCGTTTTCGAGGTTATAGTCCTTGACAGGTTTCGGCTAAATTTTGTTTTCAATATAACTCAAAAACCATAACAAATTGAAGCAGACAAGATAACAGAAAAATGTTCCTCTCATTGAGATCTACATTTGACATAAGAGTCGAAAACTGTGCGAAAACCGTTTTCGAGGTTATGGCCCTTGACACGTTTCGGCTAATCAGTTTTTGGCTTATAACTTTAAAACCGTCAGAGATAATATAGTAAACATATCGTTTTTTTTGTGACGATCAGGTATTGGCGGCATGAAGCAGGAGTACCATGCTGGAACTGCCTATATTTTGTTCATATTATCTACAAATCAGCTTGTCAAGCAACTCTGCATCTGATAATTAAATATTTTAATATTTTCATAAAATTTTCTATAATGTTAAAAGCAGGGCTTTGAGCAGGCCAGGTTATTCCGGGAATATTGTTGTCTTGATTCCAACGCACAGTATGACGAGAGCGGTGGGGTGTAGCATTATCGTCCTGAAATATCAATGGTTTATTTGGAAAAACTTTTGTTTAGAACCGGCTAAAGAAATTAATCCAAAATATCGGTATACTTTTGTGAATTTATTGTTACATTAACTGGTACAAATGTGCCAACACCGTCAAAGGTAATACACCCCCAAAACATGATACTCACGATAGGACCGGCAGTTTTATCACTCTTTTCTCCAAGGCAAGATTCAAACCGCTGTTCACCGTCTTTACGCCATATATGCACTTTGCTGTTTTTACCAATACGAATCTGAGTTTCGTCCGAAAAAATAATCTTGTTCTAGTAACTATTTACCGTGCAATGAAGCTATCCACGATACCAAGCCCTCCTCCTAAAACGGTGCCGATCAACGATGAATAATTTCTTCTTCACAACCCTTCTTTTAAATCCGTAAAACTTTAATCTCTTCTTCACAGTTGATTCACTAATTTTAACCGGCGTTCATTCATTTAAAAGGTTTGTAAGATCTCTCAATTTTTTTCGGCCTCTGTTTTCACTAACCATAAAAGTTGCCTGTCCGTCCTATCGTTACATTTTAGTGGCCGTCCACTACGTTGTACGTTTTCTCTAGACGGATCCAAAAGCGCTTCAGAAACTTTTTAACGGTAGAAGGGTTAATTCCAAGCAATACATCAATTTTTCTTCCACTATATCCATCTCCATCTAATTTTACGATCAACTCTTTGGATTCGGTACTCAACTCTTTACCACTAGGAGCCATCTCCAAAATGCAGACGACACGTAAATAAATTAATAGACTGTAAAATACCAAAAAGGTTTTGACCTAGTTGTGCCTGATTTTACGCAAACTGATGAAACATTATCACATTGATGATGAACGCAAATGACGTCGGCCATTTTGCGGAAAAACTTTTGACCCGTGAGTGTAATATCGTCAACTAATATATTGCCTGAAATATCCAACTTCAACGCATTTGATTGTATCATGCATAATATATAAATGCTGTGTAAACATTTCAACTATACGAGACATTTCTTTTCTAGTAATTATAAAGCTCAAACAATTTCCGAGTCACGATACACACACTTGCTGCAATGGATTAAAAAACACACAAAAAACCTACCTTTCATTTTATTTTTCAGAATCTATATATAAAGCATATTGGAAGTGGATCATGGTTGGATTACGACAGTATAGGACCAATTATGCGTACGTGTCGACCGGAAATTACAACACTGAAATGGCTGTTTAATTATTATAACATATAACAATTTCCACTGAATTCCACGGGACACTGATATACTGACAACATCAATTTCTGTTGGTAGCGATTTTATTAGTACATGGAAATATAGTTTCCGTAAAATTATTATTAACTGTGCATATTACGCTTTGTGGATTGTTCTGTTTGACTACACTTTTTGTCGTGGTATTTAAAATAAGATAAACAATTTTATGTATTTTGTATCAGACCAGTTTAATACGATTTAATGATATAAGGTCTCACAAAGTTTTTCTAAGAATTTTTGGTTGGCTCAAATTATGTTAAAACTGTCAATTGTCCCTAACTACAGTTTTTATTTGGAACTGCTATATTTAATTCTTGATATCCATAATGTCAAATTATAACAAAAGATTGCAAATTAAATAACACATTTAAAATGGGTCTTAAGTATTATATTTTAAATGGAAACGTGTATATAGCGGAAGTATGTCTAGTGTTAACGTTCTACATTGTAAATGGTCATATGACGTAATTGTTCTGAGTGGACGCTGAAGTGCCAATGTAAACAACAGTATTTACAAACATGAAAATAAAATGTGCAAGCGATACCATACTTTAGCCCAAAATGTAACTAATTATAACGAATTTAATTCCAGCAACGCTATTTTATATGTAATACTATTTACAATTAAAAACGAAGCATTGCATAAAAATAGTTTATAAGATCCATCTGTTTTAGCATTTGTCAATAAATAAAGTCTTAATGAAATACAATATGTTTAGCTTTAATCCTGTTTTGCTCAGAAGAAATATATCTGATCAAATTTTGGAGATTTACTTTCCGTAACGATTAGACGTTTAGACGTCATATAACTTTTACACAGAGTCTAGAAAAATAGGAATTCCAAGTACCGCAAAGAACGCGAATTCAACCTTGATGCTGTGTAGGAACTGAACAATGCTAAGCGTTTACTATTCTCAAACAGGGTTTTTTTTATAACTACGTTGATTGTATCCTTTCAAAGTTCTATGGCTGCCATCATCACTTGATTGATCGTTGTGGAAAATACATCTCTCTCTCTCAACTACTACCAAACATCATATGGACCATCTATATGCGCACTATGGTTCTTTTTTACTTTTGGGGGGTTATTTTGTTGGGGTTTTTTTTTCGTGTATTGTGTTTTTTCTACAAAAAGATTTGCAGACTGCCCTTTACATTCGATTCCAGTTAATCGATTGATTTTGCTGCTATTTCTTGGTACTTTTCGATTTTTTACTGCTACAAATTTCTTTACTAGTTGAAATCGATGTATACTGAATTTCCTGTTTTAGTAACAGAGCTGAGGGGATCATTAGCCTAGTGGTCACATTTAGTTGCAGAAATGAAATATAATTGATTCATTCATGGATAATTGTTTCAATTAAATGCCGTAAACAAATAATTTTTTTTATTTTGTGTTTCAAAAGTGAATGGTCTAAGCCGTATATTTTATAAAAATGTAAAGTAATTCTGACAATGAAAACTTTGCATTGACTGAATAGCTATGATCATGGGGAGTAAATTTATGCGACACAACACCAATCTAATGCACTTTAATAATCTGTTATCTGAGCTTCTGTTTCCCAGATCCAGTCACATAATGATGTTATATTGATAATGCTAATGATAATTTTTTACCATAATAAAGACGTTTAACTTTGTAAAGTTAATCGTGACTATCCATTAAATCATGATTATGCTAAAGTAATGTCTTGTACTTGCCCCTTCCAATGGCAGTCCAATTTCTGAGTCATGACTTTCTCTTCAACTACTGTAGTCTTTTAAATTATCAAATACGATCTGACATTTTCTCTGAGTCATAGGTAGTGATTCCTATTCCTGGATTTGACTTTTCCCTAGACATGACAATGAGTAACTCGACGGGTGTCTAATTAGAGGCAGGCCCTGCTTACTCGTCCGGAGCACCTGAGTGCACCCATGGTTTTTATTGGGTTCGGGTTTCTCTCTCTGTGTTTTGGTTTTTGTGTTGTGTTTGTCGGATTTGTAAATGTCCCTTGACTTTTGACTCTTGTTGTTCGGTCGGTTTTCTTTGCTATTTTTTTTTGCCACGAAAGATATGAGTCATCACTTCTGTCCGTTGTAATTCATACATGGAAGGCATCACTGGTTGGGTTGGGATTGATTAACACAACTTGAGTCGTACGTGCTTATTACATCTGGGTCAAAATGAGGGACATCGATGAGTTCGTTTTATCGGGACATGTGTCTTGCTTGTCTTATTGCTAATTGTGAATCCAAGGCCAGTCATTTCCTGTAATGCCGAATCTAGGTTATATCGATTTATTCGTTTTGGTATAAATCATATTGTGAAGGCTCTTGCTCGACATTCTAAATAGAGTTATCTTTTTTTGAGGTTGAAGACCGCTTGCCGAGCAAGAGCCTTCACAATGTTAGTCTGATTTATTCCACAACACATAAATTGATTTATTTAACATTTAAATAGTTTTGGCTGCGTCTCGATTAGATGAAATAGGCGTCTGACGTAGATCTCATGGCCTATAAACACTAAGGTTGCAAGTTCAGCCTTATTGTGGAGAGGTGTGCTCGACTCCAACATTAATTGACAAGGACTTGCCAATTTCCTTGCCGAAAGTCGGATGTTTTCTCCGGGTACTTTGGCTTCCACCCTCAGCAAAAACTGGACGCCATGATATATCAGAGAAAAATGCTGAAAGTTTCGTTCACAAACAAACAAACATTACAACATAAATTCACGCATGCGAATTTATTCTCATCGCAATACAGTTAGATAGAATAAGTTTCGATCACAAACAAACAAACAATACAACATAAATTCACATGCGAATACATTCTCATAGCAATACAGTTAGATAGAATAATAAACATATGCTTAGTATTTAGCATCTCTCGAAATTCAAGTGTTTACATTGACATTTTACCTTGTTTTCTAATGGGATGTATCATTTACCAGTATGCAAAACAAAATACAAGCATTATATTAATTACAACATATTTTCGAAATGTCGTTATGCTGAATATGCAATTGATTTATTTTTCTCAATTTTAAAATTAAATATATAAAAAAGCACACAAATAAACTAGATGTAATTCATCTAGTTTTTTACTTTACTTCACTCTGGATCTTAAAATATCTTATTCATAACAAGTAGGTCTATTAATTTTCCAACATGCTCACCAATGCGATAAGCCCGATGATGATTGTAACAATAAAATGTCACAGCCATGTCTAAAGATGATTAGTATTGAATACTAATTTTTTGAAAATTTAGAACATATACTGCTTTTGACATACATTCAAAAGTATGTCGACCTAAATGCAACCAGTAACAAAATAATTTAAGGATTAACTACAAAAAATAGTTTTTCCATCGAAGGATAACAAAATTTCCGTTTTGCACATTGTATAATCCGCGTAGCGGATTATATTAAATGTGCACAACGGAAATTTTGTTATCCCTCGATGGAGAAAATATTTTGTGTAGTTAATACTTATAAATAAATTCAAACAATAGAAAAAACTCAACAATTTTATTTTTGTTACTGGACAATTTTGAAAAAAGAGATCAACATAAAAACTGTTAGTTTCCCGTGGAGTAATATATGACGTCAAATGGCGCGTGTCTCCATGACGATCAAATTTGTTTTCCATCCTCTGATAGAAAATATTTTCCAGCCAATCAAAAGTCAGTATTCTCGCAAAATTTATTTATATAATTATAACTTTATTTATTCATTATTCGGTTCTCTATCTAATACTATTGTGGCCGTAGCAAGTTCCAAGGATGGTCGGCAAATAGTACATTGATATTTTACCTTGTGACTTTTCTTACCTCCGGTACCACGATGTTGTGATCGCCATGATCAGCGTCATACGTACACTGTTTGTAGGTTTGTTAAAGAAACAGGCAGGTGACAACGGCCTCTTAATTATTTGCGTATAGGGGAAACTGCTCTCACTTAGGAAGTTTCGTTAAGTAATGAGAGACCCCTCAAAATGAGCGAAATAATTTCAGCTATATTACATTCAATTTTCAGGGTGTCATGTTAGATAAAAAATTTTCGCAAATTTAGAAACCCCTAAGGGTACTTAAGGAAACTCACAAACACCCATAAAATAGTCCAGAAATGGGTTTTGCACAATCAGCTGCAAAATAGCCAATACATTTAACAAATTATATTAAATAAATTTATTTATTTATTCTATATGAAACTGCTTTTTTTAAATATGGCTTAAATATAAAAATTCCATTGAATAATAAATCCACTGTCCATGCTACAGTTCGTCGCAGCCAAATATCAAATAAGAACTATTTTCCTCTCCCTCAGTCAAAGGTAATTTACAGCGCCGTTGTCAAGTGAACCCCTCCTGACTTTGGAAGGTGAGCAGATGGTAATAAAGGTAATAAATGTTAAATTTTAAAGATTTGTTGTGTTAATTTTTTTTTGGTCATTGACTAGGATGAGAGATATGTATTCAATATTGAACTGAAAAATCTGACAGAAAAGGGGATAACTTACTGTTCTGCAATATAATTAGAATAGGATACTGTACTTTTAAAAAGGATATCTCACTTTATCAAGAAAACTAGCACAAACTATTCGGCATTTGCCATTCGTATGTCCCTGCAATTTCAATGGAAACGAAACTAAAACACACGGCAACAAAACCTGACTTTTTTCGGTATTTTCGATACTTATGTATTTCGTAAAACATTACAGATTAGTATCATATTATGTGGATTGTTTTGAGTTAGAAAGAATGCTAACACGGGCGACAAAGTAAAAATTCAGGCCGAAACATAAAACACGACACTAATTTGTGAACGAAAAAATTAATTGCAACAGGTTTGCATATACATGCAATACACTTGGTGCATTATATTAATAAAAAACACATTAACAGCTTCTATCTCAATGTTTTCATGATGCATTTACAGTTTAATTTGTGAAATAAGTCGTGTATTATCAATAAAATGTTACTTGATTTTCATCAAAAAGAAAAGATGGAGTTGTCTCCCATGCAACTTAAATGCATCATGTACATATATAATCCGATGAACATCATTATTGATTTCGATATAAATATTTGGCCAAACACATATTGTTTAGTTAACTAATTACTTCAGTAATAGTTACTATATTTAATTGTGTTCGAAATATCTTTTGGTGATCATACACATGCAAATAATAGTTTTATACAGGTTAAGCCTGCACGAGATATCTTGATAATGCAGTGGGAAATTATATGATCTAGCTTCATTTCATTCAATCGATTCAAAGCTTACAATTTATTAAACATATGGAGTTTTCATTTAGAATGTTAAAATGGACAGATAAATTAAAGCAAGTAATGCATTCAAATATTGTAAGTGAATAGATGAAAATATTTTATAATTTAGTAAGTGACCTGTTAGAAAACCATCCTTGGATGTTTAAAGAAAAATAAGACTCAAATTGTTTATTCAGTTTATTCGTTTTATTTATTTAGATTTTTTCTTACGCATGCGTCACATTATTTAATATTCAGTATGTTCAAGTTAATTGCTAATACCATACAGATATAGAAGAAGTATAAGTGATACCTAAAATGAGACTGAAACTCTACATCAGGGCAGGTGTTGTTATATGTCTTGTATTTTTAACGTATGAACTGTACATATTTTCTGCTATTGCTAAAAGTGTATTCGTGAATAAGTTTTATTCGAAAAAAGATTTTATAGTAACTGATAATCATGGAGTTTACTTCACAAGGCAAACCTCCATGCTTATTAAACTGGGGGATAATTTACAACAAGGATCAAAAGTGACTATTACTGCGGAAGAATTTAGAACAAACCATGAACTAAAAACAGGAAATCTTTTAATAGACGACTATGGACTTAATGACCCGATGAAAAACGGCGAAAATGGCAGAGGCGTTACCTTTGTAGGAGCTGAACGAAGAAATGTTTCAAAACTTTTACAGAAATACAGTATAAATATATTAGCAAGTGATATTATTCCGCTAAACAGAGTTGTACCAGATTCAAGACCTCCTGGGTGAGTATTATTAAAAGTAATTCGGCTAATTGCCGATTTTAACATTTGTATAGGTTTGTGTTTTTCTTGAGTTAATTTTTTTTTATTTCTTGATCAAAAATACCTTCTATTAACAAAAAAACTGATTATTATAATTAATATTAAAACTAAATTTTAACAAGTCCTGATAACAGTGTATATGGGATGTGTTCCTTAAATTTGCAAAATTTAGATCTATGTATGCCAGATGGTCTTCTGTTATATTACCGTATTTCTGTTGTTTTTAGTTTTTTATTAATTGTTTGACACAAAATATTTGTAATTGCGTGAATAAAAAGGCAAACTACGACTGATTCATAATCGATGATTACCGGATTTCGGATATTTTTTTACATTACTGTCTTTCGTGGAAGACATTACTTCACCTCATTAAAGTAGAAAATATTATTTACCATACTGTCTACTGTCAACCCTTCAGGATCGAATGCTTATTTGATCATATATCGTAATTTGGAGAGCATATTGCTTAGTAATTTACTAAAAACTACAAGTCCCCTGACTGTTCAAGACAACTAGAAAGCTAGAAAGTGTCAAAATGTCTAAAAGTAATAAATTCGCGGACCTGAAACGAGTAGTAGTTATCGGCTTTAATACTCTAAAAGAGCCTGTAGACTATGACTTAACCAGATTGTGATGTGCTAGGATAAACATCCATAGAATGTCCTGGATAAAAGCAAATATTTAGTAAATCCTGGAAATTGTTTTGAAATTGTAACGAACAAACTTGTTGTACATTCTCGTTTACATACAAACGGTTGTATTTTTTTATATCAAGATTACATGTAATATTAAATTCTCTAATTTTTACGTTGTGTGGAAAAAAAGTTCTCGTCTATTGTGTAAATGTGGTTATCATCTGTTGTATGGATTAAAAACAATAACGTCATAAACAAAAGATTTTTCATTTACCGCGTATTAAATTCATGTCCATATATTGGGGTTGGAAACATTTGTAATTCATTTCGCTAATTTACTGCTTTTTAAAATTAGAAATTAGAGAAACAGAATCTTTCATTTGTACTCTTGGATTATCGGATTTAAAATACCATAATTTAACTATCTCAATTGTAAAAAATCCGACTCCACTCGTACCAATGTAAGACCCTATATAAATCAACCATTTAACTGAGATAGCACTTGATTATATGTCCATTTAATACAGTCTTTAAAAAAAATGCCTTTTTGCATTTCCAGCACACATGGTAACAAACACGTTTTTTTTTAATTATACGATAGCAAAATGTTTCGTATATTTTCCTGTTTACAGAAATAATGGGCCACTTTTGTTTCCACTATTTTAATAATTAATTCATTTTTCTCTCGATGCTATGGAAGTTTTTAAAACTTAAATTCATCAGTGCCTGAGCTTTGTCAGTGTGTTGTAAGTCTAGCATTTAGCTTTTCACGCTTTTCGTTTACCAATTTTCTCCTGATTAAATTTCATCGGCTAGACGATCAAACCAGTATATTTGTGTAGACGTTTGTCGTCAATAAACACGCGTAATTATAAAACAGCATAAAAATAATTATAATTAAAAGGAACTTATTAACGTAATTATTAAATGGAAACTTCGCAAAAAATGAAAATTTAATATGCAGATAAAAAGAATCATATTTGCCTTTTGATGTTTTATTGTATTCTTTACCCTTAAGCTTCTAGAGTGGATAAAGGTGGTACAATTTGGTATATGGGGGTCGCCAAATTGACAGTATTTACCACGAGATTACAGGTAGTGCCACCATCCAGTAAATATGAAAAATAATCCAGTTAAAAACTATGTTTTCCTGCGTTTGCTCTTTGAAGAATATAAAACTGGGGCAATAACTAATGACCAGCTGACAACATAAGATAACCAAATACCTCTTAATGTTGTAATGATCTTTGTTTTAATAAAAGTAATTTTAGACACAATTTTAAATCTGTCTTTATTTATTAACTCAGATAGAATTTACCTTAATAATAATATTAAATAAAAATTATAATAATATAATTATTTATAAACATAAAATAGAATTCCGTTGACAATTTTGCACGTCTTGACACGACAGTTGTACCTGGACGTGAAAATTGTTCATGTAAATATTTTTTCGTATACGAAGGTTAATTAACAGAATTAGCAAGTAAGCAAACAGTATTTTTATTGCAATGACGAGATCATTTGACGCCTACTTGAGCTATGAATATTCGAACATTTTCAAATGTTAACCAGATTAAAGATTAAATATGTAATTTGAAATTAACACGGCTCGCCCCTCCCCTGCCAAGAAGAGGTATGATTCCAATACACCGAAGTGCCAGACAACATGATGCTTATAATATGTCGAATACATTTTGATGCCAGGTTACATGAAACTTAAATCTCACACTGTGAAAGAATTATACACAGTGACGTAAAATTTGGGAAACTGTGTTACGCACACGCACAATAAAATTTACCAATAATAAATAATAATAATACTAAATGTACTAAACATAAAGTGAAATTTCGATGCGCGAAAAGGGAGTATTTAAATAACGACCGTTATTTCTTAAATACTCAACTTCGCAAATATTTTGTATAAAGTTTTGTTAAGTAACTTGCATAATCTGATTTGACACGATACAAATTTAAAATAATAAAACGAATAGTTTTTAATTTAATTCATATTTATGGCAAAATTCCAACTAATATTTGAGGTAAAATGAAAAATGAGGTCACCTAAATGAAGGTAACCCTACCATTTAACTATTCCCCATGCAACATTCTGAAAATGAACTTCGCATACGAAGTTGTTGCTGTTCTGTCTAAAGAAGAATTCGGTTTTTTCATATATCAAGGAATACGAAATGTAATCTTGCCAGAACCTCGTCTTCTGCTATTGACCGTTTCGCGTTAGAAATATACCACGGCTTTTGGGTACGTGGCTGGCGAGTGATATCTAGTATCGCCACCTAGTGACAACATGGCGGACCTCCATCAGTGCATTTGTTACACAGTAAATTCAATGTAGAAATTAAATGTTGAAAAT
This sequence comes from Limnoperna fortunei, assembly GCA_944474755.1. Lineage (NCBI taxonomy): Eukaryota > Metazoa > Mollusca > Bivalvia > Mytilida > Modiolidae > Limnoperna > Limnoperna fortunei. Next base: position 12,760,811 of record OX104116.1, on the reverse strand, counting down.
ATAATAAAACATAATGAGGCAAAAGTGTTTTTTTATTTGAAGTATAACATATCAAATTTTCATTTTTCATTTTTTTTCACTGTGTTTATTTCTTAATTTTCACAAAGCCCTTCGCCTGGAAAATCGTGTGAAACGGGACTAGGGTTTCTGGCTTCAAGGTATTAATGACGAGTACATGTAGGCCTACACGTTTGTGCGCTGATTAGCGGCTTAAGGTACAAACTCTAGATGGAATCGAAAAGTCGCCATTTGTTGCCATTATAAAAACGGAGGTGGTATAATGGCATAAAATGAGAGTTTCTATGGTCCTTGGCTGGTAGTTATAAGAAGGGTATATATAGAGATACCCTTGGTATGAGCCGATTGGTGGCTTAAGATAACTGAATGTTTAATACAGATGGCTTCTGTAAAGCAGTCTGTGGGCGACTCCATTTTGTGCTGTTAGATCACTTTATGCTGTGCGTGTCTAAATTGACTTGTTGTTTCAACTTGTGTCTAAATATTGCTCGATATATTTAAAATCAATCAATACATTGATCATTCGTATGCAGGAAAATAAAAATGATTTTTCATTTGCTAGATTGTTACCTCAGATAGTCTTCATTTATATATGCTCATTTAATTATCACTTACTTCAGTTTCATAGAAAGGGATGTGAGGCCAAGACTGGCGTCAGTCAGGTATGTTTGACTCTTTCATTGACAACGACTGTCAGTTTTCCATGCTAAAGGTCTACGGTTCTCACTGGATACTTTAGACTTTAATTGAAAAATGTATCAAAGTGAAGAAAAACACCATTCAAACACTAAAATCAGTACTGAAGCAATATTTCAATGAAAGAAAACAAGAGAATATATATGTGTAATGTTTATCTTTGTTAGGTGTAAATTCAGAACTTATGACCACGACCTGCCAAAAACAAGCGTAATTATTCCGTTCTATGACGAATGGCCGTCAGTTTTAATCCGAACTGTATACAGTATAATAAACAGAACGCCACGACATCTACTACAAGAGATTGTATTGGTCGACGACAGTAGTCAAATAGGTAAGAAATCAGAAGACAAACCTAAAAGTAAATGGGTTCTGCTTCCTAGTTTGAAGATTGATTTGTTTATTTGTGGTTTAACGCCACGAACACGATTATAAATAAAACGCAATATAAAGCAATAATATTCTAAAGACGAATGCATAAAATATTACAAATTTCTCTATATGCCTAGCATTTGCGACGTCATGGCATTTGCATTTTTATAAGAATATGTTTGCTTAAAAATTACTCGTACAACGCCGTTTGCGACAATTTTGACACATCAACGATACTCGCGATATATTTTAAGAGTTTAAGTCAGTAACGGGAAAACTATATCGATATTAACGTTATTGTAGTTATTCACAGCGTTTTCATTTGTGCGATAGCATTCATTTAGATAAAAAAAACGGTAAAAAATACAAATGCAAAACCTCCGATATGCTTATCACAATACATCCCCATAATTTAAGAACTATCTTACTAGTAAATCGCATTTTACTAAATAATTTGACCCTCTGGACTGCTCAACAGATAACTTCATCTATGGTATTGAGTGTTCGCTTAGTGGACTGTTGTATGTTGTTGAAACACAACAGACTTTGCGGAACAGAATGAAAATCGATACGATACTAGCAATTCTCAATATAGGTTGCTGTATAATCACTTAAATCAAGCAGATCGTGATCGGTTTTTTACCATCATACAAATAGTTCCCTACTGAATACAAGTATTGCAATGCCCTACGGTTGCTATGATAGCACCAAAGGTGTTGGTTATTCATCCAGTCCAACATCCAATGTAGTGAATGTAATGAGCCTTTTTAACACCAATTGCAAGAAGCCATGGTAAAAAAAATACAAACGTCCAAATACCAAAAGAATATGCGGAGTGTAAATCTTCCTTCGATAAGTAAAATGACCTTCTTTCTCATCTTGAACAATCCATGGGTTTACATGACATTCGTACTACTATTTTCCCTGTGCCTGTCAACTGTTTGAAACTTCTTAGGGATTATGCACTTGAAGTTGGAGGAATAGATCAATTTACATCCAAATATAGATTGACTAGCATCATTTGCGACATAGTGACTTTCCGTCTTTTCAAACATGTGCGGACAGAGCCTCTTCTTGATGCGAATAGAAATTCCCTTCACTTAGACATAATGGGATTGATGCAGTTAACATCAGCAATATCTCAATAGAAGAGAAGTGAAAGATTATATCTCTTCCTATTAAAAAAAATCAATATATTCCTATCGTGTCTTATAAATATTCCAACACCATTGCCCGTAAAAATTGCACACATGCATTGCAGGACCTACACATTGAAACATACCTCAAGCAACCTACTAAATGTACCTGTTCTCATTCTACTTTCATATACAATCCCTCTGGTCATGTCATTGCTCATTATCTGAACATCATTGGACATGAGAATATAAGAAATATTATTTTTCGTGGTCCAAAATTCAGAGAACATCAACCAGTAGACAAGAATTTAAATTTCAAAACTATTATAGATTCAGTTGAAGACTATGCCAGAGAATGGATTGAGAGAGAAGGGAAACAAGACCCAGAACTAGATGCACTGTCTAACTGGGTAAGAACAATAAGGTCTTTGGTACAACTTCGAATTAAGAATCTAAGACATCAATGATCGACCTAAATCCGTATTCAAAGACAAGGATGATATGAGGTCCCTCAATTCCCTGCAGACAAGGCTTCAAACAACATTGTGTTTGTATGAATGTCACATTTCTGTGAATGCTTTTTAAAGAACTAGGGATCAAGGATAACTTTGGTAATTCCAGATACAAACATACCACATTTTACAAGAATGAAAACCTGCCAAACCATAAGTCATTCGTGGCTTCTTTGAATTTTAATTAAGACAAAGAATCTGAACACTTACCGTACTGGATTCAAAATTACATAAAAATCCTCACAAGGAAAGATACATAGCCGGCTCTTCTACGTGTTCTACCAAACAGTTGTCAAAACGGTTGAATAAGATATTCTATTCAGTAAAAGAAGGGCAGCAAAACTACTGTGAAATTGTTTATTCGCAAAGTAATATCAATCATATATTGATTCATAAAAAGAGAACTTTTGGGAAAATTTAAAATCAAGATTGATATCTAAAATATCATCAGTTAGATCCTTTGATTTTTCAATTCTTTATACCACCTTGCCGCGCGAAAAACTAAAATGTCGTCTTAAGGAAGTAATACATAAAGCACTCGCTTACACATATGGCTACAATATAGTTTTAGGTTACGACAATACGTTTGTTTCTACAAAAGAATTAACCGGCAAACCAACCAACATATTACCATGATAGAAGCGGGAGGTTTGGCATGCCATAAAACCATGTTTAACCTGCCATTTCCTTTGAAATGCCTTTAACCAAGTAAGGGCCATTGTAGTTACTATATTTTTGGTTGTTGGTTCTGGTGTTTGTCGGTTTCCAGGACTTTGATTTTTGGATTGTCTTTTTATGCGGTGTTTGGTATTTTGTTATTACCTTCGTTTCAATTTTATAATTATAAAAGATTAATAACAAAGATGAATTTTCTTTCGTTAAAACAATAAATCTAGGCGATATTGTAAAAACACAAGTTGTTTTGATCACAAAGTGGAGTCATTTAACCCACATTTATTCAGACTTGAAATCATAACTAGTGAGTTCAACATCTTATATTTTTTTATTGCAGTCGAGTCATTATCCCAAAATTACAGTATATTGATCACATCTATATGGCGTTTTTATTGTGTCCGTATTGAAAGAAACTGCAAGAAAAGTTTAAATATGAACATATGTTACTGCATCACAAGATGTATTGTGAAAGAGAATCTAAATTAGAATTCATTTCTTGAATGTAGTTTTTTTTCTTCAGTCAAGCAGCTATTTGGTTGTTTACAGTAGATTGTATTTCACTCCAGTTGTTATTTTTGGAACAAGAAAGTATCTTAATTATAATCCCAAACTAAGTTAAACGCTACGTTGCAAATTTTACTGTCGGCCTCCACGTTCAAGTCATTGGGGTTTGTTGACGGGTCATTAGCTTGCAAGACTGTCTTGACTAAGGAACGATTTGAGGCGATCTGGTGAAGTCTTACGTTACCATATTTTGCAAGTACACTCTTGGTGTCTTTCATCAGTTTAATAGCTATATGATTGATTGATTGATTAATGGTGTTTAACGCCCGAGCAGCAATATTTCAGGCGAAATAGCTATATGAGGGACTCTCATCAACATAAAATTTTTATGGTAACAAAAATGAGTCAAATGTAGCCAATGAATTCTTTCTCACCAGCGGTTTTCTTAAGTCCGAGCGTGGCAACCTACGGCTGTTTATGAACTATTTCCAAAATTGTAAATCTCATTCCACTTGCAAACATTGTCAGTGTAATTCCATTACATTTAGCTGAGAAATTAAATACACTTCTGGTTTGCTACGGTTTCTTAAATTAATATACGCCAAAATAGGGCAAACATCTACACTTTTCCTGGTTGTTTAGCGGTAGAGATTTTCTTATTGGAAACTTGTACATGTAATTCATCGACATTACAGTAGCTTGAACAAATGCAATGCCTTGTAATTTTGACATTGTTATATCCGGATTAAGTCTGCGACCAGAAATGTGGAGATTATGAAAAACCAGGGCCAGATATGACGGTTACTGAAGGTTGTTCATTGATGAAGTGTTTTACCAAATGGTCTTCAATTTGTTTCGAAAGAAAATTTTCTAAATCTGGATCTGGATTCCTGTCGTCATCTTGCGGAACAAGTATTCAGAACATTTGCAAAAGACAGAACCTATTTTTTGTAATCAACTTCTCCTACAATTTTTAACCCAGATATCTGAAACTTCACTTTTCAGGTAGTAAACGTAACAAAACAGAGACATGAACGTCAATTAAGACATAATGCACAGCTGGTAGTTAATAATTTACATCACGTGTGAACAATTTACTATCTCAAACGAGAAACCGATAACAAAATGGTGACACTCTTGAATTAAATAAAGATTGTACATGGTTGATTACATATGCAGCCCCTTTTAACATCTAAGAATGATTCACTCTTGCTCTTGTACATTGGTACCTCACTAAAAAGGCGAGGTACGATTTTTCGTTCTAATTCCTTCATTGCATCGCTGGTGGTATCTTAACATCTTGAAGTCCCACTGCTTTCATCTATACTTGCTGCCCTTACCTTTATCGGAACCTCACGAAGCACGGTCAGGCATATTGTGTGTGATACCGAAAACTCCTTTCTTCAGGTTATAGGCAGCCCCGTACTGATTCCGGAGGTATATTACTCTTTCTCCCTAAGTGAGCAGTCAAGCATAGTTAATAATAACTCTATGTCTCCAGTGAATTTGTCACGTTTTTCTCGGTGCCTTCCATCGTAAAGACTCTTTCTACGGATTCTGCATCCGTTTTCGAAACCTCTGTGGTGCGGGCGCCAAATTCATCCATGATATGTTCTGAATGTCGATCTTAACGGTCCTACGTTAACATGTTTTGAGATGTGTTGTCCTTTGTGGAGATACAGTTAGGCACGACGCCCCAAGTTTAAGTCACTATCCATTTAGCGTAAGCCTTAATAATGCGCTGTTTGACAAATACCACCATGATAGTTTGTACTGTAAAACTAAATGATGATAACCTAGAAAATAATAAAAACTATTTTATAATTTGGTGAGTTAACGGACTAGTGGGGCTATAGATTGAAGGATAGGGACAGTGTATGTGTGCCTGACAATATTCCTGATGCTGTTGTCTGCTTACAATGGCGTCTTGTGTATTGTGTTTTGTCTCTATCTTTACGTCACAGTGCAGTGGCAGGAACCCTACCGGAGCTATCTAAATTCTCCATCAAGGGGAACACTGGTTTCTGGTATAACCCCGAGGTAATCCGGGCAAAAGATTGGGTTCAACTAATAACCAAAACAGTGCCCACTAGTTTACTACAAAACAAAGCCAGAATTGCAATTTGAACAAAGTACGATACTACATAATTATAACAAACTACACGAAATAGCGATAAACATTTCAGTTTAATATAGACAAAAATACCAATTAAGGTTAACATAACAAATTACAAACTTTGGTTAGCCGCAGATTGTATTACGGCCAGGTGATTGCGTTCGTTCTCAAATCGAATACTGAAAACATATACAAGGATTTGGAAACGCACGATAAAATGGCGGGAAAATACAATACAGATATATGACACAAGCCCCCCCCCCCCCTAAAAAAAGAATCGTTACAAATATACAGTAATCGAATAACTTTGCGTCACAATTACACATAAAGAAAGGATGCAATACACTGCAAAATTAATCAAATTACTTAGGAATTGTTTCTTTGTTTTGTTTTGTTTGAATGGTGTTAACGCCACTTGCTGTAATTGTTCAGCTATATCATGGCGTCCAGCTTTTATTGGGGAGAAATCCGAATTACCCGGTGAAAATCCCGACCCTTGGTCGAAAAACTGGCTATCGTTAATCTATTAAGATTGGAGTTAATCCCACCATACCCGCAGTGAGACTTAAACCCGCAATCTTAGTGTTGACAAACAACGTGATCAATAGAAGGTGAACTACCTTAACCACTCGGATCCCTGAAGAGTTGTAAACATCAATGAAACATAATTATTACATTTACTAGGAATAAATCATAATAAACGTATTATGGTGTACACCACAACGTACATTTATCAAATAAAACGTCATCAGATACCACGGTTACAAATGTATAACGCCAGGCGCGCATTTCGTCTAATCAAGACTATTACAAAAAAATATTAAAAACCCAAATGAATTTGAAGAGCTTTTACATTACAATTCATACGGCCATCTTCACCTTTCGCATAAAAACTTGCATTAGATTACAAATGACGTATATTTTTAAACGCCATCCGCTAACATATAATATATGATGTAATGAATTTATATGAATTAATATGATATTAGTCGAATGTTTGACTATAAAAGTTTATTTTTCAAAATATCTGTTACGTTACAGCTGACCTAAAGGCACCATTGGATGAGTATATTAAAAATAACTTTCCAAGTGGCATAATAAAAATGATACGCAACTCGAACAGGGAAGGATTAATAAAAGCAAGATTAAAAGGCTGGCAGCAATCCTCTGGCGAAGTTATAGTATTCTTTGATAGTCACATGGAAGTTAATATTGATTGGTCTGTTTTAAATACTTTGTTTATTTGGATGCTTTAAATGTATATGAACTGCAATTTATAGGTGATATCTTTAACCGATACAATATGGTGTCATGCATATAACTGTAAAGTATAATAATATTGCTACAATTGTTGTTTGCGTATGCCTGTCTTTTTTGTCATGACATTTTGATACTGATGAAATAAACATGTAAATTCGTTGAACACCAATTGATCAGAATAACAGCTGTACTAAAAAGAACTGTTCATTATTGTGGTCGAGATTTAGTTTTAACAGCAAAGGATGTTTAAGAAATAATTCACGGAGGTTGTCGCTCGGGATAAAATCATGAGACATAATTTGTCACCCCATTGTAAAACAATGATAAAATACAGCCGCCGTGAAATATTTCTATTCTATTCTAGATATAAAAAGACAATTACGATACATTTCGGATATTTATGTAACTATAGCCAACGTATTTTCGCCATAAACTGGCTGTTCCGCCCATGTAACACAATATATAATTATTGCGCATGTCGATTTATAAGATTAATATGTCAAAAGCAATAGCTTTCCTGACGGAGTAATTGGAGCAGTCCTCCAAGACGCACCCTATATACATAAATCAGTTTTAAGCACGGTTGTTATACCAAGAGTTTTAAAGCATGGAATACTAGAATTGTTAATAAATATAATAATCACAGAAAAAATTAATGTAATAATAACCACAACATAAGAATATTTTTCTGCAGTTTTATTCCATTATGTCAATTTAAATTTACATGAACAAATAGTATTGTATACAAGTAACAAATTTAAAATTTGTACAAAACATATTTTTCATATTATACTTGTTTTAAATATATATTTAGGGTACAACCACTGCTTACAGAGGTCAAGAAAGACAGAAAAACAATAGCAATGGGTGTACTAGACTATGTTAATGGCGAAAGTTTTGAATACCGTTTTAATGAAAACATGATACGTTATGGATTCGACTGGAGGCTTACTTTTTTTGAAACATACTTTAGACCAGATCAAGTTGGTCCTGTACAGGAAGATGTCCGAACGTATGTAAATCAAATCACAAACTTTATCCAATATTTAAGATAACGCATATCTTGCATTTTAAAATGTTAATATCGTTCAATCTTCATTTATGTTTGAATAATTTACATTTAAAAAATTAAAATTAAGATAAAACATTAGCACAGAAGTATATGAAAGCACATACAATATTATTATTGCAGAGGAACTATCATGGTTGGCGCTGCATATGCTGTGGACAGTAAATATTTTGGTGAAATTGGTGCTTACGACGAAGGAATGAAAGTGTGGGGTGGTGAAAACTTAGAAATGTCATGGCGAGTAAGTTATACATCTTTTCGCTTCCACTCTGTGAAATAGAAATAGGTCTTTGCAATTATACTTCTTTTTATGCATATTTTAGAAAAGAAGAAAAAAGTAAAATATATAGACACTAATGGATTGCGATAAATATATATATATATATATACAAACGTCTAAGTATTGTGACAACCATATAATATATCTATCCAGCGGATTTCTGAAACATCAGAAATACAGGGTTAATATTAAATTTATATATATACTTCTACAAATTAAGCCCAACACTGTTTGAATTAGATTTTTAACACTGTCAAATTTTTTGTTTACCCTCAGTGGGATTCGAACTCACACCGTTGTGACACTGTGGCACCAAATCGCCTGCACTATGTCCAGCGGTCTAGACCCCTCGGCCAAATCGCTATATAAAAATATAGCTTCATTAACCGGGGTGAATCGTAGACATAGACATAGTACATGTGTACTAGCGTGTGACGTTGGAATTTTCGTAACCAATACATATTAATTTCACAGTAATCTAATTCAGCATTTTTGTATATATTATATAGGCTGACAAAGTTACTTGTCATTCAGTCACAGTAAGTAAATTATATACAAACGTCTAAGTATTGTGACAACCATATAATATATCTATCCAGCGGATTTCTGAAACATCAGAAATACAGGGTTAATATATATATAAGAAATATATCCAATTTCTGGACAGGTTATAGGTTATACGATATAACATGGTTTTGGTCTGTCATGTCTGTTTATGCCTAATAAATCCTCATAATTTTATTTTACTATAAATCTTAACAATTCTAATGGTACACAAAACATCTATCGTATAATATGGGTTGCTCAATTTGAAGTAACCAATCAGATTTCAACTTACAAAGCTAATTAAATTATATATTGGTAAACGGAAATATGCCTGTCATTTGATATTAAGCACTTTTTAAGCGTTTTTCCTAAAGAGGACGTAACTTCAAGAAATATTTTCGAATGAAATTTGTTTAATGTGTTTGAAAACAACATTCTGACACAACCAAAGGAAAACGTAATAATCAGGTTAATCATAATATTTTATTAAATATCCAGGTTTGGATGTGCGGGGGTAGGCTTGTTCATCTTCCATGTTCACATATGGGACACATAGCACGCGAGCAACCATATGATTTTCCTGGTGGAAGAAGAAACATTGAAGTTTATAACTACAAACGAGCTGTAGAAGTCTGGATGGAACCAAATCATAAGAAATTTGTTTATGATCACTTTCCGGAAATGAAGGTAAGTTATTAAGTTGGCTTTGAAGTTTGCTAAATATTTATACTTCGGCTTTTTGTAAATTTTTATACTTTAATCACATGTTCAGCTTCTTTGGAGGACAGATTGATTTCAAGTACACGAAAGAAAAGGAGATAAATTATAAAATGTTAGAAAACCGTTCGGTCACCAAAAATCGAAACTCAAAGAACAGTGAAAAAATCCAGATTAAAATATGCAACAGACACACGTCACTAAAAACGACAAATCAGTAAATCAAATCTAATAAAAAAAACATGGGTGCACTCAGGTGCTCCAGGCGAGTAAGCGGTGTGTGGCTCTTATTAGACACCCGCCGAGTTACTTATAGTTATATCCGTAAACAAGTCAAATTTAGGAATAGGAAAACATAAATATGGTTCAGAAAAAAACTTTTTGTTAACTCAGTTTTGATGACAACCATAGAACTTCTAAAGAGATGACATTAAATTAGGTGAAGTTACCATTGGGATCAATTTGGATGTTTAAGTTATCTCGCTTTTTGTAACTTTAGTTTGTAGTTTTCCATTGGATTCTATTCTCAACAGGTCTAGGTAAGATTCCGATTTGATTGAAGCGTTAGTGTCCTTAATCTCAATCGCTTTAGGATAGAGACTATGGAAGTATGTCACTTATTTAGAGACAAGACATCATCTATATACTATATAGCTATGTAGCTAAAAGTGCATTTAAAATCTGGGTCAACGTCATTTCTTTTTCCTTCCAAGGTGAAAAGACAGAATAACATTATAAATGTTTACAGCTGAGACAAAAGCCTTATAGAGACATATTCTTGTCCGGTGCGTCTTTTGGCTTAATTAACATGATTCGTTATATTACATATTTTATCAGATCACAACCGGCCGATTCAATTATCACTTTTCTGAACTTTTTCTTACATATGCTTCATCCAGCCAGTCTTGATATGTATCTAAACATTTCTGATTGAATGCTATTTTTATTTGTTTTAAACTTGTTAAATTACAGGCCATTCACGCTGGAGATTTATCAGAAAGGTTCAAACTCAAAGAGAGATTGCAGTGTAAAAACTTTACATGGTTCATAACCAATATATGGCAAGAACTTCTTATTTTCGACAACGAAGTTTATGCTTGGGGATCGGTATGTTGATCTAGTAACAAGGGAATTATTTTTGTACCAGTCCAGAAAGTTTAAGTGCGATATGAGTTTGACAAACCAATTCAAGAATAACTCATTTACAGAAAAGCATGTCATTAAACCATTTAGTCCGTATCTGTAATGTCAAAACATTCTAATACATCTTGCAAGTGACAGATTTTCTATTTGGATCATTTATAATAGATATTATAGCATTTAACTTTCTGTTGTTAAAATATCAGAAATGTATTAATGTGTTTCGTAGTTTCCTTTTATCACATTATTGAAGAGTATGTTAAGTTTTTTGGAGGTTTCTGAAATGTTAATTTATGTGCATTGCATTTTACTTTAAAATGTTATATTTGTCAAAAATATTAGAAGTATAATAATTTCCTACTTTTTCCCTTTTTACATACTGTAAGAAGAATTAACGAGTTAATAACATAATACCAAACACCAAACACCGAAGAAACTGTAATAAATGCAGTACAAAGCACAAAAGCCAAGAAACTAGAGAAACAGCGAGCAAAAATAGAACCACTGCAGCAATGGTCTTGACTTAGTACATGCATTTCAACAGATGTGGACATTTTTTTTCGATTCTGCAAACCAATTTTATATTTTCCTGACATTCATGTTTAGAAATAATTTAAGCGTTTTACATACCCCCCCCCTTTCCCAGAGGGATATATTTTAAAAACATATAGCTGATTAAAACAAGACGTTGATGCTATTTCTTTTGAACAAAAACATCCAGACGCCACTCTCAATAAATTTATAAGTCTTTTTGGCATTGTCTCTCCGCCGGGAAGTTGAGTGAAATTGAATACATAAAATTATGTAAATATAATAAGAATGGTTAATTGACATATTTATGTAAACATAATCTAATACAGATTATAATACCATTTAAACTTTTTCTTAACCATTTTACGTACGTGAGTTAATGAAAATATTTCTTACCAATACATGCACAACTAACAGAATACGACGAACACAAAATCTGATATTACTTACTTCCACTTTCTAGTTTTTTCACATAATGATATAAAAATTAAAAGCATAGAAAACTATACTGATATGAATGTTCTCTGTTTATTAAATATAGATTCTTTATATCAGCGTCATTTAAGTGCATATTTTGTGTACGCGCCAACCGCAACATCGTCGTATGTATTTAATAACCCTATATGATTTTTAAACGATGTATCACAGAAGTCTTGTTATAATATTTCAGGCTAGGAATTTGCAGAATAATAAATGTTTAGACAATCACAATTACTTATCTCAAGGACAAGATCATCTTTATCTTGATGTTTGTCATTATAAGTTAGCGAAACAGGTGAGATAATTAATTTCAAACTAAACAATCTACTTTGGAAAAATCAGTTGTATGAGGTTTTAGGCAAATCAACGTAAAACATATTAACTGTTACGTAATTGACCATTTGGTTAGAATAAGTTCAAATCATTAAATTAATTATTGTTAAATTTAAACTTTTCTTTCTTAAATACTCATTACATCAATATAAAATTGCTACTATAACGTTTTTGTGTAAAAAAGTGTTTTCTTTTTAAAATGTTTTAATATCATAATAAAAGTAATAGTGTGTTCTTTTTAAACAGGGATTTTCTTGGACAAAAGAAAAATTATTACGAACATCTCTACAGTGTGTGGTTTTGAAAAATTTTGCAGAAGATAGTCGTCCTGTTTTAGAGGGCTGTATTATTGGACCTAGAGATACTTGGGAACATACCAGAGTATGTATTTACATGTCTACAGCAGTTGTCCCGAAATAAAGCATATTAGTATGAAGGGAAAGATGCAACGTGGTCTTGATTACTTCACGATGTAGAAGTAACAATCATTTCTTGTAATAGTACTATTAAGTCTTAAACAAAACATTTAATATTGTGCCCTTATTTTCGTACAAACTCGGTTATTACGGTTAAATATTACTGTTCCACATATATAAACATCATGAGGTTTGTTCTTTGTTAGTTGCTGGGCGTGAGCGACCCAGTCAAAACTAATCAGTTAAACAGCTCACTACATAGAAAAAGAAACTTGAAAATAAAACTAGATATAGAAGGTATAAGGTAATCACAGTCTACCGGTCAAATAATTTATTACCATAACAACTTTGCATTAGATCAACACAGTACAACCTTTAATGTTCATTAAAATGTTTAAAACGATCATTCATGACCAGCTAACCCAATTGTTCCAACGTAAAACAAATTCGATGGATTGCTTGCATACCTCACCCAAAATCCTTTGATATTTTGTGTTAGGTGTTTCTCTAAAGCACCTATATATGCATTTGGATCGTTAAACTGATTTGTCATAAAATTGTAAGACAATTGTAAGAAATAATAAGAAGATGCATGCTCAGGTACTTCACAGTTAAATAAAAAGTTAAAAACACAGACGGATAGTAAGCAAACGACAGTGTAAAATAAAATTATCCTTTAACCAGACAAACGTTTGTAACATTAAGGATAATGTATCCAGTATCATATCATTCAAATCTTGATGTAAAAGTTTTATCTTTAGAAATTTTCAACCATTTGTTATTGTCTTTATATTTTGCAGAATCAGTATCTAAAACACATTCTTAGTGGACTGTGTTTAGAATACGATGGTGTTGGACCAATAATGCGTACATGTCGTACAGATATTGAATCACAAAAATGGCAATTCAATTATTACAACATATGATATGTGTTATAAACTATTCTCTTAAGTATAACAATGTTGTCTGACTCTGTGTATTGTATTGTGGGTTGTGTAATAAGTTTGAATAGAAAGACGTTTAAAATGTTTTTTCTTGGTTGCTATTTAGTAATAAAAGGAACCCCTTATTCGTTATAAGTGGTACTCATGATTCGCAATAGCCACAAATGTAAACGAGGTTGATAACATTAACTTGAGCGTTAATTAACTTTTTAAACGTGTTTTTCTCTTGCGAAAATGCAATTGACGATCGAATTTTTTTAACCGTATATAAGTTTTGTTTACTTATTTATTTATTTGATTAAATGAAAATACGAAGAAACATACAATTGAATTCTATTTTTAACGCTGTTTTCTAAATAAATCACACTTATATTTTTTGATTTTGCATTCCAGTTTTCATAACGCTCTTTGTGTCGATATATAATTCACGACTTGATGTCATAGAATGACATATGTTATTTAACGCTTTTTAATGTGATATAATATTAATTGCCTAACGTTAATGACAATGGTAAATAAATGTTTCGGCAATAATGGGTATGACCAAGATGATGGTTTTGTTTGTGTCCACTACAGATTATTGTTGCACAATTATCTTTTTGAACATATTAACCACAGTTGTGCCTATGCTAAATTAACTCGTGCAGTGACAGCCATCACGAAACAAAGAAATCATAACTTTGTAGACCACAATCCAATGACTATTCAAAAACAATGTAGTTTTAATCAGTTTTACAGTTTTTCAAAAGGTATTAGAACATTTTTCATATTGGGCCCCAAGTTAAAATTCTGCGGTGGCGGACGTTTGAATTTCTTATTGGCATACAATACATAAACTGTGTAGTGACTATCTAATAAATATTCCAGATAAGTTGTGTTTCATTCGGGCCATGCGTTTCACAGCCTTTAAAGTTTTGCAATTAGTTCCTTTGTTTATTTAAGTATTGCTGTTGTAGTCATCTTTTAATTCCGTTAGAGAAAAGGGGATTGGAAAGGACAATTAAATAACAACATGGTTTCTATCAGCTTGTTCAGTTCTCAGAAGGCATTTGAACATTTCTGATTTGCAAACAAAAACATAAATTTTATATGTGACAATCCATTTTGTTGTGTCTCAACTTATTATGTGGATGAAAACAATAATATTCAGTCTATACTGCTATTTCATTACTGATATTATTCATCAGACAAAGAAATATGCAAAAAAACAAATCGGTCAACCAGAACAAAAAGCCATAGGTAAATGAAACAATATAGATTAAAAATGAAGCCAAACCAACAACAAAACCAAATAGAGAGTAGCCTGAACCCAATAACAAACCGTTTGCGTTCAGATCGTCATGACAAGTAAGTATTGTCTGCCTAATTAGACTCCCGTAGATTTACCCATGATTATGCTATAGAGAAACCTCTATTTAGGAAATTAAATGTTTACCTAGAACACAGAAACAATTCTGATTGCATTTGGAAAATATTTTTCTTTAACGATCGTTAAGTTTTAAAGACTGACATAGAACATAAAATCAAGTACAAACATTCTTGTTGCATAATTGTGAAATGTAATCACCATACAAGAGAGTAAATAAAATATTGCTACCAATGAATCCGACTTTCTTAAACTTATATATATATATATATATATATATGTATCAATCCTTTATTATGAAAAATAATATTTATTAAATCAGAATAGATAAATAAATTATATGGTTGTCACAATACTTAGGCGTTTGTAGATAATTTACTTACTGTGACTGTATGAGAAGTAACTTTGTCATCCTATATAATATATACAAAAATGCTGAATTAGATTACTGTCAGATTAATACGTATTGGTTACGAAAGTTCCATTGCCACACGCTAGTACACATGTACTATGTCTATGTCTACTTTTCGACACGGTTAATGAAGCCATATTTTATACAGCTGATTTGGCGAAGGGGTGTAGACCGCTGGACATAGTGCAGGCGAATTGGTGCCATAGTGTCACATCGGTGTGAGTTTGAATCCCGTTGAGGGTAAGCACAATTTGACAGTGTTAAAAATCTAATTCTAACCGTGTTGGCTTACTTTGTAGACGTATATATAAATATTTCATATTAACCCGGTATTTCTGATGTTTCAGAAATCCTCAGGACAGTTATATAATTTACTTACTGTGACTGTATGACAAGTAACTTTGTCATCCTATATAATATATATACAAAAACGCTGAATTAGATTACTGTCAGATTAATACGTATTGGTGACGACAGTTCCAGTTTACTTTTTACTTTTCAATTATGACTTTCAAGGCTGGAAAAATTGAAGATTGTACAGAGTACAGCTGCACAAAACCCAAACGTTTCCATTATATAAATTGTATGGCTATATATCTCGCTAGCTATCTGGTTCGATTTATTGACTTATGTTAATAAACAACTGTCTGGTCTACAGAAATCCAATCTCTTGACTTTTAACACCGGGCATTAAAATCTCATATTACAGTTGGAGGGCCATTTTGACTTTTAACTTTTAACTTACTAATTCTGACTTTTTTGTTTTGAGTTTTGACTATTGACTTATGATACAGGCCGACTGGGGACATTTTCACTTTTAACTTTTGACTTTCAACCTTTTGACTATTGACTTTTGCCTTTTGACTTTTGACTTCAGACTTTTTACGTAAGCCGTGAAAGGACATTTTTGTCTTTCAAATGTGAAAGTTGAAAGAACTTCTTACAATTGACTTTTTACTTTTCAACTTATGACTTTTAAGGCGGGAAACAATGTTCAAAGACAATCTCACCTTAATTAGATTTACTAAAACCTTTTAATTATAAAAATGTGAGCTCACTGACAAAAATATCTTCAGGAAAAGAGCAAATTCCACAACCTCCTTTGTATATTTGTATGAGTTAATCAATTTTATACAGAAAATTTACTTCTTTATGCTATTGTATACGTCTATAAACCAATCGTAATATGAAATTTCAATAATCGCATTATTTCTGTAACACACTTCATTCTGACTTTTTATTTTGTGTAACGTGCTCGGAGTTAAAAGTCAACAAATTGGATTTCTGGAGAAAGAGACAGTTGTTTTTTTACAAAAGTCAATAAATCGCATCGGACAGCGAGACATAAATTTACAATTGATATAATGGAAAATTTTGGGGTTTGTGCAGCTGTACAATCTTCATTTTTTCCAGCCTAAAAAGTCATAAATTGAAAAGTAAAAAGTCAAGTGTAAGAAGTTGAAAGACAAAAATGTCCGTTCAAGGCTTACGTAAAAAGTAAGAAGTCAAAAGTCAAAAGACAAAAGTCGATAGTCAAAAGGTTGAAAGTCATAAGATAAAAGTGAAAATGTCCCCAGTCGGCTTGTATAACAAGTCAATAGTCAAAACTCAAAACAAAAAAGCCAGAATTAGTAAGTTACAAGTTAAAAGTCAAAATGGCCCTCCAAGGCTTCCGTACTTTTCTATCATATCAATTGTATATCTATGTCTCGCTGTCTGATGCGATTTATTGACTTGTGTAAATAAACAACTGTCTCTTTGTCCAGAAATCCAATCTGACTTTTAACACCGAGCACGTTACACAAAAGAAAGTCTCATAATGAAGTGTGTTACAGAAATAATGCGACTATTGAAATTTCATATTACGATTGGTTTATACACGTAGATGTTATACAATAGCATAAAAAAGTATATCAGTTTGTTTTATATATTTGTGTTCCTGTATTTTTTAAATAATTTTGTCTTATATGGTTTTGATACAGAAATTTGCTCTTTTCCTGAAGATATTTTTGTCATTGAGCTCACATTTTTATAATTAAAAGGTTTTAGTAAATCTAACTAAGGTGAGATTGCCTTTAAACATTGTTTCCGGCTTTGAAAGTCATAAGTTGAAAAGTAAAAAGTCAATTGTAAGAAGTTGAAAAACAGTTGAAAGACAAAAATGTCCCTTCACGGCTTACGTAAAAAAAATCAGAAGTCAAAAGACAAAAAAACGATAGTCAAAAGGTTGAAAGTCAAAAGCTAAAAGTGAAAATGTCCCCAGTCGGCTTGTATAATAAGTCAGTCAAAACTCATAACAAAAAAATCAGAAGTAGTAAGTTAAAAGTTAAAAGTCAAAATGGCCGCCTAGGGCTTCCGTAGTTAATATATATGTGGCGCCAAACTACACTATTATTAAATAAATTTATGTTTTGTGTTATATAAACTGAAATTGCTAAAACAAACTGACAACTTTAACAATGAAATAGTTAAAAAATGCTACAGACATTTAAAATTGACTGGCATTACAAATCTTACTAAGACCTATTATTGTACCAAGGACAAAATGGTGGCAAAAAGTGTAACATTTGGATTAAAGGATCAATTTAAACAAATATTGAAAACTTGAAGGAATGTATTTGCTACGGAAGCCCTGGAGGGCCATTTTGACTTTTAATATCTAACTTACTACTTCTGACTTATAGTTTTTTTACATTTGACTTCTGACTTTTTACGTAAGCCGTAATGGGACATTTTTGTCTTTCAACTTCTTACAATAGTTTTTTTTACTTTTCAATTTATGACTTTCAAGGCTGGAACAATTGAAGATTGTACAGCTGCTCAAAACCCAAACTATTCCTTATATAAATTGTATATCTATGTCTCGCTGTCTGCTGCGATTTATTGACTTATGTTAATAAACAACTGTCTGTTCTACAGAAACCCAATCTGTTGACTTTTAACCCCGAGCACGTTACACACAAAAAAAGTCAGAAATAAGTGTGTTACAGAAATATGGCGACTATTGAAATCTCATTTTACGATTGGTTAATACACCTAGATGTTATACAATAGAATAAGAAAGTAAATCTGTTCGTTTTCGTTATATTCATGTATTTTTTAAATAATTTTGTCTGATATGGTTTTGATACAGAAACTTGCAATTTTCCTAAAGATATTTTTTATCAGTGAACGCACATTTATAGAATTAATATGTTTTAGTAAATCTAACGAAGGTGAGATTGTCTTTGAACATTGTTTCCAGCCTTTAAAGTCATAAATTGCAAAATAAAAAGTCAATTGTAAGCAGTTGAAAGACAAAAATGTCCCTTTACGGCTTACGTAAAAAGTCAGAAGTCAAAAGTCAAAAGACAAAAGTCAATAGTCAAAAGGTTGAAAGTCAAAAGTTAAAAGTGAAAATGTCCCCAGTCGGCTTGTATAACAAGTCAATACTCAAAACTGGAAACAAAAAAAGTCAGAAGTATTAAGTTAAAAGTCAAAAGTCAAAATGACCCTCCAAGGCTTTCGTAATTTGCTGTAAAATTAACCACTATGGAAGCCTTGGAGGGCCATTTTGCCTTTTAACTTTTAACTTACTACTTCTCGCTTTTATGTTTTGAGTTTTGACTGCTGACTTGTTATATAGGCCGACTGGGGACATTTTCACTTTTTACTTTTGACTTTCAACCTTTTGGCTATTGACTTTTGTCTTTTGACATTTGACTTATGACTTTTTACGTAAGCCGTAAAGGGACATTTTTGTCTTTCAGCTTCTTACAATTGACTTTTTACTTTTCAACTTATGACTTTCAAGGCTGGACAAATTAAAGATTGTACAGCTGCACAAAACCCAAACTTTTCCATTATATAAATTGTATATCTATGTCTCGCTGATGCGATTTATTGACTTATGTAAATAAACTAATGTCAATTTTCCAGATATCCAATCTGTTGACTTTTAACACCGAACACGTTACACAAAAGAAAAAGTCAGAATGAAGTGTGTTACAAAAATATGGCGACTATTACAATCTCATATTACGATGGGTTAATACAACTAGATGTTATACAATAGCATAAAAAAGTAAAGCCATCCGTTTTCGTTATATAATAATTGTGTCTTATATGGTTCTGATAAAAAAAGTTTGCACTTTTCCTGAAGATATTTTTGTCATTGAACTCACATTTTTATAATTAATATGTTTTAGTAAATTTTACGAAGGTGACATTATCTTTGAACATTGTTTCCCGCCTTGAACGTCATAAGTTGAAAAGAAAAAAGCAAATTGTAAGAAGTTGAAAGACAAAAATGTCCCTTTACGGCTTACGTAAAAAGTCAAGAGTCAAAAGTCAAAATACAAAAGTCCATAGTCAAAAGTTTGAAAGTCAAAATTTAAAAGTGAAAATGTCCCCAGTCGGCTTGTATAATAAGTCAATAGTCAAAACTCAAAACAAAAAAGTCAGAAGTAGTAAGTTAAAAGTTAAAAGTCAAAATGGCCCTCCAGGGCTTCCGTAAACCACGGTATTTGAAGTTTAAGAATTATTAGTGTTTAATGATATGGAAGTAACCTCGAATATCGGTGATGTACACGACTTGAAAATGTATCACTTTAGCACATATTACTGTTCAGTGGTATATTATCCCATCCATTTTAATCGACAAACCCAAATCACATACTACAGTAATGGAAGCTGCATGCCATAAAACCTGGTTTAACCCACCATTTGTTTTGAAATGCCTGTACCTAGTCAGGACCATTACTGTTTTCGGTTGTTGATTCTGGAGATTGGTATTCAGTATTTTGTTACTACTTCCATTTAATGGCCATCAATTTGGTTGAATCACATGTTTATTATTATTAAAGAATCATTTTTAGAGATATTTTAACCGTGCACTTTGCTTTGGATTCATTGTGGAGATCCTTAAATGAAGGAAAATCGCCGAAATTCGAGTGTAGACGAAATTTGAGTTTGTGATTTATTTACCCTATGTAAATTGAGCAATCTTATTAAAATTAAACTTCTAATTGCTCCCTATTTTTGTTATTGGTCACTGCGTTGCACAAAAAGTGGGGAGCATGTGAAGGATTTAATTTAAATTAGGTTGTGAATTTCAAACACTAACTGAAAATGGTAAAATGAGTTTAAAATATACAAAAATGCATACTACTTAATTAATATAAGACTGCATAAGATAGGTGTGTTTACGTACTGGTATTTCTACCTACATTAATGTACATCCTTTGAGCATTTTTGTATATTAACGGAGCTACAAAGTTGTTTTGTTTGTTTGTTTGAATGCTGTTTAGCGCCACTTTCATCAATTTTTCAGCTATATCATAGCGTACAGTTTTTATTGGGGAGGAAGCTGGAGTACCCGGAGAGAACCCACACGCTGGTGTTGTATGAACATTATCCGCTATATAACTGTTTCCTGGTTTGATAAATACTTTCTAGCTCACCCGTACCAAAGTCCATGTGATCTTCTGCTATCACTAAGCGTCCACCGTCTGTCGTCAGTCGTAAAATTTTTTAAAAACTTTCTTCTCTAAAACCACTGGGACAATTTGTTTCAAACTTTGCCACAATCACAATCACACCGATCAAGCGACTTATATCATTTTGGTGAGAAGAAGTATGACACGATGAAAAAAAGATAAACAAGTTAATACCTATACGTATACGGATGACTTTTTCCAAATCGCTACGTTTAAAACCCACTGTATCAAATATAGTGTAGTAAAAAATAATTTGGCATATATTTTTTCATTAACATATTCAATCGTTTTAACTAATGTTTTCATTTGTTATCTGAAAATATGTTCCAAAGGTACTGGCATCACAAATTTGAACAAATAAATGCAAAATTTACGCTTCTGCACAATATATTTCTGTATCAAGTGTTTTTGTTCAAAAGGACATATATCCAATTTTTTTTCTTACCCCAAAATTATTCTTCAAATTGCAATTTATTAGGAGTTTGAATAATTTTTCTTTACGCTTTTACTGAAAAAATGATACGGAAAAAATCAGCTCATTTTTTTATAAAGACACGATGAATAAAAGTTCCTTGACACGATTGAAAACAGCCAAGTATTTCTTAAGTGATTAGTTTTATATTTCCACATGGGGCATTCAATAACTTTTTACAACTAATGTCTGTATATCATTGAATATTATACAAAAAGTCTACAATTGTTAATACAATAGGACTATGATGCATAAATTCTTGACACAAATCACTAGATATGGAAAAAGGTAACAAGCAGCGGAGCAGCTTTTTAATTCATCTTAAAACCATAGTGAAGAATTAAACATAGAATAAATGCTCTCATTGAAGATGTGTAACGGCTTCCAGTAAGAGTTATTGCCCTTAATTATGATTTTTTGACAAAATTGTTAGATTTTACAATATAACTTGAAAATTATAAGAGCTAAATAGATATTGTGAATTGCTGAAATGATCAGAAAGATAATGCCTACAAAAAACTGTGTTGGTACACAATTGTAGGTGTTATTTTCCTTGAATTACAATTTTTATGAATTTTTGTTCGTTTTGTCAGGTAATCTAAAAACTAAAAGAAATAAAGTAAAGCTGTATATTTAAAAACTAAGCAGCAATACCTGTCCGACAATTTACTTTGGTATATTAAATTATCAAATGACTCCTTATAGGAATTACTTACTAATGACTAATTGTGAAATTTTCCGCTTTTGTCCTGTAACCTAACAACTATAGCAGCTAGAGTGAAACTGTAAATTACAAAAATGATCAGCAATACAAGTCCTATAATTCATTTAAGAAGTCTGAACTTGTCATATGAATTCCCAGGAGCCTCGGTGGCTGAGTGGTTAAGGTAGTTCATCTACTATTCACACTTGGTCTGTCAACACTGAGATTGCGGGTTCTATTGTCACTGCAGGCAGGGTGTACTCGACTCCAATCTTAATTGACAGGGATTGCCAGTTTTCCTACCGCAGGTCGGGAGTTCACTCCGGGTACTCCGGCGTCCTCCCAATATAAACTGGACGCCATAATAGCTGAAAAATTGCTGAAAGTAGCGTTAAAACACCATTCAAACAAAAAAAAACATGAATTCTTATAGGAGTTATTAAAATTACAAAAGTTTTTTTTACATCATTTTAGGTTAACTATGCAGAAAAATTTCAATTATTATTTTTTTATATCTGAGGTCATGAGAGATATTTCTACAAAAAAAAATACAACGAATACTGTCAGAAAGGGGAAATAACTCATTTGTCGGAATAGAATATGCCTTTTTCAAGTTAGGTAGTTAGACGTAACTACTCACGGGATTTATGGTATGACGTGATATTCATCAGGGCACTTTCCACAGCGCACGGACTTATACAGTGTGAACGGCATAAAACTCGACCCCTTCCATAAATGTATGCTTATTTGGGCTTTGTACAGGTTTCGTTTTGCAACTTCTTTTTTAAACCGTCTAATTTTGATTTCAGCTAAAAATGCCCTAAACTTTTATTAAATCACGTAATCAACATTAACACAAATCAGGCACAAATTTAAACCACATTTTAGCCAAATTGTTATGATAAAAAATGTTGTTAGAAGTTTTATTGCATATGAACACTGTATTCTGTACAATTGCCTTAGTTAATATGTAAATATTTCACATTTTGGTGACGTGTTTTTATACTATCATTCCCCATGTTTGTGGACTTGAGTGAAATAAAAATCTCAAATCTCTGTGATTGTTTTTGTATGTCCCAGCAATTTCAATAAAATAATTAGTTTTTATGACAGAAACGAAAATAAAACACACGTCCACCACCATCCACCCCTTTGCCAAAACCATATTCGGTATTTATGCATGTATTCCATGTACATTTCCTGTGCATTATGTTGCAATACGAGGCGAACAAAAGATTAGGAGACAAAATCAATATGTGAACGTTAAAATAAATATCCATTTTGAAAAGTCTGGAAATAATTAATATACACGTGAATCTCGATATCGATGGATCCATTTAATATTATGTAATTTAATTTTTAAAACTATCTCTTGTATTATTTAACAAATATTACTCAATCATTTGTATTTTTTCAGTGTAGGTTATGCACATTTTTGTGTCGTGCTTGACTTGTAACATGCTGGGGAACAAGCTGGTGGAGTCTAAACTACAAAAGACTGATAGTTATAAATGTTTTTTCATTTTAAGACAGAAATACCAGATTGACCATAAATACATGGAGCTCAACTCTTAGGTACACGGGTTAGAGATACGAGTTCGCGTAAGCTGTTGACTGTCTCCTAATATATTCTTTTTTGTTGACAATTGAAGTTTTATAAAACAGATTATTACAGGTGAAATAAGGACATACTAATATAATAAAAGCCAATTTAGTGTCATGCACATAAATTGTTCGACATCAACAGAAAACTGTCACAATAATAAACGCATTAAAGTGTATATAAAAACCAGATCAACAGAACATGTTTGTCGTGGTTAAAATGTTTGGACATTTTACACCACGATATTTGTCATTTATTATATGGTGTGTGTCTAAGCGATATTCACACACTGTGGCGGTGGATATTCATCTGCTTTTAATTATGTATATTTATACTCCTAAACTCTTCCGTGTTTATATTTTAGCTTGTTTATATATCAGAACATTTTCCAGCGATATGTTTTATATGGATTTATTAAATGTGTTATTTAACTTCAGTGCCACTTGCCGCTGCTTTCTCTTTGCCACTCAGTGCAAAGTAAATACACATTAGATTCTCTCCGGAAATTGATAGTCATATACTAATGTCAGATGTTCAAGGCTTTCAAAATATATTTAGATGACTGAAGTACATCTGTCAATTAATACTAGTATTGACCTGTTATAACATTCAAGGAAGAATAATGGAGTTGTCTCCCATACCACTTAAATTTACTCGCTAAATATTTGTTTTGTCAACCAGTTACTTTATTTTATAGTGTAAGATGCTAAAACACTGTGTTCCGATTTAAGTGAACATATCGCGCAAACGATAGTTTTAAGCGGGTTGTCGTTATTATTAGGTGTGAATTTACAATATTATTTTAATTAAACATGTTATGGGGGATATATTTTTTCTTCTTATTCTTCTTTTTCGTGACTAACGCCACTTTGGTATTGTTTTAGCTATATCATTGCGTCCAGTTCGAATTGGGGGTTGGGAAGCCGAAGTACCTAGTGAAAACCTTCTAGCTTCGGCAGTAAAACGGGCAATCGTTTTCAATTAAGGTTGGAGTCGAGCATACCCTTCCGTCGGTAAGGCTCAAACCCCCATCCTCAATGTTTTCACACCGGGGATTAATAGAGTTAACTAAGTTAACGAAGAAACCTACAAATAACAAATATAGTTATACTAGTCCCAGTTTAACCACGTGACCACCTAGGCCGCCATTGATATGACTATGTTCATGTTCTTCTACAAAAAACATAAATGGTGGATCATCGAATAATGTTCGAGTTGAACTTCGAGTTCGAGTTCGAGATAGATTTCGAGTTTAATTTTGAACACGAGTTGGAATACGATTTACACTTCAAGTTGATCATCCGAGTTAAACTTCATGTTAGAGTTCGAGTTCAACTTCAAGTTAAAAATTCAGAATTCTTTAAATAGTTTTTTTTTGTTTTGTGTTTTTGGATCTAATTCGAACTTTTTAAAACATACATTTAAACCTTCAATTTGGACTAAATTCGGTATTTACTATCCTAGTGGCTTCTTTCACCTTTTTGCCTCATAACCTATTTAGCATGCATCTGTTACTAGCAACAGAACATTGCGGTAAAACGCATTGTTTGATTCTTTATTTAAAATATTTTGTTTTTTTTTTTATAATTATTTATGTTGACTGAACCAGTGTGAGTTCCTACACTCTATTGACGATAATGATAGAAGCTAAACAACTTTATCACATTATTAATATAAAAAATGGATACGTGGATGACGGAACGGGGCGTGGTGAGATGAGGTGCGTTAGGTCCCTCCCTGACTCTCCTAAGCAAGCACCCCTTGCCGAGAACTGCAGACCTCCATGTGATATTCTGTATATGTGCATAACAACCCGGCTAGCTGTTATCTGTAACGTCCCGGTAGGAAACCCGTCACACACCATGATCTGTTGAATGGTGGGTGTACCGACGATGTATGTGGGCTTTGAAATAGTACAATACTTATGTAAGAAAATGTTAGAAAACAATTAAAAGATGGTCACCATCTGTCAGGCCGAAATCCAGTTAGCTCATAATGAATGGTATAAGTATTTGAACTATTCAGTCTCAAATACCGAAGTTCATAATGTAATTAAAAAATTTTCATCCAACTCAAAAATGTATTATAAGATCTAAAAGGTTTTCTACATAGATTCTCCAGTTGCAACTTATCCACATTCCTTGTACTTGTGCTTGCATTTTGCTCAATCACACCCCTTTCCACCTTAAAAAATTCAGTCTTGCTGCTTTAAAAACCATATTTTTTGTCCTTTCACGATAGGGGCATGCGTACGATATCACAATCATGTTTGAATGTTTTTCCTTAGCAGACAGACTAGAAGCGGTGGATTGCTTTTTCTGAATCCTAATTGCCATGAATTTCCTTTTACTGTTTCATTTCATCTGTACATGATCTTGCTTGTAGTATGAAATAAATATGTTTTCCCCTATTTTTTTTAATGAGTGTTTTTTATTTTAAATATTTAAATATATATTATTTTATATTATATTATATAGTATATTATAAATATCAACCCAAGGTTTATAGAAGGCACCCATATTAGAACATAATAAACAATAAACATAATCAACCACCCAAGCTGTGCTTGTGGTTGTCCCTTAGAGGACTCCATACACTATTTTCTAGAATGTCCACTTTACGATAACATTAGAAATCAATTTTTACATCCGTTGATGCGAATTACTAATCTCTCTATTGAAATCGTTCTATTTGGTTCTGATAGCCTTAGTAACGAAGTGAACACTATAATTTTTAGACATGTACACAGTTACATTCACCATTCTAAAAGATTTTCTGCATAGCTCGACCCCCTCCCCCCCCCCCTTATTATTATGGTTGACTTTCTTGCATTGTTTATAATGTATTGCTTTGTATATTTTGTTATGTGTCCTGTATTTTTTCTGTATGTACTTAAAATTGTGTAGTTATTTCCTTGTTGTCATCTTGTGATTAATTAATTAATTAAACAATTACACTATCTTTACGAAGAAAGCGGGACAAAGGGACGGAAAGAAACATTTTAATTTTGACAAAATGTTTTTGAAAGGAGGGACTCGTAAACTTCAATTATTTTGTCTTTGACTTCATTGCACTCGTGTTTTGTGTTTTCTTTTACTTAAAACAGTGTGCTGTTGATAAAGGTGTCTCGGGGATGTGGTATGAAAAATCTATATGTTTTAATTTATAGAGTCTTTTCAAATGAATAATCGTACCCTCGGCTCTTTTTTTTTTTTGGGGGGGGGGGGGGGGGGGGGTAACAGACAAATCAAAAATCTAACTTCAGTTTAAAACGGCAGTAAAATTCGGCCTAAGAGTCTTTATGCATGTATATTTCGTAAGGCTAAAACTGCTAAATTTTAAATCTTACATAACATTTCACAGTTCATACTTAAAACGCGTTTTGTGTCGTTTCATACATGTAATCCCCCGAGGCTGCCACCTTTTAGTTTTTATATTGTAATTCCATGTACAAGAAACTATTCATCCAGAAAGTGAAATCATATAATTTTCACGTTAATGATACTTTGGACCAACTAATCTTCGGAACAATAAACATTCGGTCAAGGGAACCTTCAGTAAGTACATTGTTTACACCTAAGCAATATTCTAATATGACGTGCTTTAAAGGCTTTGACACCACAACTGTGGTAAAAAAATGATTTATCTATGAGCAACACGCGCTGAGAAGGGCGTGTTTGAAATGGCTGTTCCAATTACAAAACTGTAACTCCCACCGGAAAGATATCGCATATGGCGTATAAATCTTATAAATAGCGACACGTGCTATAATTATCCGTTGCAATATTTTGTGTGTTTAATTGCATTGACGGAACAGCCAGTTTATGGCGGAAATGATGTTTTCTATAGGTACGAAAATATTATTAATGTACTCTAATTGTCTTATTAGAATAGAAATAATTCACGGAGGCTATGATTTATCATTGTTTTACCACGGGATGACAATTTATGTCGTTATTTTATCCCTCGCTATCGCTCGGGATAAAATAATACGACATAAATGGTCACCCTGTAGTAAAACAATGATAAACCATAGCGTCCGTGAATTATTTCTTAAATAAACCATAATAATACTGTACGACTTCAAACATATTTGTCCGTACAAAGTCATGCATGCTGTAGTTAATTTTTCAGTGAAAATATTGACAGATGAAGTCATTTTTTTTGTATTTCGAACAACTCTCGTAGCGGTCTAAATATATACGTCTACAAATTAAGCCAAACAATGTTAGAATTAGATTTTTTCACTGTCAAATTGTGTGCTTACCCTCAGCTGGATTTGAAACTCACACCGTTGTGACAATGTGACATCCCTCTGCCTGCATTATGTCTATCGGTTTAGACTCCTTATCCAAATCTGCTATAAATATAGCTTCATTAACCGAGATGAATCGTTTGTTTATTTGTTTGTTTTCTGGTGTTTAACGCCACTTTCAGCAATTTTTCAGCTATATCATGGCGTCCAGTTTTTATTGGGGGAGGAAGCCGGAGTACCCGGAGAAAACCCCCGACCTGCGGTAGGAAAACTGGGAGATGAATCGTAAACATAGACATAGTACATATGTACTAGCGTGTGACGATGGCATTTTCGTAACCAACACGTATTAATCTGACAGTAATCTAATTCAGCATTTTTGTATATATTATACAGGATGACAAAGTTACTTTTCATACAGTCACACACAGTACGTAAATTATATACAAACGTCTAAGTATTGTGACAACTATATAATATATCTATCCAGCGGATTCCAAAACATCCGAAATACAGGGTAGATATATAAACATGTAGAAATCATGACCACGGTCATTTTATTAGCGTGTACATAGTAATAAGAACACGATCTAGCAAACAGAAGACAACATGATACATGTTGATTACAATAATCACGAAATTAATTATCTCGTTCGATTAAGATCAATAAGAAATACTGCTCGTACATTATTAAATATGAGGTAAAGTTATTTCAGGTACTCCTTTGGACAAGCTAAATTGAGCAGATTTTTGTTTGATTTGTTATTATTCGATTCATTTTGAACAGGCCAAAGAAAGTTGACTTCTATTTTTCTATTATTCGATTATTCTTAGAACAGGCCAAAGGGAGCAGAGTGTCTTTCAGTTTGTTATGATAGAACCCTTCAAGATTTATTTTACTTACCATTATATTTGTAAATTAATTAATTAAAGGTTACTTTTTAATTTGGACCAGTATCCATTTTTTGTTGCTTTATTTAGGAACACGAGTTGTTTACCATTCCAGATCACCTGCATTCACCCCCGGGTTTTCAGAAGGGTTCATGTTACTCAATGTTTGGGTTTTGTGTTGTCTGTCTGTTTGTTTTGTTGTTGTCCCCTCTATTATTTAATCATGGTTTCGTCTATTATTGACTTATCGTTCTGATTCTTTTTTTCTTATCCCATAAAGAAAAGCTCTACTGATAGTCCCCAAAACTGGTGTTTGTAGCCGATTCACGCATTTCTAGAGAAGTAAAGAGAAGAGAGAAAAAAATATAAAAATAAACTACTTTACATTTTGCCAAATGTACACTTTAGGTTAAAGATTTGTGTCAATTAAAAAAATATTTTTAGCCTTTTACTCGGCCTTATATTTGTACAAATAACTTTTAAATAGTACTCATGACTGCACAATTTTACACATCGTTGAACATTGTGGTTTAAATGAGATCACCCAGTCAACAAAATCAACGAGCCAGTTTCAACGACCCATTGTAAACTTTACAAATCGATAGTTTGCTGGAAGATTGTTATAAATAGTAAATGGTGGATTAATTCTACCTGTATTATCTACCTGGCCTTGTTTTATCAAGTGAAACAAAGTATGTCGTTATAAACCTGCACGAGATATTGCAGTGGGAAATTATTTTATCCAGTATCAGAGGACGGACACTTGAGAAAGAACATGGTGGTTCCTACAAGGATTATTGAATTACTGGAAGCAGGTATGATGTCACTTTAATGATAACACACCTGAGAAATTAACACCTGACAGCAATAGACATGCGGATCTGTTCGTTTCTCATTCGGATCAAAAGGACCTACCAAATAACGTCCGATCGTTTCGTTATTAATTAATCCGAAGTTATTTTGTGATTGTGCAGTGTGCACTAAATATTTGGATAAGGTCTGATTTACGGTACAACAAAACGTTTTTAAGATGAAAAGCCTCCGAAAAACATATGGATTTATAATGTTATATAAGGATAAATAAATTAGTACCAATTAAATGTAAGATCGTAAGTAAAAAGGTGGAAAATACCCTTTTAAAAATTTGTTTTGTTAGTGTCCGCGTCTTAGCTAAAATGAGACTGACAACACGCTATATCGGGGCAGGTGTTGTTATATTCCTGGTACTGCTAACGTACGAAATGTACGTGTATTCTTCTAGTGCTAAACAGATATTCATGACTGGGTTTCATTCGAAAAACGATTTTATAGTTAAATCAAAACCAACTTTTATTCAACGAGTTAATTTGACGAGGCAAAAATCTACGTTTAAATTGGAGGAACATTTACAAGAAGGCTCAATAGTGACGATAACCGCTGAAGAATTTAGAACGAACAGTGCAATCAAGACTGGAAATCATTTAATAGACGACTATGGACAGAATGACCCGATGAAAAACGGCGAAAATGGCAGAGGGGTTACATTTGTAGGAGCTGAACGAAGAAATGTTTCAGGACTTTTACAGAAATATCAAGTAAATATATTAGCAAGTGACATTATTCCGCTGAACAGATTGGTCCCAGATTCAAGACCCCCTGGGTGAGTATTATTGATAGTCATATATGTATATATTTAACACTCTTGTAAATAAATACACACAGTCGTATGTTTAATTTACACTGTGTATCTTCTGATCCTTGCACTTTCTAGATTACATGTAATGTGAAATATTCAAATCACTTAACAAAGATAGGGGTTGCTTTCTTTAAAATCAATACAATTTGTTGAATAACTATGTAAAATTAAAGAAAAAACAGGTAACGTGGTTTGTGCTCAACAAGCAAACATGGCAACAAACAACTGTTTTATTTTTTAACTATACGACAGCAGAATTCTTCTATATTGTCCTGTTTGCAGAAATAATGGGTTTAAAGTGCCTTTTGTGTAAACTATTTTCATAAATCACTGTTTACTCGTCCGGAGCACCTGAGTGTACCCATGGTTTTTATTGGGTTCGGGTTACTCTCTTTCTGTGTTGATGTTTTTGGTTTTGTTTGTTGTGTTTGTCTATATCCGGATTTGTAACAGTCCCTTGGCTTTTGGCTAATGTTGTTCGGTCGGGTTTCTTTGCTATTTTGAAAAATTGATGGAATTAAAAAAGAAAAGTTCGTCATTGAATGAGCTTTGATAAATATTTTAACGTTTTCAAGATGTAAGGGTCAAAAGGGTTATTATATATTCTTGAAAAAAGGTTACCTGCAGCATGTTTAAACAGATAATCCATTTGTCTTTTGGCGATCGTTTTAATATGGGATGAGGGGCGGCACATTATGGCGATAATAAAGTAACGCACCATATATTTTGAATCACATCTTACTGTAGTCCCGAGTACTCGGGTTTTTGGAGCCCCTGTAGTCCCGAGTACTCGGGTTTTTGGAGCCTCTGTAGTCCCAAGTACTCGGGTTTGTGGAGCCCAGTCTTTATGTTTTCAAACTAGTTAAATGAGCATTATACAATATGTCAACAAATGTCTTGTGTATTGTATTTAAGTTTATAAATGTAGGCCCACCTTAATAATGTTTTTTTCTTGGTCTGTTTTCTGAAATGAAAATTGTAAAATATTTACATTTCGTTAATGTAGTAAATCAGATTGTGATATCGATCGATTTTGGTATTTTAAATCGTTTCTTTTTAATGATAAATTGATTGGTCTATGTTTATGGTCCAGCGCACAGATACTTTGACTTGCTTATTTTTCAATGTCGAGAGTGTGAGATGCTCCTTGCAGTGTAGATTTAGAAAAAAAGACAATGCAAAATGTGGTCGCTACACAAGTCAAAATAATTTACCATACCCAATTTGATACTAGTATTTTTCCAGTGAAAGTCAAAGTTAAATAGCTGTAATACTGCGAGATATATGATGCGTGTTATGAGTAAGCAACAGAAGAGTTAATATGTTTAATTATAAACAATGAGGCGAGCGTAGCCAATTTGTAAATAGTGAAGCGCTTAACTTTAAAGCTGTCGGGAAACGTTTGAAAGAGAGTGGGCCGAATTTACTGCCATCATAAATCCGATTTCAGTTTTGTTATAAAAAGATAAAAAAGTGTAAATTTCGAAAAACTTTGTAATCCATAACGGCCATGTCCTAAATACCTTTCAAAAATGTCAATTTCTTGGGTCTCTAAATTCTGATATAACAAAAGTAATAATTATACAAATCAGTCCCTATTCAAAGCAGACTTAATAATTTAGCCAAATTATTTGCCCAATTGACTGTCTTTATGGAATAGTTATTATATATCTTCTAGAAATTTACCCACGAGTGAAAGTGAAAGTGTTAAATCTAAAAATGAGAACCCTCTTATTAGACCCACCTTTCAGATTAATACAGAAAGGGTCCTAGGAGACTAAATGTAGACTAAGACATCAGAGAAGTTCATTAAATGTTGGTTTGTTTGCATGTGGTATAATTCCCAGTGTATAGTTATTATAATTGTATATTATTCCGCGTGGCGACCAATTATTTCCGGGGGAGGGGGGGGGTTGGAATGCTGAAGGAACCGTGGAAATGAAAAATGATATTATTTCGTTACAAAACTTGTCTACTTGTATAGAGGGTATTACGGCGTGAAACACCCCACCCCCAGCAGACTTAAGTTTTGGGTTGGGTTGTTTTTTATGCATCTAATTGAAGTCAATGTATGCCAGATCCTTAAAATCAGTATTTTGAAACCAGGAAATTAAAAATAAATGCTGGATCTGTCTCAACAAAGCAATAACCCCATCATCTGTCTTGTTTATCAGGTGCTGGAATGTCTTGATATATTGGGCACATTTTTAGTGCGTAAACACATATAATAAATTGCAATATGTGTTCACACCCAACAAACAAACGGATTTTCGTGTTTAATTTAAACTAGTTTCAACTAAAATAGTTTCTCGATGTTTTGGCGAACTTTCTT
Source organism: Limnoperna fortunei (assembly GCA_944474755.1). Classification (NCBI taxonomy): domain Eukaryota; kingdom Metazoa; phylum Mollusca; class Bivalvia; order Mytilida; family Modiolidae; genus Limnoperna; species Limnoperna fortunei. The sequence goes on along the minus strand of OX104116.1, from coordinate 12,727,880 downwards.
TGCTAGGCAAAGAAACAACTTGATGTCATATCTTACGTAAACTTGGCTTTTGACACAGTCTAATTAGATTTTTCATTCATTGTTATGTAACCAAACTATTATCAGAAAATCCTCAACTACTACAAGATTAACGCATGTTTTTATTATTAATGTTTAAGTAATAAATGAAGAAATCCCCGTAATGAAATGTTTTTGGAGTTATGACATTTATTGATAGCCCTTAGTATTTTACCGATATTATATTTGATTAAGTAAATATCATTTATTAAAAGTTTACGGATATGCCAACTACGTTAAAATCTTCATTATTGTTAATAGGTTCGTGTTTCATGGTCTAAGTTCGCTTAGTGCGCGATTTGAATATTTTATTACTATAAGTTCCCAATTCAATTTTTATACTCCCCTAATCCCCCAACCCCGCCAACCGTCAAGGGAACCCATGAATGTAGGATATGATCTTACTTCTTGTCGGCAAGAAAATGTTGTCATCTTGTCCATCCGAAAAGGTGCGCTTACGCATGTAAAAGCTCTGAAACGGTAGGCTTTTCTCGTGTGGTCTGTAGGTGACTGACTCTGAGGCTGATACTTTGCCATGTGCCTGTCTAAATTTCAAGTTTTTGTCCCCTGCATGGTAATACTTACTTCTTGTATTATAGTTTGTTTTAACTTGTTCCTTTTCTAAAAATAACCTTAACATTGCTTACTAGATCAATCAGTCAGTCAATCAATCAATCAATCAAAAGGTATATCAATGAAATTAATTTTTGTTGTACTGCTTCTTCAGTTTCTTTTCTATACCATCACTCACTTGTATTGTGAGTTAGAGCCTGAAGCCGGGCAATTTATTTGTATGGAGAAACGTCATTTATTTGAAAATCCAGCACTGTCTTTTCATGAAGCAAGCGTTTTATTGACTTAATAAAAAACTATTATTCACTGAACTCAACCGGAGAATATATTTATCTAATCAATAGATAGTTTTTGTTTATTCCATATTCAGAGACAAATAATAACATTCAACGACTCATAAACATGACAATCAATGATACTGCAAGCCTAATGCACAAAATGGCCGGACAGAAATTCATGAACTATTACTCGCTTGGTTCTTATTGTATATTTGACATCCCAATCCATATTACTGATGTATTTTCACCGCGTTTTACACATGTTCTTTATCTTGAAAACATAACATGTTTGCCTCCCTCGTTGGACAGTTTTGTTTTTAAGGGACAAAAAAACCCCCGTTTTTTGGATATATTAATTTAAAGAGCTGGCCACAGAAAAGTCCCATCTTTCTGGTCTGGCGTAAAATTTTGCGGAATTTTTATAACATCATTCTATTGAATACGTCATTTTATTTAATTCCCGTGTATATCGAAAATATTAGTACAATAATACTTATAAGGACTAAAAGGTGATATCAACAATTATGAAAACAAGTTTTTAATTTTGTCATTATGATTTAAAATATTACGTTTTATGGGAGCGAACATTGGCATACAATCTGCCGGAACTGGGATAAGATAGACGGAACTGGCGAGATAAGATTATATTGAGATAGACTTGATGACATTATTCCATACATAGTATCGCATTGATACAAACTCGACAATCACCTATTTATACGTTTCCGTCCTCAAGTGACATTCTACATGTAGATAAAATCAGATGTGTATTTATTGTGTTTTAACTGTTTTTTCGCTATTAGGTTAAAAAAACGAATTTTCTTGTATATGAACCGAATATGATTGTTCTACAAATGTTTCAAATGTTACAATTTGATCAAATAGCTAGTAAATAAATGTACGTCTCCTGATTAGCTAAAAAAGTTCGTCTGATCTAACGAATAAACGAAACATAAATATCGCATTCGATATTGCATCATTAATCTCAAACATCAACTAAAAAGCCAAGAGTACAAAGACGATTTGTGCTACTAGATTTCTTGTTTTATTTTGTGCAATAAATGACTTTGGTTTTCGGTTCTTGCGTTTTTATAAAGAAATCATCATTTTGAGCTCTGGTCATAATGTTGTAACCGTTGGTTTTAATTTCTGTCTTCAAACTTATCGGAATATAATGCTTGAAACTCGTGATATTATGTTGTTTAAGACAAAAAAACGGAGTATGCTCTTTATATTGTTTGTCTTTGTCAGGTGTAAGTTCAGAACCTATGACCACGACCTTCCAAAAACGAGTGTTATTATTCCGTTCTATGACGAATGGCCGTCAGTTTTAATCCGAACCTTATACAGCATAATAAACAGAACACCACGACATCTACTGCAAGAGATTGTATTGGTCGACGACAACAGCGAAATGGGTAAGTAAGCAGACGACATGCCTAAACGGAAATGCGTTTTGCTTTCAAGTTTAAAGAATGATTTGTTTGCTTTAATCATTTTTTAGTAACATCATGGCTTCCAGTTGTTATTGAAGTCAGAAGCCGGAATATACAGTGAAACCCACTTAACTTCAGCAGCATGAACAACGGCTATCTTTGTCGATTAAGGTTGGAGTCAAGCAGTCTCTGCCACATTAAAGTTCGAATTAAAAACCTCAGTATTGACACGCCGGTGAGCAAACGTAGGTGACTAACAACCTTGACCAGACGACCACTGAGGCCCGCGGTAAAATGTAAGAGAAGTAATGCGTTATGACAGAAATTTAATGCCTGAATAAAAATATTTGTATTTAGGATCATGAATTGATTGGATGTTTGTTTTACGTCAAGCTAGCAGTACTTCAGCTATATTAAGGACGAGAACAAGCTTACAATGACATTGTACACGTGACTTGGTTTTTTTGTACATTTGATAATTATTATGCATTTTGGAGGTATATGCTTCAATCATTTTATTAACACTATGTTGATAATTTAGAACGCTTTGATCTAATTGAATTAAGAAATCTATTAAATTTCAGCAACCTTTCCATCTGCTAAGCTTAATAAGTAATATTTTTAAATGCATCTAACCTGTACATGTTTAATTTGAAAGCTGAATTTGGCTTAAAACATCATTTGAATTTGTGTAAGAGAATGTTCCAGATTATTTTTGTAAAATACGTTTAATTCAATGCTGTATTTGCTTTAGGTAGCACAGTAGTAAATGTTTGGCTATAGTCGAAAACAGTAACATTTCTGTGATTTGCATACCTTTCTAACATTGATCAGCATTTACCTGGACTAGGAAATTATTAAACTTTCATTTACCATTTAAAAAATATATGCCATATATATCCGTGACCAATTCCTTTTTTCGCTAGTTAGAACATTTTGAGACGCTCCCACTTTTACATGCAATTTCTAATGCAGTGAATGTAAAAATACTACATTGTTTAAAAAATTACCAAAATTTTATCTTGCAAGATCTGAGAAAAATTTTACCACTTTTTAAAACTTAATTGATGCAGGAGCTTACAGCTGAAAAATTGTACACATCTAACCACTATTTACCAAATCAGAACACAAAGTATTCAGTACTGTACTTAATGTAGGGTACACAATCTGGTAACTTGTTACTGGTACACATTTACTACTGTTATGCCTTTACCAAGTTTGCAAGAGAACCAATTTAGCCAATATTTCTACATCAAGTACATAGGTCATATTTGAATTAAAATCAATAAAAGATATATTGGTATTCAAAGTGTTCTTGAAAAATTCTTCTATTCTTTGGCCCTACCCAAGGAGAAAAATTGCATATGTATATAACATGTGTTTGAAGACATCTTCAGAATAAAAATGTGCATATCTGTCACTGCCCTTGCACTTTTAAATAAGAAAATAATATCAAAGTTCTATAACAGATACCTTTTAAATGCACTAGCCTTATATTATACTATTGGCCAGCCCAATCTATGCTAGCACACTAAGATATTGTGGCTTTCAATAGCTGACCCCTCCATCTTTTAAACTATGCCATATTGTCCCCTAAATTGTTTCAAAGTGGCTTCAAATTAACAATATGGTGCTTTTAGACAAGAAAACATATTAAACAAGTACAAATAAATGAACAAATTTTAATTTAACCTGTTTTATACCTTTAATTAGTGCAAAATAAAAGTACCAATATTTCAGTCAAAGGCTGTTGATAACACTAAATTCCACAAAAAATTTTACTTAAGTAAAGAAACCTGTTTTCTCTTTTAAGTTGGCTATTTTGACCCTTATTATGCCTTTACAAAACATCTGTTGAACAGGTTTTGTTAAATCATGTGCATAATAATCACTTTTATAGACAATACATTACCATTTTTGGCTAATTTTTGCTTATTTTGGACTAAAATTTTAAAAAAATTTGAACTTGTTCCTATTAATTTGCTAAATTGTGGCCCTAAATTCAGCAATTGGGGACAAAATCTAGTTTTCAGCCAAAGGTTTTCAATGTCATATCAAAACTTTGGGAGAAATTGAGCCAAAGTTCAAACTGATCAGTACGGTTTGAAATTTACCTTATTTTTGGCCTATTTTTTTTATATCGAAATTTAATTTTATGCCCATGAATATGCCTAATTCATTGCGAAAAGTAAAGATGATCATACAGAAAGAAAGTTAAAATGGAATAAAGACAGGAGAACACTTTCCTGTGATTGTATGTGGTTTTTTAATATGTGTATATAGAAAAATGCAAAAAGTGCTGACTAAGCAGTATTTATAGTGTAGCTTAGACAATACCTTCTTTTTGAGTACTGCCTTCAGTTAGTTTCAACAAGAGATACCACAATCTATGCAAAAAATAACCTTGATGTACTCTCAGAAATAAAAATCCAAAAAACATCATCTGACATATAGGTAGCACAGTAGTAAATGTTTGGCTATAGTCGAAAACAGTAACATTTCTGTGATTTGCATACCTTTCTAACATTGATCAGCATTTACCTGGACTAGGAAATTATTAAACTTTCATTTACCATTTAAAAAATATATGCCATATATATCCGTGACCAATTCCTTTTTTCGCTAGTTAGAACATTTTGAGACGCTCCCACTTTTACATGCAATTTCTAATGCAGTGAATGTAAAAATACTACATTGTTTAAAAAATTACCAAAATTTTATCTTGCAAGATCTGAGAAAAATTTTACCACTTTTTAAAACTTAATTGATGCAGGAGCTTACAGCTGAAAAATTGTACACATCTAACCACTATTTACCAAATCAGAACACAAAGTATTCAGTACTGTACTTAATGTAGGGTACACAATCTGGTAACTTGTTACTGGTACACATTTACTACTGTTATGCCTTTACCAAGTTTGCAAGAGAACCAATTTAGCCAATATTTCTACATCAAGTACATAGGTCATATTTGAATTAAAATCAATAAAAGATATATTGGTATTCAAAGTGTTCTTGAAAAATTCTTCTATTCTTTGGCCCTACCCAAGGAGAAAAATTGCATATGTATATAACATGTGTTTGAAGACATCTTCAGAATAAAAATGTGCATATCTGTCACTGCCCTTGCACTTTTAAATAAGAAAATAATATCAAAGTTCTATAACAGATACCTTTTAAATGCACTAGCCTTATATTATACTATTGGCCAGCCCAATCTATGCTAGCACACTAAGATATTGTGGCTTTCAATAGCTGACCCCTCCATCTTTTAAACTATGCCATATTGTCCCCTAAATTGTTTCAAAGTGGCTTCAAATTAACAATATGGTGCTTTTAGACAAGAAAACATATTAAACAAGTACAAATAAATGAACAAATTTTAATTTAACCTGTTTTATACCTTTAATTAGTGCAAAATAAAAGTACCAATATTTCAGTCAAAGGCTGTTGATAACACTAAATTCCACAAAAAATTTTACTTAAGTAAAGAAACCTGTTTTCTCTTTTAAGTTGGCTATTTTGACCCTTATTATGCCTTTACAAAACATCTGTTGAACAGGTTTTGTTAAATCATGTGCATAATAATCACTTTTATAGACAATACATTACCATTTTTGGCTAATTTTTGCTTATTTTGGACTAAAATTTTAAAAAAATTTGAACTTGTTCCTATTAATTTGCTAAATTGTGGCCCTAAATTCAGCAATTGGGGACAAAATCTAGTTTTCAGCCAAAGGTTTTCAATGTCATATCAAAACTTTGGGAGAAATTGAGCCAAAGTTCAAACTGATCAGTACGGTTTGAAATTTACCTTATTTTTGGCCTATTTTTTTTATATCGAAATTTAATTTTATGCCCATGAATATGCCTAATTCATTGCGAAAAGTAAAGATGATCATACAGAAAGAAAGTTAAAATGGAATAAAGACAGGAGAACACTTTCCTGTGATTGTATGTGGTTTTTTAATATGTGTATATAGAAAAATGCAAAAAGTGCTGACTAAGCAGTATTTATAGTGTAGCTTAGACAATACCTTCTTTTTGAGTACTGCCTTCAGTTAGTTTCAACAAGAGATACCACAATCTATGCAAAAAATAACCTTGATGTACTCTCAGAAATAAAAATCCAAAAAACATCATCTGACATATAGGTAGCACAGTAGTAAATGTTTGGCTATAGTCGAAAACAGTAACATTTCTGTGATTTGCATACCTTTCTAACATTGATCAGCATTTACCTGGACTAGGAAATTATTAAACTTTCATTTACCATTTAAAAAATATATGCCATATATATCCGTGACCAATTCCTTTTTTCGCTAGTTAGAACATTTTGAGACGCTCCCACTTTTACATGCAATTTCTAATGCAGTGAATGTAAAAATACTACATTGTTTAAAAAATTACCAAAATTTTATCTTGCAAGATCTGAGAAAAATTTTACCACTTTTTAAAACTTAATTGATGCAGGAGCTTACAGCTGAAAAATTGTACACATCTAACCACTATTTACCAAATCAGAACACAACAAAGTATTCAGTATTGTACTTAATGTAGGGTACACAATCTGGTAACTTGTTACTGGTACACATTTACTACTGTTATGCCTTTATGTAATCATACTGTCAGATTTTTGTTTTGCCTAGATAGCATACGCACGACCAACCTACTTGTACAAATATTTATATTTCATCTTCATAAAACATGTAGACCAATAGTGAATTTTATTTGGAGTTTAAAACAAACAATAAATCTTGCCTATACTGAAACTGCCTGGTGTGTGAATATATTGACAGTCTGCTTACTATACAAATTGTATTGATCGCGAAGATCAGTTTTTTAATCAACAATAATCCGAAATATAAAACATCACGAACGAGTTCAACGCCTAACACAGTTGTTTTTATTTCAGTCATGTCATTATAATACTATATCACATCTGCTTCACATCTCTAGTTTACGAAGAGACAATTAACCAAATTTATGCATTAAATCTTACATTTATAATGACGACTTTTGTAGTTCATAAAATTACAGAACCATTCAAAATTTGTGTTTAGTGCCCACTGTTGACAAGCTTTTAATAGTTCACTAGACATCAAACTTAACTCAGGAGGCTTTGCTGCAAAAATATATTTGTCGTAATGATGTTTTCATGGTGTCCGTATCAAATGAAACGTTTAATACTAGAGTTTATAGTAGATAACCTGTGACTACTTCAAAAGACTTGTTGTCATATTCTGCACGAGACGTTTTGCGTAAAAAGAGCAAATTATAAAAGACGGATTAGTAAATCTTGTCTGGCTTGTTTCCGAATCCTTGTTATATTATAGATATTCTGTTATTATAAATATGTGTTTCAAAACTTGTTTAAACTAAAAGAATCGTATCAAGAATTAATTGATTTCTCCAGTCACTTATTTTGCCCCAAACACGTTTTGAAAAATATTTTTCTGGGAATTACCTAACATAAAATGAAACCGCCATTTGTTCTGAGAACAAATGAGGTCTTTCCCACCGTTCCTTTAAAGTCAGAAAATATATGTGATGCTATGGGCTTTTGTGTCAGTTGCTAAGCACGAAATGTCACTTCCAGTCATAAAATTGAATTATTTGAGTAAAGAAAGTGGTCCCAAGCCAAAGCAAAAACATATGGTTGTTAAGGATTCTTATGCCCGTTGCTAGGGACAAAATGCCACTTTCGGTCACGAAATGACATATATCAGTTAAGTACATCATTCTGATTCTAAAAATATATGGTTGCTCAGTACTTTTTATAACAGTTACCTTGTTGCTATGGTATGACATTGACTTATGGCATTTGGCTCAAATTGAAGCTCTTTTCTTGCTGATCACGTTAAACCTATATGTTTACTATATTATCTCTAACCATTTTCAAGTTTTAACCAAAAAACTTCTTAATCGAACTCGTTAAGGGCTGTAACTCGAAAACGGTTCATCGCCCAGCTTCAGGCCAAATTTACCAAATGAAGGCCTCGGTAAGAGGAGTAGTTTTCCCTTGTATTTTCTTCTTCTAACTGTTATGGTTTATGAGATATTGTGCTAACAAGACGTATGGTGAACTTTGACCTTGACTTATGAGCTTGACATTTTTAAATGTTATATATGTCACTTAGGATCAATGGTGATGGTCCCAAGTCTATAAAAAAATTTACGAGTTGCGACTCTTTTCGGGTCAGGTAGTTGATTAGAAGAACAAAATGCATGTTTATCACCATAGGGCAGCCTACATTTTGTTCACTTCAGATTTGGAGTCAGTTACGGTTTCTGAGTTTATCTGCTAACAAGGGATTTCTTGTTCAGACAGATAACTCTGTTACTAAAAATAGATCGGATTAAAAGCATGAGCCATGACATCTCCGGATATGACCTATTAATGGTACCAAATGAAATGTCAATTTACTTTTTGGCAAACCTCTGCGGATGAAGAAAAATAATAATCATCATAAGAAATACAATTAGGTCTTTCCCTTGGAAAGGGGAAAGAAATTAAAAAGAGCAAAAAAAATCGTTAGTGTTAATTCTTTCGACAGTTTTGATAAAATTTTATCTGTCATCAAACTTTTGTGTATACATTATTGTGTCATTTTGTAAGTAGAAAATTACTGACTGATAAAGTCAAAGGGTTGACAACATGTATCTGTTTACGAGTGGTCTTAGACTGTAAAGCGTATCAACGATGATATGTCCCACTTAAGCCTTATTGACACTATAAAATATAAATAATTATAGTGTTGACGCAGAAGTGTAATAATCCATAGTGGTTACAAGTTTATTTCGAGTATTGATAGCGCCATTTAATATATAATTTTGACTTCTTTTACTGATTTTGAATCAATTTGCAACTGCTCAACCTTACGAAAGACATGACGTCATCCCCATATTTGGTTTCTGTTACTTCTCTTTAGTTTTCTGTGCTTTTTTGTCTTCATCATTCCTTGTATTTGCATATTTTGTTTGTTTGTTTGATGGTGTTTAACGCCAATTTCAGCAATTTTTCAGCAATATCATGGCGTCCAGTTTTTATTGGGGGAGGAAGCCGGAGTACCCGGAGAAAACCCCCGACCTGCGGTAGGAAAACTGGCAATCCTTGTCAATTAAGATTGGAGTCGAGTACACCCTGCCTGCAGTGAGAATCGAACCTGCAATCTCAGTGTTGACAGACCACGTGATCAATAGTAGACGAACTACCTTGACCACTCGGCCACCGAGGCCCCATTTCCATATTTAAAATAATGTTTAACGTCACATCGTCCTCTGCTTTCCTTAGTATACAAATTTTTATTTGTTTCTAAAATAAAATAAAATAATTCAAACATATAATATTAAAACATTTATAAGAAGATGACACACGAATATCTGACATTTACAAAAAATACTTTGACAGTTTTTTGTCGCGAAACAATGGCAGGTTTCCGTGTTAAAAATGACACGTGACAGGTACAGTCCTCGTCGTACCCCGGTGGATAGATATGAACTAGCCTTGTTTTCGTCGTTATCGTAACAAAGGACAAGACATATTATAATCGATACAAATAGATAACACACAAATCATCTGAAGAAAATTAAATATAACGTACTTTGTCAACACTTTTGTTTTAAAAAGTGTCTTGAGATAACCAAATTCCTCCAATATTTATATATCATATAAAACGCCTTAATTAAATTGATGAAAGGAATTCGTTGATCGACAATAAAAGTCTAAATATGCTTTAACATGTTAATTTCGTTACAGCTGAACTGAAAGCACCATTAGATGAGTATATACAAAATAACTTTCCAAGTGGCATAATAAAAATGATACGCAACTCGAACAGGGAAGGATTGATAAAGGCAAGATTAAAAGGGTGGCGACAATCCTCCGGCGAAGTAATAGTATTCTTTGATAGTCACATGGAAGTAAATCTTGATTGGTCAGTTGTTAATACTTTGTTTATTTTTCCGTTATAATTGTATATGATGTGAATTTGTTCGTCCTTATATTCTTAAACTGGAAAAATATAGTTTTATTATTGACTTATTCTCGTGTCTTATAATAATATTATTATGCAGGTATATATCTATACAATAAAAAAAATAACAATGTAATATAACGATCATTCTATTCATGTAACTGTTTGTGTTTATGAGATTTAAAAAATACAAAATGAAATTGACGCACGATTGGATATAGTTTACAAGTGCTAGTAACTTGATCAAAGTCGGTGTTTCATTTTGTCTCTTTTGTGAAAAATCGTTGAATAAGTGTAATTATAGCTGTATCATGACGACTTTAAACAAGTAGTAGTGCATGATTGTGGCATCAGTGGGACAGAGACCATTTCTATTTTAAAAGCAAGGGATATTTAATGATAAATGCAGTAAACGTGAAAAAATTAAACGTGACTGAATTATCAAAAAATCAAACATTCTCTTTTTTCCGGCAGTTTTTTGCCAATTTTGTCTATCGTTCAAGAGAAATGTATTATTGAAAAAAGTGTGCAAGGTTAAATCTCCATTGCATTTATAACATACAAGTTTCATATTATAGTTATTTATTTTACATATATTTAGGCTACAACCGCTGCTCACAGAGGTCAAGAAAGACAGGAAAACAATAGCAATGGGTGTACTAGACTATGTCAATAGCGAAAGTTTTGAATACCGTTTTAATGAAGGATACATGACACGTTACGGATTCGACTGGAGGCTTGTTTTCTTTGAAACATTCTTTAGACAAGATCAAGTTGGTCCTGCGGAGGAAGATGTCAGACCGTATGTAAATTAATTATAATACTATCCAAACTTATCAAATATTTAAGTTGTCACATATTTTAAGATATGATGCCCATATTGTTTAATCACCGAGATTTTCCCTTATAAATTGCTTACAGATGTAAAGGCCAAGTAGAGAGTAGAAGTATATAAAAAGCATAAACAATTATTTTGTTGCAGCGGAACTATCATGGTTGGCGCTGCATATGCTGTCGACAGTAAATATTTTGGTGAGATTGGTGCTTACGATGACGGAATGACAGTATGGGGTGGTGAAAACTTAGAAATGTCTTGGAGAGTAAGTAAATAACTCTACTCTTCTACTCTGGATTACAGAAATAGGACTTGACGTTTATGCTACTTGTTTTAACGTCGTTTTAAACAGTAACCAAAGAATAAAATAAGGCTAAACTGATAAATATACACTTGGCCATAAGTTAGGGACCACCAGGATTTTAGCGGAGGTGATTTTTTAAAACCAATATTTTTATCAATATATAACCATCCATTGTTCATTTCACGTTTCATTTAAAATAGTCGACTATTTTAAAGAAGTTTATGATTTTACTATTCAAAATGTATAGTAAAGACCAACAAGATGTCGTTTGAAAAAATATGCCATATCACTGCAAATTTATAACTCAAAAAAAGTTTCAGTTTGAACCGCTCGTAATGTTACATACAAAGATTTGGCAGGTTGAGGGTTATTAAGAATGTAAAAAGAAATCATTTTTAAACATTTATTTAAAAGAAAAGAGTCAGTATCGTGTGTATCCACCACTCTTCCGGTGTCATTCTTGAACTCGTCTCCTCATGCTCTGGACATGTCTCTGAAGTCTACGTTGAGGGAATTGCCAGTCGTCAATTAAAGTATCACGCAATTCTTGAATGTTCTGACTTGGAGGGTCACGTTCATTCACTTTTCGGCCGAGATAGTACCAAACATGCTATATCGGATTCATATCCGGAGACATAGTAGGCCATGGTAATGACTCAATTGCCTCATTTGGAAGATAATCTTTCACGATGAGTGCTCTATGAGGTCTTGCGTTGTCGTTCATGAACACGAGTCTGTTTCCAAGTGGATGCGCATCAAAATAGGGCACAATACGGGCGTCCAGAATCTAGTCTCTGTATTTTAAAGCAGTTAGTGTGCCATCTAATGGATACAAGTCTAACTTACAGTCACATAAGAAGCAGCCCCAAACTGTCACTCCGCCACCACCAAAAGCTGTAGTTCCCAGAACATGTGCAAGATCAAAAGCTGTGCTGCGTTGACACCATACCCGCATCCTACCATCAACTGGTTTCAGAAGAAAAGACTTTCGCCGGACCAATGAATTCTTTTCCAAGAGCGAATATTCCACCCGATATGGTCACGCGCCAACTGCAGCCGAGCATCCTTGTGTCTTTGGGTAAGTGCTGGTCGCTTAATTGGTCTCCGTGCTCGAAGTCCTCCGCAGTTAAGCCTTCTGTTTGCTGTCCGTCTACTGATTCTAACATAGACATTCCATCGACTACGCCACCTGTTTGCAGTGGAAAAAGGTTGTTGTCTATGAAGTAGTCCATCTTCTCTCTCTGTTGTCTTCTTCGGTCGCCCTGATCTTGGCCTTTCCCCAACAATACCAGTTTCATTATATCGACTGATGACAGAATGGCTAACATTGAATCTATCTTAAACCTGCCGTTGAGTCATTCCAGCCCTTATCATACCAACTGCTTGCAATCTCTCTGCATCTGCTAGTTTTCGACGTACCATGTTGAAATTTCAAAACAGGATAAATTTTACTTGTTACGCACGTACACAATAAGGCTCAAAACTTGGGTTTTCAGAAGCCGAGGGTAGTGTTTTTTTAAATCTCTATTGTAATGGTATCGTGAATCTAGCGATTTAAAACTTTTAACAGATACTACAAACCTAGCTTTTGTTGATAACATATGTACAAAGAACCAAAAACATTTTTTTATTTATTTGAATAAAAACCCGGTGGTCCCTAACTTTTGGCCAAGTGTATATATAAAAACTGCTGGAGTTCGAAAGAGGCTTTTGGATTTTATATTCACGGATGGGAATCTGTAATCATTTGATATTGATTAAATTTTTCATATGATAAGTATAACTTTGACAACGATATTTATTCAAAAATACATATCTGACCAGCAGTTCCAGTCCTGTCATATTTTACACTTAAGTTTTTTCCTCATCAAAGAACTTAAATCCACAAATATCTTCGATTATATTTGTCTTATGAGTGTGAAAAAAGTTGTGGGCATTCTCCGAAACCAACGGCAACGGATAACGTTCATTAATTGTAGAGTTTATCATAAAAACCTGTTTGAATTTCTAGGTTTGGATGTGCGGAGGTAGGTTTGTTCATCTTCCATGTTCTCATCTTGGACATATAGCACGTGTACAACCATATGATTTTCCAGGTGGAAGAAGAAACATCGAGGTTTATAACTACAAACGAGCTGTAGAAGTCTGGATGGAACCAAATCATAAGAAATTTGTTTATGATCACTTTCCTGAAATGGAGGTAATCAAGTTGGCTTTGAAGTTTGCTAAATATTTATACTTCGGCTTTTCAAGCATCACTAATTCATTTAGAGTTATTAAGTAATAAAACAGAATAACGGGCAAAACTACTTACAGCTGAGACTAAAGGCTTACACAGACAACTTCTTGTACTGACATCCTTCATGCGTGTCAGAGTCTACGAAATCGGAGGTAAAAGAGTTATGTCATATTACTGTTAGCAGAAAAAAACATGTTTCTTAAAGTTTTAAGTCAACAAAATAAGATGATACCTTGAACAATCTACTGTGTACTTTGTTTGCGCGTCAGTTGGTGGAATTAACATTATTTGTTTGATTGAAGATTTCATGTAGTCACACCTGGCGATTCGATAATCTCTTTCATGAACTGTTTTCTTACATATTCATCATCCGTTATTGGCCATCTTTGAAGAGTGTCTTATCATATCCGATTTCGGATTAAATTTTAAATTTATTTAAATTACAGGCCATGCATGTTGGAGATTTATCAGAAAGGTTTAAACTCAAAGAGAGATTGCAGTGTAAAAATTTTACTTGGTTCATAACAAATATATGGCAAGAACTTCTTATTTTCGACCATGAAGTTTATGCTTGGGGATCGGTATGTAAAGCTAGTATAAAGGTTAAAATTGCATTTAAGGTGTAGAAGTGTAATAAAAAAAATATGTCAAACATTACAAGACTCATTGAAACAATACATTACAATTAAACCATTAAGTCCTTGTTTTCATGATAAATCTGTTAATCTCTATTTTAGTAGTTCAACATAGGTAGTATAAAGTTTAATGTTTTCTTATCAAATACAAGAAATGTATTTATGTGTTTTGAGGTTTCATTTCCGCAGATCATTCTTTCTTAGAATGTTTTGACCGTTTTTTTTAAAGATTTTAAAATGATAATAGCATTTCAGTTAAAAATGTCCCAGTTAATAATTTCCTTTTTAGTTTTGAAATAGTAAAATGCATCATTACAAGGGAATAGACTTTGATGTTGACATACGGTCATAGTTGAAAAATAAAGCCAGCTTAAAGAAGGGGCAAAAGTAAAAAAAAACCAGTCTTTAAAACTTTAACGCCTCCCCTAACACAAATTCCTGGATCCGCCCCTGCAACCTTGCATGTCTGGGAATTCTTTTTCCTCACATTAGGTTTGGAAATTCATGTACGCTTATATAAACAGGAAAAGACCAAACGGTGGATCTTGTTTAAACAATTAAATTGATAAACAGATGTTGATGCTAGTTTAGTGTTCAAAATAAACAATCTAGACAAATATCCACTTATACCAATATGCAACCACCCTAAATAAATAGATTAGTATATTTGACTGCATAACTGAAGACGTGAATTTAATGACGTGAATGAAAATGTGTACCTAGTATTACTAGTAAGTCAATTTGTTCTTTAATTGTTTCAAACACATGGACATCTACATATTCATATATATATATATATATATATGTACATATTCATTTTTGCTTACCTATTGTTAGTACAGAGGCATTTCAATTATAACTACCACGAAAGTTGATATTACTTATTCCCTTCCCCAAGCTGATATATCAGTGTTGAGGCATAAGCAAATTGTACTGATACAAATGTTCTATGTTTATAACATGTAAATTCTGATTTTCCTTTCGGATATATTAAGTCACAATATAGCATATTCATACTACAGCATTAAGTATACAGGAACAACATTTCTTGTGGGAGGGGGGCCTCGGTTGTCGAGTAGTTAGATAAAGGTTATAACAAAATACCGAACAGCTGCTTCCTCTCCCATGAAAATTTTACGCCATGATATACTTAAAATTGCTGAAAGTGGCGTTAAAAACTATTCAACAAACAAAGGAAAACAACATGTCTTATTCATCTGCCTATCCAATATGCGTTGCGACATATAACAAATGTGTCTTTAAATGCTCGTATGTATTAAATAACCAGTTTAATGCTATATTTCAGGCTAGGAATTTGCAGAATAATCAATGCTTAGACAATCACAGTTATTTATTTCAAGCACCAGAACAACTTTATGTTGATGTTTGTCATTATAAGTTAGCAACCCAGGTGAGATAGTTATTTTTAAAATACACGATTTATAAACATTAAAAAATCAATTAAATCTTTTTTGTGAGTCGTAGCCGGGAAAACATCTTATATTAACTGTTATGTAATTGACAATTTTGTTAGAATTAGGTTCGAATCTTAATTGATTATAGTTTAATTTAAACTTTTATTTTATAACAATGCTTATTACATCACAATAAAGGATCACCTGGTCATTTTTGTTGTATACAGAGTTTTATTGAAGCAATATTTTAAAATCGTAAGTAAACTAAAAAAGCGTGTGTTTTAAAACAGGGATTTTCTTGGACCAAAGAAAATTTATTACGTACATCTCTACAGTGTGTGGTTGTGAAAAACTTTGCAGAAGGTACTCGTCCTGTTTTGGAGGACTGTATTATTGGACCTAGAGATACTTGGGAGCATACCAGAGTATGTAATTATTTCATTGATATAAGTTTTTCTTAGAAATAATGCAATTTTAGTATGATAACTGAAAGACTGATCCAGTGTGTTTATTCCACTTTAGTATGATAACTGAAAGACTGATCCAATGTGTTTAGTCCACGGTGTATCATTAATATGCTATTTATATTAGTTTTAGTACAATTAAGTGCTAAAGAAAGCCATTTTCATTGTTCATAATTCATATTTTCACTTATCTTCATACACACTCTTCAATAGTTTACTGTTTCCAATACATTATATTACATTCCGATATACATGTTGAATACAGTAATGTGGAATGAGAGAAGGTTTATTGTTGTTGGTTACTGGGCTAATCAGCTGAAAAGCTCGGGCGGGTTGATAACGCATATATCTCCTTCAGTTGTTTGTTTCTTGCTAATGTCTGAATAAAGTGTTGTAAAATTGTTATACAATTACAAGAAAATAACAAGAAGATGCATCTACAGGTACTTTGCCAGAATGAACAGTGGAAAAAAATTTTTTAAAAAGATAATGCAAAATAAAAACAAACTTGAAATAAATAACACTTAACACGAACTGCTGATGGACACTTGATGCAGCTGTACGTTAATCAGTTCAGACTTGCTTAGGGGTTTTTGATACGTTCTTCCTGTCTAATATGGAAATGAGCTCAATTCAAGAAGGAAAAAAATACCTTTGCAAGCAAAGGCACTGTGTTACAATGTGTAAAACGGTCTTTTACGACTAGCCAACCAATTTGTTCACACGTAAATTAAATAAAATTAAGCCGTTGATCAGGACAATTCTCTTCAAATAAACATCAACAATGATGTATTCAGTATCCCAGGATTCAAATCTTAATGTTAAAAATGAATATATTTTATCTTCAAATATTTTTAAGATCATCTATTTTTAACACTTTCCGTATATTTTGCAGAGTCAGTATCTCAAACACATTCGAAGTGGACTGTGTTTAGATTATGATGGCGTTGGACCAATAATGCGTACATGTCGTACAGAAATTATATCACAGAAATGGCAATTTAATTACTACAACATGTGATTTGTGTTCGAAACTGCTTTTGAGTATTGAAACGTGCACTATTTGCAATTTACATTTGTGAAGGGTTGTAACAATTCTTTCTTTTGTTGCCAAATGTAAAACAGTATTTTTGCAATACTTGTATTGTGCTTTTTGTAATATTATAAAAAAAAATTGTTGAAAAAACGAGAAGTGAAGGTATGTAAATTAAGGTGTGCGAGGGATGAATGCGAATAAATGAAATGGACCAAAGGTCATTATGAATCGTTTATGTTCAATAGCGTGGTATTATTTTCAAATAGTTACTATTTTAACTAATCCTTTTTCGATATTGTTTGATCTACATAAGTCTCAAATATGCCGTTAACGTGAAGGTTATAGTTAAAGCGTTGTTTACCGTGTCCTTTTCTTTCCGGAAACAACTTAATGAAAGTTTTGTAGTTATTTCCGATAGTTGAGTAAATGAACGACCACATTGCTGTTTAGGTGAAATGCAGTGTATATCATCATATTAAGAAATGGGCAGCAAAAAGTTTATATTGTTTAAAAAAAATAACGAAATTATTTATTGTGTTGAAGTTGAATTAACTATTAAACGAACGTGAAAGTTATCAACGAAATTATTCAGTCAATTATTTATGCTTTTACTTTAACTGTACGTTTTTGGCATTGGTTGTTGACAGTTTATAAAACTACGCTTACGAATTGAATTAAACAATCATTTCTGCTGCATTTATTGTAAATTTCAGTCATTGTTCGTTGACAGTTAAAAAAAGTTCGTTTAAAACATCTCATTGTATTTAATTCATGTTCCCAATAAATTTGCAACTAAAACATTTTAATATAAGTGGTATTTATTTTATGCATAAAAAGGATTTAGAATACATTTTAGTGCAGGTTCTGTGGAAATTTGAAACTGGCATCCCTTAGTAGCTAAAACACGAGGAATTAACAAATTGAACACTTTAATTGGTAACCGTGGTTTTGTGACCATCATGTGCGTTTAATGGTAAACAATAGGCCCCAAATAAAACCTGGTTGACAGTAGTTTTGTGACTATCACTTGCCATTGTTATTGTCTCAGGTTAATTGGTAAATAATACCTTTTTAACCATAGATATGTTTGTGTTGCTATTTAATGTAAATATACAACAACAAAAATAGTTATATTATTTTTGCTTTGCTGGATTTCAGTAATTTGTTCTGTAGATGATGCATGAATCATGAATTAACAAGTACAATGTATGCATTTAAGTAAAAGTAATGAGTTTGTGTGTTTGGCTGTGTATGTACGTGATATTGTTATTATTGAAACTAAGAAAATAGTCTTATGCTAGTGAATAGGTGTAATATAGTGATAGCTCTAGGACATATTTCATGTTAAGTTTTAATTTGTTGATGAGATGGTTATTTTTTAAGGTAATTATAAATTAAATGTACCTCTCTAAAATTGGAGACTGAATCTTGATTATATTGCTTCCATAGCCGATATCTATTTTAAATTGATGTAAATTGAAACATCTTTTTTAGTTAAAATCGATTGTAAAATTTTACCCAATTAGTAACATACCTTTCTCTTAAGCCCTCTCTAAATGATTTTTTTCTTTTCTTTTAAAAACAATAAATCCGAGGATTTGCAATTGATTATATTTTGCAAGTTATGTTTATATGGGAAAACGTATGTATTGAATTTGAGATATTAATTATTTTCAATGTGTACATCGTCTCATTAAAATTGAAGTAAAATATTTGTCATTTTGCTTGTAGTTTTCATGTTGTTAATGTGTCAAATCCTATTGAAAGACCAGGGTAGATTAATCAAATATAATTTTTTGAAATTATTGTCATTTTTGTCAAATGAGGGGAATTTGCATATTTGCAGTGTGTTATAATGGTGCTCACAATCATGTTCTATTTTATCTTGTGTTTTGTTGCAATAAAAAACATTTGAACTGTATTGGTTACTAAATATGTAGAAAGTACCATCGTAATGAGTTTCCGTTGAAAAGGAATTCTAGAAAGAAGGTGAAGCTGTTGCAGTTAACGATGCAGACATGTTGAGTACATAAAAATGAATGTTAACATGTTTTGAAAATAAATCACCTTAAGACTTCCAGCTATTTGAATTTAAACTCGCTATTCAGGAATTCATTTTACATGTCCTGTTACATATATATTTATGTCATGATCTTGTGTTAATCTATATTCTATTGTACCAATCATATTAGATTAGTCCAACATTTCATCGAAACTTTTTACAGATAGTTTCAACATGAAAAAATAGTTACCTTTGTTAAGCAACGCAACTCAAAATTTTGAACAGTTAGTGAGCCCAAATTAAAACTATCAATTGGAACTAAAATATAACAATTCGTAGGAAAGACAAACGGACGATAAACAAAATACCAATATAATATAAAATATAATGTGACAATAAAATAACAATACACTTCTAGCACGATTAACAAGGTATGACAAAATATAGTTCTTAATAATTTGAATGAAAATCGCTTA
Source organism: Limnoperna fortunei (assembly GCA_944474755.1). NCBI lineage: Eukaryota > Metazoa > Mollusca > Bivalvia > Mytilida > Modiolidae > Limnoperna > Limnoperna fortunei. The sequence goes on along the minus strand of OX104116.1, from coordinate 12,708,154 downwards.
ATAGAACAGCATTTCGTCATCTGGTAACTTTAGACATACACATGAAAAAAGTAATTAGTTGTGAAATTATAATGCAAGTTTAATTCTGAATGAAATAGTACATTTATATTGATTATAAACCGGTGGAAAATTGTTTATCATTTGTTATCACTTGCACATGTGCATTTTTCACTCGTAGACTTTGAAGTTAAAAATTTGTATACCTTTTTAATTCACTATGTTAGCTTGTTTGTCTCAATCCTTGTCTACCATTGATCATATAGATAAGCACCAGCTATAAAATGATGGAATATTATTAGAATGAGAGATCCAGAGATGTCCCTATTTAACAATCAGCTGTATTGTTAGTAAACATCAAACCTTAAATTCTGTAAATGACCTTCATAGATCAAGATGACCCCAGTAACATCTGGCCGTAAAGATATAGCTGAATTGTCAGGCTCAACCTGCTGTGTTTAAAGACACTAGTTGCCCAACAGTGTGCTTTTATCAAGAACATTACGGAATGACTCGAAGCTGTAGGTCACTTTGTCAGGTCATGCACAAAATTAGACATCAAACATTACCATATTCTAAATAGCTGAAACTCAAGCATTTCTATCGGGTCAGCTTAAACATTGACCTTTTGTGAAAAGGTATGAATGATGATATTCACATGTCGTCCAAGCTACCATGGCTATAAAGGTTCTACGTTAGATTGTGTTTCGTGTAATCAAGATAAATCAACTAATTAGTTAGACCAGAGCACTGTATTTTAAAATCTTTAAAATATCAAGCGATAACATCAATCTGAAGAGGACGGATTGCGCTTACAACAATACTTCTATTAAAAAATTTAAACTGAATAAAAAGCATTGGCAAATAGCATATTCAAATTTAAACAATACATTTTTTATTATGTTATATATTTTTATTACCATTAAAAATCTAAAGGTATAAAGTTATTTTCGATAACTAGGGATATAACAATAACATATTTGACTACAACATGTAATCATGTAAAGATTAATTTATCATTGTAAATCATTACACCGCCCTATCAAAATTAACTTTTAATATGTCAACAACCATTCATAACAAACAATAGATTGTATATACTGCTTTTTCATGATAATATTATTCAACTCACAAAGAAATAAGTAATCTTTTAATGAAACCAATCTATCAAAAGAGTAAAACAATGTGAGAATGAAACAATCTGGATTGAGACAAGGACATACAATTAAAATAAAGTCAAAAATCGAAAGTGAGAAATGTGTTCTGGATGAGTAAGCAGTTCCTGTCTCTCATTAAACACTGGTTAAGTTACTCGTTGTTATGTCATAAAAAAAGTTTGATACAGAAGTGGAAAGCGTACATGGGCTCAAAAATGTTTTGAGAAAAAGATTGTACATAATAATCAACTAGGTCATAGAGATGGCCATAGAACTACTCTTTTAATATAATACAGTAATATTTTAAAGCTATTGTTGATTAAAAACAGGATCTTAAACTACACTGCCAAAACTATTGACTCAGAATGTAGAATAAATATATATAATTATATAAACCAATCAGAAAAAAGACTTTTTCAATGTACCATGGTTCTAGCCCATTTAAGAGGCAATGAGGAATCTGTAAAGGATAATCAAACACTATTTGTACCACGATGCAAATCATAAGGTTTTGTAGTTTAGACCATATTTTTTAATTTGCAGGAAAGGAATTGGCCTTGGTTTCTGCCACTGTGAAGCATAATTTTGTTTTCAATGAAACTAGATAAAATGAGAAATTTTCATTGAGGACCTGACAAATATCATTCATGAAAAGTTTGGTTTTAATGATTTCTGTCATCAACTTAAACAAAATGGTAAATGACTTTGAAAATAAAATTAAAACTGAGAAGAGTTAAGTTAAACTCCTTACCATGATAAAAATTGTCTACAATATAAAAGTCATCCTCACTATTCAGTTTCAAGAAATTCCTTTAAACAAGTATAAACAGTTGGTTCACATCAACAGTTCATAGTCATGATTTTTTTTAAGTTTGGGTTATTTCCTTCAAACACCCTTGGATAATTTGGGAAAGATAGAGGCAATTAATCCCAATTTTTCATTTAAAATACTTTAAAAAAAATTAAAATAGTGTAAATCATTAAAAAAATGTTGCATGTTTAATTTTATTAATTTGTACATGTATAGAGGAGTTGAAACTGGCAGAATGTTCTTCTGAAAATTATTAATTCATTGCAATTAAAATTCTTTTACAGGAAATAAATGACACATTTTACTGAATAACAATTCAGCCTATAGGAACAGCTGAATATGACAACAGTCCATCTTCATCAAGACAATTTTTACTTCTACCACAATACAAATCATAAGGATTTGTAGTTTAAAGCAATTTTTTTATTTTCAGACAAGGACTGGCCATTGGCCATGGTTTTTTTTTGCCTAATCAAACCTATAAATATAATTATAAAATTGGTCTTACTGAAAAACTACACATAGGATTGTGCTGAAAATTTAACTTGATCTTCATTCTGTAATACTTAACAGCTCTGCAAAGTTTATATAAAATCTGTTTTTCAAGTAGTGCCAATTTTGACTATTTGCATTCAATTGGCCTTACTCAAAAACCACAATAGGTGCTGAAAATTTAATGTTATCTTCATTTTATTGTACTAAACAGCTGTGCAATGTTTTATTACAATTTGTAGACAGTTTTAAAATTATATTGGGGAACCCACAAGTGCATGGACAGAGGGACACTCGTATCCCTGAAAGAGGGGATCACATAATACCACGCATGAAAATTATAAATATCAGTGCCAATACGGTCTAATTATATACTAGTTAGGTACATTAAACACAGAACAAATAGTAAGATATAACTCTTTGGAATAATAGTATCATTCAAAATAATGCATTTACTGCAGAACAGGCTAATAACATTAAAAAAATAAAACAGTTTAATGACTTGACTGACTTTTAGACATCAAAATGGTTATTAATGATACATAAGGTGATTTGTCTGCATCATTTTGCTGTTCATCTTATGTAGCTACACACATTTAAAAAAAACAATGTATTTTATCTAAATGGATATAGCTCAGTCTTTTCAATTTTAGTCTATTGAAATTTATACAATTATCTTACAATATTCTACATATCTAAAATATATAGATTAGTATCACTCCGAGTCAAAACCTGGTTATACAACAAGAAGAAACTGGTTTCTGTTTAAATATATATACACAATAAATTTGGCAAATAACTTAAAACTCATTCCACAAAAGAGGTAATAGGCACTATGCACTGCAGTATTTTCACTGAAAGTTCTGCAAAATATTTTGTCCCATATTTAAATTTACTAACGAAATTCATAATTTTTTCATAAAACTAGTTTCATTTACAATACTATCAAAATTGTAATTACGGAATCAATGATTCCGAATTTTTTCGTTAATAATTGGAATTTATTGGTAAAATGTTTTTAGACCAAAAATATAAAAAAATACACATCTTTTCAATCAATTAAGTCAGTTGCTTTCAATAAAAATTTTGAAACTTTATGCAAACTACCTGTAAAAATAATTCTCCATGACGAAGAAATTCTCTTCCCTAGTGAAATTTTATATTAGTCGTAAAAAGTATTAAACAAATTATATATATATTATTACTTACTTGAACCCTCAATTACATTTCAGACAAGGAAAATGTGAGGTATTACTTTAATTAAAAACTAAGCAACATATGTGAAAAATAAAATTATGGTGGATTTCGATTATAAGAACAAGCATAGACATATTGCAATTTTTAAAACTTACTAAACAGAATCTGCATTACAAAATGTTTTTATTACTAACCTTGTATTACAACTGAAAAAGAATCCATCAAAAGAACTTTAAAGTTCTTGATAAAAACTTATAAGTTGACAAACTTACATAAAAGAATAATACAATAACACCACCACAAATTAACCCAGGAATAGAAAGCATTTAGCATGCTTATTTAGCTTTGGTATCAAATCTGGTGTATATGTGATTCTACCAACAATCAATTGTATTTTCCTGATTAACAATGCAGAAATATCTAGTAATTATAATCTGAGCAAGCACATCACAACTTTGATTTCAGCAGAGTACCAAAGGACTTGCTATCTAAAGGAAGATAAGTCTTTGCTTCTTGTGACAAGAAAAACAATGGATCTGATATTTTGCTGGGGTCAAATCCTTCTTTTACAAGGTCAACCTTATGCTGCTTGAATGTTACTGTGACTCTTGTTGACCCCTCTAAACGTAAAAACAATGGGCGTGCATAGCTAGGTAAATTTTCTGCACAGTGGTCATAAATTTTTTTCAACTTGTCGGCAGTTAGTTGCTCTTTTTCATTCAAATGCAATGCTGCCATCCCAGCTCGTCCATCATGACCTAAAATAGTATGGAATATTTATTTATAACTTAATTTGCTTTGTAAGCTGAAATCTGATTAGTCAATTCGAATCAAGATTCCATAACTTCATCAACGTTTTTACTATAAAAATTGTTAAAATTTATAGTTAAAATTAAATTATAAGAAATATTTCAAATTTTCAAATTATATGATATAATATGGTTTGGGTCTGTCTACACTATCCATAAACCGCTTTGTGATTTATTAGGCATAAACATACCCAAACTATATTATATCGTATAACCTGTTCATAAATTTGAAGTATTCCTTAAATAACTTATTAAATATGCGTAGAGAAACATAAATTTAACATGAAAGTGCATTAAAACCCATCTTTAAACAATATCTAAGGATCAAACAAAATACTCAGAATTACAGAATAACTCAGTAATATCATTCTATTCTGCAGGCTACTATTGACCATCGATATAAATATCACATGAAAGTCAATGTTGTAAAAAGTAAAGATGTTTTAATACATGCACAGAGTCATAAATCTGTTGTTTCTTAATAAAAATTTGAAAATGGCTCTTAGTGAAAACTTTTCAAAAGATAGAAAATAAATTTACTCATGACAAGTCAATTGAAAAGAGGTAAGATATTATTGAGACAAACAAGACTTTTTGCCTGTCATTTTCATCTCATAAACCGCTATGGTTACAAAAACAATATTAAATTTCATAATTAAACTGCATTTCTAACCATTTTTAATCAAATATGTTCAAACAATTTTAGAGTTGTTTTAGTAGTTTCTGAGCAGTTTTGTTCCTCAAAATATCAATAAGCTAATGTAAACTGACTAAAGATATAAAAACTCAATAAATCAATAAATGTATCCATTCTATGGCATTTTAACATAACTAATTCTGGTGACAAAATGTTTCACTTTCAAAAAGGCTGCTATGAACACTTTGTTAACAGTGTTTTAAATTCCTTCTATGCATGAAGCATGTTTTTAGATGTTTATTATGTGATGTGTTCTTGCCTTTTTTTTGGTCATGGCTGTGTAATTTTATACCTGGATTTATTTTTTTTTGTATCTTCTGACATACTTGATCACATTTTTTTAAAAATCATGCTTTTCTTTTTCATGTTTTTTTACTTTTTAAAGCCATCATACATATTAGTTCAAAATAAGTGCAGACATAAAACATTTTGTCACTAAGAAAAGAAACAATTAAAGAACTGTTTAAAATCTGTTAAATGCAGCTATTTGACATGTAAAGGAGCAATATAAAAAGATAAAATAATTACCAGGTACTGCCACCCCATACACATTAGCATCATGTATAAAATCTAATGATGATAAAACGTTGCCAACTTCATTTGTCGATACATTCTCTCCTTTCCATCTACAAAACCAAAGAAATAATAATTGCTAAACCAATAAAGGAATACAGTTTATATGATATAGTATGGTTTGGGTCTGTTTACACCATTCATAATATTAGGCGTAAACAGACACAAACCATGTTATATCGTAAAAGCTGTTCAGAAATTTGAAATATACCTAATAATTGAATTTTAACTATAAATTTTAACAATTTTTATAGTAAAAACGTCGATGACGTCATGGAACTATTTGAATTTTAACGGCATAAGAACAGGTCAAAGGTCACACAAGTTATTTCTTATCATATGGGTTACTCAATTTGAATTACCCAATCAGATTTCAGCTTACAAAGCAAATTAAATTATATGTATGTACATAGATGCTTTTACACCCACACCACCACATATAACTAGCAGGGGGGTGGGGGGGTCACAAGCGTAAAAAAATTGTGTCAAAGTTCATTTATTTTCTTTCTGTTTTACATTTTTGTTTTTATTATTATTTTGTGTAGAAAAAATTATGTGTGGGGATTTTGAGTGGGCATTTTCCTTAAGTCTCTAATGGCAGCAACACCACTGACAAGAACAGACATTAATTAATCAACAATGAATAGATAAATTCATGATCACTGCAATATGATTTGAGTGGGTTTTACTTTTTAAAAATATGAAACAAGCAATAAGATATCAAAACAATCTGCTTTAAAGAGACTAGTGGAATTTTTTAACACTAGTTTTTTTTCAAGTATCTGTATTCTCCAATGTTCACATTCTTCAATCTTAAAACATGTACATGTATGTATAAACCATTAACTTAACATTTAAGGGTTTATGTCACACATTTAGGAACCCCTAAAATAGTCTACTAAACATTGACGTAATTTGGTTATTGTTTTTGTGTGACAAATGAAAACTACTTACCGCGTATGGTCCAGCTTACGCTCATTTTGGAGATCACAAAATGTGTAAATTGAATTCATCACATTATTTTTTTAATTATGATTTCTTGTATGTAAAAAACGAATTCTATGGTTAGCTCGAGAAAAATTACAGTTATTTAGCGTTTTGAAATGCTGCGTTTTTTTCAATGTGATAGAGCAATTTTCTATAGTAAAGTTTGACCTAAATTACAACAGAAGTGTATGTTTAACAGAGTCCATTGTTGTCTGTTCGAAATCCTTCAGGTAATATCGTCTGCAGTTAAGGTGGGAAAATCCTTGCGGTTTGTCCGAATACTACTGAACGTTACGAAAGCAGACGATCTTTTGAAAACAACGTGAGGTCCCTATAGAAACTCGAATGGCTGACTTCCTATGTAAAATTCAAGTAGCAAATGTCAAGGACGATTTGGAACTTGTCAACAACAAAGGCATAAAATAAATATGGACGTGTAATCGTGTAGAAATGTTTTAAATTGGATAATAACAATACAAAGGTACAATATGTAATAATAAAAAAATGTAAGCAAAACACTTAGCACAGCGGGATGTAACATTTAGTATAGTAGAGTTAGTGGATAATATATACATGTACTTTTCATAATTGATTATTGCAGAGAACTCAAACCTTTTTACCTGTACAAATTAAAGAACCTTAGTGAGCAAGCTCTCAATACCCCACATGTTCCGGGTGGTATTTGGTATTTAAATTGGTATATTGAACTGACAATTAATTATTACAAAGATTTTCATGAAAATCCATGAAAAATGAAAGCACTTTCCAGACGACAACATTAAATATACAAAAACATGAAAGTTGATTAAGTCCCCCTCCCAAAAACATGGTCTCCTTTGAAAAATTTCCCTAAAAATGATCCCATCCAAGCACCTTATATAAGAACCGGCAACAATTTCCCAAAGTTTCATGAAAATCCATGAAGAAATAAAAGCACTATCTAGGGGATAACATTGAATATACATGTACATGTAAGTTGACTAAGTCCCACTCCCAAAAATATGGTCCCCTTTGATGAAATTCCCCAAAAAGGAATCCCATACAAGCACCTACTATAAGTTACAATTTCCTAATGTTTCATTAAAATCCATAAAGAAATGAGTGGTATCCAGCATGACACACAGACGAATGGACTGGGTCAAAAACATTACACCCATGGCAAATTCGTTGTGTGGGGTATAATTAATGTAACTAAAGAGTATAGTTTGACTAAATTCAATTTGCTACATTAGTTAATTACCTGAAAGTGTCTCCAACTCTGTCTTGGAAGTAGACAAAATAATCTTTGTCCATGAACATTAAATCCCCATAGTTGAAATAAGCATCTCCATCTACAAATGCATTTCTGACCATTTTCTTTTCATTCATCTCTTGAGGACCTTTATAGAAACCTTTCACATATCCTGGAGGTATTCCAGCAATGAAGACTCCTGTCTCACCTTTAAAAGATCATAAAGTTCACATTTTTTATTAGCAAGATTACAGAACACAAAAAAGAGTATGTTTGAGCATGTATCAAGATTTTATTTCAAAGTTGTATATGAATCAACTGAGTGGTTGTTTAACTTTCATCAAGCATACAGTAGAAAATTATTTCATGCTCACTTTATTTTCAAGGCATCAATCTTTAATCTGGGGTGGAAACAAGAGCAACTGATGCAAGCAAAAAGGCAATTCCTCTCAAATAAAGTTGGAGTAAAGCTTTCCCTGCCCAAAATCAAGCTAAAAACTGGCAGCCTTACAATAGTAGTTGACAAACAAGCTTAACCACTCGGCCACATATGCCCCTAGGAAAAACCCTGTAGGGGCCTGTCGCTTACTGGACATCATTATTTAAAGTATGCTAAGAATTAAAAACAATCACATTTGTCTTTAAAATGTGTAAAAGTGAAAAATAAATGGCTATATTCTGTGATATTTTGCCTTGATGTATAATCCACGGCAAGCCATATTATCACTTTACCCAATAGCCAAAAAAAAAAAAGAGATTAAACATAAAATGAAGACCATTAATGTTTGTCCTTATAAGAAGAATGGCAAAAAACTTTATATATTTCAGATTTTATGTAAAACGACAGCAATTGTTCTCTCATCTAGTCTATACAGGCCTAATGAGACTTTTGATAAAATGCTGAGAAACTGCTAAAACATATCATTTACTTTTCCTGTATACTGTTTCCCTAGGTTTGTCAGTAACCACTGATGAGAAAATAAAACGATATGGCAGAGTGTAGAGCTGTTCAATTTTCATCTTAAAATTGACTGTCTTATTCAGATAGCCAGTAATGCAAATATTCTGGGCAAACTGAATGAATGATTGCAAGCCCTAATAAAGTCTGTGTTACTATAGGGCACAGAATAATTAAAATAATAAATAACATAGAGAAAAATATGCCTCTGTGATACTGATTTCCTCCTTGACACATATTGGTAAAAACATTGCTTTTTCTCAAGTGTGAAATATTTAGCAGAGCCCTACAGAATTTCGCCAGTAAAGAGATCTCATCATGTTGTAACTGTGTATCAAGTTTCATGAAAATGTGGGGACATCATCATTTAAAAAAAGGCTTCAACACAAAGATAAACCTGAGGTGGGACGGACAAATGAACTTACTGACTGAAAATCAATATATCACCCAACTTTCGTTGGCTTGACAGAAAAATACAAATTTAATTATCTTACCAAATCCAACTTTTACACATCTGTTGTTTTTATCCCTGTATGGTGCCTCTGTCACTGGATCATATTTCACAATTTCCATGTGAATGGGGCTAAGTTTTTTCTAATAATGAAAAAAAAATAATAAAAATTACTATGTAGTGCCTTTGAAAGGTTGCAAAGTATTTGTTGTTTGTCTTCAAGGCAAGTCTTTTTTACTTGCATTTCCTGTATCAATACCACTTTTGCAAACTAGTTCAGTTGAAATGAAGTTATTTCAAATAAAATTAAACTTTAACAAGTGCAATGTTGTTTTTTTATTTTAAATGTAAGTTTAAGCATAAATATAGGTGAAATATACATATTGATTACAAGTCAATCATTTCTTGGTCTCACACATTCAAGCAGCATGGTTTCAACTAACAGGATTTATTGAATGGTGCTAAATTTTAACCATGCAGCATTTCAGCTATATTCAGGATGAGACTACCTCTGAAATACAACACATTCCATGGCAATCAAACCTGGAGGCAGTTGTATTGTACCGGTATCGGAAATAATTAATACATGCAAACTACAAACCAGTAATGGTGATAGTCTTCCAATGGCTCCCACTCTACCATCAATATTATAAGTAGCAGCTGTGCCCTCTGATGCTCCAAAAAATTCACAGATTCTTTTAATGTTGAACCTTTGCTGGAACTTCTCCCAAATGTCTGTTCGCAATCCATTACCTACTGCTATTCTTATTTTATGCTCACGATCTTTTGGATTCTAAATTAACAAAAAGTAGTTTTCACTAAGCCAAGGATCAAACAAAGCATTATATCATAGAATATGCAACTGTTTAGTTGTTAATTAAAGATATTCCAATTTACATTTCTTCAATCTCAAAGTTTCATAGATGCATATTAACCCATTGCAAGTTCTTGTACACCAACAAGAGGTTATGAATTTTTGATGAAAGAAAAACACAAAAATGGGCATTACATTGTCAAAAACTTAAAACATTGTAAGTGTTGTACATGATGAGACTTTAACCCTTCATAGTTAATTAGTTCAGAAAAAGTTTGAAAGATTACAGGTAACAAATTTTTTTAACAAAATCAAAAGATACAAACAAAACTGACTACAAAGGGACATAAAAGTGATCAAGGACATGCCAGTACAGTCTGGAGACTGTCAGAATTCATGATCCAGACAATCATATTCCAGGACATGCCAGTACAGTCTGGAGACTGACAGAATCCATGATCCAGACAATCATATTCCAGGACATGCCAGTACAGTCTGGAGACTGTTAGAATCCATGATCCAGACAATCATATTCCAGGACATGCCAGTACAGTCTGGAGACTGTCAGAATCCATGATCCAGACAATCATATTCCAGGACATGCCAGTACAGTCTGGAGACTGTCAGAATCCATGATCCAGACAATCATATTCCAGGACATGCCAGTACAGTCTGGAGACTGACAGAATCCATGATCCAGACAATCATATTCCAGGACATGCCAGTACAGTCTGGAGACTGTCAGAATCCATGATCCAGACAATCATATTCAAGGACATGCCAGTACAATCTGGAGACTGACAGAATCCATGATCCAGACAATCATATTCAAGGACATGACAGTACAATTTGGAGACAGACAGAATCCCTGATCCAGACAATCATATTCCAGGACATGCTAGTACAGTCTGGAGACTGACAGAATCCATGATCCAGACAATCATATTCCAGGACAAAAGTACAATCTGGAGACTGACAGAATCCATGATCCAGACAATCATATTCCAGGACATGCCAGTAAAATCTGGAGACTGACAGAATTCATGATCCAGACAATCATATTCAAGGACATGCTGCTGTACCGTCTGGAGACTGACAGAATTCATGATCCAGACAATCATATTCAAGGACATGCCAGTACAGTCTGGAGACTGACAGAATCCATGATCCAGACAATCATATTCAAGGACATGCCAGTAGAGTCTAGAGACTGACAGAATCCATGATCCAGACAATCATATTCAAGGACATTCCAGTACAGTCTGGAGACTGACAGAATCCATGATCCAGACAATCATATTCCAGGACATGCCAGTACAGTCTGGAGACTTACAGAATCTATGATCCAGACAATCATATTCCAGGACAAAAGTACAATCTGGAGACTGACAGAATCCATGATCCAGACAATCATATTCAAGGACATGCCAGTAGAGTCTGGAGACTGACAGAATCCATGATCCAGACAATCATATTCAAGGACATGCCAGTTCAGTCTGGGGACTGACAGAATCCATGATCCAGACAATCATATTTAAGGACATGCCAGTACAGTCTGGAGACTGACAGAATCCATGATCCAGACAATCATATTCCAGGACATGCCAGTACAGTCTGGAGACTGACAGAATCCATGATCCAGACAATCATATTCCAGGACAAAAGTACAATCTGGAGACTGACAGAATCCATGATCCAGACAATCATATTCAAGGACATGCCAGTTCAGTCTGGAGACTGACAGAATCCATGATCCAGACAATCATATTCAAGGACATGCCAGTTCAGTCTGGGGACTGACAGAATCCATGATCCAGACAATCATATTTAAGGACATGCCAGTACAGTCTGGAGACTTACATAATCCATGATCCAGACAATCATATTCCAGGACAAAAGTACAATATGGAGACTGACAGAATCCATGATCCAGACAATCATATTCAAGGACATGCCAGTAGAGTCTGGAGACTGACAGAATCCATGATCCAGACAATCATATTCAAGGACATGCCAGTTCAGTCTGGGGACTGACAGAATCCATGATCCAGACAATCATATTTAAGGACATGCCAGTACAGTCTGGAGACTGACAGAATCCATGATCCAGACAATCATATTCCAGGACATGCCAGTACAGTCTGGAGACTGACAGAATCCATGATCCAGACAATCATATTCCAGGACATGCCAGTACAATCTGGAGACTGACAGAATTCATGATCCAGACAATCTTATTTAAGGACATGCCAGTACAGTCTGGAGACTGACAGAATCCATGATCCAGACAATCATATTCAAGGACATGCCAGTACAGTCTGGAGACTTACAGAATCTATGATCCAGACAATCATATTCCAGGACAAAAGTACAATCTGGAGACTGACAGAATCCATGATCCAGACAATCATATTCAAGGACATGCCAGTAGAGTCTGGAGACTGACAGAATCCATGATCCAGACAATCATATTCAAGGACATGCCAGTACAGTCTGGAGACTGACAGAATCCATGATCCAGACAATCATATTCCAGGACATGCCAGTACAGTCTGGAGACTTACATAATCCATGATCCAGACAATCATATTCAAGGACATGCCAGTTCAGTCTGGAGACTGACAGAATCCATGATCCAGACAATCATATTTAAGGACATGCCAGTACAATCTGGAGACTGACAGAATCCATGATCCAGACAATCATATTCCAGGACAAAAGTACAATCTGGAGACTGACAGAATCCATGATTGAGACAATCATATTCCAGGACATGCCAGTACAGTCTGGAGACTGTCAGAATCCATGATCCAGACAATCATATTCCAGGACATGCCAGTACAGTCTGGAGACTGACAGAATCCATGATCCAGACAATCATATTCCAGGACATGCCAGTACAGTCTGGAGACTGTCAGAATCCATGATCCAGACAATCATATTCAAGGACATGCCAGTACAATCTGGAGACTGACAGAATCCATGATCCAGACAATCATATTCAAGGACATGACAGTACAATTTGGAGACAGACAGAATCCCTGATCCAGACAATCATATTCCAGGACATGCCAGTACAGTCTGGAGACTGACAGAATCCATGATCCAGACAATCATATTCCAGGACAAAAGTACAATCTGGAGACTGACAGAATCCATGATCCAGACAATCATATTCCAGGACATGCCAGTAAAATCTGGAGACTGACAGAATTCATGATCCAGACAATCATATTCAAGGACATGCTGCTGTACCGTCTGGAGACTGACAGAATTCATGATCCAGACAATCATATTCAAGGACATGCCAGTACAGTCTGGAGACTGACAGAATCCATGATCCAGACAATCATATTCAAGGACATGCCAGTAGAGTCTAGAGACTGACAGAATCCATGATCCAGACAATCATATTCAAGGACATTCCAGTACAGTCTGGAGACTGACAGAATCCATGATCCAGACAATCATATTCCAGGACATGCCAGTACAGTCTGGAGACTTACAGAATCTATGATCCAGACAATCATATTCCAGGACAAAAGTACAATCTGGAGACTGACAGAATCCATGATCCAGACAATCATATTCAAGGACATGCCAGTAGAGTCTGGAGACTGACAGAATCCATGATCCAGACAATCATATTCAAGGACATGCCAGTTCAGTCTGGGGACTGACAGAATCCATGATCCAGACAATCATATTTAAGGACATGCCAGTACAGTCTGGAGACTGACAGAATCCATGATCCAGACAATCATATTCCAGGACATGCCAGTACAGTCTGGAGACTGACAGAATCCATGATCCAGACAATCATATTCCAGGACAAAAGTACAATCTGGAGACTGACAGAATCCATGATCCAGACAATCATATTCAAGGACATGCCAGTTCAGTCTGGAGACTGACAGAATCCATGATCCAGACAATCATATTCAAGGACATGCCAGTTCAGTCTGGGGACTGACAGAATCCATGATCCAGACAATCATATTTAAGGACATGCCAGTACAGTCTGGAGACTTACATAATCCATGATCCAGACAATCATATTCCATGACAAAAGTACAATATGGAGACTGACAGAATCCATGATCCAGACAATCATATTCAAGGACATGCCAGTAGAGTCTGGAGACTGACAGAATCCATGATCCAGACAATCATATTCAAGGACATGCCAGTTCAGTCTGGGGACTGACAGAATCCATGATCCAGACAATCATATTTAAGGACATGCCAGTACAGTCTGGAGACTGACAGAATCCATGATCCAGACAATCATATTCCAGGACATGCCAGTACAGTCTGGAGACTGACAGAATCCATGATCCAGACAATCATATTCCAGGACATGCCAGTACAATCTGGAGACTGACAGAATTCATGATCCAGACAATCTTATTTAAGGACATGCCAGTACAGTCTGGAGACTGACAGAATCCATGATCCAGACAATCATATTCAAGGACATGCCAGTACAGTCTGGAGACTTACAGAATCTATGATCCAGACAATCATATTCCAGGACAAAAGTACAATCTGGAGACTGACAGAATCCATGATCCAGACAATCATATTCAAGGACATGCCAGTAGAGTCTGGAGACTGACAGAATCCATGATCCAGACAATCATATTCAAGGACATGCCAGTACAGTCTGGAGACTGACAGAATCCATGATCCAGACAATCATATTCCAGGACATGCCAGTACAGTCTGGAGACTTACATAATCCATGATCCAGACAATCATATTCAAGGACATGCCAGTTCAGTCTGGAGACTGACAGAATCCATGATCCAGACAATCATATTTAAGGACATGCCAGTACAATCTGGAGACTGACAGAATCCATGATCCAGACAATCATATTCCAGGACAAAAGTACAATCTGGAGACTGACAGAATCCATGATTGAGACAATCATATTCCAGGACATGCCAGTAAAATCTGGAGACTGACAGAATCCATGATCCAGACAATCATATTCAAGGACATGCCAGTAGAGTCTGGAGACTGACAGAATCCATGATCCAGACAATCATATTCAAGGACATGCCAGTTCAGTCTGGAGACTGACAGAATCCATGATCCAGAGAATCATATTTAAGGACATGCCAGTACAATCTGGAGACTGACAGAATCCATGATCCAGACAATCATATTCAAGGACATTCCAGTACAATCTGGATACTGACAGAATCCATGATCCAGACCCAGTACATTCTAGAGACTGACAGGATCCATGATCCAGACCCAGTACATTGTAGAGACTAACAGAATCCATGATCCAGACAATCATATTCAAGGACATTCCAGTACAATCTGGATACTGACAGAATCCATGATCCAGACAATCATATTCAAGGACATGCCAGTACAATCTGGAGACTAACAGAATCCTTGATTCAGACCCAGTACATTCTAGAGACTGACAGAATCCATGATCCAGACAATCATATTCAAGGACATGCCAGTACAGTCTGGAGACTGACAGAATCCATGATCCAGACAATCATATTGCAGGACAAAAGTACCATCTGGAGACTGACAGAATCCATGATCCAGACAATCATATTCCAGGACATGCCAGTAAAATCTGGAGACTGACAGAATCCATGATCCAGACAATCATATTCAAGGACATGCCAGTTCAGTCTGGAGACTGACAGAATCCATGATCCAGACAATCATATTCCAGGACATGCCAGTACAGTCTGGAGACTGACAGAATCCATGATCCAGACAATCATATTCAAGGACATGCCAGTTCAGTCTGGAGACTGACAGAATCCATGATCCAGACAATCATATTCAAGGACATACCAGTACAATCTGGAGACTGACAGAATCCATGATTCAGACAATCATATTCAAGGACATTCCAGTACAATCTGGATACTGACAGAATCCATGATCCAGACCCAGTACATTCTAGAGACTGACAGGATCCATGATCCAGACCCAGTACATTCTAGAGACTAACAGAATCCATGATCTCGACAATCATATTCAAGGAGATTCCAGTACACTCTGGATACTGACATAATCCATGATCCAGACAATCATATTCAAGGACATGCCAGTACAATCTGGAGACTAACAGAATCCATGATCCAGACCCAGTACATTCTAGAGACTGACAGAATCCATGATCCAGACCCAGTACATTCTAGAGACTGACAGAATCCATGATCCAGACAATCATATTCAAGGACATTCCAGTACAATCTGGATACTGACAGAATCCATGATCCAGACCCAGTACATTCTAGAGACTGACAGGATCCATGATCCAGACCCAGTACATTCTAGAGACTAACAGAATCCATGATCCAGACCCAGTACATTCTAGAGACTAACAGAATCCATGATCCAGACAATCATATTCCAGGACATGCCAGTACAGTCTGGAGACTGTCAGAATCCATGATCCAGACAATCATATTCCAGGACATGCCAGTACAGTCTGGAGACTGTCAGAATCCATGATCCAGACAATCATATTCCAGGACATGCCAGTACAGTCTGGAGACTGTCAGAATCCATGATCCAGACAATCATATTCCAGGACATGCCAGTACAGTCTGGAGACTGACAGAATCCATTATCCAGACAATCATATTCAAGGACATGCCATTACAATTTGGAGACTGACAGAATCCCTGATCCAGACAATCATATTCCAGGACATGCTAGTACAGTCTGGAGACTGACAGAATCCATGATCCAGACAATCATATTCCAGGACAAAAGTACAATCTGGAGACTGACATAATCCATGATCCAGACAATCATATTCCAGGACATGCCAGTAAAATCTGGAGACTGACAGAATTCATGATCCAGACAATCATATTCAAGGACATGCCAGTACAGTCTGGAGACTGACAGAATCCATGATCCAGACAATCATACTCCAGGACATGCCAGTACAGTCTGGAGACTGACAGAATCCATGATCCAGACAATCATATTCCAGGACATGCCAGTACAATCTGGAGACTGACAGAATTCATGATCCAGACAATCATATTTAAGGACATGCCAGTACAGTCTGGAGACTGACAGAATCCATGATCCAGACAATCATATTCAAGGACATGCCAGTACAGTCTTGTGACTTACAGAATCCATGATCCAGACAATCATTTTGCAAGACAAAAGTACAATCTGGAGACTTACAGATTCCATGATCCAGACAATCATATTCCAGGACATGCCAGTAAAGTCTGGAGACTGACAGAATCCATGATCCAGACAATCATATTCCAGGACATGCCAGTACAGTCTGGAGACTGACAGAATCCATGATCCAGACAATCATATTCCAGGACATGCCAGTACAGTCTGGAGACTTACATAATCCATGATCCAGACAATCATATTCAAGGACATGCCAGTTCAGTCTGGAGACTGACAGAATCCATGATCCAGACAATCATATTTAAGGACATGCCAGTACAATCTGGAGACTGACAGAATCCATGATCAAGACAATCATATTCCAGGACAAAAGTACAATCCGGAGACTGACAGAATCCATGATTGAGACAATCATATTCCAGGACATGCCAGTAAAATCTGGAGACTGACAGAATCCATGATCCAGACAATCATATTCAAGGACATGCCAGTAGAGTCTGGAGACTGACAGAATCCATGATCCAGACAATCATATTCAAGGACATGCCAGTTCAGTCTGGAGACTGACAGAATCCATGATCCAGACAATCATATTTAAGGACATGCCAGTACAATCTGGAGACTGACAGAATCCATGATCCAGACAATCATATTCAAGGACATTCCAGTACAATCTGGATACTGACAGAATCCATGATCCAGACCCAGTACATTCTAGAGACTGACAGGATCCATGATCCAGACCCAGTACATTGTAGAGACTAACAGAATCCATGATCCAGACAATCATATTCAAGGACATTCCAGTACAATCTGGATACTGACAGAATCCATGATCCAGACAATCATATTCAAGGACATGCCAGTACAATCTGGAGACTAACAGAATCCTTGATTCAGACCCAGTACATTCTAGAGACTGACAGAATCCATGATCCAGACAATCATATTCAAGGACATGCCAGTACAGTCTGGAGACTGACAGAATCCATGATCCAGACAATCATATTGCAGGACAAAAGTACCATCTGGAGACTGACAGAATCCATGATCCAGACAATCATATTCCAGGACATGCCAGTAAAATCTGGAGACTGACAGAATCCATGATCCAGACAATCATATTCAAGGACATGCCAGTTCAGTCTGGAGACTGACAGAATCCATGATCCAGACAATCATATTCCAGGACATGCCAGTACAGTCTGGAGACTGACAGAATCCATGATCCAGACAATCATATTCAAGGACATGCCAGTTCAGTCTGGAGACTGACAGAATCCATGATCCAGACAATCATATTCAAGGACATACCAGTACAATCTGGAGACTGACAGAATCCATGATTCAGACAATCATATTCAAGGACATTCCAGTACAATCTGGATACTGACAGAATCCATGATCCAGACCCAGTACATTCTAGAGACTGACAGGATCCATGATCCAGACCCAGTACATTCTAGAGACTAACAGAATCCATGATCTCGACAATCATATTCAAGGAGATTCCAGTACACTCTGGATACTGACATAATCCATGATCCAGACAATCATATTCAAGGACATGCCAGTACAATCTGGAGACTAACAGAATCCATGATCCAGACCCAGTACATTCTAGAGACTGACAGAATCCATGATCCAGACCCAGTACATTCTAGAGACTGACAGAATCCATGATCCAGACAATCATATTCAAGGACATTCCAGTACAATCTGGATACTGACAGAATCCATGATCCAGACCCAGTACATTCTAGAGACTGACAGGATCCATGATCCAGACCCAGTACATTCTAGAGACTAACAGAATCCATGATCAAGACCCAGTACATTCTAGAGACTAACAGAATCCATGATCCAGACAATCATATTCCAGGACATGCCAGTACAGTCTGGAGACTGTCAGAATCCATGATCCAGACAATCATATTCCAGGACATGCCAGTACAGTCTGGAGACTGTCAGAATCCATGATCCAGACAATCATATTCCAGGACATGCCAGTACAGTCTGGAGACTGTCAGAATCCATGATCCAGACAATCATATTCCAGGACATGCCAGTACAGTCTGGAGACTGACAGAATCCATTATCCAGACAATCATATTCAAGGACATGCCATTACAATTTGGAGACTGACAGAATCCCTGATCCAGACAATCATATTCCAGGACATGCTAGTACAGTCTGGAGACTGACAGAATCCATGATCCAGACAATCATATTCCAGGACAAAAGTACAATCTGGAGACTGACATAATCCATGATCCAGACAATCATATTCCAGGACATGCCAGTAAAATCTGGAGACTGACAGAATTCATGATCCAGACAATCATATTCAAGGACATGCCAGTACAGTCTGGAGACTGACAGAATCCATGATCCAGACAATCATACTCCAGGACATGCCAGTACAGTCTGGAGACTGACAGAATCCATGATCCAGACAATCATATTCCAGGACATGCCAGTACAATCTGGAGACTGACAGAATTCATGATCCAGACAATCATATTTAAGGACATGCCAGTACAGTCTGGAGACTGACAGAATCCATGATCCAGACAATCATATTCAAGGACATGCCAGTACAGTCTTGTGACTTACAGAATCCATGATCCAGACAATCATTTTGCAGGACAAAAGTACAATCTGGAGACTTACAGATTCCATGATCCAGACAATCATATTCCAGGACATGCCAGTAAAGTCTGGAGACTGACAGAATCCATGATCCAGACAATCATATTCCAGGACATGCCAGTACAGTCTGGAGACTGACAGAATCCATGATCCAGACAATCATATTCAAGGACATGCCAGTAGAGTCTGGAGACTGACAGAATCCATGATCCAGACAATCATATTCAAGGACATGCCAGTTCAGTCTGGAGACTGACAGAATCCATGATCCAGACAATCATATTTAAGGACATGCCAGTACAATCTGGAGACTGACAGAATCCATGATCCAGACAATCATATTCAAGGACATTCCAGTACAATCTGGATACTGACAGAATCCATGATCCAGACCCAGTACATTCTAGAGACTGACAGGATCCATGATCCAGACCCAGTACATTCTAGAGACTAACAGAATCCATGATCCAGACAATCATATTCAAGGACATTCCAGTACAATCTGGATACTGACAGAATCCATGATCCAGACAATCATATTCAAGGACATGCCAGTACAATCTGGAGACTAACAGAATCCATGATTCAGACACAGTACATTCTAGAGACTGACAGAATCCATGATCCAGACAATCATATTCAAGGACATGCCAGTACAGTCTGGAGACTGACAGAATCCATGATCCAGACAATCATATTCCAGGACATGCCAGTAAAATCTGGAGACTGACAGAATCCATGATCCAGACAATCATATTCAAGGACATGCCAGTTCAGTCTGGAGACTGACAGAATCCATGATCCAGACAATCATATTCCAGGACATGCCAGTACAGTCTGGAGACTGACAGAATCCATGATCCAGACAATCATATTCAAGGACATGCCAGTTCAGTCTGGAGACTGACAGAATCCATGATCCAGACAATCATATTCAAGGACATACCAGTACAATCTGGAGACTGACAGAATCCATGATCCAGACAATCATATTCAAGGACATTCCAGTACAATCTGGATACTGACAGAATCCATGATCCAGACCCAGTACATTCTAGAGACTGACAGGATCCATGATCCAGACCCAGTACATTCTAGAGACTAACAGAATCCATGATCCAGACAATCATATACAAAGACATTCCAGTACACTCTGGATACTGACAGAATCCATGATCCAGACAATCATATTCAAGGACATGCCAGTACAATCTGGAGACTAACAGAATCCATGATCCAGACCCAGTACATTCTAGAGACTGGCAGAATCCATGATCCAGACCCAGTACATTCTAGAGACTGACAGAATCCAAGGTCCAGACAGTAACAAATCTTTTTAACAAAATGACAGATACAAACAAAACTGACGACGGAACATAAAAGTGTTCAAGCATGCCAGTACAGTCTTATTCTAGCTTTACTTGCACACTTTTTTATGATTTTGTATTTTCATATTCTATATTAAGGTTTTGTCCTTGTCCCCTGTAGTTACTTAAAACATTATTCTAATATAACGTCCTTCAAACGCTTTAGAAACACACCTCTATTTAAATATTCAACAAAATACGGCTGTTCCAGCCATTTCAAAAACCCCAGTATGTTGATGTTTTTGCTTTAAATTTTATTTTATTTTGTACCTTTGTAAGAAAATCAAATAGATAACATGTTTTCACGATAACAAGCCAATTTTCTATTCTATGCCTTTATTGTTTACATGTTACAAGTCTTCCTTGACTTTAGCTACATTGTGTTTTCAAGGGACATTACGTTGTTTACAATGACGTTCAATGCAAACCGCGAGACTTTTCCTGCCCCCACCACAAACGAATTTACCGTTATGTATCAAAATGAAAACGCAACCGAATTTCAAAATATTGATTAATTGTGGATAACTGTTGATTTAAATTTGCACCATTGTGGATCTAAAACAGGAGCATAAGATCGACCAAATGCGGTAAGCGGTTTTCATTTCTCACACAAACACAGCAACACATGAACAGTCCCAGACATGCCACACTGCGACTGATGTAATGAAGCATTTAATTTTGTCATTTTTTGTTTTGATTGTTAAATTTTATTGTAAATGTCAATAAATATGTTTGTTTGTTTTTAATTTATATTTCTTCGTTTTTTTTCTACTGAGTTTTACACGAGTAATATATATTAATTTCGAAACAAGGGAGGTTCTCAGAAATTGGAACAGCCCAAATAAAACTTTACCTAGGTAGTCGCGAAATGTAAAATTTCTGTATTTTCATATCAGAATCGAAATAATTCATGGCTGCCCCAATTTTATGGATTATTTAAATATGGGTAAGCATTATATTCATGATATTTTACCATTCGCTAACGCTCATGGCAAAATATTCATGAATATAATGCCTACCCATATTTAAATAATCCATAAAATTGGAGCAGCCATGAATTATTTCTTAAACAACTTCTTCAGTTTTATACTTTTCAAGTGTCACTTCACAACATATTTAGCTTTTGATATACAATGTAATTAATAGTGTTAGTTTTCGAAGATTATGTGGATGTTTACCAAAAACACACAAAATTGCACAGTAATGCAGGGATGCATAAAAAATTTCTTTAAAAGTTAAAACAAGCTTAAGCTATAATTTGATTTAACATTAATTGTTCTAAAGGTTGTCAGTTTATAGGGACAAGTTGTACATGTATTTTTCACTACTTTTTTTCTTTGCAGTTGTGTGAATCTTCCGTGTAGCAACAATAGAAATAGCAGAAGCAACTGAAAGATTTAATTTATGTAGATTTGTAAAGTTGATAGATTTCTTAATAATTTTCTTTGTAAACTTTTATTTATATACCTGTAGTCACTACCATAATGCTCTTAATACCGTTTCATTGTAACTTTTGGTGGTCTACATACCTCTGATAAAGCTACAAGATATCTACATAATTATCTTTTATACTGTGTCATTGTAACTGTACATGGTCTACATACCTCAGGTAAAGCTAGGAGATATCTACATGATTCTCCTATATACTGAATCATTGTTACTATAGGTGGTCTACATACCTCAGGTAAAGCTAGGAGATATCTACATAATTATCTTATATACCGGGTACTGTGTCATTGTAACTGTACATGGTCTACATACCTCAGGTAAAGCTAGCAGATATCTACATGATTCTCCTATATACTGAATTATTGTTACTATAGGTGGTCTACATACCTCAGGTAAAGCTAGGAGATATCTACATAACTCTCCTATATACTGTATTGCAACTATACATGGTCTACATACCTCAGGTAAAGCTGGAGATATCTACATAATTCTCCTATATACTGTATTGCAACTATACATGGTCTACATACCTCAGGTAAAGCTAGGAGATATCTACATAATTCTCCTATATACTATATTGCAACTATACATGGTCTACATACCTCAGGTAAAGCTAGGAGATATCTACATAATTCTCCTATATACTGTATTGCAACTATACATAGTCTACATACCTCAGGTAAAGCTAGGAGATATCTACATAATTCTCCTATATACTGTATTGCAACTATACATGGTCTACATACCTCAGGTAAAGCTAGGAGATATCTACATGATTCTCCTATATACTGAATTATTGTTACTATAGGTGGTCTACATACCTCAGGTAAAGATAGGAGATATCTACATAACTCTCCTATATACTGTATTGTAACTGTACATGGTCTACATACCTCAGGTAAAGCTAGGAGATATCTACATAATTCTCCTATATACTGCGTCATTGTAACTGTACATGGTCTACATACCTCAGGTAAAGCTAGGAGATATCTACATGATTCTCCTATATACTGCGTCATTGTAACTGTACATGGTCTACATACCTCAGGTAAAGCCAGGAGATATCTACATAATTCTCCTATATACTGTATTGCAACTATACATGGTCTACATACCTCAGGTAAAGCTAGGAGATATCTACATGATTCTCCTATATACTGTATTGCAACTATACATGGTCTTCATACCTCAGGTAAAGCTAGGAGATATCTACATGATTCTCCTATATACTGCGTCATTGTAACTGTACATGGTCTACATACCTCAGGTAAAGCTAGGAGATATCTACATGATTCTCCTATATACTGAATCATTGTTACTATAGGTGGTCTACATACCTCAGGTAAAGCCAGGAGATATCTACATAATTCTCCTATATACTGTATTGCAACTATACATGGTCTACATACCTCAGGTAAAGCTAGGAGATATCTACATAATTCTCCTATATACTGTATTGCAACTATACATGGTCTACATACCTCAGGTAAAGCTAGGAGATATCTACATAATTCTCCTATATACTGTATTGCAACTATACATGGTCTACATACCTCAGGTAAAGCTAGGAGATATCTACATAATTCTCCTATATACTGTATTGCAACTATACATGGTCTACATACCTCAGGTAAAGCCAGGAGATATCTACATAATTCTCCTATATACTGTATTATTGTCACATTATGTCTTCTACAGTCATCAAAGAAATGATGTGCTGAAAATTTTGTCCTCAACAACATTGTACTGCCTAAAAATATTCAGAAAAATATCATGAGACTTTACAAACTTTACATATTAGTGAAACATCAAGCCAAGACAGGCAACCCTTTCAAATATCTTGATTACAGATATACAAACATAATATAAAAAGAAATACAATGATAACCATTAAATCTATTACCATTTATCTGGCATTTACTCACTCATCAACTCTGGGTTCATCCTGATTATAACTCACAGGATGCTTATCATTTGATCAATCAATCAAATCATTCAAAAGGTTGGTTACCAATTGCTTTTTTCAGGTTTAAACAACAAGATAGTTTTTTAACATCACAGTTACAAAAAGGCTTAACAGCAAATGGAAGCTATTGAATTGATTAGTTAAAATGTAATAAGGAACTAGTCAGTTAAAACATGATTTATTAACAACAGAGCTCCAGATAAGCTGCATATTTGCGTTATTACGCAATTAAATTTTCATAAAACCCAATTATTTTTATTGCTTTGCGTTGCAAAACGCAATATCAAAGGTCTAACACCCAATCAATTTTTAGAAACATGCTTAATTCACTCAATGAGTGCATACAATTGTTCAGTGATTGCGTTAATTCATTCAAATAAATACACAAAGTTGCGTAATTACGATCCCATTATTTCACAATGTAACAACCGAGATATTCCGAATGTAATGTCTATTTCATGCAGCATACGGTGCTCCAGGTATGGAGATTTATTTCACAAGAAGAGATGCATGTTCCCTGTTATATATAAATACTTTTCTTCCAAAATCGTATTTATAATTAGAACCAGTCTAGTATTTTGTTGTTGGCACCATGAGAGGTCATTATCCTTTTGGATGGCTTGTGCAAAAGTAACAGAACGGGCGAGACATCAAAATTTTGTATTAAAAAAATCTTTCTTTCACGTAAAATTTCATATATGGGGCATTACACATATAATGCTAAATTACATAAAAATGGAGATAAAAGTATACGTGTCCACGGACTTTTTTCGGGAATTTTACCTTAAAGTTTAAGAATGGTTTTTCTACTTTCATTTCAATGTTGTGGTCACATTGTACCACATTACACACTTTAGGAAGTGCTTCCACTGTAAAGACATTGACTGGAAAAAAATATATTCTTGTTCTACAGTAATGCCATACCTTTCAAAATATCCAACTCTTAAGCAATAGCAGTTATAAGCAAAAGCAGAAACAAAAGAGAAAATTGGGACTATTTTTTCACCCTGCCATGTTGTGAATGCATTCCATGAATAGGATATATTATGACCCCATGATGAATAGAAGTGGAAGAAAAAGGGCTTCCGTGACATCCACCAACCAAACAATACTAATTGTAATAATTTTATTGGAGTGCACATATAGATTAGAAATGCTGGCTGTCCATTAATTATGAATAGACCTGTGTGCTCTCATTTAACTATTGTCTATAAGTAATCTTGACCTCAAGATAGTTTCCATTGTCAAAGGTATAATATATTTGTTGTGTTATTTAAGATGTATGTCTTGGTCAAATGGAAGATCTATGCTCTCTGCACAAATACATTCAAATGTTTCTGTAGTTGCTGCAAAACCACAAAAGGTTATCTACATGTATAAAACCATAGTGAAGTACATTTTTGTCAGCTTAAAAAAAAACCCAATTCAATAAATTTTAGATGGGTGAAAAACCCAATTTACTTATTTTGAAGTGGGTAAAAAAAATGATAAAAGTGATATATAAAAAAATACCCAATGAAATAAATCATATGATGGGTAAAAAACCCAATTAAGAAAATCTTATCTGGAGCTCTGAACAATGCACTCCGTCAGTAGCCTCTAAATATTTACTAAAATAAATAAATATAAACAATGATGTTGGAAATATAGGATCTTACATTAGTATTAGTGGATTATCGGATTTCTCTAATTGAGATTGTTAAATTTCCATAATTTAACTATCAAGATTGGAGAAATCCGATAATCCAAGAGTACGTACTAATGTAAGATACTGTTTCTCAAATTTTAAAAAGTAGTATATTTGCGAAACAAAGTACAAATTCTCCAACCCCAATTATATGTTCATGACTCGAATAGGCGGTAAATAGAATGTGTTTTTTTTTTATGACGTCATGAGTTCTTTTTGTGTGACGTTATTATTTTTAACCAATCAACTGCTGAGAACAACAAATTCACTAGTGATGAGAACTAATTTTCCACACAGGTCAAGCGGTTGAAATATTATGTCAAAATTAGAGAATAACTAATTTATTTTATGTCAAATTTGTTTATTTGAATCAACCATTCTATCTGAATTGATGTTTTTGCTGAACCAAATTAAATAAAATAAAGGCTAACAAAAATCATGGAAAACAACCATAGAAACTTGAAGATGTTCAAAATTAAACCCACTTTAAACAGGAAGGGAATTTAGGTGCTCTGGAAAGGAAAGCAGATCCTGCTTTGTTATGTGGCACCTATTGTGCTACAGAAGGCAATATGACCTTGTATTGTTGTTTACACACCTATAATATGACTGGGAAGACAGATGTAGTATATATGAAAATTTACCTACCACATGCCAATGTAGTAAAAAAAGCTAGAACGGCTGCACTATGGTATAGAGGAGTTACTGTATAAACAATATCCTCAGGAGTAATGGAACCCAGATACAAAAACTTTGACATTCCTATGGCCTTGGATTGGTATATTATAGCTGGTTTTGGTAAGCCTGTAAATAAAACATAATTAAAATTACAATTTCTGTAAGACTATTGATTGAAGACTATTTAAATGTATATCAAATGAATTCTTAACAAAAACTACCAACGGTGTCATGTTAAATTAAGAACTCTTTTCTTCCCTTCTACATGTACATGTAATTGGACCAGGTTCAATGTACAATGTACCGGTATTGTTGTATTTTCTGTTCAATTTTTCTTAACACTAGTTCAAATTTCTCCAATTATATTTTAACCCTCTACTGAATCTTGTGCTTTAAGTTTTTCAGTAGTATGGCAATGGGGTCTAAAATATAAACACTATTGG
The DNA here is from genome assembly GCA_944474755.1 of Limnoperna fortunei. NCBI lineage: Eukaryota > Metazoa > Mollusca > Bivalvia > Mytilida > Modiolidae > Limnoperna > Limnoperna fortunei. The sequence goes on along the minus strand of OX104116.1, from coordinate 12,680,583 downwards.
TTTTAAAGTGACTGAATGTGTAACATTAAATGATGAGGGTGGGGGTCTACTTCCCATGAAGAGGTTCCAAATCCCATAAGACACTGGTACTAACAACACAAACTTAAATTTGTTCAAACATTATGTGGCCAATACACTGTTGTTTTAGGAAATACATGACAAGTTCTACATTATTTAAGACTATTCTTGCTTTGACCTTTATTTCCATTTTTTGCTGTAATGCACTTGTAACTTTTCTACTAATTTTGTTCATTTTTGAATACGTATAGCTTAGTGACCAACACCATAAATATCAAGATATATCAACACCCTTAAAAAAAAGAGCCAATTAAGACTCAAAATTGTCCTTATATATTGAAATATCAGAAAAATGCTTATTGATTAAAATTTACTGAGTAGTTTTCAATGTACAGCAAGCTTGATGGGAATATTTTTTAAATACTAGTTTCTTTTATGTTTTAAAATGTGATTTGTCCCATTTCCTTATTGATACCTCAATATATTCACCTGTTGTTCCTGATGTGTATATATAACAACATGGCATCATGTAATTCATTCCAGTCCGCATAACGGGGCTGATTTCTGCATGTGCGGCCATCAGCATGAGCTGGTCCCAACACCTGTATCCTGCTGGGGTATCTGATGGCATTGTTCCCATTAAGTAGATTGGTACTTCTATCTCATTTCTTATATCTTCTGTTGCATGAAACAAATCACTTCCTGAATTTGGGAAAAAAACGATGTTACTGGCATTTCAGTCTTTTATCCACAGTTTTGAAATGATATTTGATGCAGCTGTCACTTCATTTAAACAAATTATTCAAAACAGGTAACAAAACATCAAAAGTCTAAATTAAAGCTATTACCGGTAGTATAAAATGTTCAGACCTTTCATTAGAATCTAAAATATAATTAACAAGTGTGGACACAGAAAAACGTCTCTCCTGAATTCCGCATCAGTAACGAAAATAAATTTCGTCATAAGCATTACGTAAATAGCATTAAATATCAGCAGCGGCCTGTATACAAAATATTGTCACCATACCCTGCATAGTTACAGGGGCACAGTCGTAACCCAAAAACTTAAACGTAGTCGCTGGACCGTGAAATTGAGGTCAAGGTCAGGTGGAATCTACCAGACAGTCATGTACTATTCATCAGCAACCTATATACCAAATATTGTCATCCTACCATACGTAATTACAGAGGAACTGTCGTAACCCCAAAACTTTAACGTAGTCGCTGGACCATGAAATTGAGGTCAAGGTCAGGTGACACCAACCAGACAGTTATGTACTAGTCATCAGCAACCTATACACCAAATATTGTCATCCTACCATGTTTAGTTACAGAGGAACTGTCATAACCCAAAAACTTTAATGTAGTCGCTGGACCGTGAAATTGAGGTCAAGGTCAGGTGACACCTACCAGACAGTCATGTACTAGTCATCAGCAACTTATACACCAAATATTGTCATCCTACCATACGTAATTACAGAGGAACTGTCCTAACCCCAAAACTTTAACATAGTCGCTGGACCGTGAAATTGAGGTCAAGGTCAGGTGACACCTACCAGACAGTCATGTACTAGTCATCAGCAACCTATACACCAAATATTGTCATCCTACCATGCGTAGTTACAGAGGAACGGTCGTAACCCAAAAACTTTAACGTAGTCGCTGGACCGTGAAATTGAGGTCAAGGTCGGGTGACACCTACCAGACAGTCATGTACTAGTCATCAGCAACCTATACACCAAATATTGTCATCCTACCATGCGTAGTTACAGAGGAACTGTAGTAACCCCAAAACTTTTAACGTAATCGCTGGACCGTGAAATTGAGGTCAAGGTCAGGTGACACCTACCAGACAGTCATGTACTAGTCATCAGCAACCTATACACCAAATATTGTCATCCTACCATGTGTAGTTACAGAGGAACTGTCGTAACCCAAAAACTTTAACGTAGTCGCTGGACCGTGAAATTGAGGTCAAGGTCAGGTGACAGGTGACTGACTGGCAAGTACTCATCATAAGCTACCTCTGGACCAAATTTGATGGACCTAGGGCTTGGGCTCACAAAGATATGAAGCAAGATGTCAAGTGTTTACGCCGCCGCCGCTGCCGGATTCCCATACATATGTCTCGCCTCAAGCGACTTTCGTCGCAGGCGAGACAAAAACTAGAATATCATTCTGAGTAGCACCCACAATTCCTAAAAGTAAGCCTACTTCAAATTTATGCTGTAAGAAGGGTGTCCAGTAAAACTCTAATTTTTGCCAAAAAAACCCATAAATTAAATTTTCTAAATAAAGGTTTTGTTTTTACATTCCATCTCCTTGCATCCACCTACATTGTATGTCATGATAGCAATACCAAGAAGGTTGGGATTACAAAAAAAATTACAACAAACACTAATCAAAAATATGAAATAATCTGTGCACCATTAAAACACAGGGGTGAACTCTGATATAATATGTAATGTTAAGGAGTAATAGATTCTCTCAAGACAACAAAATATTCTTGATTCTATGAGTAAACATACCTTGGCCAACAATCAGTATTTTTGCATCACTAACTTGAATAGAATGCAAAAGTGGTTTGTGTCTGTTATTAGTGTTTAGAAATGCAACAGCGACACCAATCTTCTGTAAACCTACAAAGGTAATCAGACAAAATGTTCTATACAATATTTACACTCTAGTAGTCTACAAGTTTGGAGAGAAAAGCACTTCAAATGTCTTCTATTTTTCAATGATATTATACATAGAGTGGCTTGCAAGTAATTGCTTTTATTTTGAAAATTGCAGACAAACAATATATGCTCACGTAATCAAATCGTCTAAATTGTTACCAAAATTGCTGTGTCTTAAATAATTTCATAGCTGTTTAAACTTAAATTTACCTTCACAATAATCTCTCATATAATGTATTCTATTGAATTTTTCTTGTTTTGTTGAAAAAGATAAAACACCATTTAATGTGGTTTTAATGTAGATTCAGTCATTTGTTTAGATAAATGTACATGTTTTTGTATATCATGACAACATAAAAGAAAGGTTACAAATATCGGCCAGAAACGATGAAATATATCACAGCTCTATCAACATGTAATGTGATTCTTTTCTGAAATAGTAATTAATCGTAAAATTAGAACTAACTAAACTATTTACCTAAAAATGTCCAGATAAAAGAAGGTTCATTGGATACCAATATAGCTGCTGTGTCTCCCAGTTTTAATCCTAGTCCTAATGCAGCATTAGCTACTCTGCATGCTTGTTCATTCATGAACTCATACGTATATAGTCTGTCTTGGAATATAATGAAAGGTTTTTTGGGACTCGCTTTGGTAGTTTTCTCAAAGAGGTCAATTAAAAATCTGCCATTAGCAACATCTTCTTGAACTAGTTTACTATACATTTTTCCGACTTTCAGAACTGGAAGATCATAACCAATCCATGGGAACAGTGTTCTCCAGGCTGCTAATGATAGCCCAACGGCTCCTCCCACTCCTAAAAGAGCTTTTTCTTTTCCTGATGGCATGGCTCACAATTTCAGATGTCACGTTCTGTAATTCATAATGAAACAAATAAAACTATCAAGTTTTATTTATGCTGAAATACAGGAAATACATTTATCGTGTCTCGAAATGAACTACATGTAAGTTTCAATATCAATTCAAAAATATCTTCATGCTCATGTAATCATTTTTCAATGCTAGGGAATAAGTTCAAATTAATCCTGCCTGCTGCATAACTAAACAATTTGCACAACTAAGAGGGCTACATTTTCTAACAGAAAATGAAGTACTGACAATTTATTATAAATCTTATAATCATTACAAAATTTCTTACAAATATATATTCAGAGATTACAAATACATGTATGTATGCATCAAATTCTGAAATTTAACAGTCCTGTTACAGTCTATAGTACTTTACTAATATGCAATATACAACTACTAGTATATGTAAGGCATTTTACTTGATACTGAAGTACAGTGTATTATTTTTATGTAAATCCCCAAACCAACATGTAGGCCTGTATTTCAGGTGCACAGCCACAAGGGGAGGTAATTTATTATTAAATCTATGTTATAGAACTAATTAAACTGATAAAACTCTGGATGAACACATGACTTTACAACTTAATAAATAATAATTATGATTTTTGCTATGTAGTTATTATTATGATTAACATTTTGAATGTACCTTTTCAACAAATTGGCTAAAACTAGTGCAAATTTTAAAAATATTTATTCACTAACATGATTTACTATTAGTCATAAATTTTAATAACAACAACAAATACATGTAAATCCTGCATCCCACTCTAAGCTGGCCATACTACTATCATCCAATAAATCTGATAGTCTACAGCTGCAATTTGTCTTGCAATCTAATTTAAAAGAAGATAGGGGGTCCACTAACATTTTAATGATAGAGTTTTCTTTTTGAAAATGGTGTAAATGTGTTATTTATTTAAGCATTCTGATCATACACAAATGTACATGTTTGTTTTGTGTAATGGCATGGGGTCAGTTTTGAAAAAAAACTTCATTACATCATGATCAAACAAAACCAAAGAAGCAAAACAAAATTTTACAGTAGACTCAATTGTTTTGTAATACTTTTCATTTTGTTTACATTTTTTAAACATTTTTTTCCTTTCTATATACGCAAGCAACTAAATTTTATTGAACTTGGTGACATTATTTGAATTTCCATTGGCTTACTGTCTGAAATGTATTCACAATGAATCTATATTTTGACTTGGTATCATGCAATGAAGGCTTACCATTTGATTTGAATGTTGTTTTAACCCCACTTTCAGCAATTTTTCAGCTTTATCATGACATCCAGTTTTTATTAGGGGAGGAAGCTGGAGTAACAGGAGAAAACCCGGGACCTGCAGTAGGAAAACTGGCAATCCTTGTCAATTAAGATTGGGGTCTAGTATACACTGCCTGCAGTGAGAATTGAACCAGCAATCTCAGTGTTGACAGACCACGTGATCAATAGTAGATGAACTACCTTGACTACTTGGCCACTGAGGCCCCTGGCTTATCATTTGAAGGAGATGAGATAATGACAGTGCAATTTCCATCTTAAATCTGTACTTCACTGCATTTTTGATAAATAATAGAACCTAACCAAGAGACCTTGCAGGAACTTAAGGCATGCTTTTATTTTATATGATTTTAAACAAACCTTCCAGGCTTCGTTGTCTTGTACTTGCCAATGGCTTTCTTTTACCATTGTCCCAAGTCATAGGTTCTGATGTAGGGAACGTGGCATCAGAACCTCTGACATGGGAGGGTGTTTGTATGCACACAATTCCTTCATACCCAAATCAGTTCTCCCCAATAACTGTTTGCTCTGGGTAATATCAAACCAATTCATGTTACGCTGGGTATTTTTGCTGCAGGCAAATAACATATTTTATGATCATACATGTCTTTCGAGGAATTTTTAAACATAATTACTAGTATGCAACATGTATCATATAATTCACAGTATACTGCATATACACATTATCAACACTTTTGGAAAGGAATTTTGATCATTTATCTTCTGAATTTTTGTTTTTCACTATTTTATGTATTCATTTTATTATTTATAATGTAACTTTTTTTATATATTCTATCTTTTAAATTTTTAGTAAACAGTATGTGCAATAAGGATTTATGAGTTAAGGCCATTTGGGCCTACAACATGAAGGAACTTCCAGACCAAAACACACATTTGAAGTCCACAAATTAATTGTTAAATTTGAAAAAGCAAATAACTGTTATTCATTTATTTTTATTAATATCAGTGCCCAGTGAGCAAGTCCTGTTTGAAACTGTTAAGCATGTCCTCACTCATCTCATTATTATCATCATCTGAACTGTCAGAGTTATACCCTGTTAATAAGTCATTCTGAAAAGACAATACAAATGTGAAGAATTAGAAACAAATAATAGTACTGTATTTATTGTACTACTGTTGGTGCATTTCCTGTGTGTATGCATAAATTACAAACGAGACTCTGAAGTTGGGTGAACCATTAATATTAAAACTTAAATAATATGGCTTTCCCAATTTTCTCGACTTCCCAGACCATAAAAAGAAAAGTAACTGAGGATTTCTAATAAACTAAATCAAAGAAAAAACTATTTTTCCTTGTGTCCCATCCCATTTTCATTCATCATCATTTCATGTTCATTTTATCATCCATTTCATGTTCATCGCCTGAATATAGCTGATATATTGCTGCTCGGGCGTTAAACACCATTAATCAATCAATCAATCTTTGAAATTTGTTGATTCACTAATACGCATTTATAATATTGCCTTACTTAAAAATACATGCAAAAATGACAGTCAGTACTTAAATTTAATCAAGTTTCCTGTTTTTTTTTAGACTGACATAAATTTGTGTTGGATTATAAACAAAAAAAACTTACTAACAGCACGTATTCTTCCACTTAAAGTCTCCTTTGTAACATCTGGAGTGGCTTGAAATGGCAGTCTAATCAACAGAGATTTTCCTAATGCACCAAATGCGTGCGCATGGGACCGTGCACATTGTAAATCACATATAAATTAGGGATTTTCCACTTTTATGCATGAAAAGACACAAATTTATACAGAAAACATTAATTGAAGGGTCAAGTGGTCAAAATAGTTGATTGATTACACAACACAACACAGGGGTTCTTACCTATACTGTTTAAGTAAGTAGACCAAAGTGTGTTATTATAAATAACACACCACTCGGGCGTTCTTGCTGTTGATGATTAGAGGCCAGAGTTAGGTTTTACGCACCTTGGGCATGGGGTGTGTGGTTTATTTCACACACTGATTAAAACATGCAAAAGATAAAAAAAATTACCCAGTGCAAACTGGGCTTACATTTGCATGAGTGGATTATCTGATTTCTCCAATCTTGCTAGTTACATTTCCATAATTTAACTATCGAGATTGGAGAAATCTGATAATCCAAGAGAACTAATGTAAGATTCTGTTTCTCTAATTTTAAAAAGTAGTAAGTTTGCCAAATGAAGTACAAATTCTCCCAATCCTAATTTTACATTCATGATTTGAATACGCGGTAAATGGAAGGTGTTTTGTTTATGACGTCCAGAGTTCTTATTATGAAGTTATCATTTTTAAACCAATCAACTGCTGAGAACAACAAATTCACTAGTGACGAGAACTATATTTTCCACACCGGTCAAGCAGTTGAAGAATTACATCAAAATTAGAGTGTCACAACTTGGTTTTATTACAACTTTTGGGAACTAGCACTGACTAAATAAAACACGTCTGCTCAAAAAGACACATTTTATTCATACTCTCAAAATGAGACTGGCACATTGTATATACATAAGTGATAAGACACATTTCCGGACATCACTGTATACAAAAACCCGGAATAATAATCATGGTTATGAGAAAGGTGATAAGAGACTATCAGACAAAATACAAATAATAGATATGTGAAATAACTGAATTATACATCAATATCATAATAAGAGAACCAGTATTTATTTATGAAGGAAACATGTGCCCTGTTTGAGGAGGACAACTGGCAATTCATGTCAATTAAGGTTGATGTCAAGCACACCTTGTATGAAGTCAAGACTCAAAACTCACAATACCAGTGTTTACAACCTGGTAATCAATAATAGATGGCCAACTACCTACACTGTAAGTATGTATACTGATGTAGCCCTGTCTGGCACTTGTCAAAACAGTCCAAATCAACTACTAGTACGAGAATCCTCTGCAAAAAAAAAGTTGGACGGCAGAGGATTCTCGTACAAGGCAACTGCATGTAGTACTTATATACTTACAAAATATCAGTTCTAGTGTTATGTCTTTATATTACTTAGATGTTGGAATATTTAACATTTGTTATTTTTCTCCAAAATGTGACGGTTCATTTTTACACTATATAGTATTTACATGTTTGCATATCACATGTTGAATTTAGTCCTACATAATGACCCAGCACACATTCTCAGTTATAAAGCCCGAATTGTTAGTAATTTCAACTTATAAATAATTGCAAATGAACATACGAATTTTAATGCATATACTTGTGTGATCTGTAGTATTGTACTTTGATGAAACCTTGAAATTAAGGTTTGTTTACATCATTCAAAAATTACGCCCCATGTCCCGGAAATTCTCGTAGCAACAAAACAAATTTTCCACACCGGACCAAGTTGTTTGTTCCGGAAATAATTTGATATTAAGTTGTTTATTTGATGCGAGGAGTTTTGTGATTGTCCGGTAAGTCATTTTTTTACGAGGGTCCATTGGCCTGGATGCCCATTCTTATGTCCAAACTTAGCCCGGATCACGTGCTATGTCAACAATGCGGCTTAGTCTTACTACCAGGGTGCACTCGACTCCAATCTTAATTGACAACGATTGCCAGTTTTCGTACAGAAGGTCGGGAGTTTCCTTCGGTACTCCGACTTTCTGCTCCAATTCAAACTGAACGCCATATATAGCTAAAAGATTCAGCAATAATGAATACGAAAGCTTAATTGTTGTAAAACTTCATTGAAGCAATACCATTCAAACAAACAAACATACAACTCATTATTTAAAAACGCCATTCAAACAAATAAACAACCCAATAGACTGACGGTTCTTATTTAATGTTTCCCAAATACGCTTATCCTTTGTTAAAATATTCTCTAATTTTACTCCCGTTATAATCCGAAGTTAGTTTTGTGATTTGTCGGATTAAAAATAAAGCGAGGATACGATTATTCGTTCTAACAGTCAAGTCAAGTCAAGTAAATTTTATTTATAGTCGGTAAGACAAACGATAACAGTTTTTATTATTTAGTTAGAGATGAAATATAGAATTTTCCGAGTGACAGAAATCACGGTAAATCATATGTGAAAATTATCGTTTATTTTCACTCGCGGTTTTTTTTCCGCCAAAGTTGCAGTTGGTTTTGTACTAGACAAATATTCATCCGCCATTCATAAAATTTAGGATTAAGCACTAAAATTTTACGAAAACAATTTTGATCTATATAATAAATAGGATAATCAATTGGGCCACGTGAATATCCAAAATATGATCACTCGTGCCGCATAAAGCATCAGATTAAACTCGTGCGCGGAACAAGTTCCGTGCACTCGTTTAATCAGATGCGTGTGCGGTACTCGTGATTATATTTTGGATATTCACTCTTACCAATTAATTATCCTATAAATATTAATAAAAACATAAGCTCTGATGAGCTTTTAAAACCGACATTAAACTGTAACAGAAGACCAGAATTGGCTAAATACAGCAATTGCTGAACACAGCCCATCTACCCGTCACTTTTAAACAATTGGGGCAAACTGATTAGATATCATATCAAGAATGTGATGAAAACCGTTGGCATTTCTTGAAACAGCTAGCTTTGCACAAAAAGAGGAATATGGATAATACTATTTTGGACAGAACAGCATAAAAAGATATTCAACTGAATTTGACTGATATGTGCGATTTTCAAAACGAACTATATCCTACATTTACTAATTAAGACAACAGGAGAGGATGTTAAACTAATGCCAAGGGTTTTGTAAGCCACTTATGTGGAAATGGTGCAAAACCATGCGTTCTCTGATTTTCCAAAAAGCATTTTCACTTATAGAAACTTTTTTTCAGAACAAGATATTAACAAAATAATCATCAATTATGCATGACTTAAGTTGAAGATTAGTTTGATGTGTGTGTATTCGTTTTCTTAAAACGTCTGCAACAAAACCACAGTCGAAAAGTTTAGATTTGGACAGTTTTAAAAACAGATACATTCTCCTACGCTATGCGCTATGATATACTCACTCAAAAAAAACCGCAACATAAAAATAGGACTTTTACTTCATATATTATTTTAAGAAGATTTATCATATAAATAATTGATACAGAACTGTAAAAATCTTGTTCATGAGTTCTTTTACCATGGAATATAACATTATGTCCCATATTGTGAATAAATCACGCAAAAAATGTCAGCATCTGTTGTGCCCACCATTTGCTTGTAACACAGCCCTTACCCTTCTTGGCATGGATTCAATTAAACGTTGAAAATGAACACGCAGTATCCTTTGCCACTCATACTGACGTGCCTGCTCTAATTGTTGCAGATTTTGCGGGGTGGTTTTCGTTGGCGCACGCGCCGATCCAGTTCATCCCACAGATGTTCAATTGGGTTAAGATCCGGAGATCGTGATGGCCAACGGATGATATTGACATTCTGTTGCTCTAAAAAATCTACTGTTACATGTGCTGTATGTGGTCTGGAATTGTCGTGTTGAAAAATTTTTTCTTGGAATGTCAATTACGGGCAATAAATGCGGCCGTATAATTTCGTCTCTATACCTAACAGCGTTACGATTGCCTGGGATATGTATCAGCTGTGTGTCCGCAAAAATTGTCTCTTTCAGCAACACAGTTTTGCGCAAAACGTTCATTTCGGCACCTGTGCACTCGTATGCGACCATCTCGCTTTTCAAGCTGAAAACGTGATTCCTTGCTGAGCCACACTCTTCTCCAGTTCTGTAAATTCCATACACAAATGGTAGTAAACCATCTAACCGTTGCTTGTTCGAGTCTCAGGGTTGCTCCGACGTAAGATCTTTTTGCCCGCAATCCATGAGAGGGATATATTCCACCGATTTCGAACGGTCTGTGGTTTACAGCTGTGTATGTTGCAGCAATAGTCCTGTTCCGAAGAGGGATTAATGTAATGTAACGATCCTGCGCACGAGTTGTAACACGCGGATGCGCTGAACGTAGTCGGTCTGTCGTATAACCAAGCTGCTGGTAGCGTCTCCAAAGGCGTAAAATTGTGCTACGATGAACATTGTATATTCTGGCAACAGCATTCTGTGATTTCTCGGCCTCGATTCGACCGATATTCCGGGTAGCAGCATCTAACCTTGGCATAGCGTCACCACATTAGAATTTTATTTTACTAATGCAGTCAAGAAAAAAATAGCCGGTTTTATGCCAATTTTCTGAGTTTAAAAAATACCAATGATTTGCACGTGAAAGTCGACCTTGTTTTTAGCAATGCGTAATTCATAGTGTGTTCCAGATTTCGACCACAGTCGTTAACGGGTGGATGAACTTAAATGATTTCACATGGAAAACTTTAATTAAATGTTATGTATATATATTTGAATATTTAAAGGTTATTTGTCCGCAAAAAATTGATTTGAAAAAATTTATCCGATGTTGCGTTTCTTTCTTCAGTGAGTATATTAATAATATTTTAAATTGCTTGACTATTGCTAAGGTTTATAATCGTCCTTCTTTTTCTTTCTTGTTCTTTTTTATTTGTGATATTAAAGAGGCGTACGCCTGGACACTTCTTTTATTATCGTCCGTTCGGGTTGAGTGAATTCCCTGCCCTTTCGTCCCCAACAATTCCCTGTCCTTTCGTCTTCTATCATTCCCTGCCCTTTCGTCTTCTATCATTCCCTGCCCTTTCGTCCCCAACAATTCCCTGCCCTTTCGTCTTCTATCATTCCCTGCCCTTTCGTCTTCTATCATTCCCTGTCCTTTCGTCTTCTATCATTCCCTGCCCTTTCGTCTTCTATCATTCCCTGCGCTTTCGTCTTCTATCATTCCCTGCGCTTTCGTCTGCAATCAAATTTAAATTAAAGCTTTCTCTTTCTCCCCCATTTTTTAGCTATGTCGCTGAGTTGTAAGACAATCGGTATTCAATGACCATTCTCTACACATAATAGTACTAGTTTGATGAATTGCTTGATGTTAATACAATTAAATTTAACAGTTCTGTTCAGTTTCTTTTATACATAATCATGTCAAATGAAAAATTTATACACATCATGATAATTGGATATGATGGTATTCCAACATCGCATTTGTCTTACACACCAAGACCTCAATCAACTTCTTTCTGTTTAGGATTCTTGCCGTCGGTGAATACGCTTGGCGTATAGTTTTAATCACACAATAAAAGCATAGCTTATCCTTTTTATGGTGTAATAATTGTCTTTTAACACATTCAAAAGCAGGAAATCCTTCTATATACACTGAATTAGTTTAAACATACAAATTGAAACTATCCTGATCCGATTTTTGAATCAATTTGGTTGAAAATTAGGATAATAGAGATTTAGACTATTATATTGAAACGCCGTAATAAACGTTTTGACACGTGTATACATACAGCGCAGAGATTGATATATGACGGATATTGTGGATTCGGAGTATTCCAAGCATTGAACGTTAATTGCAGAGAATACTAGTGTGTTTTTATATTCAACACATCCGAGGTACACGAAACAACAGCTTTTGAACAAACAAGTATGTTCTCAAAACACGGGATAAAAATGATAAATTGAAGGCAAGCTTTTGGTTAGTGTGTCATCAAACATATTACACTTTACAAATAATGCGGATAATCTCAAAAGCAAATAATTAAATACATTTATATATCTCACCTGTATTAGACTCTAAAAGCCGGGACGTAAAACAGAAAATGACAACTGTGCGTATAATGTGTACCCAATAATGTTATCAAGTATGATAGTTCAAGTTCAAAGTTCAAACAGTTCAGATAAAGTATTATAGTAAACATTGTGGTATGACTTGCGATGGTTTCAAATAATTTAATAACGTCCATTAACAATGGCAAAGAACAGTAAACGTTCTCATCCGTTAATGACCAGACAACATGTATACCGCATTCTAGCTGTCGGATTTGTGTGTTACTTGTTTCATCTATCTACGGATGTCAGGATACTGTCTACGTTTGTAGAATCCGATCCGAATGAAGTCTACTATTTACTTAAAGATCCAATTAATCTTCTCAATCTACACCCCAAAGCGTAAGTTACATTCTTAAGTTACTATTGTTTTACAGGTTTTATCGAGCAACGTTAAAAGAAAGAATCAGGTAAAAGGGTTAACTCCCTTTGATTCTGGATTAGACTTGATTATCTGTCTCATTGGGGGTTAATACTTCGATATGATGAACGACGATATGTTTTTATTGTGTTTCAGCAATTTTTCAGCTATATCATGACGTCTTGTTTTTATTTATTCGAGTCGAGCACACCCTGCCCGCAGCGAGATTCGAAACCACAACCTCAGTATTGACAAACAACGTGATCAATATTAGATCCTATTAGATGAATTACCTTAACCATTCGGCCACCGAGACCCCCTGGTTAAGCAAAGAAGAAGTGTAAAAAAAACAGAAGACAGTGTGGCTAGCCACGATCTTGGCACAGTATTTGCGTGCTAAATATGACATACGACACTGGCTATGCTAAGGCTATCCCATATAGTCCACATAGACACAATCATTTGACGTAATATAATTTAGGGAGGAAAACAAAACACCATTTAAAAACATAGATTATACTCTAAACGACATGAAAATACTGTACTGCTCAAAAATATATTGTACGCATGCTTTGTCTATCATCAGTCAATCAAAAAATCAATCAATCAATCAATCAATTACTTTTATATTTTACTTGTACCAAATCATCCTCAACAAAGGAAACTGATAACAATAATCTATTTTTAGCGTAGAAGTAAAGATTGTTGACAGACGTTCTCAAATGACGTTAGATTTTGCCGAGTTTTATATGACAGAAAGTTTGCCGTTTGGAAACTCTACAACACTAATAAATCTGATTGCTAATCCAGTGGAAAGAAAAGTCACACTCCTTGTTAACGAATTTTTTAATTTACTGAAAAGTAAGTGTTTTGCAGACTTTATAATATTTAATCTGTACCAGTGACAAACTTAGCACAGACGTCATGTTTATTGTCATGGCATACATGTAGTGACTAAATTATCATGCGTATCATGTGAACATTTTGTTGAAAAAATATTTTATTGCATACTCATATCAATATCTTAATCCGGATACATGATATATGCTTATTCGTAATGAAGTCACCCTCTGCTAAAACACCCCGTAACTTATAAAAATGGCACATTGATAAAAATGAATCAAAAGTATTAAAAGTTTATGTACTTGACCGACAGTGATTTTCGATGCCAACCATATATAATTTCGACCAATGAATATAATAAGGATTATGGTTTGAAAGGGGTTAAACCCCACTTTCAACAATATTTTCACCTATATCGGTCGATTCGTGCAATTTTCAAAGGTAAAGTACGCCGGAGTAAACGCCGCCGCCCCCCCCCCCCTTTTCCACTGTAGGTTACGTTTATAAATTAAAATAATAAATCTTACTTTTAAACAAACAGAAAGTTGGATTAATATGGATTATTAAATTTAATTTACGTCTATAAACAATATTTATAGATCTTTTTAAAAAGAAACAGAAAACATTCTGGAAGCCGAACTGCTATCAATCATTTATCATGAACGGTTAGCTGGCCATAAACTTCGATTATTGGTCAAAATCCTACATTATTGATAAAATATTTCAGACCCTTAATTTGAATTATTAGCACACAAAATGAGTGAAATAGAGTGATAAAGGTCTCTGTTAACTTGTATTTTGTTGCTACTAGCTACAGATCAAAAATGGTCCAAGGAGCCTTATTATTGTAACTACTAACTTATTTGAATTTATCTATCGGTAATGAAAATACTCCAGTTTATTCCCTGTTTATCTTTCAGTTTCTATAGAATGGAATATATATGGTATTAATAAAGGAACTAAAGCTTACACGCAGATCAAGGAAGAGATTCGTGTGACTTGTCCTTTCTTATTAAAATATGTAATTGGAGAAATGCTGTTCCAAAGCCATCAAGTTATAGCATATAGAATCCAACAAAAATACTCAACAGAACCTGATATTGTTTTATTGTGATTTTCACTTTTATTATTTATTTATTTGTTACAAGTATTTCAGTAAAAAAATATACCAACAAAATCATGTATGTTTGTCAACACAAGAAAGTATAACTACACTGCATGGTTATGCCGATTGGAAGTCATTCTTTACTCAGAGCACCAGAGTGCACCCAATGGTTTTTATTGGATTTGGGTTAATCACTTTGTTTTTGTCTAAGAGTTACTTGACTTTTCAGTCTTGTTGTTCAGTTGGTGTTCTGGGTATTTGTTTATTTACAGTTTAAATTTTGAATAATACTCAATAATTTTAACATGCAGTATATTGAAAAAATTATATGCATATTATATTAACAATACAGGAAATGATTGTAGTTGCCCGTTTAAAGGCAAAAACCAGGATAGTAATGTTTGTTAAATTGTAAGTTTTAACATTTTTTACCACTTTCACTAATTTTGAGGCTATATCATGGCATCCTATTTTATCGAGGAGGAAGCCAGAATACTTGGTGAAAACACCAGACCTTCAGTAAGAAAACTGGCATTCTTTTATATTAATGTTGGAGTCAATAATGAACCGTGCTGGGCTTCACCTCGCATTCATAGTGTTGACATATAGGATTAAGACAAACAAACTTACCACTTATCCACCCGGGTCTATAATACAGTAATGACTGCTGGATATATGTTTGTTTGAATGGTGTTTTAACGCCACATTCAGCAATTTTTCAGCTATTTCATGGTGTCCAGTTTTTATTGGGGAGGTGGACAGACTTCCCAGACAGAACCCCTACCTGCCGTAGGAAAGCTGACAATCCTTATCAATTAATATTGGTGTCAAGTACACCGTGCCTGCAGTGAGAATCGAACCCACAATCTCAGTGTTGACAGACCACGTGATCAATAGTCAACGAACTACCTTGACCACTCAGCCACCAAGGCCCCCTGGATGTATGAACAAAATTAAGACTGGATATACATTCTTAATTGTGGGAGCACAATAGATTCCAAGCAAAACAGTCCTCAATGGTGGGAAACAGCAAATAATGCTGTATACCTTTAATTTGACCAATGATTAGAAGTTCTACTTATATGTGCAGGTTGTTGATAAAAGGAGTTGATTGGATTTTTTTCATTGTGTTTTACCATAGCAATTTTTCAGCTAAATCATTGCAAACAGTTTTACAGCTAAAGCTAAATTTGATGAAAGAAACAAAAAAATGTTATGTTTTTTAAATATAGCATCCAAATTGCACAATATGATAAAAAAAAACTATTATTCATTAAATGATAAATCACCCATTTGATATTTTAACATTTCACTTTACAACCACAAATATAGGCTATAGTTTGTAATAGTGTACTATTTTTGAACACTGACATAAAAATTTAAATAAATAAAATAATCATTTTATTCGCATACTTATTGTTTATAATTATTACTTCATTAACATATAAAAGAACATTTAACACTTATTCAGTTTACAGCCATAATTACATCACTGCTGTACAATAAAAAAACTACATACATGATTTTATACGTAAAGTCTTTGTTGCATCAACCTTTCAAAACTGATAACACTTCAATACAGAAGTTTTTCTAAGCAAATCAGCCCATAAAAGTTCTAACAATATATATTTTTTAAATTCTGTGCAAATTTTGTGTCAATCTTTGACATTTTAATGTCAGAAGAAATTATAAACTGTTGTTACAAAAGCACAAACAATGAACTCAATTAGATGATTTTGAAAATTATAGATTTTTGGAACTGTAACAAGATCTTTTTTTAACAAAAGAATGGCACATAGCACTTACATCCTTAACTTTTATTGAAACATAACAAATGCTTAGAGCATGACTTCGCAAGAAAAAAACAATTTTGCATATGCTTTGAGAATGAATACACCCAACATATTGGTACTTATGTGTAAATTTCTTATCCTACCATACATTGATTTGCCCATTTAGACTGAAAAGCAGATAACTGCTAAAATAATACAAAAACGACAGTTTTACAAAATCTAGCATAGGGCTAGTACATGTATATCAATAGAGTTTATTTCATTTCAAGCTTTATGTAGAGCTTTAAATAGTTCATATTTAAAGGTTTTCATCCATGGTCAGACTCTTTCATTTTCAAATTGGCACATAACATTTAAGTTATATGTACAGAATGATAATTTGTTACAGAGAATGATCATTTGTAGTTACCCTTAGTACAAGACAAGTCCTCAGATAAGAAGAATGATAATTTAGCACTAATTACAGGCAATTTATTTGGCAGCTATTTGGACTCAACAAGTCTTACAATATTTATATACTTTTATCCATCACAGCTCAACTTTGCATGTGAATTCAGTATAAATGGCATTAACAACAAAATTATAGAAAACATGCAATTAATTAAGAAATGTACTGAATCAAATCACATGTTTTCTTCCTATGAAATTCAAACAGCTAAATCTGATCACAACAGAACACAAATAATTCCTTGTTAACACATCTAAGTTTCTCCTGAAAATATATTAGTTATTATATGATACAATATCAGATATTGTTATGCTTCAAATAAAACTATTGATATATTAAATACCTTAAAATGTATTGCAAACTGAATGTTGTCAAAATAAACAAATGTTAAATGACAACAATCGTTAGGAAATACACGAGTATGTTTAGTAAGAAGTATATGAGTAAAAAAATGTACAGCTTTGTTAATATATAGAAAAACATGCATCAAATACAAGTATAACTAACAGTATTTCAAAAGTGTTTGCACCAATTCAACCAAAAGAAAATATATAATGTGATATTTTCATGAGTTGATCCCCAACATTTACACTATCACAGCTTATCAAATCCCACTTTAAACAAATACATTTCATCCTACTATCAAAAGAAATAATTTATAATTACCAAACCATAAATGTGTGTCAACAAAAACTTTAGCCTAATTTTAACATGTCAGGGCAGGGTAAAAAATGAGTTCAAGTTTCTCAACTTCAAACTTTGGATTGAATAAAAATACTTCAAATTTAGACTAAAATTTTTAAAGCCTCAAAAAAAGTTTTGTTGTTTTGGGGGTATTAATGATTAAAAGAGGAAAAACACTTTATAGAATAATCCATTTAAGCAAAAAACAGCTTTTATGAAATAGACTATAGAATGTAGTGTACTTTTCTGAATTACACCATAACTAGGATAAAGAACATCTAAATACAAAGTACGGTCTCATTTCCTTATATTTTGTAATAGGTCTTATGGGATTAATACATCACAACAAAGCTTGATGTTATTTTTGTTTTTACAATTTAAATTCCATGTGCACTGATTGAAATAAATATAGAATTCCAAGCTGTTTGTTTGTATTTCAACAATTCATGACCTGCACATGTGACCATTATTTGCACCTCCCATCACTATAAAAACACTATGCAATTGCTTTTGCCTCTGGTAGGAATGCTTCCCAACATTTGATTAACTGAAAAGACAAAAAATATATAAATTATGTACTCAACAGATTTACATTCTATTTTTTTTTACATATTTTAGTTTATAAAAACATTAAATAATAATAATTCATTAATAACAATAATAGTGCAAATATATTTAAAAATCCATGACATCATCGATACCAACACCGCATTGATTTTCACCCAAAATCAATGCTTTGCTATACAATAAAAGGGTTATTGTATGAATATTTTTTTATAATTTTTAAATTTTTTTAAATATTCAACACATTACATGTAAGCTAAATCATGGGTTTGAGTTTCTCTCATTCTGTTTTTTTCTCTTTTTGGTTTTTGTGTTGCACTGTATATGTTTGTCTACATCTGGAAATGTAACTGCCCCTTGACTTCGGCTCTTGTTGTGTGTTTGGTTTTGTATTTGTTAATTTCAGCTATATTCTGTGGTTTATTTGGTACTGTGGCCATTAAAAATGGTATTATTAGTAATGCTAAACGGTAGTTTGTAAATATCATTCAAATTTAGATTTGGGATTTCTATTATTTTAGACCAATTTTATTTACCACTTTGTTCATTTGCATTTATATTTAGTATATGGTACATGTCTCTAGAACGTCTCTAATGTTTCAAGATATTTTTAGCAAAGAAGTCAATGAATGGACAATTAGCTTGAAACCACCATTTTTGAAGGAATTAGCCTTCTTCTTATTGTATGAATATCATCCCTCATAATATATATTGCACTTACAATAAAAGAGTTATTACATGAATATTGGGAATATTAGACCTTGTAGAATATATATGACACTCACAAGATCATGCAATATTAAATTCTAGTAGGGATAATATTCTCCAATGTTCATGGAATACCAATATAATACAACAAGTCTCATTTGTTCCATAAAACACATTTAATAAAATAACTTCATGCATAATATATACCTTCTGTTGATTTTCCATTAGCTGCTCTAGGTATTTAATAACTGTTGATTTAAAGTCTTCTACTCTGTGTCTATCAAATCTTCCCATTTCTTTTCTAATGTTTTGTGAAATTTTTTCAAAATCCTCTTTTCCTTTCTCAACCTTTTCTGACCACTGAAATACAAAAAATGGAATTACCATTAAAACAACATTGAATATTTCTGAAATAAATGTCAACAATGTAATGTATTCCAATTCTAGTCTGTTTCATCTAAGTAGAGTTCTGGAGAAAGTGCCATTATTTTTTTCTTACTACAATGCAAAATGTTAAGACGATTAACAGCAATTATCATCAGTGAGTACTTGCCAAAAGAAATAATTAAATATTTTATTTAATATCTTAAATCAAATGACATTTATTCACTACTTAATATATTAACTCACAATCCATATAGTTTTGAGCATTTTCATGATTGTTGGATACACCTATTGACAAAGGGTGTTTGTATCATGTTTGCGAGTGAAATTACCCTATTCATAGATTAAAGAACTACAGAAAATAGGCATTAAATCTATATACTTTTTTCTATTTTTTGTGTTATCCTTTCAGAGCCTCATTTAACTGTCAAGGTCAAAATTTCAGGTTCACAGAGAATATGATCAAGGATAAAATAAACTAGTTCCACTAACATTGTTCATTGAAAAATAAACACCTTTAGTCCCACAAACATCATTTATCGAATAATAAACACCTTTAAAATTGTCTTGCTATCCAATGAAATGACAGTATTTTTAAAATATAACAAATGTATATCCACAATAAAACAAGACACTGCCACATATTATGTACCTCAGTAATCTCAGCTTGGGCTTGTGGTATTTTATCACTCTTGCTTGCTAATTCTAATTTGGCTTTGTTTTCTCGTTTCTTTGTAAGTGTAGCCTCTGCTTCTTTCCATGATTTGTATGTTTTGAATCTCTCATGGAAAACTTCCTAAAAAAACAATAGCAAAATAACTAAACAAATTTGAAGATTCAATTTAAGGTTTAACTAACCACCATAGACTTTCAAAAAGGGGCTTTAATAAAACCTTCAAAGTGAAATAAAACATTTATAAAAAAATTGTGTATAATTTTTTTTTGTGTCGCCTTTTTGTCACTTTTTGTTATAAGTTACAATATATCATTATCTACCCTCCAAAATAAACTCAGAAAGCATTATTGTTTATTAGGAATTTTAAATTCCAATATAAACTAGAGGCTCCCAGGAGCCTGTAATCGCTCACCTGGAATCCAAATGACTTAAACTATATTAAAATTTTTTAAATTAGCAGTTTCAGTCTAGTTGTTATAGCTTTTTTTATAAGTTACTGTGCAAAAACTAAACATTTCTTCAAAAAATTTGTTAAATACAATAACTCCTATAAGGTGCCATCGACAATTTCTGAAAATTAAATGGTTTTTAGGCATTGTCCTTTAGGGTACTTTAGAAATTTACAGTTTTACTCTACTAATAGGTGTGTTATAGACTAATTTATAATTAAACAAGTGTGTACACAGAAAAACGTCTCGCCTGAATTCCGCATCAGTAACGAAAATAAATTTCGTCATAAGCATTACGTTAATAGCATTACTTATGAGCAGCGGCCTGTATACCAAATATTGTCACCATACTATGCATAGTTACAGAGGAACTGTCCTAATACAAAAACTTTAACGTAGTCGCTGGACCCTGAAATTGAGGTCAAGGTCAGGTGGAACCTACCAGACAGTCATGTACTATTAATCAGCAACCTATATACCAAATATTGTCATCCTACCATGCGTAGTTACAGAGGAACTATCGTAACCCAAAAACTTTAACGTAGTCGCTGGACCATGAAATTGAGGTCAAGGTCAGGTGACAACTACCAGACAGTCATGTTCTAGTCATCAGCAACCTATACACCTAATATTGTCATCCTACCATGCATAGTTACAGAGGAACTGTCGTAACCCCAAAACTTTAACGTAGTCGCTGGACCGTGAAATTGAGGTCAAGGTCAGGTGACACCTACCAGACAGTCATGTACTAGTCATCAGCAACCTATACACCAAATATTGTCATCCTACCATGCGTAGTTACAGAGGAACTGTCGTAACCCCAAAACTTTAACGTAGTCGCTGGACCGTGAAATTGAGGTCAAGGTCAAGTGACACCTACCAGACAGTCATGTACTAGTCATCAGCAACCTATACACCAAATATTGTCATCCTACCATGCATAGTTACAGAGGAACTGTCGTAACCCAAAAACTTTAACGTAGTCGCCGGACCGTGAAATTGAGGTCAAGGTCAGGTGACACCTACCAGACAGTCATGTACTAGTCATCAGCAACCTATACACCAAATATTGTCATCCTACCATGCATAGTTACAGAGGAACTGTCGTAACCCAAAAACTTTAACGTAGTCACTGGACCGTGAAATTGAGGTCAAGGTCAGGTGACAGGTGACTGACTGGCAAGTACTCATCATAAGCTACCTCTGTACCAAATTTGATGGACCTAGGGCTTGGGCTTACAAAGATATGAAGCAAGATGTCAAGTGTTTACGCCGCCGCCGCCGGATTCCCATACATATGTCTCGCCTCCAGCGACTTTCGTCGCAGGCGAGACAAAAACTGTTCATTTGTCCAAATTCATAATGAAAGGGCAATAACTCCTTTGAAGAGTCATCTTGCAATTTTGGACTAAGCAATCATTTGTATGGCTTCTATTGCTGATCATTTGTGCAATTTACAGTTTTAATCTAGCTACTATAGTTTTCAAGTTACAGGACAAAAATGGAAAATTTCATAACAAAATTGTCATTTAAGGGCAATAACCCCTATAAGAAGTCATCTGACAATTTCAGACCAATTAAATGAATTGTAGGGCTTTTTTTGCTGATCATTTTTGCAATTTATTATTTCACTCTAGCTGTTATGGTTTTTAAGTCACAGGACAGAAACGGAAAATTTCATAAAAAATTGCAATTTAAGGGCAATAACTCCTATAAGGAGTCATCTGACAATTTCAGACTTAAATAGTAATTTGTAGGGCTTGTATTGCTGATCATTTTTGCTATTAACAGTTTCACTCTAGCTGTTACAGTTTTTAAGTTACAGGACAAAAACGGAAAATTTCATAAAATATTGTCATTTATGGGCAATAATTTATTTAAGGAGTTGTCTGACAATTTCAGACCAATCAAAAGAATTGTTGGGTCTTTATTGCTGATCATTTGTGCAATTTACAGTTTCAATCTAGCTGCTATAGTTTTCCAGTTACAGGACAAAAACGGAAAATTTCATAAAAAATTGCCATTTAAGGGCAATAACTCCTATAAGGAGTCATCTGACAATTTCAGACTTAAACAGTGAATTGTAGGGCTTGTATTGTTGATTATTTTGCTATTTACAGTTTTACTCTAGCTGTTATAGTTTTAAAGTTACAGGACAAAAACGGAAAATTTCATAAACAAGTGTGGACACAGAAAAACGTCTCGCCTGCATTCCGCATCAGTAACGAAAATAAATTTCGTCATAAGCATTACGTAAATAGCATTAAATATCAGCAGCAGCCTGTATACAAAATATTGTCACCATATCCTGCATAGTTACAGGGAAACAGCCGTAACCCAAAAACTTTAACGTAGTCGCTGGACCGTGAAATTGAGGTCAAGGTCAGGTGGAACTTACCAGACAGTCATGTACTATTCATCAGCAACCTATACACCAAATATTGTCATCCTACCATGTGTAGTTACAGAGGAACTGTCTTACCCAAAAACTTGAACGTAGTCGCTGGACGGCGAAATTGAGGTCAAGGTCAGGTGATACTTACCAGACAGTCATGTACTAGTCATCAGCAACCTATACACCAAATATTGTCATCCTACCATGTGTAGTTACAGAGGAACTGTCGTAACCCAAAAACATGAACATAGTCGCTGGACGGCGAAATTGAGGTCAAGGTCAGGTGACAACCTACCAGACAGTCATGTACTAGTCATCAGCAACCTATACACCAAATATTGTCATCCTACCATGCGTAGTTACAGAGGAACTGTCGTAACCCCAAAACTTTAACGTAGTCGCTGGACTGTGAAATTGACGTCAAGGTCAGGTGACACCTACCAGACAGTCATGTACTAGTCATCAGCAACCTATACACCAAATATTGTCATCCTACCATGCGTAGTTACAGAGGAACTGTCGTAACCCAAAAACTTTAACATAGTTGCTGGACCGTGAAATTGATGTCAAGGTCAGGTGACACCTACCAGACAGTCATGTACTAGTCATCAGCAACCTATACACCTAATATTGTCATCCTTCCATGCGTAGTTACAGAGGAACTGTCGTAACCCAAAAACTTTAATGCAGTCGCTGGACCGTGAAATTGAGGTCAAGGTCAGGTGACACCTACCAGACAGTAATGTACTAGTCATCAGCAACCTATACACCAAATATTGTCATCCTACCATGCATAGTTACAGAGGAACTGTCGTAACCCAAAAACTTTAACGTAGTCACTGGACCGTGAAATTGAGGTCAAGGTCAGGTGACACCTACCAGACAGTCATGTACTAGTCATCAGCAACCTATACACCAAATATTGTCATCCTACCATGCATAGTTACAGAGGAACTGTCGTAACCCAAAAACTTGAACGTAGTCGCTGGACGGCGAAATTGAGGTCAAGGTCAGGTGATACTTACCAGACAGTCATGTACTAGTCATCAGCAACCTATACACCAAATATTGTCATCCTACCATGTGTAGTTACAGAGGAACTGTCGTAACCCAAAAACTTGAACATAGTCGCTGGACGGCGAAATTGAGGTCAAGGTCAGGTGACACCTACCAGACAGTCATGTACTAGTCATCAGCAACCTATACACTAAATATTGTCATCCTACCATGCGTAGTTACAGAGGAACTGTCGTAACCCCAAAACTTTAACGTAGTCGCTGGACTGTGAAATTGAGGTCAAGGTCAGGTGACACCTACCAGACAGTCATGTACTAGTCATCAGCAACCTATACACCAAATATTGTCATCCTACCATGCGTAGTTACAGAGGAACTGTCGTAACCCAAAAACTTTAACATAGTTGCTGGACCGTGAAATTGAGGTCAAGGTCAGGTGACACCTACCAGACAGTCATGTACTAGTCATCAGCAACCTATACACCAAATATTGTCATCCTACCATGCGTAGTTACAGAGGAACTGTCGTAACCCAAAAACTTTAATGCAGTCGCTGGACGGCGAAATTGAGGTCAAGGTCAGGTGACACCTACCAGACAGTCATGTACTAGTCATCAGCAACCTATACACCAAATATTGTCATCCTACCATGCGTAGTTACAGAGGAACTGTCGTAACCCAAAAACTTTAACGTAGTCACTGGACCGTGAAATTGAGGTCAAGGTCAGGTGACACCTACCAGACAGTCATGTACTAGTCATCAGCAACCTATACACCAAATATTGTCATCCTACCATGCATAGTTACAGAGGAACTGTCGTAACCCAAAAACTTTAACGTAGTCACTGGACCGTGAAATTGAGGTCAAGGTCAGGTGACAGGTGACTGACTGGCAAGTACTCATCATAAGCTACCTCTGGACCAAATTTGATGGACCTAGGGCTTGGGCTTACAAAGATATGAAGCAAGATGTCAAGTGTTTACGCCGCCGCCGCCGGATTCCCATACATATGTCTCGCCTCCAGCGACTTTCGTCGCAGGCGAGACAAAAACTGTTCATTTGTCCAAATTCATAATGAAAGGGCAATAACTCCTATGAAGAGTCATCTTGCAATTTTGGACTAAGCAATCATTTGTATGGCTTCTATTGCTGATCATTTGTGCAATTTACAGTTTTAATCTAGCTACTATAGTTTTCAAGTTACAGGACAAAAATGGAAAATTTCATAACAAAATTGTCATTTAAGGGCAATAACCCCTATAAGAAGTCATCTGACAATTTCAGACCAATTAAATGAATTGTAGGGCTTTTTTTGCTGATCATTTTTGCAATTTATTATTTCACTCTAGCTGTTATGGTTTTTAAGTCACAGGACAGAAACTGAAAATTCCATAAAAAATTGCAATTTAAGGGCAATAACTCCTATAAGGAGTCATCTGACAATTTCAGACTTAAATAGTAATTTGTAGGGCTTGTATTGCTGATCATTTTTGCTATTAACAGTTTCACTCTAGCTGTTACAGTTTTTAAGTTACAGGACAAAAACGGAAAATTTCATAAAAAATTGTCATTTATGGGCAATAACTTATTTAAGGAGTTGTCTGACAATTTCAGACCAATCAAAAGAATTGTTGGGTCTTTATTGCTGATCATTTGTGCAATTTACAGTTTCAATCTAGCTGCTATAGTTTTCCAGTTACAGGACAAAAACGGAAAATTTCATAAAAAATTGCCATTTAAGGGCAATAACTCCTATAAGGAGTCATCTGACAATTTCAGACTTAAACAGTGAATTGTAGGGCTTGTATTGTTGATCATTTTTGCTATTTACAGTTTTACTCTAGCTGTTATAGTTTTAAAGTTACAGGACAAAAACGGAAAATTTCATAAACAAGTGTGGACACAGAAAAACGTCTCGTCTGCATTCCGCATCAGTAACGAAAATAAATTTCGTCATAAGCATTACGTAAATAGCATTAAATATCAGCAGCAGCCTGTATACAAAATATTGTCACCATATCCTGCATAGTTACAGGGAAACAGCCGTAACCCAAAAACTTTAACGTAGTCGCTGGACCGTGAAATTGAGGTCAAGGTCAGGTGGAACTTACCAGACAGTCATGTACTATTCATCAGCAACCTATACACCAAATATTGTCATCCTACCATGTGTAGTTACAGAGGAACTGTCGTAACCCCAAAACTTTAACGTAGTCGCTGGACTGTGAAATTGAGGTCAAGGTCAGGTGACACCTACCAGACAGTCATGTACTAGTCATCAGCAACCTATACACCAAATATTGTCATCCTACCATGCGTAGTTACAGAGGAACTGTCGTAACCCAAAAACTTTAACATAGTTGCTGGACCGTGAAATTGAGGTCAAGGTCAGGTGACACCTACCAGACAGTCATGTACTAGTCATCAGCAACCTATACACCAAATATTGTCATCCTACCATGCGTAGTTACAGAGGAACTGTCGTAACCCAAAAACTTTAATGCAGTCGCTGGACGGCGAAATTGAGGTCAAGGTCAGGTGACACCTACCAGACAGTCATGTACTAGTCATCAGCAACCTATACACCAAATATTGTCATCCTACCATGCGTAGTTACAGAGGAACTGTCGTAACCCAAAAACTTTAACGTAGTCACTGGACCGTGAAATTGAGGTCAAGGTCAGGTGACACCTACCAGACAGTCATGTACTAGTCATCAGCAACCTATACACCAAATATTGTCATCCTACCATGCATAGTTACAGAGGAACTGTCGTAACCCAAAAACTTTAACGTAGTCACTGGACCGTGAAATTGAGGTCAAGGTCAGGTGACAGGTGACTGACTGGCAAGTACTCATCATAAGCTACCTCTGGACCAAATTTGATGGACCTAGGGCTTGGGCTTACAAAGATATGAAGCAAGATGTCAAGTGTTTACGCCGCCGCCGCCGGATTCCCATACATATGTCTCGCCTCCAGCGACTTTCGTCGCAGGCGAGACAAAAACTGTTCATTTGTCCAAATTCATAATGAAAGGGCAATAACTCCTATGAAGAGTCATCTTGCAATTTTGGACTAAGCAATCATTTGTATGGCTTCTATTGCTGATCATTTGTGCAATTTACAGTTTTAATCTAGCTACTATAGTTTTCAAGTTACAGGACAAAAATGGAAAATTTCATAACAAAATTGTCATTTAAGGGCAATAACCCCTATAAGAAGTCATCTGACAATTTCAGACCAATTAAATGAATTGTAGGGCTTTTTTTGCTGATCATTTTTGCAATTTATTATTTCACTCTAGCTGTTATGGTTTTTAAGTCACAGGACAGAAACTGAAAATTCCATAAAAAATTGCAATTTAAGGGCAATAACTCCTATAAGGAGTCATCTGACAATTTCAGACTTAAATAGTAATTTGTAGGGCTTGTATTGCTGATCATTTTTGCTATTAACAGTTTCACTCTAGCTGTTACAGTTTTTAAGTTACAGGACAAAAACGGAAAATTTCATAAAAAATTGTCATTTATGGGCAATAACTTATTTAAGGAGTTGTCTGACAATTTCAGACCAATCAAAAGAATTGTTGGGTCTTTATTGCTGATCATTTGTGCAATTTACAGTTTCAATCTAGCTGCTATAGTTTTCCAGTTACAGGACAAAAACGGAAAATTTCATAAAAAATTGCCATTTAAGGGCAATAACTCCTATAAGGAGTCATCTGACAATTTCAGACTTAAACAGTGAATTGTAGGGCTTGTATTGTTGATCATTTTTGCTATTTACAGTTTTACTCTAGCTGTTATAGTTTTAAAGTTACAGGACAAAAACGGAAAATTTCATAAACAAGTGTGGACACAGAAAAACGTCTCGTCTGCATTCCGCATCAGTAACGAAAATAAATTTCGTCATAAGCATTACGTAAATAGCATTAAATATCAGCAGCAGCCTGTATACAAAATATTGTCACCATATCCTGCATAGTTACAGGGAAACAGCCGTAACCCAAAAACTTTAACGTAGTCGCTGGACCGTGAAATTGAGGTCAAGGTCAGGTGGAACTTACCAGACAGTCATGTACTATTCATCAGCAACCTATACACCAAATATTGTCATCCTACCATGTGTAGTTACAGAGGAACTGTCTTACCCAAAAACTTGAACGTAGTCGCTGGACGGCGAAATTGAGGTCAAGGTCAGGTGATACTTACCAGACAGTCATGTACTAGTCATCAGCAACCTATACACCTAATATTGTCATCCTACCATGCGTAGTTACAGAGGAACTGTCGTAACCCAAAAACTTTAATGCAGTCGCTGGACCGTGAAATTGAGGTCAAGGTCAGGTGACACCTACCAGACAGTCATGTACTAGTCATCAGCAACCTATACACCAAATATTGTCATCCTACCATGCATAGTTACAGAGGAACTGTCGTAACCCAAAAACTTGAACATAGTCGCTGGACGGCGAAATTGAGGTCAAGGTCAGGTGATACTTACCAGACAGTCATGTACTAGTCATCAGCAACCTATACACCAAATATTGTCATCCTACCATGTGTAGTTACAGAGGAACTGTCGTAACCCAAAAACTTGAACATAGTCGCTGGACGGCGAAATTGAGGTCAAGGTCAGGTGACACCTACCAGACAGTCATGTACTAGTCATCAGCAACCTATACACCAAATATTGTCATCCTACCATGCGTAGTTACAGAGGAACTGTCGTAACCCAAAAACTTTAATGCAGTCGCTGGACCGTGAAATTGAGGTCAAGGTCAGGTGACACCTACCAGACAGTAATGTACTAGTCATCAGCAACCTATACACCAAATATTGTCATCCTACCATGCATAGTTACAGAGGAACTGTCGTAACCCAAAAACTTTAACGTAGTCACTGGACCGTGAAATTGAGGTCAAGGTCAGGTGACACCTACCAGACAGTCATGTACTAGTCATCAGCAACCTATACACCAAATATTGTCATCCTACCATGCATAGTTACAGAGGAACTGTCGTAACCCAAAAACTTTAACGTAGTCACTGGACCGTGAAATTGAGGTCAAGGTCAGGTGACAGGTGACTGACTGGCAAGTACTCATCATAAGCTACCTCTGGACCAAATTTGATGGACCTAGGGCTTGGGCTTACAAAGATATGAAGCAAGATGTCAAGTGTTTACGCCGCCGCCGCCGGATTCCCATACATATGTCTCGCCTCCAGCGACTTTCGTCGTAGGCGAGACAAAAACTGTTCATTTGTCCAAATTCATAATGAAAGGGCAATAACTCCTATGAAGAGTCATCTTGCAATTTTGGACTAAGCAATCATTTGTATGGCTTCTATTGCTGATCATTTGTGCAATTTACAGTTTTAATCTAGCTACTATAGTTTTCAAGTTACAGGACAAAAATGGAAAATTTCATAACAAAATTGTCATTTAAGGGCAATAACCCCTATAAGAAGTCATCTGACAATTTCAGACCAATTAAATGAATTGTAGGGCTTTTTTTGCTGATCATTTTTGCAATTTATTATTTCACTCTAGCTGTTATGGTTTTTAAGTCACAGGACAGAAACTGAAAATTCCATAAAAAATTGCAATTTAAGGGCAATAACTCCTATAAGGAGTCATCTGACAATTTCAGACTTAAATAGTAATTTGTAGGGCTTGTATTGCTGATCATTTTTGCTATTAACAGTTTCACTCTAGCTGTTACAGTTTTTAAGTTACAGGACAAAAACGGAAAATTTCATAAAAAATTGTCATTTATGGGCAATAACTTATTTAAGGAGTTGTCTGACAATTTCAGACCAATCAAAAGAATTGTTGGGTCTTTATTGCTGATCATTTGTGCAATTTACAGTTTCAATCTAGCTGCTATAGTTTTCCAGTTACAGGACAAAAACGGAAAATTTCATAAAAAATTGCCATTTAAGGGCAATAACTCCTATAAGGAGTCATCTGACAATTTCAGACTTAAACAGTGAATTGTAGGGCTTGTATTGTTGATCATTTTTGCTATTTACAGTTTTACTCTAGCTGTTATAGTTTTAAAGTTACAGGACAAAAACGGAAAATTTCATAAACAAGTGTGGACACAGAAAAACGTCTCGCCTGCATTCCGCATCAGTAACGAAAATAAATTTCGTCATAAGCATTACGTAAATAGCATTAAATATCAGCAGCAGCCTGTATACAAAATATTGTCACCATATCCTGCATAGTTACAGGGAAACAGCCGTAACCCAAAAACTTTAACGTAGTCGCTGGACCGTGAAATTGAGGTCAAGGTCAGGTGGAACTTACCAGACAGTCATGTACTATTCATCAGCAACCTATACACCAAATATTGTCATCCTACCATGTGTAGTTACAGAGGAACTGTCTTACCCAAAAACTTGAACGTAGTCGCTGGACGGCGAAATTGAGGTCAAGGTCAGGTGATACTTACCAGACAGTCATGTACTAGTCATCAGCAACCTATACACCAAATATTGTCATCCTACCATGTGTAGTTACAGAGGAACTGTCGTAACCCAAAAACTTGAACATAGTCGCTGGACGGCGAAATTGAGGTCAAGGTCAGGTGACACCTACCAGACAGTCATGTACTAGTCATCAGCAACCTATACACCAAATATTGTCATCCTACCATGCGTAGTTACAGAGGAACTGTCGTAACCCCAAAACTTTAACGTAGTCGCTGGACTGTGAAATTGAGGTCACGGTCAGGTGACACCTACCAGACAGTCATGAATTAGTCATCAGCAACCTATACACCAAATATTGTCATCCTACCATGCGTAGTTACAGAGGAACTGTCGTAACCCAAAAACTTTAACATAGTTGCTGGACCGTGAAATTGAGGTCAAGGTCAGGTGACACCTACCAGACAGTCATGTACTAGTCATCAGCAACCTATACACCAAATATTGTCATCCTACCATGCGTAGTTACAGAGGAACTGTCGTAACCCAAAAACTTTAATGCAGTCGCTGGACCGTGAAATTGAGGTCAAGGTCAGGTGACAACCTACAAGACAGTCATGTACTAGTCATCAGCAACCTATACACCAAATATTGTCATCCTACCATGCGTAGTTACAGAGGAACTGTCGTAACCCCAAAACTTTAACGTAGTCGCTGGACTGTGAAATTGACGTCAAGGTCAGGTGACACCTACCAGACAGTCATGTACTAGTCATCAGCAACCTATACACCAAATATTGTCATCCTACCATGCGTAGTTACAGAGGAACTGTCGTAACCCAAAAACTTTAACATAGTTGCTGGACCGTGAAATTGAGGTCAAGGTCAGGTGACACCTACCAGACAGTCATGTACTAGTCATCAGCAACCTATACACCTAATATTGTCATCCTACCATGCGTAGTTACAGAGGAACTGTCGTAACCCAAAAACTTTAATGCAGTCGCTGGACCGTGAAATTGAGGTCAAGGTCAGGTGACACCTACCAGACAGTAATGTACTAGTCATCAGCAACCTATACACCAAATATTGTCATCCTACCATGCATAGTTACAGAGGAACTGTCGTAACCCAAAAACTTTAACGTAGTCACTGGACCGTGAAATTGAGGTCAAGGTCAGGTGACACCTACCAGACAGTCATGTACTAGTCATCAGCAACCTATACACCAAATATTGTCATCCTACCATGCATAGTTACAGAGGAACTGTCGTAACCCAAAAACTTGAACGTAGTCGCTGGACGGCGAAATTGAGGTCAAGGTCAGGTGATACTTACCAGACAGTCATGTACTAGTCATCAGCAACCTATACACCAAATATTGTCATCCTACCATGTGTAGTTACAGAGGAACTGTCGTAACCCAAAAACTTGAACATAGTCGCTGGACGGCGAAATTGAGGTCAA
The DNA here is from genome assembly GCA_944474755.1 of Limnoperna fortunei. Classification (NCBI taxonomy): domain Eukaryota; kingdom Metazoa; phylum Mollusca; class Bivalvia; order Mytilida; family Modiolidae; genus Limnoperna; species Limnoperna fortunei. Next base: position 12,648,729 of record OX104116.1, on the reverse strand, counting down.
GGTCAGGTGACACCTACCAGACAGTCATGTACTAGTCATCAGCAACCTATACACTAAATATTGTCATCCTACCATGCGTAGTTACAGAGGAACTGTCGTAACCCCAAAACTTTAACGTAGTCGCTGGACTGTGAAATTGAGGTCAAGGTCAGGTGACACCTACCAGACAGTCATGTACTAGTCATCAGCAACCTATACACCAAATATTGTCATCCTACCATGCGTAGTTACAGAGGAACTGTCGTAACCCAAAAACTTTAACATAGTTGCTGGACCGTGAAATTGAGGTCAAGGTCAGGTGACACCTACCAGACAGTCATGTACTAGTCATCAGCAACCTATACACCAAATATTGTCATCCTACCATGCGTAGTTACAGAGGAACTGTCGTAACCCAAAAACTTTAATGCAGTCGCTGGACGGCGAAATTGAGGTCAAGGTCAGGTGACACCTACCAGACAGTCATGTACTAGTCATCAGCAACCTATACACCAAATATTGTCATCCTACCATGCGTAGTTACAGAGGAACTGTCGTAACCCAAAAACTTTAACGTAGTCACTGGACCGTGAAATTGAGGTCAAGGTCAGGTGACACCTACCAGACAGTCATGTACTAGTCATCAGCAACCTATACACCAAATATTGTCATCCTACCATGCATAGTTACAGAGGAACTGTCGTAACCCAAAAACTTTAACGTAGTCACTGGACCGTGAAATTGAGGTCAAGGTCAGGTGACAGGTGACTGACTGGCAAGTACTCATCATAAGCTACCTCTGGACCAAATTTGATGGACCTAGGGCTTGGGCTTACAAAGATATGAAGCAAGATGTCAAGTGTTTACGCCGCCGCCGCCGGATTCCCATACATATGTCTCGCCTCCAGCGACTTTCGTCGCAGGCGAGACAAAAACTGTTCATTTGTCCAAATTCATAATGAAAGGGCAATAACTCCTATGAAGAGTCATCTTGCAATTTTGGACTAAGCAATCATTTGTATGGCTTCTATTGCTGATCATTTGTGCAATTTACAGTTTTAATCTAGCTACTATAGTTTTCAAGTTACAGGACAAAAATGGAAAATTTCATAACAAAATTGTCATTTAAGGGCAATAACCCCTATAAGAAGTCATCTGACAATTTCAGACCAATTAAATGAATTGTAGGGCTTTTTTTGCTGATCATTTTTGCAATTTATTATTTCACTCTAGCTGTTATGGTTTTTAAGTCACAGGACAGAAACTGAAAATTCCATAAAAAATTGCAATTTAAGGGCAATAACTCCTATAAGGAGTCATCTGACAATTTCAGACTTAAATAGTAATTTGTAGGGCTTGTATTGCTGATCATTTTTGCTATTAACAGTTTCACTCTAGCTGTTACAGTTTTTAAGTTACAGGACAAAAACGGAAAATTTCATAAAAAATTGTCATTTATGGGCAATAACTTATTTAAGGAGTTGTCTGACAATTTCAGACCAATCAAAAGAATTGTTGGGTCTTTATTGCTGATCATTTGTGCAATTTACAGTTTCAATCTAGCTGCTATAGTTTTCCAGTTACAGGACAAAAACGGAAAATTTCATAAAAAATTGCCATTTAAGGGCAATAACTCCTATAAGGAGTCATCTGACAATTTCAGACTTAAACAGTGAATTGTAGGGCTTGTATTGTTGATCATTTTTGCTATTTACAGTTTTACTCTAGCTGTTATAGTTTTAAAGTTACAGGACAAAAACGGAAAATTTCATAAACAAGTGTGGACACAGAAAAACGTCTCGCCTGCATTCCGCATCAGTAACGAAAATAAATTTCGTCATAAGCATTACGTAAATAGCATTAAATATCAGCAGCAGCCTGTATACAAAATATTGTCACCATATCCTGCATAGTTACAGGGAAACAGCCGTAACCCAAAAACTTTAACGTAGTCGCTGGACCGTGAAATTGAGGTCAAGGTCAGGTGGAACTTACCAGACAGTCATGTACTATTCATCAGCAACCTATACACCAAATATTGTCATCCTACCATGTGTAGTTACAGAGGAACTGTCTTACCCAAAAACTTGAACGTAGTCGCTGGACGGCGAAATTGAGGTCAAGGTCAGGTGATACTTACCAGACAGTCATGTACTAGTCATCAGCAACCTATACACCAAATATTGTCATCCTACCATGTGTAGTTACAGAGGAACTGTCGTAACCCAAAAACTTGAACATAGTCGCTGGACGGCGAAATTGAGGTCAAGGTCAGGTGACACCTACCAGACAGTCATGTACTAGTCATCAGCAACCTATACACCAAATATTGTCATCCTACCATGCGTAGTTACAGAGGAACTGTCGTAACCCCAAAACTTTAACGTAGTCGCTGGACTGTGAAATTGAGGTCACGGTCAGGTGACACCTACCAGACAGTCATGAATTAGTCATCAGCAACCTATACACCAAATATTGTCATCCTACCATGCGTAGTTACAGAGGAACTGTCGTAACCCAAAAACTTTAACATAGTTGCTGGACCGTGAAATTGAGGTCAAGGTCAGGTGACACCTACCAGACAGTCATGTACTAGTCATCAGCAACCTATACACCAAATATTGTCATCCTACCATGCGTAGTTACAGAGGAACTGTCGTAACCCAAAAACTTTAATGCAGTCGCTGGACCGTGAAATTGAGGTCAAGGTCAGGTGACACCTACCAGACAGTAATGTACTATTCATCAGCAACCTATACACCAAATATTGTCATCCTACCATGTGTAGTTACAGAGGAACTGTCGTAACCCAAAAACTTGAACATAGTCGCTGGACGGCGAAATTGAGGTCAAGGTCAGGTGACACCTACCAGACAGTCATGTACTAGTCATCAGCAACCTATACACCAAATATTGTCATCCTACCATGCGTAGTTACAGAGGAACTGTCGTAACCCCAAAACTTTAACGTAGTCGCTGGACTGTGAAATTGAGGTCACGGTCAGGTGACACCTACCAGACAGTCATGTACTAGTCATCAGCAACCTATACACCAAATATTGTCATCCTACCATGCGTAGTTACAGAGGAACTGTCGTAACCCAAAAACTTTAACATAGTTGCTGGACCGTGAAATTGAGGTCAAGGTCAGGTGACACCTACCAGACAGTCATGTACTAGTCATCAGCAACCTATACACCAAATATTGTCATCCTACCATGCGTAGTTACAGAGGAACTGTCGTAACCCAAAAACTTTAATGCAGTCACTGGACCGTGAAATTGAGGTCAAGGTCAGGTGACACCTACCAGACAGTAATGTACTAGTCATCAGCAACCTATACACCAAATATTGTCATCCTACCTTGCATAGTTACATAGAACTATGGTAACACAAAAACTTTAACGTAGTCACTGGACCGTAAAAATTGAGGTCAAGGTCAGGTGACACCTACCAGACAGTCATGTACTAGTCATCAGCAACCTATACACCAAATATTGTCATCCTACCATGCGTAGTTACAGAGGAACTGTCCTAACCCAAAAACTTTAACGTAGTCACTGGACCGTGAAATTGAGGTCAAGGTCAGGTGACACCTACCAGACAGTCATGTACTAGTCATCAGCAACCTATACACCAAATATTGTCATCCTACCATGCCTAGTTACAGAGGAACTGTCGTAACCCAAAAACTTTAACGTAGTCACTGGACCGTGAAATTGAGGTCAAGGTCAGGTGACAGGTGACTGACTGGCATGTACTCATCATAAGCTACCTCTGGACCAAATATGATGGACCTAGGGCTTGGGCTTACAAAGATATGAAGCAAGATGTCAAGTGTTTACGCCGCTGCCGCCGCCGGATTCCCATACATATGTCTCGCCTCCAGCGTCTTTCGTCGCAGGCGAGACAAAAATTACCATTTAAGGGCAATAACTCATATAAGCAGTCATCTGACAATTTCAGACCAATGAAGTGAATTGTAGGGCTTTTATTGCTGATCATTTTTGCCATTTACAGTTTCACTATAGTTTTCAGGTTATATTGTAAATACCAAAAATTTTGACAAAAATCGTCAAAAAAGGGCAATAACTCCTACAAGACGCCAATACACAACTTCGCACTAATAGCAACTATTGTAGACCTTAATGTGCTGATCAATTTGAAGTAACGGTTTTCTCTATAGCTATTATAGTTTTTTAGATAATGATCAAAAACCTGTGTTGACCCCCATGTTCTATTTTTAGTAACAGCGGCCATATTTGTCTGTTGATCAACACCCTGGGTACAAACTTGAAACTAGGACCCCTGAGGATGATTGTGGCCAAGTTTGAAAAAAATTGGCCCAGTGGTTTCAGAGGAGAAGATTTTTGAAAAAGTTTACGACAGACGACAGACGACAGACGACGGACGACAGACGCCAAGTGATAGCAAAAGCTCACATGGACCTTCGGTCCAGGTGAGCTAAAAACTAGTTGTCAAGTTTGAAGAACATTCACTGACCAATTGATTTTACTATGTGTGTGCTGATTCTTCATAATAAATAGTAGAGTGAGAGAAAAGTACTATTTGTGAAATTGTAAACAAAAGAGAAATTTTTCCTGTTTAGCATTACCTGAATTCAACTTCATACTAGATAGTATATTATATGAGCAACATAACTGGTTATACAATTTTGTACTACCAACTTTACACTGAATCTTGTTTTCTTTAAGAACTCTAGCATAATTCATACATGTAAGGTGTTTAAGTAAGACTAATAATAGTACAGATTTAAAGCTAAGAGAAAAACTATTTATACCCAATATATTCCCTGTAATTATCTGCTTTATGGCATTACCTTGACAGACCCTAACAACGAAATATAATCCTTTAATAACTCGGTCATTAGGTAAAAGTCTTGATCAGCCTGGTCCCGTTGTATAATCTCAATACGCTCCTCAGTCTCAGCTAGCTGTGATAAGGCTCTTGATAAGGCAGTGTGCTCCTCAGCATTGCCCAGCATAGCTGCACTCTTGGAGAAATGCATTGTGGTAACACTGAGTTCTGTTAGGAAAAAAATGCAATGCAATATGAATGCAGTAAATTACCTTTGTTTCAACAACCACTGCTGTCTTTATTTTAGCCAAATTCTCAAGTTTGTGAATATGCATTAAACTAGAGGCTCTTAAGAGCCTGTATCGCTCACCTGACTTACAAAAAAAACTTTTTAGGACAAAGACTTTTCTTGCAAATTTTGGTATTAAATGCTAAAGAGTTTATGTGTAGATGCTGTTTCTATGAATGTTGCCACGTTGAATTTACAATCAGCAAAATCTGCCAAGCTGTTTGTGAGAAAACGAATTTTAAAATCTCAGCCAGTCAGAACGCATTTGCAGCTCTGGCAGCCATGTTGAATTTCTGCTTAGCGGTTTGTAAAAAGAAGATATTTGAAATTTCAGCCAATCAGAACCCATTAGTTGCCCTGGAAGCCATGTTCAATTTGCAATTGGCTCAAAAAACTCAAAATAATAAGATAAATATCCATTAATCATTTCTTCATAATTTGGCTTCATTGTGTGGAACAGTTTCAGAGAAGAAGTTGTTTATATGTTTTTCCTATAGGGTCCTATGTTAAACTATGTCCTGTGATGGTGGCCATCTTGGATTTTGGATTGGCACAAAAAACTCAAACTTTGTAGAGGACTATCTAAGGTACATTTCTGCAATATTTCAAATCAATCTGCCAGGCAGTTTATGAGAAGAAGATTTTTGAATTTCAGCCAATCAGAACACATTAACGGCCCTGGAAGCCATGTTGAATTTGCAATTGGCTCGAAAAACCCAAAACAATAAGATAATTATGCAACCTTCATTTCCTTATTAATTTGGCTTCATTGTGTGGAACAGTTTCATAGAAGAAGTTGTTTGTATGTTTTTCCCATAGGGTCTTTGTATGTTTTTCCCATAGGGTCATATGTTAAACTATGTCCTGTGATAAAAGCCATCTTGGATTTTGGATTGGCACAAAAAACTCAAACTTTGTAGAGGACCATCTAAGGTACATTTCTGCAATATTTCAAATCAATCTGCCAAGCAGTTTATGAGAAGAAGATTTTTGAATTTCAGCCAATCAGAACACATTAATGGCCCTGGCAGCCATGTTTCATATTTGATCAGCACCAAAAACTCAAACTTTGTTAAGAACCACCCAATAAACATTCCTGCCTAGTTTGGTTCCAATTGGCCAAGTGGTTGTGGAGAAGAAGATTAAAATTTACAGCCGACGACGACGACGAAGACGACGGACGCAAAGTGATTAGAATAGCTCACACTGACCCTTTGGGTCAGGTGAACTAATAAAGACTTCAGTAGTTGTTTGTTTGAATGACTGTGGATTAATATTACTTTAGCAATTTTCTCAGGTATACCAATGTGCCCAGCTTTTAAGGGAGAAGAAGCTGGAGCACCATGTGAAAACCCCTTAACCCTCCAGGGGAAAACTGGAACACTTGAGAAATAAGGCTGAAGTGGAGCACAACCTATGGAACTCAAACAATACCTCACAACCTCAGTGTTGACCCTGACTTGCCTTTGTTTTCAGTTGTAGATGACCTTAACCACTCAGCAACAGAAGCCCCGGCATTGTACATTAATGCACATGTATTACAAAAAATCTACATACTAATAAATCTGCATAAAAAACACAAATAATATAAACTTATTTCTTGTTTATTAAGCAGCAAGAGTAATCAAGGAGTTATGAAGGTTTTAAAAATAATTGTTGTGGCTATACATAAGTTTGAGCATTTGAAAGCTGATGTCAATGAAACAACTGTTAAAAAACCTCATTAAATTCTAAACAAACCTTTCCGATGCTGAACCAAAGCCTCCATACTGGAATGTAATTTCCTCAGTTGTTGATCTAAGTTTTCTACTCGTTGATGTCTATCATCAAACCACTAAAACATGACAACAAATAGTTTTTTAAAACATTTACAATAAGCCATGGCAGATTCCTCACTACATTACCTATGTATTTATTCACATCAAAATTGATTGAGGGATTTGTTTACATCCTACACCAGCAACTCTTGCTCTTGCATTATTATTTAATGGATCCAGCTGGCCAATCAGATGGCTTGTGACAAATGTCCAGATCATTATGTCAGAGATAGATATTGTATTTGTGTCAACATCAACACTATTGATGAATATCCAATATAGGCATTGCTCTTATTGGTTAAAATATGCGTAGCATTTTGTTTCATAATTATATATGAAATAAAGTTCTATGAAAACAAAAGATTTTTCTATAAATAAATTCACAGGGGAAGGAGATAGAAAATATGATAAAGTCTAATTGCTACCAACAATGTACAAAATAAGAAAATATCTAACTGTTACAGTTTAATACCATGCACACAGTACCATGGTAACATGCACATTTAATTTTGTCATTATAATAACTTTGTTTAATAATATTCTGTTTCTCTGATCCTGAAAGAGATAAATCTGGAGCAGATGAGTTTTCATATTTCAGTTTCTATTTTAAATTACCTTATTATGCATCTCTTATAACTTGCTTTCAAGTGGTAATTACAGATGTTCATTTTTTTCATACCACATTATGATCAATGAACAATACACCCTGACACAACTTTAATAGTTTGGGTCAACTCAAATGCAAAGAGTGAAAATCTTCCCTGCCCATGATCATGAATAATATTAGCTGTTACAGAGACAATACATTTATGTAACGTTTACTAGATATATACCAGTAGACGTGTGCAAAAACAGTAGAAAACATTGTCAACAAAGAAACTGACATAAAATAAACCAGTGATTAATCACAGAAAATAACTTTCTTTGTGCATGTACATATAGAAGCAATGTTTCAATGTTTTAGTAATGATTTAAACAAACAAATGTGCAAAGCATGGAAAGAAAATCTACCAAAATATAAAATCAGGTACATGTACCAACCTGATATATAACAATATCCCAAAGTTTCATTCAAATCGGATGTAAACTTTGTGAGTTATTGTCCGGAAACAACTTTTTTGTTAAAATTTCTAACGTTTTTCATGGACTGTGACCTTGAAATTTGACGAATTTCCCCCAAAATCGATAGGCTTCTTAACAACCTGATATATAACAATATCCCAAAGTTTCATTCAAATCGGATGTAAACTTTGTGAGTTATTGCCCGGAAACAACTTTTTTGTTAAAATTTCGAAAGTTTTTCGTGGACTGTGACCTTGAAATTTGACGAATTTCCCCCAAAATTGATAGGCTTCTTACCAACCTGATATATAACAATAACCCAAAGTTTCATTCAAATCGGATGTAAACTTTTTGAATTATCATCCGGAAACCAAATGTGGACGGACGAACGGACGGACGGCCCACTATATACCCCCGACTCTGTCGAGCGGGGGTATAATTAAATAGATATTGTTACGATGATTTTTAAAGGTTAAATTTAACTGTTAGATTCTGTTGTATTTTTCAGCTATTTCATGGCATCCAGTTTGTATTGGTGTCTGAAGCTGAAGTAGCTGCAGAACCTTGGCTCTTTAGGTCCTTTGACAATTTTTTATTTGGGGGATCATAGAACTACAGATTTTCCCAATGTACAAACTTGCAACTCTTGAGAAATGATTTTTGTTGCACCATTTCTGATGATTAGATGACAAGTGAGCTTTATAGAATGTGTATTGTTTCTTGATAATTTTTTCTTCACTGTACCACTTTAATAATGCACGCTGAGGTTTATCCTATTTATATACAATAATAAATCATTTTCAACAATCCCGCCCACGGTTTTTTGTGGTCTGCAAAATCAAAACTAGAGGCTCCCAGGAGCCTGTAATCGCTCACCTGGAATCCAAATGACTTAAACTATATTAAAATTTTTTAAATTAACAGTTTCAGTCTAGTTGTTATAGCTTTTAAGTTACTGTGCAAAAACTAAACATTTCTTCAAAAAATTTGTTAAATACAATAACTCCTATAAGGTGCCATCGACAATTTCTGAAAATTAAATGGTTTTTAGGCATTGTCCTTTAGGGTACTTTAGAAATTTACAGTTTTACTCTACTAATAGGTGTGTTATAGACTAATTTATAATTAAAAAACTGTTCATATGTCCAAATTCATAATGAAAGGGCAATAACTCCTATAAAGAGTCATCTTGCAATTTTTGGACCAAACAATCATTTGTAGGGCTTCTATTGCTGATCATTTGTGCAATTTACAGTTTTAATCTAGCTACTATAGTTTTCAAGTTACAGGACAAAAATGGAAAATTTCTTAACAAAATTGTCATTTAAGGGCAATAACCCCTATAAGGAGTCATCTGACAATTTCAGACCAATTAAATGAATTGTAGGGCTTTTTTGCTGATCATTTTTGCAATTTATTATTTCACTCTAGCTGCTATGGTTTTTAAGTTACAGGACAAAAACGGAAAATTTCATAAAAAATTGCAATTTAAGGGCAATAACTCCTATAAGGAGTCATCTGACAATTTCAGACCAATCAAGTGAATTGTAGGGTCTTTATTGCTGATCATTTGTGCAATTTACAGTTTCAATCTAGCTGCTATAGTTTTCAAGTTACAGAACAAAAACGGAAAATTTCATAAAAAATTGCCATTTAAGGGCAATAACTCCTATAAGGAGTCATCTGACAATTTCAGACTAATACAGTGAATTGTAGGGCTTGTATTGTTGATCATTTTTGCTATTTACAGTTTTACTCTAGCTGTTATAGTTTTAAAGTTACAGGACAAAAACGGAAAATTTCATAAAAAATTACCATTTAAGGGCAATAACTCCTATAAGGAGTCATCTGACAATTTCAGACCAATCAAGTGAATTGTAGGGTCTTTATTGCTGATCATTTGTGCAATTTACAGTTTCAATCTAGCTGCTATAGTTTTCAAGTTACAGGACAAAAACGGAAAATTTCATAAAAAATTGCCATTTAAGGGCAATAACTCCTATAAGGAGTCATCTGACAATTTCAGACTAATACAGTGAATTGTAGGGCTTGTATTGTTGATCATTTTTGCTATTTACAGTTTTACTCTAGCTGTTATAGTTTTAAAGTTACAGGACAAAAACGAAAAATTTCATAAAAAATTACAATTTAAGGGCAATAACTCATATAAGGAGTCATCTGACAATTTCAGACCAATCAAGTGAATTGTAGGGTCTTTATTGCTGATCACTTGTGCAATTTACAGTTTCAATCTAGCTGCTATAGTTTTCAAGTTACAGGACAAAAACGGAAAATTTCATAAAAAATTGCCATTTAAGGGCAATAACTCCTATAAGGAGTCATCTGACAATTTCAGACTAATACAGTGAATTGTAGGGCTTGTATTGTTGATCATTTTTGCTATTTACAGTTTTACTCTAGCTGTTATAGTTTTAAAGTTACAGGACAAAAACGGAAAATTTCATAAAAAATTACCATTTAAGGGCAATAACTCATATAAAGAGTCATCTGACAATTTCAGACCAATCAAGTGAATTGTAGGGCTTTTATTGCTGATCATTTTTGCCATTTACAGTTTCACTCTACCTCGTATATTTTTCAGGTTATATTGTAAATACCAAAAATTTTGTCAAAAATCGACAAAAAAGGGCAATAACTCCTACAAGAAGTCAATACACAACTTCGCACTAATAGCAACTATTGTAGACCTTAATGTGCTGATCAATTTGAAGTAACGGTTTTCTCTATAGCTATTATAGTTTTTTAGATAATGATCAAAAACCTGTGTTGACCCCCATGTTCTATTTTTAGTAACAGCGGCCATATTTGTCTGTTGATCAACACCCTGGGTACAAACTTGAAACTAGGAACCCTAAGGATGATTGTGGCCAAGTTTGAAAAAAATTGGCCCAGTGGTTTCAGAGGAGAAGATTTTTGAAAAAGTTTACGACGGACGACAGACGACGGACGACGGACGACAGACGACGGACGCCAAGTGATAACAATAGCTCACATGGACCTTCGGTCCAGGTGAGCTAAATAGCTAAATGACCTAAAGAGCTATGGTTCTGCAGCTAAAGCCAAAGTACCTGTTAAACACTGAAGACCTTTGACAGGAAACTAGCAATCCTTGACAATTAAGTTTGGAGTCAAGCAAACCATGCCCACAGTAAGGCTCGATTCGGCAAACTAAGTAATGACAGGCATTTGATCAACAGTAGATGACACACTACCTTAACCACTTGGCCATCAAAGGCCCGAATTGAATTTAAACACACATAACTAAGTCAAAATAATTATCATTTACCATTAGACATGGTAGTACAAATATACATTTTTGAAATAAAATAAACTATACTTATTCAAAAATTTCTTTACAAATGTTTTACATGGATAAAGATCTAAGTATTTGAACAATATTTATTTCGTTAACTAACAAACTTAAAAAAAAAAGACACAGCTAACAACAAAACAACAGACAGATTTACCTCCATATCATGGTCCCACTGGTCATCCGTGGGCAGAAATGGACAGAAATATGTCTTAGGAAAATATGTTAAGACATTCAAAATCTAACAAAAGCAAGAAGAGCAACTATTATCTTGGTTTAAACTGACATGAATCTTATGAACATGCAAGTAAATTATTAGTTTTTAGTGTAATTAAAACACTTATTATATTTTATCTTTTTAGACAAGCATTATGTTAATTAGTTGTACATGGGGTTCAATGCCACTTTCATTAATTTTTCAGCAATATCATGGCATCCTCTTTTATGGTGGAAGGAAGCAAGGTACCTGGTGAAAAGCTTTAATCTTTGGCAGAAAAATATAATGGTTGAATTCAAGTGCACACTGAGCACAAGAGCAAAGTGTTGAACAGCATGTGATCAACAAAAGATGGTTAACTTCCTTACCCAATCAGCAAACAAGTGCAAAAAAATAATAATTAACAAAGTCAATCAGGGCCTAATCTAGACGGCGAAATGGCGTTTTAAGTCGCCAAAAATTTTTGAAAATCGCTAAATGTCGCCGGTCATTTGATTTTCCGGCGAAGTGAAGTCGCCGTGAAAAATCGATAAAAGGGAGACTACTCTAATAGACTTTGTTGTTGTTTACATGTACAGTTAAAACAAAATGGCGACTTCCAAAAACAATGAAACGATACTATGTGTCAGCATATCCTAACGCGATAGAGTGATAAATTGACATTACAGCGACTTTGCTCATCATCAAATATGAAAATAATACTAGGTTTTAATAGTCGATCATGTGAGAAAAGGTTATTACGATGTATTTCAGATCCACGAGGTTAAAATGCTTCGAGGAAACATCGAGTATGGCGGCGAGTGTTTTATTGAAAATTAAAACTATTTGTTCTGTTTAATTATTTTTCAAAAGGATATATCGGCTTATTTAACCGTATTTTATTCGCTTTGTTTGACTGCGCGCTCATCAATCATGTTGATACCGACCATCGGCTTTGTTTAAAATCGTCAATCAAATATTAATAAACAATTTTTAATGAGGCTGGCATTGCCAATAATTAGCCGTTAATTACGTGATTTAGAGTTGGCTTGGGTGACATTGAGTAAGAGAATCTTGAGTTTCGAATAATACGATGTTTTGACAACGGTTTAACACATGATAGGCTTGTTAATTTCAATCACTCAATTACAGTTAATTCAGAGATCAAATGAAAATGAAATGGTATAAAGTACCACCAATTAATGTTAACTTCAGAATCAAAAGTTTAGTTAAATGTAAATTAGTAACAAAACAATTGAACATTTGGAAAAATTATGTCTTTGGCTAACTGGTTAGGGGTTCAGTCCCCTGCAAAACCAATTCAGTCTCCAACTGCAAAACAAAACTTGAAAAGAAAAACTGATGATGAAAATGACAAAAATGAAAAACCCAAAAAAATTCTGTAAAGTTATGAGCCAAGATAATTTTGAAAATAGTTGCTTTTGTTGTGATTAGTGCTCTTTATATGATAATAAAATGTATTTTAGCTCTATCAGTGTTAAACTTATTTGTTTTAAAAACATTAACCCGAAACCGAAACAAAACCCACTTCTCCGCACAAAAAATCACTTCTCCCTATTCCCATCTGGAAGGAGAAGTCACTTCTCCATGGCAAAAATCCTAGATTAGGCCCTGGTCAATGGCAACATTCTTTACTTTTTCAATTTCTTAGCACAATAAAGATCAATGAAAATAATGAGGAACATGATTAATTACCAAACTTAATGTTAGGTTCAATGAATTGTATCTTTTTATTCACACAGTAAATCCAAAGACATACATTCAAAAATCAGAATTATGATTGACAGAAATGTCTGAAATGCCAGATGGTTTAGTGATGGCTAAACTTAAATAACAGACAGTCTGATAATTGACTAAATGTTAGCATTAAACAGGTTAAAATCAATGAAAGCTTTGAATTATGGCTGGAAGTGCTTATGACTGGGACATAGATCATTTTCTGGGAAGACAATAATGTACCATAGATTAAGATAACAATGAAAGACCTAGTTAGAAAACATAAAAAACTCCTAAAATAAGAGGACTCTTATAAGGAAAAGACTAAAAGATATAGTGTTGAAAGATGAACACCAAATGATTGCACAAGTCAAATGTGATTGGTTTCAGATTTAATATGTAAGAGTCTCTGACATCAGACAGGGTTCGAAACTCATGGACACTAAGATACAAAATGCGTCTGCAAACTTGATAATTGCGCCTGCAGGTACAGGAGTAAGGCAAAATTTTGCATCTAATAAAATTTTTATTTTCGTTGTAACATTTTCCTTAATTTTGCTTTGAATGTTATCGTTGTTGAACTGAACCTGTCTAATAAGGTTTCTGTCATTATCCAGTAGTATTCATTTTCGGAACATTTCCGACCATTTCCTCTTAATAGTTGAGTAAAAATGGTGCTCCAACGTTAAGGAGGAAATTATAAGTAACTTACTACATATATGGCTTGATATGCTGGCTGTTTAAGATAGAAACTATGATTTTAAATTATTTTAAGACATGTAATCCAAGTAGTAATGAAGAGGAAAGCCAAAACAAAATATGAAAAAGGCTTGAAAGTGAAGGAGCAACTTCTAAATTAAAAGAATTTTAATTTCCTTGTAACTGTGGTCTAAATATATCTTTTTAAAGACTGATATAGTGAAGAAAAGTTTTTCTTCTAAAAATTACCAAAAAAATCAGTTTTTGCTCCTAAAAAAAAGACCACAAGCACAAATTTGCTTGTGAGCAAAAAAATTAATTTCTAGGCCTCATCAGACAGCAGCTAACAGGAAAAACTCACACACTTCTAAGGTCCAAGTAAACTTAAAATGGAGATACAACAAAAGCTTTACATGTATATAGGAAACCACAAAATTTACTGGCAAAACTTTAAAGCATAGAGCTGCAGTTCTCTTTCAGTTATTGACAAAATACATTCATAGAAACCCTGTAATTACCTCATCTGATTCATCCATTTTAAATGATATTTTCTCAACAGCATCACCAACTTTATGGAATAATCTCATCACACCTGCTCCACTTAAAGCTGATGTATTAGTAGATTTGGGTAATTCTCCTTCACGTTCCAGGAAGTCACGGAAATCTGGATCCATTCGTAATAAAGGATGAGAGGCTGTTCTGTTCAAAAAGCTAATGAAAAGGAACCAAAATTTGTTCAAATAATTTGTATGTAACTTTTTTAAATACATATACATGTACATTAAAGTAGAAATTTAATGACAAAACATTATGTTACAAATTCAATTGGTTTTAAAATATTTAAAACGCTTACATGTGAGAGGAATTCAGTTAAGTTTCAAAGACTTTTCAAGAAAGAATACCTGTAAATGTTCACTTTTTGCATAAATATCTAAAAATTAATTTCAAATCTGTTATTGTGGACCAAATGAAACCTTTCCTGTGTATAAGTGGTGTTGGTCAGGGTATTTTATTTTTTTGGAAGATGAACTGTCCCATTGTTTAAATACAGTAGTTATTTTTCTCTCTTTACTTTATTTATTTAATAGGAGCTTTACATTTGTCTAGGAGAAATCAATCATTTATGGATTAATTTTCCTTTGCCAAAAACAATAATTACATAAGCCTACAATGATTGCAGGGAGGAATTGCTGAACAAAATTGAAACCGATAAAAATTTCACTGTAGAAGTGTATATGATCTATGGTTTGATTCCCTGTATTATAACTGGATAACCACTACCACTGGAGAAAGCTTCTCATATCTATTTTGGGATGCAATATATCAGCAGCCTTGAGGGTAAATAAGGAACTGTCCTGGTGTCTAGTGAAAAGTTTTAGTTTTTAATAGAAACCAGAGGCTCTTAAGAGCCTGTATCGCTCACCTGATTTTATAGGAAATGAAGATGGCATTTCCCTGATGTTAAAGTTAGTCCTGTAATTTTCAATAAACTTTAATTAAGACCATCCAATCAATAATTACTAGAAAGCTTTGTTTCATTGGTTAACCGGTTGTATAGAGAAGATTTTTTTTATTTGCCCATAGGGTTCAATGTTAAACTAAGTCCTGCGGCGGTGGTGGCCATTTTGAATTTCCAATTGCCATAAAAAACATAAACTTTATAAAGGACCATCCAAACAATATTGCTAGTAAGTTTTTGTTTCAATTGATTAACCAGTTTTAGAGAAGAAGCCTTTAAAAACTTTTTTCTATAGGGTCCTATGTTAAACTAAGTCCTGAGGTAGCGGCCATTTTGAATTTCCAATTGCCATAAAAAACATACACTTTATAGAGGACCATCCAAACAATATTGCTAGTAAGTTTTGTTTTGATTGGTTAAACGGTTTCAGAGGAGAAACCCTTTTAAACTTTTTTCTCATAGGGTTGAATGTTAAACCAAGTCCTGCGGTGGCGGCCATTTTGAATTTCCAATTGGGATAAAAAAACATTAACTTTATAGAGGACCATCCAAACAATATTGCTAGTAAGTTTTGTTTCCATTGGTTGACCGGTTTCAGAAAAGAAGCCTTTCAAACTTTTCCCATAGGGTCCTATGTTAAATTAAGTCCTGCGGCGGC
This sequence comes from Limnoperna fortunei, assembly GCA_944474755.1. Taxonomy (NCBI): domain Eukaryota; kingdom Metazoa; phylum Mollusca; class Bivalvia; order Mytilida; family Modiolidae; genus Limnoperna; species Limnoperna fortunei. The sequence continues at coordinate 12,632,684 of OX104116.1, read as the reverse complement.
AGCCATTTTGAATTTCCAATTGCCATAAAAAACACAAACTTTATAGAGGACCATCTAAACAATATTGCTAGTAAGTTTTTGTTTCCATTGATTAACCGGTTTCAGAGAAGAAGCCTTTTAAAACTTTTTCCCATAGGGTTCTATGTTAAACTAAGTCCTGCGGTGGCGGCCATTTTGAATTTCCAATTCCCATCAAAAACACAAACTTTATAGAGGACCATCCAAACAATATTGCTAGTAAGTTTTGTTTTGATTGGTTAAACGGTTTCAGAGAAGAAGCCCTTTTAAACTTTTTTCCCATAGGGTACTATGTTAAACTAAGTCTTGAGGTGGGGGCCATATTGGTTTACCAATCAAAATAAAAAACACAAACTTTGTAAAGGTCCATCCAATGAACATTATGGCCAAGTTTGGCTTCAATTGGCCAAGTGGTTTCAGAGAAGAAGATTAAAATGTAAAAAGTTTACAGACGCCGCCGCCGACGACGGACGCAAAGTAATAACAATAGCTCACCTGACCCTTTGGGACAGGTGAGCTAAAAACGAAAAAAGATTTACCGATGGGGAATCAAGATAATTGTTTTAGTGAGATACTGTGAAAGTACTTAAATTCGTGGGTATCAATTTTCGTGGTTTGGTGAAATTTGACATGTTCGTGGGTCCTTAAATTCGTGGACTGACGGTTTCCGAAAATGCAAAAAGTGAGGTAGCGATCAAAATAAATGATTACAGCAGAATCATGTTCACTGTTGATAATAAACATCAACATATAAAGAAGACAAAACAGTTTCATTACCTGATGTTGTTTACGCGCGTTGTAACGAATGTAAAATTAACAACACGGAAATCAATAGCTAATTATAAACACAGTAATGTATTAATTAATTCATTGATTAATTGCAATAAAAACTACTTTGAGTCTATTTAATTCTCTAATTGTTATCTATAGAAGCATTCCTAGCCGAAGGGCATTTGTCACGTCATGTGTTGAGTAGCAATAAATACAAAGATGTAATTTAATGTCATTTGTGCCACGATCGGTATTATCATAACATCCATTTGATATAGCGTGTCATTGATATGCACTATTAAAGATAAAGTATAGCTTATCTTTTAAATATTTTATTTGTTTTAATTTATGTTCAAAGGAGCAACCAAACTCATAATTCCGATAATAATTTGTTACTTTTGAACATCGAAAATGAACACCTCATATATCCCCACCTTGACCGGAAGTCGATGTTTCTTCGTACGCTTTACAATTAAATAATACGTACATTTAATAAAAACACAATTCGAACATGAAACCTGTAACATAATCATTAAGATGGATTTTGAGCTGAACATTAGTAATGGATCGAACCACAAAATCATATATTACATTTACAAATAAATGTCCGACCTCGGACATTTTCAGATCGTTGTTCCCAACTTCCCATCTGTTAATGAAGTTTTATTCTTCGTTGGATTTTTAATTTCGTGGTCCGAGGCCTCCACGAAAACCACGAAAATTGATACCCCACGAATAAAAAGTATTTCACAGTATGCAAAAAATATTAAAGCATATACCTTCCAAATAGAATTTTGTCTTTAAAAGTCATTTAAATGAAATTACAATAATTACTTTACTTATTATTAGTGCCTCCAGGGAATGTTCATCTTCCAAAAAATTTAAAAAATACCCTGACCAACATCAGCTTTGGAAAAGTTTAATTTGGTCTGCTATAATAAGGATAACAGCCAGATATGACAATGAACACTTCAATCTCTGAAAAAAAAATGTGATAATTGATAATTCATTATAAATTTGACCCAAAGACTAACCGTTCTAGAGCAGCTCTTCGTTTCTCTATAAAATCTGATGATCCAGAGTCGTCTTTAGAAACCTTTATTTTGGTCATACCTAAAATGAACATTAAAACAATTACACATTATGAACTAAAAGAGCTAAAAAAATATTTTGTATGTAAAAAAAATGGCTTACAATGGAAATTGGTTGATGGTGTCATTTTTTATACAGGCATCATCAATTAATATGTTGCTTAATTACTGGTATACAAGAACATTCAACAATATTTAAATATTTAAAAAATAACTCTGAATCGTTTTTTTTACCTGCAAATTCAATGTTAAAGCCAATTTGTTACTTACAGTATGCATCATGCCACCACATAGATTAATAAAACTTCAACACAATCATTTTTAATGGAACATACGCACATAGCCAATCGGTGGCATTAATAAAACCTTTAGCATTCACATTAATTAAATCATTGAGACCAGTTAAATTGGAAAAGGCAGCTCAAGTACCCAGATGGAACCAATCTTGAACTTGAAATCTATTGTTTTATCATACCATAGCATCAACCTGGACCAAACCGTATATAATTACCCACAAGAAATGTCTATGGACTTACCAATTACACTTTTCTCTGGAGCTGGAGGAACAATGACTCCTTTTGGTACATGTTTATCAGCGAGTTTAGCATGAAGTCCTAAAAAGTCACTAAACCTACGTAATACACTTAACTCTGCTTTACGGAAAGCAGGAATTGTCGTCTGAAATATACACATGAAACAATGCAAAGTATGCTCTCATCTGAAATCAACAATTATTGACAAACTATAAATATACATGTAAGTGGTCTTATTTTAATTTTTTGAAAACTTTGAGAATTTAAATAATATATGTCCTTTCATAGATAACAGGTGATAATTATGTCATTACCGGTATTAGTCTTGACAGGTAACAGACATTAATTGACATTCACTTATCTTCATATTATATATATTAGTTATTTTTTACAAATATAAAAATAAAAAAAATAGATAAGTTTATCTAGCAGTCACTAATACCCCATTTGTAAAAAATGTCTTTTAATAAATATAAATTTAATATGCATATGAGTTTTAACTACTTGATTGATATGTAACAATATCCCATAGTTGCATTGAAATTATATACAAGCTTTTTAATTATTATCCGGAAAGCAAATTTGGACGGATGAACAGACATACAGGCATGAGGATCACTATATACCCCGGACTCTCACTGAGCAGAGCAGGGTTTTTATTAAAAAAACATTCAAATCAAAATTGTTTACAACTTTAATGGTACATGTAGCTGACACAAGTTTGTGGTTTTATCAAAATCTAAACAAATTTCGAGCAGAAAATATTTATTTTAGGTGAATTTATTCCAAATACATCCACAGATATATAGAGCAGGGAATTCATAGCAAATCTAAAATAAAATGCATTCATGGTACAGAACAGATAGATTTCTTGAAATCAAACTTTGGAGGCTTGAACTACTAATGTACGTGTACAACTTCATGTTCTTCATCACATTAAAACAATAATCAAGCTCTTTGAAACAATGAATCATGGTCCATTACAATTCAAACATGCCCTGTATTTTGGAGAGACAAAGTTTACTCAAATTCAATAATACCTTTGTTCTAACTCTGTACACCATATATGCTCCCATACCATCACCCATCTTCTGAGGGTCACTTATTTTGATGTCAATTGTAAATTCATCTTTCTCTTCGTCTTCCTATCAATGAATTGTATTTCAAAATTTAATATTAGTAATTAAAAACAGGCCTGTTGGCATTTTGTTATAGTCACTAAATAATAAAGCAGTAGGGTCATACTCCCCCCTACCACTAACTTTTTTAATCATACATAATCTTTAGTATTTTCATCCCGTTTAACACATGTCAGAATTTTGCATTATGATCAGAAGTCTAAATCTATAGATATAAATTGAAATGTTGAAGCTGTTATCACAATGAAAAAAAAATTGTTTTCTTACAAATTTTTAACAATTTCATTCTAAATCCATTTCTTCTTCATTTAAACTAGGTAATAATTCTTTTTTGGCATCAATTTACTCAACTAAAACCCAACATTTATAAATACAGACCTCTTCCTTTGAGGCTTTGGTTGATGGAGTAACTTTAACACCTGTTGTTGAACTCTGTGAAGACACTGATATCTGGGGCTTGGACTCTTCTACCTGCTTAGGGGCTTCAACTGAATTAAATGGGTTGCTTGTATCTATGTCTTTATGTGCTGGTTTTGGTTCAGGAACTGTTTCTTCCTCATCAGAATCGAGTTTAACTTCATCTCCATCTCCTGAAATGTCAGCAGTAGTAAAAAAATTTGAAAAAATACTTACAGCACCTTTAAACAAAATGACATTCCAAAAATTAATATCAAGTTAACTTTTCAAATTAACATTTAATAAATACATGTAAAATTCATTGAGTGACACAATAAATATTGTGTCTAATGACACACAAAAATATTTTCTTTGCTTTTAATGGTATTATTACCTCCAAATAAATCATCAGAGTTTATATCTGCCTTGATAGGTACCCGTGCAGGTTGCTGTGGTTCGGGTTCCGGTTCAAATGGTTGTTCCTTAAATAAAAATTCATAAATTACTCTAGAACCCTTCATGTGATAGTTTTTTTGCCTTTTTTTTGCATTTGTTACGAAATGATGCATACAGAAAAAAATTTTATAACTTTTTGGCAACATTCTAATCAAAATTAAAGATTTCTTTGAAATCTACAGTATTTTGGTTACATTGCAATTTTGTACAATGTATACTTATTAGTATAATTCAACATGATGAAGGGATGGTTATAGATTTGCAAAAGGGTCAGGAGGAGTGTATGACACAAAAGTATTTGTAATGTTAATGCTATATACTAGCTATATATAGTACATGTACTAGTTATACAATTGAACTGAATTCAGTTTAACAGAACATGTATACACTTTAAGGGGGACACACCAAGATATTATGTATAATTATTTGAAAACAATTAACACTCAATGCACTTTAATACAGGAAGGTTTAGGGTGGTGTGCACCTAATTTTCAGATTGATTCTTAGAAAATAACTTGTGATATGTATTAAAAAAAAACTAGATGTACTGTATTTCCATGGTTTTACATTGTTTAGCTACATTGATTTATTTACACCAGTATTGAAAAGCAAAAGGCAAATATGATTCATGATTAAACATCTAAATTTCCACCAGTAATAATGAATTTAGCAGGGGACAAACAGCAACATTGCATCCATTTACACAATAATTTAGCTCTTCACAGATGTTGGTACTGCCTTCAAGTGCACTTATTATTCATCCAACAACATGTGATAAGAGAGCTACTAGTAAGGACTACCATGCTCAGAAATGTCTTATAACAGTCAAATTGCAATATGTTACATAAAGGTTTATATTGTAGCCCCATGCTATTGTTTAAGAACTGCTAGAGGAAAAAAAGCATCGACTTTTGACATTTGAACAATTTTGACACATGTGTAGAATTGTGCAATAACTTATATTTGAGGACAGGAATAGAGTAAACAGAAAGGTAATTAGCTAGAGATGTGGTATTTTGTGGATCATCTTACCTCTGTTTTTTTCTCAACTGATTTCTGAAATTCCAAACATTATGATCAAATTTATTGAGAAGAGATTACGTTGTTTCACAGAACAAAACAGAGAAACTGCATGTTTGATCACAAAGCATCATAAAATAGTTTATGTTTTTTTGTTTTAATGGTGTTTAATGCCACTTTCGGCAATTTTTCAGCTTCTTAGTGGCATTCAATTTTTATTGGGGGAAGAACCGAGTTCATGTACCAAGAGAAACTTCTGACCTTTGGATGAAATATTGACAATCATTACCAATAATTAAGACTTGAACCAACAACATTAGTGTTGACTAGCATGTGATCAATAGTAGATGACTAAATATTTTAACACTAGAAAAAAATCTTCATAATAGCCTGTCCATATTTCATACTATACCTCTGTTGTTTACAAGTCACAAATTGTCCTTGAATTTTGTTGGTAAGGGAAATTTTTAAGTCAGCCATTTTTATAGCTACATGGACGGTTTAATGCAAAGAATGCCCCAAGCTGATACTTTATAATTTTATAAGCCGATAATTCCTTTTATGTCACTTAAATTTATATAATAAATTTTCCTAAACACCATGAACACACATTGCTCTCGATAGATTTCTTTTTACGCCATTTGGATTGTTCTTAATTGGTTTAATAATATATAATCGGCAAACTGGGAATCAGCAATCTGGGAATCAGCAATTTGGGATTCGGCAAACTGGAATGCACCCATGCACATGGACTTTGTGTGTTTACAAAAGTTTGTCTGCTTAATTATTGTTCATTGGTATTTGGACAAACTGCAAAAGACTTTCTTGCCTCAACTGCAAACACAATTTCCTGAAAGGTTTCAAAAAGCACAAAAATCACTTGCTCCTAGCTTACACTTCAGTTCTAATCAAGGACAAAATTTACTATAGAAAAAACACTATCTAAATGAAAAATTTTTTTCCTGTCTCAGCTGCAAACAACATTGCCCAAAAGGTTTTGAAAACACACAAATCTCTTGTTCCCTAATTGTTGTATTCAATTTGCACATATTTTGATCTACATAAGTAGCATAATCTTGACCAAATGTGGGAAGCAGTTTTCATTTGTCATGCAAAAAACCTAATGATAACACATGATGACTTTTAGTATCTATATAGTGCTTCCCTTGGCAAAAACTTAAGGGTGATTTGTAACACAAATAACTGTCATAACGTGAAACATTGACAGGTTACTTACTAATGGATGTTCTTAACAAAAGTACAATACAATATAATTTTTTTTTAAACGCAACCGAAAAAGTAGATGCATGTGGCAGGGTCCACGCTGGGCTTCGCCACTGTCGCCAATTACAATTTTTTTTATTTGGCGACAAAATATTGCATCTGGCGATTTTTTTGGCGCCAAGGTTTTATTGTGTTAAACGATGCATGCCGTTTTAAATTTATCGGTAATCTGCGATTGCATCATTAAAGATCCTTTGTCGGCTTCTATGGTCATAAATACACGTGCATTGTGTAGTATCCAGTGACATGTGTGTTATTTGGAGTTTATTAAACGGAAATCGGTATCGGCAATAAATGAATAAACAAAGTTGTCTGATGAAAAGCAGCTTTACCTTCATCACATTGAGTAGACATGTAATAAAACAATTGATGATGTTAATTAATTTATAAAAATAACAAAACAAACATATTTTTGTAGTAATAATTTTTTTATAATGTAATTAATAAAATACATGTATAAAATCTGACGTTGTTGTTGAGTGATTTCCGGACCGGATGTCCGTCTTAATTTCGTAATTAGAAAACTCTTACACATGCGTAGTTCTATTTTCAGTATTTCCGGTTTTATGTTCATTCACGGGAATAGATGTTTCTAATAAATTACTGTAAAATTTTTGTTTTCTGCTAACAAGAAACCAGTCACACATCTTTTCATGATTAAAATACAATCAGTGTACGGGCTGCTCGAGATTGGATTTCGCCCGACGTTACAGAATATGTCACACATAATGTTAAACAATTTTAGCCATGTCATATAGTCAGTGATCTAGCGATTTCTAATATGGCCACACTTTTACAAAACTGGAGACGGAAAATTGCAGTTGGCAATTTTTTTGGCGCCAGCTTTTTAGAAGCCATAGTAGCCCCTGATGTGGGTGTGTTTTTATTAAAAGAAATGATAAGCCAGCTGCAAATTGCGATAAAAGTGGGCAGATACTCTTGATAGGTAAAAATAACTATTATAGCAGTGCTTGAAATTAGGATTTGCAACTCACTTGCCCGAATCCTGAACTTTTGGATTTTCTCCTATATATTCAATATAAATTTTATCAAAATTTCACTTGCCCGAAAGGATTTTTACTGGCCAGGGGCCAGCGGACTTGTGCTAATTTCGCAGACTGTTATAGTATAGACTGATGTGTTTTACAATATTACTATTTTAGCTGCACTGTAATATTTATGATTAACAACAACATGTTACACGAGTCATGAATGCAAATTACAACTACAATTTAAACACTGACACGAAGCTTCTTATAATCAATAAAATCATCCTAGCAAGAAAAGTAGGAATGCGACAAGTATGCAGACAGGACAAATCAGCAGCTTCGTGTATACTGGACATAAACATAAAAAAATACCGGCTGTTTGCTAGGAAAGCAAGCACACAAATCGAAATGCTACGTTAAATTATGTATTCAAAACGTAACATTTTATCACGCTAGACATTTGCAAACATTAATTAACCTCTTTAGCTTCAGAAAATAAATCGTCATCGTCATTTTCATTTGATTCTTCCATCGGGGGTGGTTCTCGTTCGTCTGCCATCTTTACTGTCACGTGATGCAATCATTAGGGTGTATACAAATACTGGAATAACTTACAATACGTACAATTCAGTTTTTGTTAAATATATTGTTACAAAACGAATTATAAAATAAAATAACGTCTTTAATGAATTAAGTGATCAACTTATTATTAAAATCCACGTATTAAAAACGCAACTTGAAATGAGCGAAATGTTTAAAAAAAACTTGCAGCAAATACAAATGAGTTGTATTTAATAGATCCTTGATATAATATCTATAATTAAGGAAGTACTTAATAATCTCTTCTTTTTTAAAGGATTTTGACTGCGATCAGAAATTGCACGATTATCTTAAGAGGCTTGAGAAGGGTTTAACTTCGTCACACAAATTTTGTTCAAATTATATACAATGAATACATTTGATGCGTCTCATATTTTACTTTGTTTTTAATTCGACTTTTTTTTCTTGATACTTTTACACACATAGAACAGTGCCGAGTCACTCCTGGTCTGATTTCTCTGTGTGCTATTTTATATTTTTCTGTGAGACAGTTCAGTTAGAAACTTGTCACTAATTAATATACGATGGGCTAAGGTGTTTTCGATGGGTTAATTTTTGTCAATGAACTTAATGCATTTGTAGATTGACAAAAAATCATTCTCTTATACTGAATTCAATAATCACCCAAAATAATGTTTTCACTAGTTTGTATCGACCCGTCAACTTTTTATGGTAAAACTTGATTGAACATAGTGAAAACAGCGTATGTGGAATAAACTTAAGGTGTTTTCGAGGATTATTGAAATGACGATGGAGCGATTTGACCAGCTACCATGAAAATATAAAAAAAATAAAAAGGTTATTATCTGCAAATATATGCAGTAAATCCGGGCAAATTGCACTAAATACCATTAAGAGTATCTTGCACTGAAATATGTTAATGGCCATTTGGACTGTCATAAACCTCTTGTAATTTGTTTTTTTTTAATAAAATTAGCTCCCCATTAGACCCTTAAATTCCACTGGTAACTGATCCTTATGTCAAACGATGACGCTTAAATAGCAAAACTGTTCAAATGGCAACCGGTAAGTGCAGACGACAATTAACTTTAATTGTAATAAAAACCGATGAAATCTGTTGCCAGGTTAAGGGCGTATGAAAAATGGCGGAAAATGACATACATGTGATAAAAGAAAAGTGCACTTGATTTTTTTAAAGGCATTATTATTTAAAGTTGTACTTCATACGTCAACCTTGCGGCCAAGTTTGGGGTTTGGTTCTATATAAACACGGAAGAGGTAATGCATATGACAAGCAGAACTAAAAATAAATGCGCCATCGAAAACACCTTACGAGACCATAAAATGATCGTTCTGTGCTTTCCAGGATATACAAGACCGCAATAGAGATAATATTAACACAATTTCTATTTACAAGAAAATCAATCTAATTAAAATTAAATCTTTCACTTTCCCCGTTTTTGCTATGGTCGATGCGTTCTACACCCAGCGACAATAGCAAAAAGGGGGAGCAAGTGAAAGATTTAATTGTAATTAGATTCCCAGAAAATACGACTAAAATTTCCCATAGACCACATATGGTCCTCTTTATTAATTTGTAATTATCTTCTAATACATTAGTGCAGTTAACGGACACAGATACATTTACAATGTATGGAACTGTTATCTTTCGGTGCAATTAACACCTCCTGCATGTCCTGTAAATGAACCGTGTACTAGGCTCTATATACGGGAGATGTAAAGACAGCCGCGCGTGTGTCATAAAAATTAACGCTCTGACAGTAAAACAGACCGCAGAACAAATAGCTTTTTACCAACATTTCTTCGGAACAAACATCGCTATATATATGATATATATAATCACAACGACTTACAAACTTTTTAGCTCGCAGCACCCGCTGCAAAGGTACTGTTTCTTTCCTACAGGACTTCAACAACCATGTAAACTAAATTGTATCACCACAGGCTGAATTGAAAGAGATCTTAGAGTATTAAGAGCCCAGGCCGGTTGGCTACTCCCTATAACATTATCATTTCCTAGCTATAGGATAAATACGCCTTGTGTTTAGTTTAAAACAGCAAAGTTACGGAAACTGAAAAACATTAAACTTAATATCTTGACAATAATGTTTGTGTAACAGCACATAGTAAATGACTGCTCAAAGCATGAATAGATAATCATTATTATTGCACCCAAAGCAATATTGTTTTATTGGAACATGAACTGTGCGTACTATTTATATGCATAAAGCAAGTACAACTGAACAGCTAGAAAGAAAAAAAAGAATGGAAAATTCAATTTCTTGGAGTTAGTGAATGCAGATGAACAGCGGGGAACGGATTTGTAAAACTAACTCTCTAAACAACATTATTTATTCAAAAAGAGAAGATAACTATTACCGAGAAGAGGTTACCATCATCATGACGCCGCATGCTAAGACATTTTTACAGAATCACTCCATATAAATAAATTACTAATGACTGCAAGATTTTATAGAAGATGCAAATAAAAAATCAAAATAATTGTGCGACACAAATGATGAAGAAGAACTAAAAGACACCTACCAACAACTTCAGATAAAGTGCCAACACATTATGTACTCTTCACCATTAAGTAACGTGTTAAAGTACAGTGCTGAGACTAGGGAGGAAGAAATCAACGGGGCAGTATGCATGTTTGTTTGTTTGTTTGATGGTATTTAACGCCACTTTCAGCAATTTTTCAGCTATATCATGGCGTCCAGTTTTTATTGGGGGAGGAAGTCGGAGTACCCGGAGAAAATCCCCGACCTGCGGTAGGAAAACTGGCAATCCTTGTCAATAAAGATTGGAGTCGAGTACACCCTGCCTGCAGTGAGAATGTGGTACCATCAATCACAATTTAAAAAGACTTGTCTATGAACAGAACAACTGTATGATTGAAGAAATACTGTTGCAACGCATTGAAATACATAAAAAGAAAAGAGTATCACCAAATGGTAGGGACAGCAATAAAATGTTTCAAGGGACAATGAAGACATTCACTGAAAATTGTGGTTGTCCGACCAGGTGCTTCTAGTAATCATTATCTACTAAAGTGTACTAAGAAAAGAATCAACAGGGTTAAAGCAGGGTGTGGGCTGCATTTACCATATATTTACGTTAAGGAACGTGATAGAACAGTGTATCGAATGAAACAGCAAAGTTCACTGATATCCATTATATTCACTTTGAAAAAGCATTTGATAACATCGATGGAGACAGCATATTTCAGAGTGCTAGAGAATGTGGATGTCCAGAGAAATTTATCCAGATAATAAATTATATAAATGTTTTACAACTTCTGCTGCAGCATGATACAGTACATAACAAAATTGTCAAACTGGTTTAACTTAACAAGCGTAGTTCGTCATCTATGCTATTTTAGTTGCAATAGATAGGGTCATAAGAACAACAGGAAACAGACGTAGAGGAATTAGATTGACATTAACATCAATGCTGGAAGATATCGAGCTTGCAGACGATATAGCACTACTTTCCTCAACCTCAGACTGTCTTAAGAAAAAAAAACCTCAATAAAAAAATGCAACACTAATCGGCTGCAACATAAACAAAAAGAAAACAAAAACAACGCAATTCCATTCATCATCATCAGAAATAACAAGAAACATGACAAGTTAAAGGCAGGGCTCGAAATAAGCGGTAGCCCGGCAGCCCGTGACTCCCTAAAACTTGGAAGGACTCCCTGGGTGTTTACTGTAAGAGCCCGTCGGGCTCCTTTAAAATTTAGCACCACCACACTGGGCGAAGTGGGCGAAAAAGTCGACTGTCTACGGCGCCTCTTAGTCGCTGTTGGCTGTTATTTCCCTAAAGTCACCCGATGGTTTACAGTAGATGTTTGCATATGATCTGGTCCAAATAATTCACACATACTTCCAATTTATCAGTAAATGTGTAATTCCAATAAAAACGGCAAACAATATGCGTATTTAACATTTTTTCAACTGGAGTACGCGCCATTTGTTTATTTACCGGATGTGACTAATTACCGGAAGTGAACAACGAAGAAAAGTAAAGTACAACGGCCCATAATGAAAAATCGTAATTTTTTTTATAAACAAACACTTTCAATTCGTTTTAAACTTCAGTTCTTTCAAAGTGTATTGTATTTTAACAATTTTCTTTGATAAATATATGAGCTGCACTTGAAAGAATAAAGATAAAGAATAATTATTAACATCATGATAAGTTCTGTAGATGGGTGTCTCATGAAGCAAGGTTGATCAGTACAACTTTGTTTAAGTGGAAGTGTGCTGAACAAAAGAGTTATTTCTGGGTTTAGTGTAATGTAATTCTATCTATCTTTGGATTTTTCAGAATGGAAATGTACCCTCAGAATACTGCCAGAATGCATATTTTTGCACCAAAAGCCCCAGAGCTTCTGGGGGCCTTGAGCGGCCCCCATACCCCTGGCCGTAAGGAACCGGCTATGCCGGTTAAATGGGACTCCCTGCAGTTTGTAAGGACTCCTTGACTGGTTTATTAGGGAGTCCTTTTGACTCCCATAGTTACTTTTCCTATTTCTACCCCTGTAAAGGCATTAAAAGACTTTACTTTGGTAGTTTAATAAGTAAATCCAATATATGATTTCAAACAGGCTACAAAAAGCCGGTGTCCATTTCAAGGCAATTTTACTTATTGAATTCAGGTTTTCCCTAATTACGTGGTTTAACCATTTGAAATGTCTTTGTTTGATGATTGCTACAAGACAGTTAGTGTGAAAACAAGATAGCCTCTGACGATCTCTTTGTAATTTCTTTCCTGCATTCAGGCCAGTATCAAGACTGACAACACGTTACGGTAATACAATCTTAGTTTTGTTTTCTTCCTCTGCTGGTAAAATTTGTTGTTTTGTGATCATTAAATAAACATATAATGTATACTGCTTCAATCAGCTTTGCAGTTATTGACATGAAAAGATCTAAACATTTTCGTACAGGATACGATGTTGAATTAGGTAGCCCAGTGGTAAAGAAGTTTAGTCTGCTATTGATCAAAAACGCCTCTTATCAAAAACTGTTCTACACATTAAAACCAAAATCATGCAGAAACGAATCCGGCATCGTCCTTATCATGTTGCGTTCTTTGCTGCTATATATATAATTGCAGATTCAATTTGGCAACATACATACAAACAGTCCCAATTAGGCATTTATTTTCAAAATGTGCAAGAAAATTCATGTCTCATAACAGTTTTTTGGTATAATATCAAATGAGCGTTAGTCTTACGTTTTTATTATGTTCCCATAGTGATCCAATTTAAGATATGTGACTAAGTGGATTATCTGCATAACATATGACTACTTTGTAGAGGACAATCATAGGTACATTTCTACAGTATCTTTCTGCTAATTACGGTTTGTCAGGAACAAATTATGAAATTTCAGTCAATATTAGAACACATCAGCAGCCCGGCAGCCATGTTGAATTTACAATAGGCTCAAAACACCTAATTAAAGAACTAAGAAGAATCCTACGGTAAGCTATATATGTTTTATAGCGGATTTTGTTGGATTTTGAATCCACCCCCAAAACTGATAACTTTGTAGACGACTATCGAACGTACATTTCTATAATATTACAAATCAATCGGCAAAGCTGATTGCCAGGAAACAAATTTCGAATTTTCTGCTAATCAAATTATAGGTTCCAATCGCCTCGAAAACTCAAAATAATACATAACTATTCTGGTTCCATTCTGCACAATTTGTTTTATTTTTGTGAAAGTTTCGAGTTGAGCTGTTTGTATGTTTTCCAATAGGGTCCTATGTAAAGCTGTTTTACGAGGTGGGACATCTTGGATCGTTACAAAAAGCAAACCGTGCGCGTAGAGGATATCTGCAATATTTCATATCAACCTGCCAAGCGATTTGTGAGATTTTTTAAATTTATAACTCTATCCTCTGGAGGCCATGTTGAATACTTAATCAGCAAAAAAAGTTAAAGCTTGTAAAGAACCAGAGGTTCTTAAAAGCATATGTCGCTCACCTGATTCTATAGGCAATGACAAATAAGGCTTCGTAACAGGTTACATAACAGGCCAAAAAAATGTGGTCTTCTCGCAATCTCAGTAAATTCAAAATTCAGCGAAACAAAGTTAACAACATGATCATCAATGCTAATAAACAAAGTTTTCTTAATGCCAATGGGCTTTTGGATGAAAATTCGGCCTGTCCAAAGACGTTTTGGTCCATTGTGAAGAAAGTTATGGGAAATAACCACTCCTCGTCTATCCCTCCGTTAATTGACTTAACGTCTAAGGAAATCACCGTTAATGATTTTGATAAAGCTTATTGGCTTAATACTTATTTTTGCAATATTTCTAATTTACATGAAAATAATATTGATTTACCAGATGTCTTACCAGAACGGTCCACTCCTTGGACATAGATGAATTGACGGAGGGCGAGATAAAGGACGTACTAGGTTCTCTTAAATGAGGAAAAGCTTCCGGCAGTGACTACAACAGTCACCACATGTTTTCCTCTGTCGTTTATATTTAATTTGTCTTTTCGCGTTTCTGTATTTCCTAATTGCTGGGAAATTGCCAATGTTTTTGCGTTTCATAAAAAAAGGTGACAAATCACTCGCTTCTAATTATCGTCCAATTGCGTTACTGAGCTGTGTGGGAAAGGTTTTTGAAAGAATAGTATCTATTCATATATATATAATTATATCCTAGACCACAAATGGCTCTTCAAGTTTCAGTCAGGTTTTGTTCCCGGTCACTCTACATATCACCAGCTTATTGAATTGTATCACAAACTCTGCTTTGCCTTAGAGCACAGACCAACTACATACGTAGTTTTTGTGATATTTCTAAGGCATTTGACCGTATATGGCATACAGGTCTTATATTAAAACTAAGATCTTATGGTATCAAAGGGAAATTAATCAGTTGGATAGAAAATTATCTTTCCGATAGAAAACAGCGAGTTGTTTTTAGGAATGATTCGTCATCATGTGGGGTTTTAAAAGTAGGTGTTCCTCAAGGTTCCGTGTTCGGTCCCTTATTATTTGTGCTTTAGATTGATGATATATTGCAGATAATTTTAATTGTATGATGAGATTGGTTTGCCCCGATACGCCAGTAAAGAATCTTTATTTTATGAAACAGGGTGGGAATCTTTGTGTTCTAGACGAAATCGTAGGCAATTATGTTTATTTTATAATATTCACAACGACAAAACCCCAGAGTACCTGAGGGACTGTCTATCTAAATTTTATTCAGAAGACGCATATATTGGTATGCTTAGAAACGTACCTCAGTACAGAATACCAAGGTGTAGACTAGAAACCTTTTCAAAATCGTTTTTCCCTTCTCCAATCCGCTCTTGGAACTCATTCAATATGCATATTAGATCTGCTCAGTCCAAAACTGGTTTTAAAAATCTCTTACGACGTCAAAATTTAACTTTTCATGTACAATCATATTTTCTTATTGGTGATCGCAATACAAATATTTTACATACTAAACAAAGACATAGATGTAGCTCTTTCAAGGCTGACCTATTTAGAGTTATCCTGGTGAACGAACCTGACTGTTCTTGCGGACATCCATTGGAAGATGCAATCCATTATTTTCTAGAATGCCCCCTTTACCTAAATCAGAGAATTAACCTTTTTAGAGTACTTCAGCCCATTATAGCGGTATCAATTGAAGTCATTTTATTCGATCACCATTACTCAGTGATGAACATAATATCGTGATATATAGAAGTGTTCATAGTTATATAAATAAAACCAGACTTTTCCGTGAATATTCTTAGTTTTGTTACTATAAACAAATAATCTTCGAATATATGTACTCGCATCCTTTATATCTTTATACCGTGTATAATCCATTGACTATCACATTAACTTGAATGTATATTCTTCCTTATTGTTATTATATTATGTATTTTTGTTCCTTGTACTTATTTATAGTATTTTGAACTTGCTGTCATCTTGTGTCCTATGTTAAACTAAGTCCTGTGATGGTGACCATTTTGAATTACCGGTTGGAATAGAAAACATAAACTGTATAGAGGACCATCAAAACAATATTGGTAATAAGTTTTGTTCTGATTGGTTAACCGGTTACAGAGAAGAAGCCTTCTTTAACTTTTTTCTCATGGGTTACTAAGTTAAACACAGTCTCGCGGTGGTGGCCATATTAGTTATCCAATCAGAATAAAGAACACGACTTTTGTAAAGGTCTTTCAAGGAACATTCTGACCAAGTTTGCATGGTTTCAATTGGCCAAGTGGTTTCAGAGAAGACGATTAAAATGTAAAGTTTACAGACGCTGAAGACGACGAACGCAAAGTGATACCAATAGCTCACGTGACCCTTTGGGTCAGTTGAGCTAACTAGAGGCTCTTAAGAGCCTGTATCGCTCACATGACTTTGAATTTGCAATTGGCTCGAAACACTCAAATTATTAAGATAACTATTCAACCTTTATTTCTTCATAATTTGACTTCATTGTGTGGAACTGTTCCAAAAAGAAGTTGTTTGTGTTTTTCCCATAGGGTCCTATGTTAAACTATGTCCTGCGATGGCTGCCCTCTCGGATTTTAGATTGGCACAATCAGAATGCATTGAAGGCTATGGTAGCCATGTTTAATATTTGATCAGCACCAAAACCTCAAACCTTGTAAAGAACCACCAATAAAGATTCCTGCCAAGTTTGATTCCAATTGGCCGAGTGGTTTTGGAGAAGATTGAAATGTGACAAGTTTACAGAAGACGATGACGAAGGACGCAAAGTAATGAGAATAGCTCACACTGACCCAATGGCCTAAAAACCAAATAAACATTCCTGGCAAGTTAAGTTCTGATTGGCAATTTGCCAAGTGGTTTTGGAGAAGACTAAAATGTAAAACATTTACAGGCGAAGACGATGGTGGATACCAGGTGATGAAAATAGCTCACATAACCCTCTGCGACAGGTGAGTTAAGCCAAGTTTTTATAATCTTTGAGAAATGTGTCAGAAGTCATTAAAATTGCTGGTTAAGTCTGGTTTCAAAAGATGCAGCGAAGGGTATTTTTAAACCATTTTTAAACATTGTCCTATCTTTCACCGCATCATGTTTATTCTGATTGGATAACTAATAAAAAAAAACAAACAAACTAAGGGATCATTCAATGAATATTCCTGACAGATAATAGTTTCATAAGAAGTCTTTTTAAACTTTAATTCACATACAGTATGGCGCCATCAGCTAAGCAGTTTCTTATAAAACAAAAGTTTCCCTCAGGAATAATTCTGATATGGTGGCAAAAAAACCCCCATAAACATTGAGTTTCCCCCGTGGTTTCAGAAAAGAGGATCGAAAAGTTTATAAATGTCCCTGCAACACCAACTGGCACAACAAAAATTCTCTTTTGATTCAAAGAATTACTCTAATAGTCTTAAACAAAGTTTGATTAGAAAGAAAGAAATGATTAGAAAAACAAGTGACAAAGTGATACAAAATATGCATGTGGAAAATTTACCATTTTTTGTAAAAGGCAATAACTCTGAAGTGGCTGAAGCAATTTGGCTGGTTATCAATCTTGGTCAAGATATTATGCACATCAACATTTTCATGAAGACTGAACAACAACTGTTTGAGTTGGAGAGCAAACATAGCCCGCACGCCGCCATGGCGTATACAACAGGCGTATAAATTTAAAAACCATAAATAATAATAAGATCATACAATACTTGTACATTATAATTACATTATGATTCATTTATATACAAACTCATAAACAAACACATACCTTAAATTTAACAAATACATACATATACTTACTGGCAAAGTAACAATTCAAAGCAAAATCAAGTTAGTGAATTATAGGAAGGAGTACAAGTTGTGAATGTATTGACAGTGTGCTGGATTTATTTGTTGTCTAATGTATGTTTTACAATCTTCTATTGGAAAGGAAAATCATTAAAATGTAGTTCAATGATTTGTGTTGCAAATTTTATACATGTATATCATTTCATTTCATTATTCTAAGAACTGCTAAAACAACAGTTAGACATCTATGCATTTAAGCATAAAATTCAAAAGTTAGAAAACTAAAAATGATAAATACATTTATAAATCCTTTAAATTCATTGTATTAGGGTTAATTAAATTAATCAAATATATCACAACTGCTAGACATGCAAACTTTATGAAAAATTGTAATTCTTTTGAATATAAGAGCAAGATCTCCAAAAAAAGATAAAGTTACAAATACAAAAAAAAAAATAACTCAATGACAAGAAGGAAAATCAGGACAACAGTAAACTAGTTCAAGTAGTAAGTTATTTTAAGGGAACAAATGTCTCTAGCAAATTTGATGACCCAATTTAACACCAGTATTAAATCCTGTACTAAATTGCTACAATTTTTGCAACATTCAACAGCCAATTACTTCAGGTACTAGGTCAAATTTAAAAATTGCTTGTCTAATTTAACACCTAGTTTCAATCTACTTAAAATTATTTTTAATTGCTACTGTTTTTATGAAACATACCGTATATACGCTACAGGCTATAGCAAGAAAGAAAGAGAGCAGGATTCCTCATGATGTCTTTGTTTGAACCAAAGCTTAAATTAAGGATACTTTGTAAAGGACCAACTATACTTCAAATCTCCATAGTTACTATCGTTTTGGCTTGAAGTTCTGGAGGAAATAAATTTTAACATGATACATTATCAGAAATGTTAAAAAATATACTTTTAATTAGATTGCAACAGGATGCATGGTTAACATGATTCAATTTAAATTTTGAAAGAACAGACACAATGTATATGACCATGATTACCTTTGTGTAACTTCACTTTTTTTTAATGAGCACCAAACATTTACAACTAATCTCAGCCTGCTCGGGTAATAAATGTTATACCTATAAATGACATATTTTTGACTTACTCAACTGTCTATTATACCCAAAATGCCATTTTAATAACAGGAAAAAAAATATCTACAAGTAGCTGTACAGAAATCCTCTTGAAACTTAAAGCTACATGTACTTACTTCTAAAATTTGACTTTTGTTTTCAAACTTAAAGTACTTTTAACAAACTCTCAAACTAATACAGTACCACAGATAACTATAAAAATATAAAGTTTACATTTGTGAACTAGTTTTCTTGACCTTACAACTCTTGCAATATGCCTTTCTGGTACCAATTATTGTAATATCAGGACACGAGACACAATGATGTGTACAGACCTCACATCAATAAATTGCACTGTTTCGGCTTACATCCGGCATGTTCATTTTTTTGTTACAGGACCACTGTAGCACAATGCTGGTAGATTTTATATTCCAAAAGTAAATACAACATTGAACAATTAAAGCTTGCACAATCGAACTTTACAAAGGTAAATGTCTAATTTGATTTCATAGTTTGTTCATTTTGTAGGGTAAATGTTTTGTTCATTTTGTAGGGTAAATGTTTCAATGAATAACATATGTCAATCAAAGTTTACATAAGAATTAATTCAACATTCATCGTTTGCCTTTATAAAAATGGTATTATTTTTGGTAGAACAACAAACTTTTGTATGTTAAGAAAATGATCCTAAATTTATAACCATTGGCAACTGCAAGATGTACCAATAACAGCAACACAAGAAAGGTAAAATTAATTATACATGTCAATGTTAATCTAACAACGTATTTAACTATCTTTTAAAAAAGCTCAAATTGGTCTGATTACAGATTATATTTATCTGTAATGAGAAATAGGTAAAAACATTCACACACATCACAGCATGCAAAAGTTTTTCTAACAATATTTGTTGTAAGCAAAACTCAACAATAGATATGAAATAAAATCTACCAGCTTAGTGCTTCCCTGAATGGCATTGACTGAATGTAAATTCTAGTTAGTAGGTCTAAGAAAATGTTCCATCAGCTAATTTGCTCTGTATAATGGAGGGTTTTCTGGGAGGTAGTGATTCAGGTGTTGGGATAGCATCTCCAATAGACTCTTGTAAAATCATTTTCTCAGTTGGCGCCAATGGTGTTTTTGGATTGTTCATCTTTGCCTTGGCCATGTTGTAATCACCAGAATCAAAATATTTTTGCTGAAAAAATTACATCAAAACATGAAAAAAGTATATTTTTTATATTCCTTTTTATCAAGTCAGTACAATATTTTGTATCATGTCAGTTATAAGTCTCTATTTTGTGCTCCATTTTTCCACAGGGTTTTGAACTTTTGTATTTCAAATAAAGGTGTCATAATGACCCACTACAGCTGGGTTATGGGAGTCATCAATTTTCAAGGGTCATAATTTTTATA
Organism: Limnoperna fortunei; assembly: GCA_944474755.1. Lineage (NCBI taxonomy): Eukaryota > Metazoa > Mollusca > Bivalvia > Mytilida > Modiolidae > Limnoperna > Limnoperna fortunei. Next base: position 12,612,112 of record OX104116.1, on the reverse strand, counting down.
ATACTGTCTTAATGACAACATAGTGTTATCTAACAATGGTGCATTCTTCAGTAAATAATACCATTGCCTTGAATTATATTCGAGTTATTGTAGAATAATTTGTACATGAATGTATACCTCAAGCATTATGCATGAACATCTTGGGTATTAAAAAAAAAGTTGTTTTCCTGCATGTTTGTATCCTAATACAAAATTAATTCAGTAATTTTGTATGAAGAAAAATGTTTGATAGTACCATACATGTGTTTGTTTGAATATTGTTTAACGCCACTTTCAGCAATTTTTCAGCTGTATCATATATAGCGTCCAGTTTTTATTGGGGAGGAAGCTTTAGTACCCAGAGAAAACCCACGACCTTCAGTAGGAAAACTGGTAATCCTTGTCAATTAAGATTGGAGTCCAACACACAGCGCTCGACTCCAAGACTTGAACCCATAACCTCAGTGTTGACAGACCACGTGATCAATAATAGACAACCTTACTTTAACCACTTTTCCAAAAAGGCCCCTCAAACATATGTATAATTATTCTTTTAATTTAAGTAAACAACAAGAATTAAGAAGAATGCATTTTTGTGTGACTACTCTACATGTAGATCTAAAAACATGGCTAAGGCTATATTTTGATGTTTTGTTTTCTTTAACAAAACTTAATAATGGCAGCTATTGAACTGAAGATTAGAACCAAAAATTATACTTTACTAATTCGAATTTCCCATTCAGTACAAAGCTTTGTCATTAGCTCTGAAGATAAAGTCGGAGGATTTTAAGAAGTTAAAAATAATAATTTTCAGAAGATGGCAACACACATAACATGCAAGATTTTTATATTTTCTTAAAACTGCTTTGCTTTTGGGTAATATTTTGGGGGGTCAAAAATGTTTTTTATGCTGAAAATATGCACTAATGCATGGGTGTTAATGGAAATGATGATAAGACAACTCTATCACTTTTATCTGTTCATATTTAATTGTTTGTTGTTGGATTTTATGTATTTTTGTGTGGAAATTAGGCACTTGTATTGTTTCTTTAATTAAAATTTAATTAGTTTTTTTTATGTTTCTGCAGGTCAGTATTATTCGTGTATAGCAGTAAGGAGTGTAGGGCGCGTTCTTTTCACTTAGTTCACTATTAAATTGTTTGGCTTTTTATGAACTTTAGACAGCTGTTTGATGTCCTTTGAGTGATTTCTAAATTGTGATGTTTGCTTATCTACATACTGTATTTATTTGTTATAATAAGGATAACTTCAAATTCATAATCGTAAAAATACAAATTCTTTATGCTGGTAAAACTTACCCCTCGCTGAAGTCTTTTTGCAAGAAGTCCTGACGGGCCACCTGGTTTTACATTAGGATATTTCGCTTTCAATTTTGCTTCCTCTTGCATCATTTTTTCCTGAATAGACAATTTTTATATTAGTTACAGGTGTGAACTGGTGTTCATATGATTATGTATGCATTAAATAAACAGTTCTGCAAATTGACTTTTTCGCCAGCTGTTATCCTAACTAGTGACTAGCTACAATATGACATTCTACAGGATACATGTAGCAACAAAACAATTTTGACCGCAAGAACATTACTGCCTCACCAGTTATGTTGACATATTCAAACTCGGAAATCACAAGAATTATTAAAAAGAAAAAACATCTACATAAAATGGTCTATTTCTGTCTTGTAAAAGATTTTGTAGTAGCAAGGCATTTTGTTCAGCTTTATTGAATACTCTTTACTTGGAAAGAATTCTGGAGTACACTGTGACCACATTTGACCTTGATAGAGTTTTTGTAACTGAACTTTACAAGAGAAAGTTTAATAACTTTAGTCTTATCTATGTTTAATTTTAGCTTCCACTTTTCGCAGTATTCTTGAAAGAAATTTAGACCCAACTGTAAATCGTCGGCAGACTCTGCCATAAGTACAGTGTCGTCTGCAAATAAGATCGTAAATAATTTTACGTATACATCGAGTTCACTCTCTAAGTCATTTGTAATGGTTGTCTACCCATTGATAGATTGTAATATGATCGACATGTGTTAATTTGTTTTTCCAGTTGCAAGAATTCAAACAGTTAAAAAGAAATATTATACATCTTCTTAATTTTACGATTCAAAGAACAACATTGAGAATCGCTCTTGAATACGTATGCATGGAAACTGATGGCGTAATACATAATGTCTTAGTAGTAAAACGTACAATATAAAATATCTTTCAACATATTACTACTCCAAATTTGAAGAAATGGCACCGTGGATACAATTTACAGTAAAGCTGTTCAAACTTCATATTGTAAAGCTAGCTGCGTTATTTGTAAGCGATATAGCTGATTTTGTTGAAACCCTTTTGTATATTTATATGCGGTTAACGGAGACAAATCCGAATTGAATGATAGATCGATTGGTACAAAAATCTAATAACCTCATAAGGTGAGGTGATGCATTCTAGACCTTTTTTATCACGGGGCCTTGTAGACGGAAGTGGTGACTTTATCGTTTGTCGTCTTTGAGGCCTTTCGGTACTCACTTTCTCAGTAACGATTAAGTCCACTTCCGGCCAGGGTTATTGTCCATTTCGTTTCAAACTGGTGGAAATTATTTAAATTTGAGAGTTAACGACATCAGAAACATAAAGGTAGGTTTTTTCATGAAGATAATTCAATTCGGAACAGAAATAATTACAAACCCGTGTAGATAGGGGTAAAGAAATATTTTAAAATTTTTTTGAAAGTTGGCCGTTACAGACTCTGTTTGTTTCTTCCCTTCTCCCACACTACAGTAGTCCCCCTCTCGAGCGACCCCTCGTTTGAACGACCACCCCTTTGTCTCGACCACTTTCCTCTTGCATTAACTCATTTCTGTACAAATTTACCTCTTTTAGAAGACCACCCCTTTAACGCGACCAGCGACCGCCCTATAGCTATAAAAATCCATGTTTTCCCCCCTCATTATCAATTTGTATACGTTTATGTTTACTAGAAATGACACCAGAAGTTCAACTTCAAGTTCGGGAAATCGACCGGAAATTCATCATTGATTTTTACCAGATGAAAGATCTTGAATAAAATACCTATTGTTTATTATTGGTATTAATAAAATTATAAAAGAAAGTGTGTTGGTTGTTTATTTGTAGTTTTTATATCGAGTATTGAATTAAAAAATGTTTATGTCCCAATATCTTCATGTGACGTGTACATCATTTGCATACGCTGGTAAACAAAATTTGGACGATGCCATTTTGATTATAATCTTGGCCTCGTGACCAAATAATGTTACATGAACTGTTTTTATGTCTTTCCAGTAAAGAAAATGTGTTTGATTTCCATAAATTATTTTTATAATTTAATTTTGATCAAGTGAAAGAAAGCGTTAATCGGCCAAATATAGATTAAAAACAGGGTTGAGATAATTTACATACCAAGCTATTTTTAGATTTAGTAGTCCGAACTGTTTACATTTATTACACGTTTATCATTTTGAAAATGTGTTTGCTGAGAATTAAAAATTCAATTAGGTGAAAATTGCAATTAATAATTAAGTTAGTTTTGTGCAGTGAATTTCAAAATTTGTACGCAAATTAAATATTTTTAAAGCACGTGTCTCAAGAATATTCTGAATGATAGAATGGTCTGAATGAAGGTTTCACTGTGACATGACACAGTGGGTTAGAACTACACATTGTATGCACGATATTGGGAAAGAAAAACAGTTTTATTAAGACCAATATAAATCAAACTTTATTGATAATCAGCGGACAGATAAATCTTAAGTATGATAACACATGTACCTACAAAGAAAACAAATATTAATACACATAATATCATATATATATTTTGTGAAATGTGGTAAAAATTAGTTACAAACATATCATCCTGGACACAACATGATAAAAACAAGTAGCTGATTATAATAATAATACATGTACACGTAATTACAATCTAATGATAGCTTATTCCATTTGAGAGACCACCCCTTTTGTAAGACCACTTTTCAGTTGCAAATAGGGTGGTCTTTCAAGTGGGGGGCTACTGTATAACAAAACCGACCCAGTATCAATCGAAAGCGCAAGTAAATCAATTTTTACGAGCCCTGTGTCATAGTTATGAGGACAATATGAATATTTTAAAACAAGACATGTCATACTGATTTTGAAACGAGTGATGTACACTTTAAACTCATTTACTTGACATTTCATTCTATAAAAAATATTCTGTGAAGAGAGATGGGACAACTTGCATTTTAAAGAGTAAAGTGCACATTTATTTCAAGCCGGAGAAAGTTCCAAGTCTGGAATTTATGGGTTTGACATTGAGTATGTTGAACCTTAATTGTCATTGTCGTTGGTTCAGGCTCCACGAACTCAGGTTCCTTTCGCTCTGAAAGATTTTCCGTCGACATTTCACCTAAAATCTTGATGGCTCTTCGATGAGAATATGAAAACTATGGTGGCGCTTGGACTGTTTAATTTTGTCCAATCAAATTCGTCAACAAAATTCATATCATACGATATCGCTTAAAACCCAGTAAGAATAGTTACACACAACGGCCAATTTTGGCATTTATTTTCTCTAACAACAAGTATTTGATAAGGGTAAACGAAAGTTTAATATGAATTTAAAAAAAGAACTACATTAAAGATTTTTTGTTAATGTTTCTCATTAGAAGAGAAAGCGTGATAATTACTTTATTTGTATTGTTTTTTTCTGATTGGCTTTGGAAGTTCAACTATATTTATTGATGACATGCTCAGTTTATGGAAAACAAATATTGGACGCCAAAAAGCTAGGGTTTACGGTGATAAGATTTAACCTGGTACACGCGTCCAGTAGGAGTTGCTTACCCTTCCAGGCATTCCTCGCTGATTGTTTTTTTGTGGGGTTCGTGTTGCTCAGTTTTTTACGGGGGGGGGGGGGGGGGGGGGTTGTTGTTGTCCTTTCTTTTGTTTGACCATGGTTTCGTCTACCCATTATTTATTCTCTTATTCTAATATGACGTGCTTTAAAGGCTTTGAGACTACAACTGTGGTAAAAAAAATGATTTATCTATGAGCAACACGCGCTGAGAAGGGAGTGTTTTAAATGGCTGTTCCAATTATAAAACTGTAACCCCCATCTTGCATATGACGTATAAATCTTATAAATAGCGACACGCGCTATAATTATCCGTTGCAATATATTGTGTGTTACATTGACTGAACAGCCAGTTTATGGCGGAAATGATGTTTTCTATATGTACGAAAATATTATAAATGTACTCTAATTGTCTTATTAGAATAGAAATCATTCACGGAGACTGTGATTTATCGATCGCTCGGGATAAAATAATACGACATAAATGGTCATCCCGTGGTAAAACAATGATAAACCACATCCTCCGTGAATTATTTTTTAATTAATACTTCTTGTTATTTTAGTTGGTTTTTTCTTTTAATTAACTAAATTGTACAATTGGTGACTTTGACTTGATATAGGTCGCTATCAGGATTTATCAGCCAGAGAAATAGATGATAGTATTGATAGTATCGCTTATATTTTTTTCTTAATTCCACTCTTTTAGTATGCATACATTCTTAACCAATGCAGTATATGAGTGAGAATGATAGGTTATTATAAAACTCTTTATTTACTCACTCATAAAAGAAACGCAACATACAAAATATAGGAGTTTACTTCATATATTATTTTAACAATTTATCACATAAATAATTGATACAGAAATGTAAAAATTCATGACTTCTTTCACCATAGAATATAACATTTTGTCGCATATTGTCAATAAATCACACAAAAATGTCAGTATCTGTTGTGCCCACCATTTTCTTGTAACACAGCCCTTACTCTCCTTGGCATGGATTCAATTAAACGTTGGGTACGATCACGCGGTATCCTTTGCCACTCATACTTAAGTGCCTGCTATAATTGTTGCAGATTTTGCGGCGGTGGTTGTCTTCGGTTCACGCGCCGATCCAGTTCATCCCACAGATGTTCAATTGCGCTAAGTTCCGGAGATCGTGATGGCAAACGGATCACATTGACAATCTGTTGCTCTAAAAAATCTACTGTTACACGTGCTGTATGTGGTCGGGCATTGTCGTGTTGAAAAATTTCTCGTTGAATGTCAATTACGGACAATACATACGGCCGTATAATTTCCTCTCTATACCTAACAGCGTTAAGATTGCCTAGGATATGTATCAGCTGTGTGTTCCCGGCGTAAGAGATAGCGGCCCACATCATAACACTGCCAAAATTGTCTCTTTCTGCAACAGTTTTGCACAAAACGTTCATTTCGGCGCCTGTACACTCGTATGCGACTATCTCACTTTTCAAGCAGAAAACGCGACTCATCGCTGAACCACACTCTTTTCCAGTTCTGTAAATTTTATACACGAACGGTAGTACACAATCTAACCAATAGTCCTGTCATTAGATGGAATAATCTAATCGTAATACGCGGACGCCGTGAACGTAGTCGGTCTGTCGTAGTACCAAGATGCTGGTAGCGTCTCCAAATGCGTGGAATTGTGCTACGATGAACGATCATGAAAATGGTACGTTCTGGCAACATCATTCTGTGATTTCCCGGCCGAGATTCCATTGATAGCGATATTCCGGGTAGCAGCATCTAACCGTGGCATAGCGTCATCTCATTAGAATTTTATTTTACTAATGCAGTCAAGAAAAGAAATAGCGTGGTTTTATACCGATTGTCTGAGTTAAAAAATACCCATGATTTGCACGTGAAAGTCGACACTGTTTTTAGCAATGTGTAATTCGATATTTTTTTAATAGCAAAAAGAATTTGTGTAATAACGTGACAAATATCTTGTTCAAATATGTGGTCTGAAGAATGTATAGTTGTTCATGCTTTCTTAGTGAAGTAATGTAAACTCGTTTTTTGATGCCCATCTAAGTGTAAATTGTAAAAAATACTCTCCCAAAAAAGAAACGCAACAAAATTTTTAATTAAAAAAATATTTTTTTTTCTTAAATATAACTTTATTCAATAATGCATAATTATACCCCTAAGGGTTGAAAGCATACAAATAAACAATTACAAATAAACATTGAAACTTCAAATACACAAGATTGTTTAAGTGCATTTATTTAAAGAATAACAACTATATGTAATAAATAAAAGTATTATCAGTAGTGGTGAATCATGCAATCACAGGTTCCACTTTCCTCAGTACAAGTGACTTTTGTATAAATGGAGCAACGTGTTGCAAGTGATTCGATGAAGACAATATTTTCACTAGGTTATTTATTTGTATTATGTCATTTTCCAGTTTGAAAGTTTTAACATTTTTATGTCCAAATTAATCTCTAATAGATTTGTATTTAGGGCATTTGAAGAAGAAATGGAATTCGTCTTCAATGTCATTTGTATAACAGTACTGGCATATTCTACTTTCTCTTTTTTTCGTTTATATCGCCCTTTTTCGATTTCTAAAATGTGATCACTTGTTTGCATTTTGCATATATTTTTTCTATTTTCGAAATCAGTTTTCATAATGAAACTTTCAGTTTTGTATTCAGTTTTAATTTGGCTGTATAGAAATATTTTATTGTCATTAGTAGATGATTTTAGTTTATTAAAGAATAAGTCTTCATATTTTTTTTCAATTTTTGTTTCATATTATTAAGAGATGTTTGATTCAAGTATTCTAATTTGTTTAAATCAATATCGTTTGATATGCATATATTATTCACATATGAATACCACGAATATGTTCCATTTGTATGAAGATTTTTTTAAAATAAAATAAAATAAAAGCATCGTCCAATAATGGATTGCTAGTGCGACTTAAAAATCTTATTAGATACTTGACGGATTGCATTTTAATGAATGTATCTAATGGATATTGAGCTAATTCGGCTCGAGCTGCTATATTAACTGCTTGTTTGCTGAGTCCCAATATAAATTTACAGAATTTCAAGTTTGATTTTTATGTAGCTAGTATCTATAAGTGAAATGATATCAAATTTTGATTTATCTTTGCTTCTGTTTAAAGATTTAATAACTTTTTCATAAAAGTCCATATACCAAATTTCTGAGTTATATGTAGGGATTGGTCTAACTAAAGATTCAAAAAGTTTAAAGGTATATTTGTTAGTGGGTTTAAATATTTAAACATTGAGAACATTACTTTGTTTCCCTTTTTGGATAGTTCTAAATGAGAGGAGTGAAATTTTCCTGATGATTCAATAATATTTCCTAGATATTTATATTTCAATACTATTTCTATTTTTTCTTCACCAATGAAAAAGTCATTTTTTTGTTTGAATATCATAATTTTAGTCTTTTTTGTATTAATTGAAAGTTGCCAATTAAGACAATATTCATGTAGTTTGTTTATAAATTTTTGAAGTCCTTTTGGAGTTTCAGAAAGTAGTAGGATATCGTCTGCAAACATTAAACAGTTTAGAGACATATTTTCAAGAGTAACTGGTTTACATTCCTGAGAAAAAATGTCAGGGATGTCATTTTTATATATATATTAAAAAGTAGAGAGCTTAATAGGTTATCTCCTTGTTTCACACCTCTTTCTATAGTAACAGATTCCGATAAAAAGTGTTGCGATTTGACCGAGGCAGTAGAACATTGGTACATGTTTTTGATTGTATTAAATAACTTTTTTTCCTAAGTCTTTATTTTTTAACAGTTTATATAGTAGACCCATTCTCCAAACAGAATCAAAGGCTTTCCTTAAATCTACAAAACAGCCAAAAACTTTCTTTTTTTCATTGTTGACATATTTATTCAATAAAGTTTTAAGAACAAAGAGACTAAAATTGGCTAAAAAAAAAATAAATATTGGTGATTACATTTAAACCCATATGACATGTTACTTCGGACTGCATTTAAATTTTAAATTTAATTAAGCGTGAAAACCTGGTACGCACGTTTCGAAACATGTATCGAGTCTTGACAAAAATCAGTTTGTTTTGCACGTGCATTTCAAGGAGGATTTGTTAGCGGGTACTGCGGGTATAAATAAAACTTCGGTACTTCATTTCTCTAACGCAGAAATCTAATTGATATCTGACGAGGAAACGCTATGCCGAGCTTAGACGCTGCTAGCCGGAACATCGCTATCGGTCGACTCCATGCCAGTGAATCATTGAATGAGGTTGCGAGACACTTAAATGTTCACCGCAGCACGATTTCTCGCCTATGGGAGCGGTACCAACATCTTGACGCTACAAAAGACAGAATTCGCACAGGACGCCCGAGCATCACTATTAACGCCCAGGATCTGTACATCAGACTGTTCCATTTACGCCACGGGAGCGTTCCTGCAACTATTTCTGCCAATAACATCCCTGGGATGTGTAGAATTCTTGCCCAAATCATCCGTTATCGATTACGAAACCATGGGTTGCGCACCAGAAGACCATAATTTGGAGCCCTTTTGTAAAGCCAACATCCCAAACATCGTCAGACGATTGTGTAATATTCCTCGATGATGGGATCTGCGGGACTGGAGAAGGGTGTGGTTCAGCGACGAATCTCGCTTTTTGCTAGAAATATAAGATAGCCGAATTCGGTCTACAGACGATGAAACGAATGATTTGCACACAATTGTGTCGTTCAAGGCAACAATGTCGGCGGAGGCATCGTTATAATGTGGGATTGCATCTTTTACGCTAGAAAAACACCCCTGGTTCATATTCCAGGCAACTTGAATGCAGCTCGCTATCGTGACGAGATTCTACAAACTTACTTATAGCCCCCGCAATCGATGTCCATGATCACGTCCATAGGGAGTTTTTTTCAACATGATAATGCCAGAACGCATACTGCACGGATCGTTGTTGACTTTTTGGAGCAGCAGAACGTAAATGTTATGCGTTGGCCTTCACGGTCACCAGGATCTGTGAGATGAACTAGACCGCCGCATATGTAAACGTTCACAGGGTCAATCACCGCCTAAGACACTGCAGGAATTACAGCATGCAATTCAGGTTGAATGGGGCTTGATTAATTCAGTCTATGTCTATGCCCAGGCGTATAAGAGCTGTTCTGCAGACCAACGGAGGACATAACAGATATTGACTGTTTTTCTGCAAAATATTTCATCCGGATGAACAAAATTAACATTTTTAGTAAAAGCGACCCGTTGACAACATTTGTGCCCAATGTTTGTGTTCTGTGTGATTTATTTCTGTTGTAATTTATAATTGAAATTTATGAAGTAAAACATAGTTTTTCTTATGTAGCGGTTAATTTTTTGAGAGTATATCAATTGAGTGTTTTTGTTTTGTTTATTTGGATATGTTTGTTTGGTAGAAAGCTATATAAATATAGCTGGTGTTTTATGTTTATACTATGTGCCGAAGCTAAATACATCTTTCGTATTCATATTCCTATTTACTTTCTTATTACAAGTAATAATTTCTGTGACGTCCTCATCACACACATTTACTGGTTCATGAATAGTATGTGTCATTGAGTTGATATCAAGGTCAAACATAAACGTCTCTACCCTATCTCCACGCAAAGAATTCTGGGTATCCTACGTCAACCACAATCACCTCTGCCATACGATTGGTTGACATTGTGAGAGATATCTCTCATGAATGATAAGGCTCGCGTACAAACACAGTAATTTCAATGTAAAACTGTATTAAAGTGTATAAAAAGAATATAAAATAAAAAATAAGATCTCGTATTTTATTTTACAAACATTGTTCTTTGTTTACAAACGCCACGAGCAGACGACAAATGTAGTCCCGCAGTAAATGGAGGATGACGTGTGGCAGAGGTTTGCGTGATGAACCTGCAAACTACAGGGGCCTTACAGTAGGCAGTAACATATGTAAACTTTTTACAAGAATTTTAAACACCAGATTAGAGAAGTATTGTACAGAGAGAAATCTCATATGTAAGGAACAAATTGGCTTTTGTAAAGGGAAGCGAACAAGTGACCATATCTTTGTGTTAAAAACTTTAATTGACAAATACTGTAAAAAGGGGTCATCAAAGCGCATATATACATGCTTTATAGACTTCAGGCGAGCATTTGATACAGTCCGCCATGAAGAACTATTTTGTAAATTAAGAATGAATGGTATTAGTGATAGATTTTATACAGTTATTAAAAATATGTACCAAAATATTAATCTAAGTGTTAAAGTAGATCCTGGCCACTTAAGTCCAGAATTTCAATCCTTTGTAGGAGTACGTCAGGGCGATAATCTAAGCCCTAACTTATTTAATTTATTTATTAATGATCTACCAGAAATTTTCGATAATAGTTGTAATCCCGTTCTCTTGAATACATCAAAACTTAATTGTCTTATGTATGCAGATGATGTAATCCTTTTATCACAATCTGCAGATGGTCTTCAAGAATGTTTATCAAAGTTAAACATATATTGTGAAACTTGGGGACTAGAGGTAAACATAAAGAAATCAAAGTCAATGATTTTTAATAATACTAGTAAACTAGAATCTGACATTTTTACTTTTAATAACAATAAATTAGAAAATGTCAAGAAATATAGTGATTTAGGCATAGTCTTTAACAATAACGGTAGCTTTACAGGAGCAAAACAGGAACTTTATCAAAAGGGTCTTAAAGCATATTTTAAATTAAGGAAATGCTTTGAGCATCATAAACCAAAGATTAAAACCTTAATTCATGTATTTGATCATACCATTAAACCTATTTTATTATATGGTAGTGAAATATGGGGACAATTCCCACCAAATAAACTTTCAGACTCTTTCTTTGATAAACTGTGTAACGAATTACCAGCAGAGAAGATTCATATAAAACTTTGCAAATATGTACTAGAATGTACTCGCTGCGCAACTAATATTGCCGTTAGAGGGGAGCTTGGTAGACTGCCACTTTTTTTTAGAAGTAGTCTTTAACATGATTAAATATTTAGTTCGCTTATCAAATGCTGACTGTACTGGCCTCATCTGTGATGCATATATTGAGTCCAAAAAACTTCACTCTGAAAATAAACCATGCTGGTTCAATTGTGTAGATGAAATTTTGAGTTATTTTAACATTGATATTGATAATATAATGGGGAAGTCTACACATGTTTTAAAGAGACATATCTTTAAAGTAATTATTCAAAAATATAAGAAAATATGGAATACTGAACTGGGATCTGGGAAAGGGGGCAATAAATTAAGAACTTATAGACTTTTCAAGAATAAATATGAGTATGAACCTTATTTAGATTGGGGGGATTATAGACAGAGGAGATTGCTAACAAAATTTAGAATTAGCACTCATAATCTAGAAGTTGAAACTGGTAGATATAAGAATATTCCTTTTGATCAGAGAACATGTAAATTATGTAACCAGACAGTTGAAGATGAAATTTTTTGTTTGAATGTACATCACTAAGTCATGTTAGACTGCCTATTGTTAATGAAATTATTCTTAAATATCCTAACTTATATCAACTAGATAATAAACAAAAATGTGTGTGGCTTTTTTCTACTGAAGATAAATTTATCTATAAAAAACTTTATCTTTTACTTACAAATCTGTTTAGTGTAAGAAATGCGAAACTTGGTATGTCATAATTATCTTGAAATTAAAAGGATATTTTATGGTATTATTTTGTAATCCTGTCTTTCACTATTTATATTATTTATGTATCTAATGCTCTGCTTCTGTTAGGATCACTGTACTTGCTGAACCAAAATTGTTTTTAATTTTATTATTATTTTCTTTCTCTCTCTCTTTCTCTCGCTCTCTCTTTCTCTCTCATATGTTTTACTAATTACTTAAAATCAAGAAAATCATTTGTACACTTTTATTCTTAATTTAATTGTTCAGCTCCTTTGGGGCGTCTTAATTGACAAATAAAATTATCTTATCTATCCTATCTTATCTTATCTTATCTGGGAACCAGTTATGTTCTCTGTGCCGGAGAGTGGTCTCTACCCTCAGTAAATATTTAACTGTTTCAAAAGTTAAAATGAATACCTCACATATTGTCCCGTTCGTTACCAAGATGACCTTTGATTACCTTTTATCCGAAGCACAGGTTCATGATCTTTAGCACATATCTGAATAAGAAAAATGCAAAGGGCTTAAACTACAGGTGATTAAAAAGGTTAATATATTTACAAAAAAATGCGAAAATCTGTTACGTCGAATTGCAACTTGAAAATCGAACAAAATGTGCTAAGCGTGCAAAATCAAATGTCGCAGTCGACGCCTGTTTACGAAATTGAAAAAAGAAGAGCAAGAAAGTTCAGGGTAAGAACATATTTATCAAGGTGTTCATGGACCGACCTTCATCTTGTGCGTGGCTATGGTTGTTTCAAAATTTAAGGAAAATCAAACAATACTTTTTTCACCAATTGTTTTTAAAAGTCCTCTCATCTCGTGCAATTTAAACACACAACAGAGAATCAATAAAGACACCATCACCAAGAATCACAAAAAACAAATAAAAAGATAACTTCACTTAAAATCTAATTAAACTTAAATTTTTCACTCGCTATCCACTTTGTGACCAATAACAAAAAGGGAGAGCAAGTGAAAGATTTAATTTTAATTGAATTGAATTTTCGCTAAAACAATACACGATTTTTCAGCTTCTACCACTTGCTACAGTTCAAAACCTTCAACAATTTTAAGAACCACGGAAATAATCCGGGGTTTTTAAAATATAATTCCAGGGGCGGATACAGGATTTTCGAATTTTCGAAAGGGGGGGGGGGCGTAAAAAGGTGATATCGGAAAAGGAGGGCCACGAAGTTTTCCTCCCGCGCATCGCAGAGGCGCATTTACGACAGGGGGTCTGTGGGCCGCCAGAAGCTCTCGAAAAAATGGTGCAAAATCCTGCATTCTCACAATTTCCAAGCATCAAAATGAATTTATTTAACACAAGGTTTTTAAAGTGTTCAGTAACCTTTAATTGGTACAGTATACAACAGAGATATCATAATAAACGAATTATAGTACTGTTAATGCATTAATTTATGGCGAGGACGAGCGGGGATTACATTTTTGCCTTTGGTGCTGGTTGTTACCCTCCCTGTTCTCTTTTTTCCTTTTTTTTTAAAGGGGTGGGGCGTACGCCCCTTACCCCCCCTTTTTAGATCCGCCACTGAATTCGATTTACTATTAAGTATTAGAGATCTTTAAGTTCATAATAAACTTTTAGCGTTCCAACTATTACTTGGGAAAACACATTATTCTTCTAATAATAGCCTAAAAGACCAAGCTATTTTAAGGCATCGTCTTCTATATACAAGGCTATAATATCCATGCAATGTCCTCGAGTTATCTCTTTTTTCCATAAAACGCTCCAACTAGTGGCAGTGTTCTACAGATAAGTCAATATGTCCCAGATTTTGGTCATATTACAAAGATCCAATTTGTTCCAAGTCAATTTTTGACACCATTTTAAAAAAGGTGCTGTCTTCAAATGCATGAATGACTAAAAAAAGACTGGGGAAACATACAATTACAACATACCACTGAGTTCAAAACATTATTCATAAACTGTTCAGCAATGTGTCCATAATATTGTTCAATAACAATAATATTTTCATGTATCCATAGTACATGTATTTTCATACATTGTTTAACACACTAAGTTTAACTGACTTTAGTTTTACATGCGATGGAATAAGTTCGTGTACAGGCTCAAACACCACATTCATATTTTTAATTTTGCTAATATACATGTGCAATTTATTTCTCTTGGGACAATACATTTACGATATAGAACATGTATTATATAAACATTTGTAATACTATTTCGTCTTACAAACATATTATATGGCTTCTCTTACCAAAAATGTTAAAGTTTGGGTAAGAGAAGTATATAACGGAAGGGTTCTTGGAGCCTTATCGATCGTAATGTGTCTGATAACTGTCTGCAAACTTCTGTATGTCTTCTACATTGTTATACGATTGTTTGTGAATAAAATATGTGTATATCTTATATTTGACGGCTCTGTTGACATGCTCTGCCTAATTTACCTAATTTCCGTGTTTTGAGCAAACACTTGTTGAATGTTACCGTTTTTGATAGAGTTTCGACGACGATCGATCTGAAATCTTGACCTTTATCCGTTCATAATCGGTTAGATGATCGACCTTCCCTTATGATAGTATCCAGAGCTTTGGCAACAGATCCGCCTTTCTTGCCCTTCAATTGTCTTAACCAAACGTTTTTGAAAAATATATTTATGACCACAAGAATGTAGTTTACTCATGGATTATCATAGAAAACGACAATGAAATAGAATTTAAAATTGTATTTTGTCCAATGACGAATTGAAGATTTATTTAAAAGTGACGATAGAGCAACGGACAAGGCACACAAAGGACAGGTCGTAGCCCGCTTGGGCTCACGTGTAATATATAGTGAATAGAAATGATTCAAACTGCTAATTTATTTATGAGTGTACAATTGTTATCGTTTGGTCGCGGCTGTATCTATTACATGTATTGATAATATCCAATTTAAATTCAATTTTTCAAAATTCAAAATTTGCTCAACCACATTTAGCACACACTAGAATGACACTTAATTTTATATATACACACAAGAATTGCTCAATTAATAAGACACACAAACATTAAAGATTAGATTCCAATATCTTTTGAATTTAAAGATCAAATTCAAGATAAATTCGGGAAAACACAACGTCAACATTTCAGCGGTGTACTCGACCCTGAGATCAGTAGTCACACAAGTTCCAACTGTATATTTTACACATTTCTTCATATTCATAAAACCTATATCACACTGATCATAGATGTCTGATACTTACATAACATACATTAATTAGTATGTACATGACGTCATAAGGTATCCTCTGAATACTGATCATCAGATACATTAATCCGGGGAAAAAGTGCGTTGGAACCATTTCTTTATATACTGCTGATAAGTTTGAAAACTTATTATCTTGTCTTAACACCCAGACGAAAAGTGATAATTTTCGATTGTTTATAATGAACAAGTTAACAGTACATGTATCTTGTCTTCAATATTACATGTATTACAATTAAAACATCTATTATTAACTAATAACCGTTCATGACGGTCAGTTTCAATTTTTAAACGTGTTACCAATATGTTAAAAATAAAACCAAGTGCATGTAAGTTTATATATTTTGTACTCTGTTCTATGGTCAAAGAATGACACAAGTCGCAGCAAAAAGCTTCGATAGAAAAGGCATTCTTTTTCATTCTAGCTGTTGCATATAACACAACTATTCTATTTAAAGCCCAGACTATTACAGTAAACTTAATCACAGAATAGGCAACTATTGTTATAATAATTATTTAATTTTCCATGAGATAACTCAATACAGTTTGTATTTAGTTCATGTTTTCTTTTTATTTTGCACGTCCTGAATATAGCTGAAATATTGCTTGCTGCACGTAAATCAATCAATCAATCAATCAATCAATCACAATCAATCAATCAATCAATCAATCAATCAATCAATCAATCAATCAATCAATCATTAATTTTACACTATTGATAATACTAGAGTTGTCTTTCTTGCTACACTATTATTGAAACAATTGTACATGGTATAGTTTTATATTTGTTGATATATTATTCCACCTGTTGAATGTTGCCTAAATGGAGAGGATATATATAGGCTTTCCCTGCCATCCAATCCATTTCAGATTTATTTCTGAATAAATATATTTAAAACAAAACAGTATAACACAATCTGACATCATGGCGTTTTATAAAATTATGCCTTATTTTTCGTTTATATTTGTTGCACCTACTTATTCAGTCTGGTTGCCTTGGTCATATTGTCATTTCTGTCCACAAAGAAAAATAAAGCTTAGAGACGGTTAGCTTTTTAGGAAAGCTAATACTTGTATCGATATTAGCCCCTGTGTCTGATATCTGTTTTTAGCTTCCGTTTTAATTTTGCACTTCCGCTCATATGTCGACTTCAACAAACAAAATGACGGACAGGGACAGCCTATACTGACTTAGGTAGTGTAGACTGTCCCTGTGATAGATGACCGGTTTGTTGCTGTCACTTCTAAATTTGACTAGTGGTTAAAAATATGTGATAAATAGATTATTACATGTCATTTTTCCATATAAGCGATGGTATCAGCCCTTGACCCATATTAGCCCTCGAGCTAGCTCTCTGGCTTGATATGGGCGTCTCGGGCTGATATCAGGGCGATATGGAAAAATATTACAAGGTAAATATCCTACATATCACCAGCGCGAAACAACCATCATATTACATTCTAAATCCCTATTGCACTGAACCAAGCGGGAAACTACGCTGCTGTTCCTTTGTAAATAACCTTTTAATTAAAACAATTTTTGTCTTTAAAATTTCTTTGTGTAAATTTTGTTTTACGTAATTTTCTGCTATAGTATTGAGGAAGCCCCTGAAACCGGTGAAAACTCCAGAGACCTTCAGAAAGGAACAGGCAGGTATCCCTTATCAATTAAGGTTTGACTTGATCACATCGTTTTCAAAGTCAGCCTCGAACTCACAAACCCATAACGGGTACGTAGACCACTCGTCCTTCAAGGCCTCCATCATCGTGTTATTGTAGAAAGAAGTATAAACAATGTTTGAAAGGAAAACGTGGGATTATTTGCGGTAAAATTATATCCAAAACCTGCTTGAGCTTCATTCACATGAAATATCCCGTTTAGAAATAAGGTCAATACCTTCCTATGACAATAAATTACAGGTATATTATTCTTCGCATCTCATGTACTTCCTTTCATTTTGAAAATAGGAATTATATTACCGACAAAATTTTTTTTTCTTAATTATTGAAAATGTTCTAATTGGTATTGGATGTTGCTAATGCTAGTTTTAATTTGCAGTTCTGTCAATTTGTTATTAGATGTTCCAAATGTTAGTTTTAATTTGCAGTTCTGTCGACGTTTCAGATATTTCCATGGTAACTCCGTTCTGAAACAATTGTATGTTTGACACCTTTGTACAAACTTAATTAAGTAAATGCACTACAAATATTTTTTTCGCAAATTCTTTAATTTCGTATTGCATTATTATTAGTTTCGTATTCAGTTGGTGCCACGACTTTTACGTCAATCATATTTTTAATTTTGCTAATATTTGAAACTTCTTTTCTGTTTTGGGAGTTAAACCGATTTTTTGTTTATTTCAATGTATGGAAATTCCAAGGTTCATGTAGGGACAAAAAATCTTGCATTAACGTAATAATTACTAAATATATAACTGTCAGTATAAAAGTGAACAATTTTTTATACACATTCATTGACATTTCTTATTATAACCACGCGTCTGGTATTAAGCGGGTGGGGTGTATATAGTGATGCGGGTGTCCGTCCGTCTGTTACACTTTCTTTAATGCACAGCTCCTCCTACACTACTGAATGGAATTTGATCAAACTGTCATTGAATCTTTGTCACATAGTACCAATGTGAACCTGAACATTTAACATTTTGATCGGAATGATATTTCGGGTTTCCTATAGAAAACCTTTACTTTGTCAATGACATAAGGGGATAACCATCCCTTATCCGTAACTCCACATACACTACTGAATGGAATTTGATGAAACTTTTATAGAATCTTTGTCACATAGTGCAATTGTGCACCTGATATTTAACAATTTGATCAGATTGATGTTTGGGGCTTCCCATAGAAAAAACTCGACTTTGTCATTGACATAAGGAGATACCCTTCTATATCCACAAATCCACCGAATGGAATGTGATAAAAAATTTCCCAGAAATTTTGGCACATATATAGTGCCATTGTGCTCTGATTTTTAACATTTCGATCAAAATAATATTTTTGATTTCCCATAGAAAAACATGACTACAATTTTTTGCTCATAGCGGTTACTTGTTTTGTGTAATCAACTCCTCCCACAGTTTTACTCAGATGTTTGGAAAATTTGGATGCGGGGGAATGGGGGGGGGGTATTAATTAGTGAGATTTGCTCTCAGTTTTTCTAGACATGCACTGATTATCTGTTTCACAAATGACCATTTATTTGTTTCGTTAGTGGTAACTGCTTTCCCTCTTTCCTACTGGATAATGACCACCTCGGATAAGATAACAGGATTTAAAATAGAGTGATATGAAGGGTTGTACCCGTAGAGCAGGAGTTGCTTACCCGTCCGGAGCACCTCTACTCACCCCCGATTTTTAGAGGGAAGATTTCATGTGTTTTTTAAATGTGTGGCTCTCTCAAACATATACAACAAGTTTTTACTACAACGAGTAAATGAGATGGAACCGATGTCGCGAAAAGCGGTTATACCGTGATACCATCTGACTTAACCTTATAAGGTGGCAACATACGAGCACTTATATTCCAATCTATTGAACGCCATAGCTGTCTTCTGTGGAGGAAAATTTTCAGTAGTCTTAACTTTATATTCAGTACTTCTTTCTTCATATTGAGTGGATTTTACATTATGTGTAGTAAATATTTCATTATGTTTAGTAGTTTTTTCATTATGTTCAGTAGATAAACCATTATGTTCAGTAGATACACCATTATGTTCAGTCGATATTTCATTATGTTCAGTAGATATTTCATTATGTTCAGTAGTATTTTCATTATGTTCAGTAGATATTTCTTTGTGTTCAATAGAAATTTCATTATCTTCAGTAGAAATTTTTATTATATTCAGTATATATACACCTTTATGTTCAGTAGAAATTTTATTATATTCAGTAGATGTACACCTTTATGTTCAGTAGAAATTTTATTATATTCAGTAGATACACCATTCATTTTTTTCAGTAGATTTAACATTATATACAGTAGTTAAACCATCATGTGCGGTAGATTTTTCTTTATGTGCTTTTTCATTATATGATGGCGGTCGATCTTTCCGAATTGTGCCGAACATATACTCACTCAAAATAGAAACGCAACATCGGATAAATATTTTCAATTTATTTTTTGCGGACAAATAACCTATAAATATTCCAATATATATACACAACATCATAATTTCACCTTAAAGGTTTCCAGGTGAAAGCATTTAGGTTGATCCACCCGTGAACGACTGTGGTCGAAATCTGAAACACACTATGAACTACGCATTGCTAAAAACAGGGTCGACTTTCACGTGCAAAATCATGGGTATTGTTTATAACTCGGACAATCGGTATCAAAACCCCGTTATTTCTCTTCTTGACTGCATTAGTAAAATAAAATTCTGATGAGGTGACGCAATGCCAAGGTTAGTTGCTGCTACCCGGAATATCGCTATCGGTCGAATCGAGGCCGGGGAATCACAGAATGTTGCCAGAACGTACAATGTTCATCGTAGCACAATGTCACGCCTTTGTAGACGCTACCGGCAGATTGGTACTACGACAGACGGACTACGTTTAGGGCGTCCGCGTGTTACAACTTCCATCTAAGGAACATGACTATCGCTGCAACAGAAACAGCTGTAAACGTCCCTGGGTTGCGCCGTATATCACCACAGACAGTACGCAATCGGTTACGCTCTCATGGATTGCGGGCAAAAAGACCTTACGTCGGAACAACACTGAGACGCCAACACCGCCGAGCAAGGATTAGATGGTGAACTACCGTTCGTGTATGGAATTTACAGAACTGGAGAAGAGTGTGGTTCAGCGATGTGTCACGTTTTCAGCTTGAAAAGCGAGATGGTCTCATACGAGTGTACAAGCGCCGAAATGAACGTTTTGCGCAAAACTGTGTTGTAGAAAGAGACAATTTTGGCGGATTTTGGCGTTTTGATTACAAATATTGGCAAACGTGCACAAACTAATTTCGAGACTGAATCTTGTCATGTCTTAACCTAAAGATTGCGACATATTGGTCGTTAACATGTCACATGTTAATCACTGATTATTAGAAATCATTATAGATATAGTTTTTGTTTGTTTTTCTATTGTTTTTTAATTATTACAAAAATCATGCAAAATTACCAAGTAAAACATCTGAACCTTCTGTTGAGAGACCTGCTGTAGGCCGATCAGTATTACCGGGAGTGCTACTCCTCGTTGATGTTGATATTGATCTTCTCATGGCGTCTCTCAGCCGCAGGCGGTCACCTATTGTCCCAATGCCCAACCTTATTAAATCAGAATCATTAAGATGGTGGAACATCTCATCTTCAATTTTTTCGTCCACGAACTTTTGAAAAATAGTTGTTCGAGAGCATGTTTGATACTACTATAGCAGACAACATTTTTAATCGGTGAAAAAGGAAAAAATCCAATAAATATATCCGGATTCGTTTGTGTTCGACACAATTCGGAAAGATCGATCGCCATCATATAATGGAAAAGCACATACAGAAAAATCGACAGCACATAATGGTTTAACTACTGCATATAATGTTAAATCTACTGAACATAAAGGTGTATATCTACTGAATATAATAAAAATTTCTACTCAACATAATGTTGTGTCTACTCAAGATACTGAAAATTCTACCGAACATAATGAAATATGTTCTGAACAAAATGAATGGTGTATCTACTGAACACTGAGAAATTTCTACTGAAGATAATGAAATATCTACTGAACATAATGAAAATATTACTGAACATAATGAAATGTCTACTGAACATAATGAAATATCTACTGAACATAATGGTGTATCTATTGAACTAATGGTTTGTCTACTGAACATAATGAAAAAACCACTGAACATAATGAAATATCTACTAAACATAATATAAAATCCACTTAATATGAAGAAAGAAGTACTGAATATAAAGTTAAGACAACTGAAAATATCACATTTTCCACCACAGAAGACAGCTATGGCGTTCCATACCAACCTGCTGCTCGGTTTATATAACGTGTAGAGAGCACGTCACACCCACCCCTCGTATTTCAGATTTTAGTCCTGACTGCAGTAATAATATAGCAGAGAAAGCGTTTAACACTTTATTTAATTTTTTATGAGGCATGTTTAACTTTTATTCCTTATTTTTAATATTAAATATACTTCAAATTTTTGACGTAAGAAATGCTATTTTTTCATCAGAAATTTGAAGTGAGGATATTAGACATTTTTCTTTGTTAAAAAATATATTTTGTAATAGAAACAATTCGACTTTCTGAGACTGAAAATAATTGTGGTATAACTTCATCAATTGTTTTATATCGGAAAAATTGTGAAATATCAGGTTTATTCTTTGAGATAAAAATTGAGGTTTAATATAACGTAAATAATTAACATATATGTTTAGTTTCAAGTTGAAATATTTGGAGAAAAACTAGAAATATGCTTATGTTGAAAGTCCTAAGAATAATTCTATTAAAGATTTTTAAAGAAATTCTTCAGCAACATTTGCTGATTATTGCGCCGATTTTTTATTTTTAGGGGACGCCGCCCGACTCTTGACAAGCTAACAGCTCCTGTCTTCAGAAACCAATATTCTGATATGTCTACTAACTACCAATGAAAGGGGGTTCTTCCACGGTACATATAAAATGCAAAGAGTTTTAATATTACACATTCTGCATTTATTCTTCGTATTGCGACTATTTTCTTAGCATTTACATGAATACAATATGTTTGAACTTTGGGTATCAGAAAATGTCGTTTTTGTTTTTAGATTTTAAATCAGAGTCAATTATGAAACATGCACTCCCTTCTTTGGTTTTCTGAATGACATTTATGTGGGAAGACTTTATACGGTGGTTTATAAATTATTAAATAATAAATAATGGATAAAGACAGCAAACGCGTTCTATAATTAGTATATCCCCTTCAGAAATGTCATAGCTCTAGAGTGTTTCTTAAAATATTAATGTTGTTAACGCAATAACTCTAATACGGCTCTGATATTAACAAATTAACTCCGTTAATTGTTTTCGTCCTGCGGGTAGAATATACTTTTATTGGCCGTTATTAATCTCTGCCATAACGTGTTTACTTAGACTGCTGGTGTAAGAATCTAATTAAGAAAAACTTTCGGCGCACGCATCATCTTCAATTACTATCATCAGCGGACATCAATACCTTCATGATTGACCGACAAGACATTTTATCACCATATCATCTGCGGTTATGTTAAGGAACAAACAGTGACAGTTTCAAAATACATGATTAAAATATTTAAAGAGGTTAACACTGAATTTTATAGAATAACAATTACATGACTGTATAAATTCTTTATAAGACATCGTTTAAAAATGAAACGGATTAAAATGTGTACATTGATTCTTGCTATGATAAGGATTTTCATATTTCAGGAAGCCTAAATCCGAAACCTGTAATTATCCCTGAGTAAAAAAATGCACAGCGAAAAGCATCATAAAACGTTAATTGTGTCTTATCATAGACCACTTATATAAATAACATGGACAAAACAAAAGACATAATTCAACGTTGATGAACATCGGAACATCGTATTATTTTATACCGCTTTCCCCATCTCCTCATCAATAAAACAAGAAAATGGATTGAAACAAACTAATGAAACTGCGCTGTGTGCTTGTCACTTTGGGTGAATGATGTATGTTTACTTGGATGAACAGTCAAGTCATTATTTAGTATCTTGTTTTATATATTTCATAAAATATCCGATAATATAAAATTTCTAACTCAAGTTTTTGAATTTAAACCTTTTAAGCTATGTTTATGGTGGCTAAAAGAAAAAAAATTCAGGAACTTTAGCATTCTGTTAAAGATAAAACTACAATGTTCCTCGTAGGCTTACGTCTAAAAAATCGAACTATGCTCCAAGGTGACAGCGCTTTCTTAATCCTAATTTGGAAAAAAGCTGAATATTGTGAAGAACATGGGCAATAGATTATCAGGCTGATTATACATATACGAAAGCCCAGAAGGCTCATTCGAGATTCGAGATTATACATATACACTAAATTTTTAGAGGAAATAAACTACCTGTCGGAATGTTAAAAGTTGTAACATACTGCGAAATTATCCGAAGTTATGTGATATCAAATTAAATATAACACACACGATTTTATTTGAAATCGAGTTTCCTTTCAGTCATTATTGGGGAAATATGTGTTCTCTACCATTTTTCCCCGTGTTTTGATAAGGAATAATGATATTAGCTTTATTTATCATTGATGAATCTTAATCTGGGAAATGCACGTAAAAAAAGATTTAAATTGCACTAATAACACCCAGTTGTTTTATCTGCCATTAGATATAGGTGCCGAGACTTCCTCTACATGTTTTTAATTACGACATCGCACAGAATCTAGGGCACAAAATAGTTAAAACTGTTATTTTACATTCACGTTGGGAACGTTCTGCTTCTGTTTAATTGGGTTGATCAAATTTAAATAAAAATTAAAAAAAAACGAATTTCCGAGTGCATTATTGACACTTTGTTTTGTTTGTTTGTTTGAATGGCGTTTTAATCCATTTTCAGCAATTCTTCAGCTATATCATTTTTGGGGGTGGGGGAGGAATTCGGAGTACCCGGAAAAAACCCGGACCAATATTAGAGTCGAGCGCACCTGCAGTGAGATTCAGTGTTGCCAAACTAAGGGATCAATAGTAGACGAACTACCTTAACCACTCGGCTACCGAGGTCCCTCGACTCTTATTTAAATGTAATGGAATATATATCAAGTTACACTTAAGAAACACACATCTTATGTTGGTGATGAATTATCGGCAGTAAATAACGACGGTTTGTTTACGCATGTTACATGTACTAGACAATTTAAAAAAATATATATTTACATTATGTATGTCTTTCATCGATATCCTAGATTTCTAATGGTTTAATCCGTTACAGATGGATGACGTAGAATCATTCTTTCAATTTCTCAATGAAACCGGTAGCCACAAAGAGCACAGTAAACAAACAACGCGGAGTTAAATCAGCACGATTTAAATCAGGACCCGGCACTTTTGTAATGAACTGATTCACGTACTTACTGTTTTTTCAGCGCTACAACAGAAGTCGATTACAGCCCACCTTTACTACTGCTATACTACACTGAATTCTTAAAAGTTATGAACATTGTTAATAGGTTGTGCAAAATTATATTATTAGGAAAGTTTAGTGATTATAGCTTATAAAACGATATTTACACACCTAATGTATTGCATTCTGTGTATTGTGAGTTGATAGTATTACACTACATTTTGTACATGTAAAGATTGATTTGTTTTAACTTCATGCACATTTCACACTCTCAAAACATAAAGTAAAACATAATGGTTTTCAATCAAAAGTTTTATTGGTCAATAAAAGAAACGTATCAGATAATTAAATTTATGTATTGCCATACATTCATGGTTACGCTCATATATTGGGGTTTTCCTTTGTACACTAATTTCAAATAGTTTCGAAAATGATATAGTTTTCTTTGTTCGCTGGTATAAAATAACTTCATAGCTGGAATTGAACATTTGTGTTTGTTTTATTGCTCTGTTTAGGCCTATTTGTATTCTATTCAGTATCTTTCTACTTGCGTTCTCTCAAACGAATTGAGTAGCTGCATATATGCTGTAAACTCCAGTTGACAACAGATCCGGTTGTCTTACTTTTTACTTTTGTTAAAGTCAGCTTCTGAACCATTAATAAAAAAAATATACCAAAATTACATGTGCTTAAAATTCCATAATACAGCCTCTCCATTTAATAGGTTTTCGTGGTTGTGGTCATGTGTAAGGAGCAACATAAAATGTCTCTATCAAAGATAATAATAATTTAGACTTGAAGAAATATAAAGACTTGCGTTATTGGTAACATTCTTTGTGAACCGTATTTTTCAAAGACTAAAAGTGATCACGTTTTTGCATCTTTAGCTGTTGTACCAGACAACATAACGAATTATGCTGGTTTTATATCAGCATAAAGTTGTGTTTGTTTGATTTCAGTTAAGCATATATTGAATCATTTTTTATTGTGAAAAAAGATGTTCTATGTAAAATCGAAAACTACTTCTTTGATCGCAGAAATCGTTAATGTTTTTAAAAGAAAATGTGTTTATTGTACAGAAATAAATCTTAGTAAGGGAAATATTTTTTATTTTAAAATAGACAGATTTTTTTTTCTGAACAGTTATAAGCATTCAATTTTAAGAACAACCACTCTTTTTAACCTTTGCAACGATGGAGCTTACAACTTGGAAAGTGACCGTATCAGTAAGTTTCGCCTAAAACGGTTAACCCCAGAGAATTTAAATTTACCATTTTAAGTCGATTTATTCCTCAAACATTAGAACTAGAATTAAACATTAATATTGTTGTATTGCTTTTTATTAATTAATCAAATAATAAAGTATGCGAATTAATAAATAAGTAAAAACTAACTAACAAGTTTGTGCTCCACTATTTTATGTGATGGATGTACCCTTAGAACACAGTGCATTAGAAATAGTTTTCCACGACAATCATTCGTATGATTATAGTGCATACAGCTGTTAATTAGATGCAACATTACAGTTGAAATATCTTGTTTATTAGGACACACCATTAAATTGTTATCTTGCTTTTTAATCAATCAATCAATCAATCAATCAATCAATCAATCAATCAATCAATCAATCAATCAATCAATCAATCAATCAATCAATCAATCAATCAATCAATCAATCAATAATTCAGTCAATCAATCAATCAATCAATCAAGTAGGCATGTAAAGGCTATTGCCAAACACATTCCTTTTGGCAAATAGAATCTAAACGTACAAAGTTATTCCCATTTGATTCAACATCACGTTTTCAGTTTTTTAAGAACAAGGATCAATATACAAAAATAACACAAAGTCATGGAATTGCAGTCGTCTATTTTTCATAATCCTAGTCCGCATATCATATTTAGACTTCAAGTATTAATCATGTATCGCATCGCATATGTTCAATGTTAAACTCGACGTATGACAACTAATTTTACTGTCAAAATTGTATAATAATTATTATTAGCAGTAAATTTCGTCACATATAACTGTTTTTATTGCAAGTTACACGACTCTTGTCGTCTAGTTCCGGTTCACTTTCCACTGTTTTGTTTGATTGGCGCTAGCGTATCATAAACATTTGATCCTCATCTGCATGCTATTGGCGGTCCTCATCTGTATGCTTCTAATGGCGGTCCTCATCTGTATGCTTCTAATGGCGGTCCTCATCTGTATGCTTCTATTGGCGGTCCTCATCTGTATGCTTCTATTGGCGGTCCTCATCTGTATGCTATTGGCGGTCCTCATCTGTATGCTTCTAATGGCGGTCCTCATCTGTATGCTTCTAATGGCGGTCCTCATCTGTATGCTTCTAATGGCGGTCCTCATCTGTATGCTATTGGCGGTCCTCATCTGTATGCTTCTAATGGCGGTCCTCATCTGTATGCTATTGGCGGTCCTCATCTGTATGCTATTGGCGGTCCTCATCTGTATGCTTCTATTGGCGGTCCTCATCTGTATGCTATTGGCGGTCCTCATCTGTATGCTTCTATTGGCGGTCCTCATCTGTATGCTATTGGCGGTCCTCATCTGTATGCTTCTAATGGCGGTCCCGCACATACATTCTACATCATTTTAAGACTTTTTTACAGCAGATGTTAAAAATGTTTAGAAGTTTTCTATTGTATGTGTTTGGCAAAGGTACTCTGACCGAATTTATTTTTTTATCCGTTTACACTTCTGCAAAAACTGTCTAAATCGTGACTCTCTTTTGTAAACAAAATTTTAATTGATTATAATTATTGTGTATTCTCTTTTTTCAATCTAATATGGTAGGGCTTGATTATGTTTGTCTCGTGATTTGCAAATTATATTTTGATAAATGTTTTAACAAAAAATCTATCATATCGTTTCAATAAATCGAATTGGATATTTTATTGTATTTGCTAGGTTTTGTAGTAAAACGAGGAATTCATAATCCCCATCAAGGAACGTGGACTCATAACCTCTGAACGAGGAGGATAAAAGGAGCGGAAGAATGTTATTGGTTTCTCTTGTGTTTAATTAAGAGAGGTTTGTTTTGATAATTTAAAGCACCAAGTTCCAAGTTATGAAAATAATGCTGTTTCTCTTGTTCTTCGTTCTAAATCTATACCAATAAACTGCCATATCAACTCTTTCAAATTAAAAATAACAGTTTGTGTTGCTTGTTACTAGAGAGAGCATTACCAAGAAGTGCCATCGTGTCAAATTATTGCAACTTTTTAACTTTGTAGAAAAAAATCTGTTGTGTCGTTTTACTTGTTGGTACACTTTTATCGTTAAACTTTTACACTTAAATCGAGGTCTATTTTGATCAATATCTTTTAAGTATTCAATCTCAGAGTTTAACTTTAAATTAGTATAAAATATTCACTGCCTCACAGTGTAAATTATAAATAAAAAACCAGTACAGGTTGTAAATTTAAAGAAACGAAATCTGAGCGACTTTTTAAAAGGGACCAGTAAAGTGATTTCTCCCGAGTTTTAAGCATTGGTTCACATCTGCCTTTCATAACCTTGGTAACGTCACCTCCCTTACCCATGGAGTCGACAAAGCGCATTGCGATTGCATGTCAAGTTTAACGTATTCGTATTTTAATAATTAGATAAGAAAATGTATAACACATATCTGCGTCATCCAGTAAATGCATGGAGTCTTTTAACACATTCCATATACTATCATCTATTATACATTTAAATTTCAATCCATCACCAATGATGAATGGCTTAGGAATTTAGTACGAGACTGTAGACAACTACACTTGTATAATAGGTCAAGACGTAACAAACGTTTTTGCAGCAGAATCTGCACTCCAATAACACTGGCGTCTTTAGATCAATATTTCAGATGGCCTTTTTTCTAAAGACATAATGATCGGTAATAACTTAGACTTCTACTGTCATAAAACAAATCAAGTAATGGTTCGAAACACTGGGAATTTAATCATTTAGATCTTGGCCGTTTCATCTACTCCTTGTCCTAACATTAACCCTAGAGTTTGTTGATAATGTCAAAGATTACCATGATATTAATTCAGTAATTACCCTATCCTAGCCGATATTATAATACTCTCTGTTAGACCTGTAGGCATGTACGTAGATACATGATCTATGGTGGTCATCAGCATGAAAGATTTATAATCCGGCGATTCTCTGCAATCATTGATACTACTTCCAGGCATCGATCTACACCATAATATAGTAGAGGTAGTAGTAATTTATTCCACTTGTATTCACCACTTAAGGAAATTATCCAATAACACTTTTTTCTAAAGATAAATGTAGAGATGGGACCGTTAAAGTATTTAATAAGGCGATACTTGATGTATAATTTTAAGACTGGAATTGAGGGTATGAAACATATGTGGAACCAGTCACGAACACATTGAGAGCTAAAGAGACACAGTATACAGTTATTTAATGCCTTTTCATGGAGTCAAAACTATTATCCCGAGGTTCTGGAGATGATTTAGGAACTGTTGCCTTCGGCTTGCGGCCTTAGGCAATAGTTCCTAAATCATCTCCTGAGCACCGAGGGCATACTAGTTTGACTGCTCCATGAACAGGCATTAAAAAACTGGTTTATTAACTTAAAGACTATACAGAGAGAGAGTGACCACATTAAATGATCTTGGTTGGTCATGTTTAAACTTTTGGATCCCATTGGTTGATCAAATCCTCGATCTGAGCAAATAAATTCCAAGCTTGAGAAATTAACCCCAAATAATCTCTAGCACCATAAAACAATAGTTTTGTCTGTGATTTGAATCAGGTCTAGTTTTATCTTTCAGGTTCGCGTTCGTCCATTATGAATGACATGAATGAGATGGTAGTCTGAGTGCTTGACACTGCGCATCGTTCTCTGACATGAAACAGTCGTTCCGGAAGGAGTGAAACAGTTAACTGTTATACGCTGACGTCATTTTGAAAAATAAGGAATGAAAACATCCGAAATTACTTCATATGAAAAATATATACTATAAGTTAATAAAGGAAATTATTACACGAAACTGGCAGCGCTCAATACAGGAAAATTAAAAAAAAAATAACCAGGATTGTCTTTCTTAACTAATTTATATGATTCATAGTAACAGATCAAGTGCAAGTAATTGTCTCCGGGGATCTATCATAAATAAAAAGGGAAATGTCAGTCTTGCATGTTACACTATTAATAGCTTTTCATAATTCTTTCAATACTACACTTTTAATTATAGAAATTTATACGACAGCCTCGGAATAAAATCTTCACAACGATTCAAAGATAGTAATGTTAACTGTCTGTTTATTATGTGTGTTGAACATTAAGGCAATGGGTCTGTATTACAAATAGCTTGGGCATGTATTCGCAACTAAATTGATGTAAATTAATTATAGAAACTCAAGAATTTTTATATAGCACTGTTAAGTCTATAGGAGCTCAATAGTCGTAGACTCAAAGGCACCAGCGTATTACATTATCGGTGAAAAAATAGATACGTAATGTCGTAAATTTTCAGCAATTACCGATACCAGTTACAGCTTATCCACCTTGCTTGTTATATGATGTTACATTTTACTGGATTACGTTAGAAGTAAATCGTACGTCATCATTCTATCACATGACACAACTTTATGACAGGCCTGACATAAAAAAGCAATGCTTTGGAACAGTTCCTACCCAGAATTTAAATTTTACCACACCTATTTGATACAATACACCAATGCCCGATACATTTAAATTTAACAATTTGTGGTCTGTCACAAAAGGAACATATATAATGCATCACCTCATCGGAACATTATACAACTAGATTTGTATTAAACGAACATGCTCATTTTAATTTTAAAGCCAACTAGTGCAAACACGTACACTGAATGTAGTTTAACATCATTATTATGACTTTATTTACTTACCTTACAAGCCTTAAGTACCCATTAACATGACACAGAATCTTCCACAATCCAGAAAACATGCTCCAAATTACGTCCTGGGCGTGGTTAATAACAATAAATAAACAAGGAATGCATATGTCTTGTCAAAGCTGAAAATTAATCGGAAGAGAGTACATGTGTATCATGCAATTTTGAATCTACTAAGAAACAGACTTCATGCTTAGTTAAGCTAAAACAAAAGATATACAACGAACGCATATATTGTGTTTACATTTTTATTGGCAAATGAATACACATCATATTAACGATGTCATAAGTGTCGAAAAGGGAATGGTGCCACTGTAAGTTTCTTAAAAATGTAGAAAATCTGTTCCTTTTAGAGTAAGTTACTTTATGTTGTAGAAAATGTACTATGCTAACAATTTGTTCACTTGTCAGTAAGACAATCAGACATTTTATTTGTACGTAAGATTTTACTTGCTTTTCTTGACTTGACTTATGACTTATTATTCTAGTGAGTATAGGCTATCGATGGCACTCCTCAACGTCTCTCTGTTGTGTGCCTGTCTCTCCAGGTCTTGTTACCAGTTTGTTCTCGTTTAGTCTGCTACACTTCTCTACCAGGTGTTCTTTGGCCTTCATATTTTCCTTTTACCTCGAGGTTTCCATTGCAGGACATATCTCGTGATGGCATCCTTAGGGTTTTGTAGAGTATGTCCTATCGACCTGTCATTCATGTTTTGAATACTATTTCTATTGTGTGTGTGTTACTTATAGTCGTATGTAGATTGTAATTGTATTTTAATCTTTTATTTCGTTAAAATGTGCACTGATCATTGATAATTATATATGTACTTCAACGAGTTATTTTAAAATTCGAATTAATCACTTTTTTCAGTAAAATGTCAAAAATATCCATGTCACTTTCGCCAGACTAATTTAATCTCTCGTATTTAACAAGTAAATTTTCCGAGAGTATACCATGAACAGTGTTATAACAATCATGTACTTACAACAAAGTTATTACGAAACTCCTTATTATTCATTTATAAGACGGTCAGTAATTTGAAAGTTATCAGAACATGCATTTTTGAGCTAGGTAAAATGGAGCAACAGTATATCTTACAGACAGTGATGAAGTACACTAAGATTTTAAAGTGACTTTTTAAAAACTAGTAGGAAACTAAGTTTTAAGTAATAAATATAATGTAACCCAGACAAAAGTTAACAAACTAGTGTTCGAATGATAAGCATGAATCACGATGTATAAATGCGGCGAGGTAATTCTGAATGGTTTAAAATGTTCAACCTATATCTGGCCATCTACAAGCCATTCGTAAAGACAATTTCTGCATAGTTTTTTTACTGAAACTTTATGCGATGTATACTGACTGCAAAACGAAACCTGTAACTTTTACGAAACGCTGTATCAACGTTTATTTCATATCAATAATGTAACAAACCATTCCATTGGATAATTTGCAATCTGTATTTTAAGCTACAGTTAATGTGTTTAAGAATAAAAGACTCAGCAGGGCTGTATCAGCAAACGGGCTGTATCCAATCTACTGTTACAGCCCTAAGTTTGATACAGCCCTGGCTGTAACGGTGATACAGCCCGATCAAAAAAAGATTATTTGAATTTTCAATATTCATGTGCCACAAACAAATGTAAATAGATGGCTAATTACTAAACAAAATGTAAAACATGTAAAATATCAACAGAACATATTATTTAGCACAAATGCTAACAATTACAGGTAAACAAAGTTCATTTTGTCTTGTATACTATTGAACTTGTTTGTTTTCTAATGTTTTCAATGAAATAAAAGTAATAGTAACTTGTGTGTATAGCTGTATCAGAATTACGGACTTCTGAAGGACCCGATACGGACCGTTTATTTGTTACAGCCCTCGCCTTTGGCTCGGGCTGTAACAAGATAAACGGTCCGTATCGGGTCCTTCATCAGTCCGTAATTCTGGATACAGCCCTACACACAAGTAACTATTACATAAATATGCTATGTGTTGGAATAGTCTACGTTTTGGGGCAATTATACGAGTTTGGGGAGGTGTAAATGTACACTGTCAGTCTTGGGAGGTATAAGTGTTGTTATATTTCAATTTGTATGTAGTCGATGTAAAATAGACGTATAAAAAAAGAAAAAAATTCTGTAAGGGAGCAGAAAGGCCGAATCTTTTGTAAAACTTATAAAAAATCTTATTTTAAAATATTTTAGCAGAAGTCTCCTTTCTGTGGCTGGATATTGAGTTTCAAGGGCTTGACAAACGGATGAGCTGATCACTGCGTCCACACATGACGTATAAGGGATGACTTCCCGATTGACGATTGACAAGGAAGGTTGCTGCGAAGTTAAATTGGTGGTTCGAGAGTTAGAAAAAAAATGAGTCGGTTGATTGTAACCGCAAGAAAGAGCTAAATCTAATCCCTTTTCTCTCCATAATGTTTTAGTTGTTGTCAAAGATTCCTGATCATTTGTGCATATTTTTTCATAACTTAATTATTGTTTGTTGTTTGTTACTTTGCTCTCGTCCCAATATAGTTTGAATACTGCTATCTGAACACAAAAGAAATTTGCAATAAATTAAATTTGTTTGTTACATTTTTGCGAGCATTTTATATGTGATGTGCGATTATTTATTTGATTAAACGAATGAAAAAAAATGTTCCCTTTTAAGGTTAAAATATAATTTGTACATGGTCAATATTGAAGGTAAGAACAGTTTAAAAAATAGGACCCAGAATTCTATCTAATTAAACCCTTTGTTATTACGCAACATTAAAAGGTTTAGGTTTATAGAAAACTAATCAAGTCAATTAGATTTTGATCCATGTTTGATTTTTTTTGTGGTACGAATTGCCTTATAAGCAAAGCCATTTACTTATTTCTTTCATGTTCCAGAATATCGAACGTCACCTCTTAAACATTTAATATCCATATGACTGCTTGATATAACATTGTTAGTATCTAATAAATAAATACAATAGCGACTGATTATTAAAAGAATGATAAATAATACGCATTCAGTCTTACAATTATTACAGGATATATTGTTTACAAAGCTACTCTTGACGTTTGTATTTTGTTACATAACATCTGTTCAGAACACTTAGTATCAATTAATTGGTCCAATCAACTTTTATTCGAAATATCTGCATTTGATATAAAATCTCATGTTTTCAACAATTTGAATCTCTCTTCAATAGAGAAACTAACTGAAGAAATTATTTGCAAAGCCTTTGAGGGATAAATTCCCACAATTAGCCCTTTATAGTAGTTACATTAAATGAAATGACTTTGCTTGTATTCAATCATACACACATTAGAATCGACTAGAATCCAGCCAGTATCCATCAAATCGTGTTATTTTCAGGCTCAAATTATTCTCCATGCAATTAAATTAGAATACATTATTCTAACGAGTAATATTGTTTTCCAATTTTACAATTATGAGTCAAAAAATAATTCATTTTAATATTTTGCATCATTAGTAATATAAAATTAATCAATGAACGCATCATAAAGTACACACTGAGTCATGTAAAGTGACATGGAAAAATGACAGTGTCACGTAATATAGGTGATAGATACAATTCTGTGTATAAATACTATGTGAAAGTTCGCTTTGATGTTTTATTTTTTAGAAGTCTTGAGAGGTCGCTATTAAATGCCTGTTGACACTTAAGTTGACATCTTACAGAATAAAACTTCAAGTTTCGATACACAGATACTTAAGAAACGAAAATACATAAATAGTCGATATGTTGATAAAACTGTAGATAAAATAAAATGATTGGGACTGAAATGGGTGTTCATATGTACGGTAACTTCGTAACTCCTTCTTGCAATAAGTAGAGACATTTTCATTTGTTTCCTATTGTTAGGCAATATATATAAGAACTCGACTTCTTCACTCCTTCAAATCAAGATACCGTCAATCTACACAAATCATCTCTTAATAATTGTGCACTTATTATTGTTAAGTTATTTACCCTTTATTATAGTCGTAGTTACATAACAAGAAACATTCACTTCCCTCTTATAGTGTTTATAATGTGTGTACGACTATTTGTCTAATAGTGTCAGTTAGCGTAAGAAGCCATTATTGATGTTATGTCAGTGGCAAATATATATGTAGCTTTAAGTGAAAATGAAATTAAGTAGTTGTATTTTGTATCTGACTTAAAGTTTTAAATGTCGCAACGTTTTATAAGGGTTATTTGCAATGAGAAAACAATTACGAGATTTGACGGCTCTGCGTTTTCAATTTATTTAACTAAAAAGTAGTTTATACAATTAACAGAGAGTTAAATTATGCACACTGCTATATCAAAACTTATTACTTTTATTTGGTCACCTGAAACAAATAGGTTTAAATTTATTCTATTTAGTATAGTGTTTTTTTAAACACAAGTTAGATATTACTAAAAAGCTATTTTCATTGAATATATACATGCCTGGGGTTTAATTTAATGTTCGGAGAATCGTTCGTGCCATTAAAATGATATGTTATCGGAATGATATTTGCCATGTTCCATTCTTTGATATTGGGATAACCATCTTTTATACACCACTGAATAGAATTTAATGAACTTTGGCACTCTGAAATTGTGCAATCCGTGTTTCAATGTACAAGATTTTAAGGAAATCCTTAAAAGGGGTAGTTTTATTTTACATAATTGATTGAGAATTATTATCAGGAGAAAAACCTTTGTCCTACGTTAACCTACCAGAAAGAGAGATATAAATACCTGGTAATGAGTAATGACAAAACTTTGTTCGTCATCAATGACTAAAGATAATAATAAATATAATGAAGACCAAGTCTGTGATTTTCTGATTGACAACATATTCGTCATGTTTGGAGGACATGTTTTTCAACAGACTATTGGTATTCCAATAGATACTCATTGTTCTCATTGTCATCGCAAACCTCTTTATGTGCTCTTACCAGGATGAGCTCATATAAAGCCTGCTGAAGCAAAAAGAAAAAAAACAGACCCAGACCTTTAATTTCATATTCCGATATATTGACGACGTTTTGTCCCTCAACAATGTTAAATTTGGTGACTACTTGCATTCAATTTAGTCTAGCGAGTAACTCGACGTTTGTCTAATTAAAGGCAGGCTCTGCTTACTCGTTCAGAGCACCATAGTGCATCCATGGTTTGTATTGGGTTTGAGTTACTCTCTTTCTATTTTTTTGTGTTTTTATTTGTGTTGCGTTGGTCTATATGTCCCTAGTTACAGGATCGTTAAATTTAACGCTTTAATATTTTACTAATATAACGTTGAAGACTAGATATGGAATCTAAACAATAAATACATTAGATTCTAACATACCCATGCGTTTCTTAATCATTAGTTTAAATGATGCAATGCAACCAGTTTAGTTAAGTTATTTGGTTCAAAGTCGTCAGAAATATGTATCGTGTACACAACTTGCTTGCTTGAAACGTATTAGCCGATCAGTCAATGCATAAGATCTTACTTGGATGTTTAGAAATGTTAGATAAACTTTTCAATTTAAATGCATATAAATCTTCCTTAAGTATTATTTTCTTCTATCACAATAGTTATTCATTCATTTTAATATTAGTTCTTGATCATACTAGACATATAGATTGGTGTATTCGAAGTAGGTTATTGTTTATTCCATGTTTCTTGACAAACAACTTTACATTTTGACTGTAATTAAGGGAACATATGTCACGTCATTATTGTAATATGCATGTAGTTATTATGCTGATAAGAGAATGATGTTAAAAAAGATTCCAAGATATCAAGGAGTATTCAGGAAATAATTGAACAGTAAAAGTTCATTATTCTGTAAACCGTTTACGCTGAATGCGATAGTACGGAAGATTAATTTTGTTGTTTGCGTTTTAGTTTGATTATATTCAATGATATGCTTATAACTAGTTAGTTTCCTTTTTAAAAAATATCTAATCTAACGTTAAAAGCAGTTACCCAATCTGCAAAATCCCAGATGCATTCGGTTTATTTTTCTTTTTTTAACTAGAAAATAACCTTATTAGGTTAACTAACTATGACACTCAATACATTGCTTGTCAATTCCATCGTTTTAACATGCTTGGCATGAAACACGTTTTTTGTTGGTAGAATTTAGTTTACATTGTAAGATCAGCACTTAACTCATAATTCAAGGCTGAAATTAAAATACACTTGCCTGATTGATAGAATATTTGTTTCTTAACGCCCAGCAAACAATATGTCAGATATTATACTTTTACCTATACCAAAAGGCCTTACAAGTATGTATTCCTAATAAAATTAAAGTTTTTGGTTCTAATACTTTTTCACCGATTTTTAATAGTTATCATGTTTTGTTCCATTTATAAACTGATTGACTGATTGATTTTGTATATCAAGCCAGCAGTTATTCAGCTATATAGAAACAAAAACAATTTAATACACACCAAATCAATTCGAGAAATTGAATAGAACAATGAACAGGAATACTCATGTTCATGCATCTCCATACATGTCATGGCCGTGTTTTTCGTATTACAACAACCTCTCCGTCAAGACAGAATACTTTATCTGATAGAGACGAGCTAACTAGCTCTCTATGTTGACCATTAGGAAAAGAACCAGTAATTGGTGCATTTACAAAGCTTTATGGGAAGCAGTATCTAAAATTTTGTCAGTTCACGTTGGAATGATTCTTACATCTGCAATCAAGAATCCGGTTTTAATGAAACGTTATTACAATTGAAAATACTCTGATAAGTTCTTTAAATGTCATACCTAATAAATCTGCCATTTTTTGACTTCACTTTTGTGGCTCGTTAGTTACTAGGCACTGCAAACCTTACTTTTGTATAGATCTTAATTACAAATTAATGCAGACTTTAAATTTTATTCAGTTGTAATGTATATCATTTGTGTATTATCCATTGTATCGTTTTATGAATGGATTAACTCGTTAATCGTTGTAAAATAATTAATTTTAAATCGGATTTTGTTTTCATATAACCAAACCAAAAAAACAAATATTTAAATAGGATACATATTTTATAAACTCCATTAAATCCCTGATTAATTCTCTCATTAATAATGTTTATCCATTTAATAAGATAACGTATACACGTTGTGCATAATATGAAATAAGACCATCACTCAAACAAACAAAAAAATATATATATAATTATATTTACTACAATAGAGTAACAATATCTAAAAGTATTATGGAATTCAAAAGTAAAGATAAGAAAATTGTGCGTCTCGGAGCTTTGCAAAATCATACAAGATTTATGATTTATCAAATCACGGTGAATAGTATTGTATAAAAGAAATCCCCACGCTT
Source organism: Limnoperna fortunei (assembly GCA_944474755.1). Taxonomy (NCBI): domain Eukaryota; kingdom Metazoa; phylum Mollusca; class Bivalvia; order Mytilida; family Modiolidae; genus Limnoperna; species Limnoperna fortunei. The sequence goes on along the minus strand of OX104116.1, from coordinate 12,574,009 downwards.
GCTGTTAAGGCTGCATAATATAGTGGTATGTCCCAAAAGAAATATTCTATAGTGATCGTACAACCACATATCGATAGCTGCGCTGAACCATGCGGACTTAATCAGTATTTAATATCAATTAGTTTGTTTTTATAGTTATATTTCTATGTCAATTTTCATAAAAATAGTGTAAATCTTTAGTGGATATATAGCATTAAAGAGATGATACTATTTTCTTCTAGTATTAACGTTTGGAAATGACGTGTCGAAATGTGGTTAAAACTGAGGATATATAATGTAAGGCTATTTGGAAATATTTCACTGTTAACCATAATACTTTGTTGGATTTTACAGCATTCCCCACTGGTTTTAGGTAAGTGATTTTTTAATGAGTTTTTTAATTTAAATATTTTTTGCAGATCAAACGATTATCTATATTCACTTGAGTGTTGAAGTTTTAAAATATGATTTTTCAGAGGATAAAGTACTATTCAGTTTAAAACAAAAAAATTTAGTTTTATGCATTAATACAAATAGATAATTTGTAGAAGATATATGTATACGAGCACTTGTCATTGGGGTTTTGAGAACATTCTTTAAATTTTAATTACCTTTTCTTATAAATGCAGGTAATATGTAGAACAACAGCCAAAGTGTGGCAAATCTTCAAGTAATTCATGATTGTTTACCATCAGATTTATATTTATTCCCATCTCAATTATACAAAACATGTACCACACCTAGGGACCGTAATCGGTCATATATCTTTTATTAGTCATTACCATTTGCAGCGCCTTTTTAGTATCATATAAAATATTTTTACAGTGATAAAATGACAGAATATTACAATTTTTTTGTTCAATACTATGACTAGAAAAAACTAATTATCTTTGCAATATGCATACAACATCACTGCACATATGTTCAAATTTGAACAACAAAATATAAACCTTCACAAATGTTTGCAATATGGTCTACCTACAGCGTTGCAAAAACAGCGAAAAACTAAATATCTGGCCTCTAATAGAAGAGTGAAATATTAACTAAAATTGAAAATTGAAACAAAGATATTTTGCGTAAACTATGTACCTAAACTGTTAGCTTACTAGAGTGTATTGCAATCTTATATTGCTAAGTACCTATACAAACAGTTACGGTATTTTCTAACATGTAAAAAGTGGCATAAATATAAAACACATTGCAGAATTAGAATAAATGTCAGATTTGAAACTCATTTCATATTAATTAACGTAAAGAAACAAAAACAAAATAAAATCCATAATTTACGAAAATCAAAGAGAAATCAATAATAGTTTTGAACTGAATTCCGTGTGTTAGCAAAGCTTTAAAATTATTTGTAGATTACGATTATGATCAATGCTATCAGTATTTGATGTTTTATTAATGGCAATTTTTAAGTAGGCTGACCTAACTTTATGCTATCTGTAAAAATAATTTGCAGTTAAAATGTTCAAAGTTTAAGCAAGTTATGCAATAAATAGCCTTCCAATCGTTATGAAGTTGAAGTTAGCGCACAGGCAAACAGAGAACTAAAGCTATAATGCATATGTACGTAGGCTTTCAAACCACCAAAATAAAAAGGTTTGAAGATACCGAGAAATATTCACGACAATATAGGTCAAGGAGGGACTAAAACATGGTTAGACAGTTAAAGGGACAACAAAAAAAAAACAGACAGACAACAAAAATAAAATATTAATTGAGCATTAATTAACCTGAAAACCGGAGCCAATACCGGTGCTCAGGCATGGACAGCAACTCCTGCTACACGCGTTGCACCCATCGTATCACTCAAATTATTAGTCATATCCAGGATAATCATTATCCAGTGCGACAGTACAATTTTCAGTTATTACCTCAATCTTGCCACTGTTAAACACTCCACAACTTTACCACTAGTGTGGTAGTTTTCTGTTAGCAGATATCGTCTATCAAGGAAACATGGGAAGGAAATACATGTTCAAAAATCATTTAAAGATGAATTAAACATATCTTAACTCCATCTTAATTATTTGGCTACGTTGGTAATGTTGCATTCCATTTTTTATCAAATTTTTCTATTGTTTATCGGCATAATTTATATAATTAAAATTGTATCGATAAAAAGAACAGATGGTCCGAGTTCATTTTTGAAGTTAGTAGTTAAGATTTTGACTTAAGATAAAGATATGCAAGTGTCTGTTTGTTTTTCATTTTAACACACGATGATTGATAAGTAGCAATAATGATAGGGTAAGCTATCATTTTTAACTTACAGACATGGAAAACAAGTGATCGAGTAACATTATCCAAACAGTTACAAGCAAAGAAAACCCCAGATTTCTTATTATAACAGGCCAAACAACTGAATACAGCTATATGGTCAAATGTTACAGTTAACAAGTTTCTATTTTAATACGTAAGGCACATCATATTAAGCTGAACATCATTTCTATTAATAAACAAGAGGAGAATAAATGACAGAATTAAAAGTCATTTAACAATTTGAAGCATGCATGCATACAATTTGTACATTATAAATTGACACGATATGCATAGATAATAAAAGCTTGCAAATTGTAACTTAACAATGAACAATTTTGTTTAAATATGCCTTTGATGTATTAATTAAACGTTTTATTTAATTTTGTTATGACTTGTTGGAGTGATGGATAAATATTGAATTACATAAATTCTTTATTTCCTAATAAAATGATGGAAGATGGTAATCGCCTAGAAAAATATGAAGATCCTACTTGTCAATACTGTGTACATTGTATTTAAGTATTGAATAATTAACGATATTCTTGTGGGTAGATGTCGTTACTTTGACGTCTAACTTTATGCTAATGATTAATTAAAGATAAATGAACTTCACCTCCTATTTTGCTTCAACTTGTAGCAATTTAACCTTATGCTATACGTATGTAAAAAGCTAAAAGATCTGTAAAGTTAAAAGCTTTTGAAAGAGACTTAATATTACTGTTAAAGGTCTAACACTAAATTGTCTCTGAACTTTTAACTGCTATGTAAAATCGGTGATTAGCAGATACAAAAATGAGTATTGTGACTTTGTAGAGTAAAACTTGCAATACTTTGCAGCGTTTCTTTTTTACTTATGTTAACGAAACCCAGATGACATCAACATCATATAAATTATCTCCTAAATTGTGTATTGTGAAATATTAACTTCCTGGCATGACGAAAGACGTTACGTTTAGGAAGGATCTCGTGGTGCATAAACTTCAGAGCTAGAATCATTTACAACTTTATCACACAAATGCATTTAGGTGGCAAATAAAGAACGTTTACATCATAAAACATCAATTAAGTAAGTTATCTCAACTCTGCTGTTGATAAATGGGATGCAATAATGAAACAGAAAAAAGCTGAACGATATATATAAATACAGTTCTACAAAATAATGAATGAACGAATTGGAGAGCATAAATGTTTTCGTCTATCTAAACGCAGTTTAAGACTTTTTTACGAATGCGTTTATGCTAAAGGATTTTACCTTTAGATGTAATTATTGATCAACATGCCCAATTATATAGTGTCTTGGAAGTAACTAAAGTATAACATTTGAGATTTATAAAGGTCAAACCAACTACCCCTCGTTACTAAATTATTTTTTTAAATGATCGATTTTAGTATTGTTTATGGAAAAGGTTTCATTCCTCAGAACCGGTTTAGTTAATTATTAAACGGAAATATAGATATCATTGATATTATTCTTTTTGAACGTGATATATTTTTTAAACGTCTATCATATTAATAATCAAATATTATGTTTTAAACATTGCTCGTGAATTTTGTGTGAATATAGGAAGCATATTAAAGCTTTAAAAAGTGGAAAAAAGTTTTAACATTGAATTTACATTTTAATAGAATGATCGTTAAAGTACACATCAATTTAACATTATCTTGTTAGAAAAATCAATATATGGTAAACAGCAAATATGTCATTTTTTGTCATTCTTATTTACTCAAACAACAGAAATATGTGTTAGAAATTAGTAATATTTAGAAAAATGATCGATAGAAAACATTAAGCTCCTAACAACAATCATGGGGATATTAGGCTAACTGATATATCTGTAAAATACTTGGATTGATACAAAAGATAAAAACGGAGTAAATTATTACACCAGGAACACAATTTCGTGTATCATAATCATTTTTGCGTGTAATTATAGTCATTAAGGTTGATCATAGTCGCATCTTATTAAGTCAACACATTCCGGACATTTTGGCCTTTCGTGATAAAAATATGCACAAGATAGTACGATTATGTTATCATGAAAATGTTCCAGTACTTTTCTTAAAGAGACAGACCAGAAAAGCAGCTTTGACCCCTAATTGTCGTAAATTTCTTTGTAGTGCTTCATGTGATCCTGTATAATAATAATAATGATGAAAAACTGTCTTTTCGGCATCAGACACTCCGATTACGTCTACTATATAACAAGATGTACCAGATTCTTGAAACATATTTATGTGTAGATATAATATTTGAAATTATAGTTCAGTATATTTCCGAATTAAGCCAACTACATGTACCTTTATTTGTTGGAATTTCACATGAACACTGCTGACGTAATGAAGTGGTATATAACATCTGCAATGACAAAGCTTATTAAGACATCACATTTCAAATCTGTGTTCCAATTAGATATAACCACTTGTCGGTATTTAGCACAAGAGAAATGTTTGTTTCCTAACATTTAACGTTCTATTCTATTATCTCAGTTTGCAGAGATAAATTTAGCAGGTTACACAGCAAGAAACGTAAATTTAAAACTGAAATTATACATTTGATGTATTTTTATCTTATAGCGCAACAGAAAGTGAATAAATCTCTTTATTTAATATCTAAACTGAGATACTGCACTCAAAGACTTAAATTTAATGCTTCCATTGCTGCAGAGGTCAAAATTGAATGTTTATTTACTTATAAATATGCTAATGCTTGACAAAAATGTTATTTTTGTTTTATTTTTTAGCACTAATCAGGACACGTCACATTTTGTTTCTATTCATTGTAGGACTTGTCGAGGTAGAAATGTATTGTAATAAATTAAAGTTCTTTGTCAACTGTCTGATTTAAAACAACTAGAATAAAACAATAATATGTTACCACGTTTAAGTTTTTATAACTAGTTCATCTTTCAACAACGGAATTAAACTTACAGAAACGTAAGTAATTTTCTTCAGCAAGATTTGCTAAGGCTATTATTTTAAAGTCTACTGAACCGTAATTTTCCATCAGTTCAACACTGACAGAGCATGCAAATTGAAGTGAAATAGATTGTGCTTGCACAATATGCCTTGGAAACCCAAACATAAAACTTGTTCCAATTAAATAAGTTTTTCAGTGCCTGTAATATGGTCAATCAGAAGGCATTGTATTCGTGAGAAATTAAAATATGGTACATGTATAAGCAGGTATATACCTAGTTTTCATCATGGCAATACTGTCAACTATAATCTGTCATGCATATTATGAAACAATGGAAGCATTAAATAAAGTATTTGGGTGCAGTATCTCGGTTAAGGTATGGTGAGGGAGCATAAGCGCGAGAGCTAGTAAGTCTGCTGTATTAATCGGTTGATATTTAACATCAAACGGAAGAGTTTTTGCTTAGTATTGCAGCTTTTAAAAACTCTGACAAAAACTCTGATAACTTCTTTTTACCTTATCTAATAGGTTTAATTAAGACAATCAGTTTAATTAGTGAACGTTGTAACGTTATAATGTCGCAATATGGCATTCGATATAGCGCAAAGTACAATGAAACAGTCTTAGGAAAATAGGTTACTGTTTGATAGTCCAGGCATTTCTTAAAGCTAAATACATCCTTGAAGGGGAAGATCACATATATTGTATGCCGTGTGAATATGTTAGTGAGAAATGACTTTCATTTAAAATGTAAAGTATTAATACACTATTGTTAGTTTGAAGTTTTCTTTATCAAGATTATCAATAATGTTTTGGTGTTAGATGTCTATAAATTGCATGAAGTGTATTACAATTGAATACAAAAAATGTTAGTAAAATGTAGATCTAACACTGTCGAATTATTCACAGATTTCTACTGCTAACGACTACACAGTCATGTAACAAGTGAAAACGAACACAAAAATATGTTGAATTAAACTTGATTTGGTTGACAAGGAGCTGTAATATTGTTGGTTCTACCATATACGTGACATTTGTACATTTGAGTATTCTTGGCTCTCCATAATTCTAAAGGATACAAGTTCTCTTATAAAAATGATAAAATTTATTATTTCTTTTTAAAATAGTTAGTATTTGTTATATTGATTTTTTACACAATATAGTACGACGATAAGTTTTAATCAGTTATATTGTATAGCTTAAAACAGTTTAAATTGCGTGGCAAAAGAAAGGAATCATAGATTCCAAACTTCATGTATTGGAACTTCTGTATGAATCAAACATCTTTTGACACTGTGTTTAGTAGTGAATAACAACACAAATATAATAATTATTTCATAAGAAATAGAGATCCGCTGGTTTTTTAGACATAAATGTACACGTTCCTTGCATTTTCTAGTTACATATGAAACAATAATCTATATATACACACTGTACTCACATACAGTTGTACTTTCATAGATAATAATTTTCATGGCTATTTAATGTTTCTAGTTCTCAATTATTGATTTTATTCTCTCATACTTTTTAATCCTGATTTTCATTTAGAAAATGGAAAGTTAATGATATTTCGTTCATATGGTCTATAGCTCTTTCTGTCAAAAATAGTTCAACTGTTATACATAACGAAGCTGTAACAAACGTTATCCTACGAAAGAAGTATAGAGAGAAATGTTTATGTGATATGCATCTGTCATGCTGATTACAAACGTTCATTGGAGCTCGTTAAGCGATAAATTCTAACTGAGAAGTGTTAACATTATTTTACGTTCGGCGAAATCATACGTGAAAATTACCCGAATACATGTCAAATCTAACAAAATAATATCTCAACTTCAAAGGAGATTTTTGCCTCATTGAAGGAGACGTTTTATTTCAATTCCATTCATAGAATTATAAATTATTTTTTGTTGAATACATAATGATTACTTTTGTACATATGTATGGAAACCCGGTACTAAATGCTAGCATACTTCAGAAGATATTTTTAAGGCGTTTGAAGTGTAAAGTGTTTTAGAAATTTCCTAATGATGCAAACGTAATCTATGTTTAATAAAAATGTGCAATGTATTTACGACAGAAATCATAAATATGTTCCTCATCGACAACAAGCATACAGTTTATAAATTCTAATACATGTACATATAAATAATTGCTCAAACTTTCCTTACATTATGCTATTTGATGCAGGAATAAGATTTGACAATTTATTGTGCATTATGCAGTGTAAACGCAGTTTTTAGACCTTAAAAATAGTTTCACAAAACGTTATAATCATACATTTTTAACATGTTTACTTGTATATAATTTCAGCTCCAAAGTAGCTGTTTGACGTAATATTTTTTGTAAAATAGACTTCAGCAAATAAATGCTGAACCAGATATACAATTCTAGGCGTCTAAATATGTTTAAAAAAACAAATAAAGCAATAATCATTGTAACAATCAAAAGAAAGTGTTGCGTGTTCATCACAAGAAGGGTTGATTGCTTGAATGTTGTTTGCTTAACATGAAGCGAGTAATATTTCAGCTATATGCAGGACGAAAACAAATTAAAAACAATAAATCAATAGGAAAAGAGAATAAACAAACGGGAACACAATTTTGACTGCCGCATGAAAAAAGTATGAAGTACAGGGTAGCGACGGAGATTTTACTTTTTTGTAGCGGATACAATGAGCTACTCTGGTAGGAGAGCCACAAAAAGGGCCTTTGTCATGAAATCTCTCAAGAAGTATATATCATTAACTGGTATAACTTGTACGTTTTGTTAACATGCTGCGTATTAAAAATTAATCCTTTTCAGTAACAAAATTCCAGATATATTTGTTTCACCATAATTAAGCTAACATAGTTATCGACCATGTAAGCGTTTGCATCATTTGGCGTTAACAAAACGTCTCATCATATCATATTCAAACAAAAAGATTTAAAAAGGCGTGGCTTTGTTAATTTTGAGAAACAACCCCAATATGAAAATGACGTCGCTGCAAAGACATAGTGCACATTACACTAAAAATATTTCGTACGGACGTTAATTTGTACAGAAATCGTGTTAATTACGACCCTTAATGGTGATTTTATTACTTCATCTTGGTGTAATATACAGTTATCGGCGAGATAAGGTACTTAATTCTAAATTAAACTTTTCAGTAGAACGTTAACATAATTTGTTACAATTAACTACATAAAAACACAGAAGATATAAAGTATGTTTAATCGACATATTTAAATTAAGAAGTGATAGGTTGTTCTGATATTGTATGATTATGTTATCACATTAACTAGCTAGACTGTAAGACAACCTATTTAAGCAAACTTTATTTCGCGTATCTGACCACTTTGCTCCTGTTGCGAAGACTTGTGTTGCTCTTCAGTTCATCAAATTCTCTATACAACAGTTAAAGGTATTCAAGCAATTTGATTCTTTATTAGTCCAAATAAGGTCCCAAGTAGGTAATAATTAAAGATACAATACTGAAAATTTGTGTTACAATGTATGAAATGAGAAGTGTATAAATGAAAATTTGCACTATATATGTGCATTGGTAAGTCAAGCGATGAAGAAAATGATTCCAAGAAGCGCATTGCTAAAAATTACAATAATCAGAACCATTTGTATACATTTTGAATTATTGCGTGGCAAAAAAATTCATATCGACAAATTACCTCTAGAGTTTATAGAGCAATAATAACGACCAGTAAACAATATTTTAAAAGTTATTATAATTTCGTTTGCAGACAAAATAATAACTCATTTTTATGCTAAATTACCACACAGCATGCAAGCATATTCTCAATACGAAACTCCATGTACAAACATCAATACCCAGGTGAAATAACGAACGTAAAACCAATTTACTTTACAATTTTACATGCAATCTGCGGTATTAACAAGTTTAATGAAAACCCAGTTAAATTTATAAAGGTCTAGTCATAAAAGTCGATGCCAAGTTTGCGTCATCATTTCTTTGCAAAACAAAAGACGCAAACAACAAGACTTTATGGTGATCCGCGTTGGATTTCAATTACATCGCCTGTTAAAACAGCAATAGTTATTTTTTTCAAGTTTACAAGTCCAATACAACATCTGTAATATATTAACGGTCCATTCGTGCAAAAAGATACTTCAGTGCATACTATATCAATGTGCAGTATTATTGGCCGCTTGTTGTTCTTTTGAAGCCATTAAATGACAACGGATTTGGCGAATTCATTTATCGCAGAATTAAAAAACCTGCCACATTTAGCGGTGTAATGAATGTTTTGTTTTGTAGTATCAATAATAATCATGTCTATGTCCGTTGTCATTTATCCCAGAAAGCATCTTTTTGAAGTGTGATGGTTACATGTATGACTTTGTCAAAAGGACAATAATGCGGCTATATGAAAAACAATACCAAGGAAAAAAATAGATTCGAGTGCATTAAAGGAGGGCACTTAAACGGTCAATAATTGGGTCAAACTAAGTAAATTGGGGATTATAGGCACGTGCAAAATGGGTTTTATGTAATATCAGTTAAGCATATAATATGTCATTAAAGATACCATACTATGCCAGTTACCCATTTTATATGCACACGATCATTAGTGGCGCTCCAACTACAAATAGTCTTAGGCTCAATTATTAAGGTGTTCAGGAGCCTTTATATACCACAAAAAGTAAAAAAGATTATGTCAAATTCAGTTAAGGCCATATCACATCGCGAATAGAAAAAACATGTTGCATTAAAGTAAGAAGCCAGAGTACCCGATACAAACCCCCGACTGCAATATTTGTCAAGTAGTAAGATTTGAGTCGTGCACACATTGCCGTAGTAAAACTCGATATTGATGTCTATGAGTTGACACGCAGGTGATTAACAATAGGAGACTATATATAATATCAATAAGTCAATTAAGTAAGACCATTCCACGCGTAAATCCATATTGGTATTTTGTTGTTTTCCAAAGGTTGACTTTTTAAGTATCACAGTATCTTTAATTATCGTTAATCTGTAAATAGTCATATGAAGAATGTTCTTGAGAAGTTAGCCATATCGTCAAATTAATTTACTACAAACACCAATACTCAAAGTAATTTCAATTGTAGACCTAGACTTCATCAATATAAAGTGGAGAAATAAATTGCACCATGTAGCCAAATTTATGGGTTTGAATACTCAGTCTTCTGTTGCAGTCTTGCTTTGCATATGGTAATTGACTCCGTATATTTGTTTCTAAGAATAAATGATAAAGACAAATAATAGACTAAACATTCCCTTGCTAGTAATAAAGAATAAGATGATAAATCTTTTTTATATGCTTATTTAATTCTCATAGGGATGAAGTTCATACAAAAGCTGCAGTTGGTCTCAAGAACGATAAGAATAAAGATTCTATACATTAGGGGAGAATATTTGCTCTTATGACAAATGAATCTCTTTGCAATTGTTAAATCAGACTAAACAAATATGCCATTAGTGCGCAAAAAGTCTGCTTTTAAAAATATTTCTCGTAATTAAAAAATAAGTAAAATTCAGAATAAAGTTATCATGCTACAATGTTACATGCGTTGTCTTCGGTCTTAAAAAAGGAATCTATGCATTGCATGTCGTTTATACCTTTTTTATTAACGAAATATCTCTTATTTGTTTATTTTTGCTGTGAAGATACGTGAAAATAATCCAAAGAGAGTGTTTAGAGGCGGCAAAATAATGTTAAGGATTTATGTCAATAGTAATATTGTACCAACATCCAGTTAAATTCTATACTAATTTTGCGATTGCTTTTGTCATAAACTTACTAAACCATGAAACTGTTGAAGTGGTTCTGTTTTAAACATGGTATTCTATGTATTATTTCTTATACGTGGCATTCGAAACAAGTATGAAACCAAAAATGACAACACAACACATTGCATAAAACACGTTCTCCATTATGCAATAGTTTTAAAGTTACTTTCGTTACAGAATTAGATTAATATCAGCTGAATATTTTTGCTAATTATCAACAATTAATTTTATTTCATAATGAAATACAAAGTGTGTCAGTATACCAAAAAGATAAAACATATGAAACAAACACATAATTGTTACAGAGTATGAAGTATATTGGATATTTGCTACTTCCTCTTTTTAACATTCCAATAGACCTTATGGAATTTGACAAAAATCCTCTGAAGATACTAGCAATTTGTATCTATCGTATATTACGAGTTATGTGTTTGAAGTGATAATTAACACCAATAATGAGTATAATAAAGGTGTTAATAGTAATACTGTGAAATACAAATAAACTCGGCAATACCACACAATCCAGGTAATACAATATTGCGTAGCTCTTGCTGCATTCGCGGTAAACTGTCACTACTATTTGGTTGTGCGGGATGTTTATACTAATTATCATCTTCCTGCACGAGAGAAAACACATCAAAGTTGTGTGTAGACTGCGGACTGCAAGACTAGACTTAATGCTTGTATGCCGTGCATCATGCTATCCATTTAATATGACCATAAAAAATCGGTTATAATTAATCTGTTGCCTTGTTTGCTTGCAATTTATTGTTTAAGTTTTGTTGTAGTATTAAAATAATAATAAAAATGTCGGCTGCAGATTAAGTATTAACCAGCCAATTAATCCATAAATTCTACTCTTTTCCGGGAAAATTTGTTTTGCATAAAACTCCCAAATGTTGTGTCAACTTTCTTTGATATATCGAATGCTGTATGAAAATGCAAACACGAATTACGTTCCGTGACATTGGATTTCATATATAGCGTGTACAATCAAGCATGCCCACATGAGGTGGATGTAAAAACCATAAAAAGTTTTAAGTGTACGTATCGCCAAAAACATCATTTATTATCAACGGGCAGGCAATATAACCGCCGAACGGTACTGAGATCACATCTTCAAATTTCGCTAACGTCAAGTCATATATAACGAGTGTGTATCTCTACTTTCTGTGTGAACACGATTTTCCTCTACTCGATTAGCATGCATAAAATTAAGAGTTGAAACATGTTGACAGCAGAATCAGAAATCGCACCATTATTTCATTATCTTAGGCCTTTGATCTAGAGTGTTATAAAATCCCACAAAAAATAAACCAACTAATAAGCTCAATGAAACGCGTGTTCATCCATTGAAGACCAGACACAATTTTTAAAAGCACAATTGCTGATTATTATTGAGGGTTCAAACATAAATCTTTGTCAAACATATCGATGATTTTAAAAGTTGTTGATTTTTGTCCGAATTTGAAACAAGTAATAAATCAGAAACACGACCAACTTCTATTCTGTCTAATTAGTATTAAAAATGTGTATCAGCACACTAACAGTAATTCTATATTCCCTCATAGATAGGCAATAGGAGCACATATTGGTTTTACAGCAAGTTTTGTCTGATTGTGCCATACGGTTTAGGATCATTGCTCTTCGTCTATAATTAATTGTATCACTATCTGTTAAATCTGTTTTGCTTTCTATCGATTTATAAAACATAACTGTTTGTCAAATGATACAAACTTGTTATTACCTATTTTTGATCTCTTTGATTCGTTTGCTGCTTGTATGCTTTGACTGAAAGTAACTTGAACAACATATTTTGAACAGCAATCATTTAAATGAAAGATCCTTAAAGATTCTAAGATTATATTGAAATTACATAGTAGAAATTCTATATTTACTGTCTTGGAAATTGATCAGATTCAGAACAAACAATGACGACTATTTTTGGTTTTTGAAATGGTTTGAATAGATTTAATGAAAACTTGAATCTCGGCACATTATTTGTGCCCATATCAATATCAAATCACCAGTCGTCCTTACATAAGATGATAATGTAACCATAGGAACGTACAGGAACACTGGTTGTGGTAATAACTTAAAGGGATAGAACAATGCCTGTCATGTCATTACAGTGTAGGAACAACAATATGTGAAATAATTTCAGCGGAACACAGCGTGAAAATATTTAATTTTATAAAAGGCATTCATGGTACCATTCAAGCGGCTATCAGATAATCAACTATACTCACTCAAAAAAGAAACGCAACATAGGATAAATATTTTCAAATCATTTTAATGCGGTCAAATAACCTATAAATATTCAAATATATATACACAACATCATAAATAAACCTTAATTAAAGGTTACCAGGTGAAAGCATTTAAGTTCACCCACCCGTGAACGACTGTGGTCGAAATCTGGAACATGCACACTATGAATTACGCATTGCCAAAAAACAAGGTCGACTTTCACATGCAAATCATGTGTATTTTTGACAATCGGTATAAACCCTGCTATTTCTTTTATTGACTGCATTAGTTAAATAAAATTCTGATGAGGTGACGGTATGCCAAGGTTAGATGCTGCTACCCAGGCTATCGCTATCGGTCGAATCGAGGTCGGGGAATCACAGAATGCTGTTACCAGAACGTACAATGTTCATCGTAGCACAATTTCACTCCTTTGAAAACGCTACCAACCGCTTGGTACTGCGACAGACCGTCTACGTTCAGCACGTCCGCGTGTTACAACTCGGGCGCAAGATCGTTCAATTAGATTCTTCCATCAACGGAACAGGACTATTGCTGCAACAGAAACAGTCCCGGGTTGCGCCGTATATCACCAAAGACAGTACGCAATCAGTTAAGCTCTCATGGATTGCGGGCAAAACGACCTTACGTCGGAGCAACACTGAGACGCCAACACCACCGAGCAAGGGTTAGATGGTGTTCTACCGTTCGTATATGGAATTTACAGAACTGGAGAATAGTGTGGTTCAGCGATGAGTCCCATTTTCAGCTTGAAAAGCGAGATGGTCGTCGAAATGAAAGTTTTGCCTAAAACTGTGTTGTAGAAAGAGAAAATTTTGGCGGAGGCAGTGCTATGATGTAGACCGCTATCTCTTACGCAAGGAACCTAAAGATGATACATATCCAAGGCAATCTTAACGCTGTTAGGTATATAGACAAATTATACTGATGCATTTATTGCCCGTAATTGATATTCAAAGAGAATTTTTTCAACAAGACAATGCCCCACCACGTACGGAACCGTTTAACAGTAGATTTATTAGAACAACAGAACACCAGCCTAGTTTTCTCCAATTATTCGATTTACTATGTGAAGTGCGTGCTTATGTTATGTGTTTAAATTATTATTGTATTACATTTTACAAATAAATACAAAACTCAGTGTGTTGTACTCCCTCTTAATTTCTTAATTTTGATGCAAATTCAGTTACATAAACTCGTGTTATGATAGCCGTCTATTTTAAAACCCTTCCCCAAATCGCTAAAATGCCTAAACAATATCCAATACTTACAATGAGATGTATTTTAAATCCATGTCTGCTTAATTGTTAGTTTTACAATTCAAATTTTAATGTAATATGTTTTTAAACATTTTCTATTTATAACTTTTTGTCACTTGTAAGTAGATTTTGCCTTCAATTTAAAACGCGCATGTTTTAAGCTGGAGTTTCAATATTTTATTTTTAGATAAGCAAAACACAAACGACGGTTTCTGTATCCATTTTTACCTTTCAAAGTTAAGAAGGTGAATATTAAAAATCAAAATATGTCGTATCAGTTCTTTTGGAAATATCCCAATGAGTCTATAATGCATGCTATAGACATTTATTGTCAAACTAAATATTAATTTAATTTGGTGAAATACGTCCGATTTTAAATATAATTACAGCACTAATAAATCTTTTGAAGCATACTCTTCCTGACGTTATAATATCAGTCAATATAAGCAATTATATGCATCAACCGATCCATCGTAGCTTATACAAAAGGAAAAACAGACAATACAAATTAAGATAAAGACTATCAAATCACGTTTGTTAATAATAAATAATGCAATATTGCTACTGAATACAAGCTAGGGAAACGTTAAGCTAATATACAGAAAATCGGCCATCTATTAGCTACAGGAAATGTACAAGTGATTTGTTGCTGCACAGAACGCAGCCATCATTTGTATCGTGAAATGTTTTAGAATATTAGTTAAACAGTTGCAATTATGTTATACTACTTATCGTAGTTTAATTCAAATATGTTTTAATTATTTTTAGATAAAGTATGAAAGCATATGGAAAATAACTATTCAAATCCGATGATTTGGAAGGCCATGTCAACACGTCTAGAAAGTCAATTGGTAGGCGCGCTGCGTAAGGCCTGGCATTGTCCTGTTGGAACAACTCCCTCTGTCGATAAATTACGCGCATTATTTGAGGTTGAAGAAATTTGTCTCGGTACCTTTCAGCCGTTAAACTATTTTACCTTCATTAGAGATCGCTGCCGCCCACATCATGATGCTACCTCGGCCGATACTATACACTTTCTGGGTCTAATTCCATATCGTCAAAGTCGGTTTCGGATTGTTTGCAAGCTGGAAAGACTCGGATGTAGCGATCTGGACCAGAATTAGTTATGCGAAGTCACCCACTTCTCGGGCGGTCTTTGGTAGAGGCAGTCTGCTTATATTTGTTCCACCACCCAGATATTGTGCTCCGGTTTATGTTTTCAGTTTCTGCAGTCTCATTTTGGGATACTCAAAAATGAACAAACCATTAAAATTAAACAGTTCCCGTGTAAAACGGTTGCCAAATTTCAAAGATAGAATTGAGTCTTTTAGAGAGTAACCGTGCTCTTTTAACGGATTAAAAATGAACAAACCTGAAAATTGAACATTTAAAAAAGGAAAATCAATAATTTAATTAATCATTTAATTACACCTGGTAAAAAAAACATAATTTACATTTGAAAAAAATTAAAGGGATATGCTTTTCTTTTTTTGGAACAGTATATATCAATGCCCCAAATTATTTTCTAAAGCTTAAAAAACAAAAACAAATACATTTTATGAATCTAAGGTGTCTCTGTAATTGGTATGTGTTACTTTTGTTTTATAAACAGTTGCATACTAAATGGACTATATGGTGTGTCATTGTGGATGTACAATCCATTTATTGCTCACATAACCATGAATTTCCAGTAACAAATTCTATAAAACTTCCAGATTTTAGCACATAAATCTAAGAAATGCCTGTATTTAACATTTAAAAGATTTTGCAAAGCATGCTCCAATCATAGTCTTAAGACAAAGGAGAAATATATTTTACACTTGTATAATAACATCTCTTTCACTAAACAAATGGGTGACGTGTACATCTCTCATTACGTTGAAAAACACAATGAATTTGAAAATTATTTCTATTTAAGGATAATGTATCATCTGTGTCAAAAATAGCTGTTTATTACGACTTAACGATAAATGATGGGGAATCATGATTTTTAGTTATCGTACCTAAATGATTTCTAATATTTACTTTTTACAGGAGCATATTGACTTAAATCTTGAAATTGATTCAAATGATTCAATGAACACATCTTCCAGAATAAAAGTCATCCTATCATTATATGAATAAATATCGCGGTCTATCATCAATAAATATCTCTTTTTGTAACGTTTTCTTTATAACCTAATGATGTGAAAATAGTCAATCAAGAACAGTCGCATCACACAAAATTAGATTTTATTGGTCTGTATTGTTGATTGCTATTTGCTATTCTGTAAATTGGAAGGTAATAAAGAGGTTTAAAAATTTTTCTCAACATATCATGTCTGTAATGGCCTTGTTGGAAGGATGCTTATAAAACAGTTTTTTGTTATCATTGTTTACAGACTACTTAATAGAATAAATATTAAGTAATAATACGGTTTACTACACTAAAGTCCAGGAAGTTAATTATCTGATTAAATTTCGTTAATAATTATGATCTCTTGTTTTTTTACCAAAGCTGACTGGCCCTATGAAAGTACCTACTTCGCTTTTGCAAAATTAACTCTCTTAAAAACATTGTCGAATTAAAGAGAACATTGCCTTTGTATTCGCAAGAATACCAATTACTACTACTGAAAACTACAACCGAGAAAAAATTTTATAAATTTCTTCATAGTTAAAGATGTATACTTTAAACGAATACTTCATTTTTGTGTGCACTGTTAAAATGTTGGTTAGTAGCTGTATGCGTAAATATTGACTACTGTTAAATAAAACTGACAAACAACTTTGACTTTTATAGTGGCAGGTGCGTTTGTTGATGCAAGAAAACATTCTAATTTCATAGTATAATAGTTGAAATGCAAACAACTGTTTTTTTTTAAATTCATTTTTTTTTGTTACACTTTTCTCTAGCAACAAGGCGGGTACCTCACGTAAAGCAAAAACTGCAAACCCTTGTCGAAGCACATTTGTTCACTCGAGTTTCTCTTGTGTATTTGTCGTCTCTGTCTTTTTCTGTATATTCTGTTAGTCACGCGTTTATCTTTCTATATTAACGCTTTCTTATCACGTTTTGGTAACTTCAGCTTTCCTTATAACCATGACCGATATGTTTAGTCAGTTATTCGTTTAATTTGTTCTAAGTAAGGCTATGTTTTCAAGTGAGGGTGTAACAAAACTAATTACTAGATGAAATATAAATGAGGATCGAAACAGAAATGTGAGTAGTTTTCTTGTTTCGATCTCTCTTGAAAGCAACGAGACATAAATTAACTCGCAATTTCTAACATTACTCAATCAGCTTAAACAAAATTAAAGTTATAAAATTAATCAAAAGAATATCTAATAGCACAAAGTTTATGCAATATTTTGTGCTATTTAATAGATGTTTTCTTAATCATTCGCAGTTCGTGTCTATACCTACAAAAAGTAAGCTCATGACACTACCCGCCATGTTTCCTAAAATTATACAAATGAGCATTACACTGATGGTAACATTGCATATGGTTATTCAGGTACCATGACGATGATATCCTCTTTAACATCAGCGGCCTTCAGATATTACGTCATGTCAGGAGCATTGAACGTTCGGATATTCTCTACACTGCCAATTTTGTAGTATAGATAAGTTTAAGTGGACCGAACGTATTATGACCTTTGTGAGGTTCAATGTTTACATTTCTCAGCTGAATTTCCGTTTAGATTGCATAATTTTTACGTAACAAAAATGTAATTTATATTTAAATTTTCTAAAGGAAAGGTATTCCCTCTAAAAAAGACTAGCATGTGTATGTGACATTAAATGGCGTCATATTATTAACCAATGAAAATGCTTATATTGGAGGTCCTGACCTGGTATTATAGTCTCGATCACCCAGAAGCATATATAATATCACCTTGTTATAACTTCGCTACCAATAGGTGGAGACAAAACAATTATTCTATTTTTAGGGCCATATTTTTAGATCAGGAAAACCATGCAAACGGGTCTGTTCTTATAAAATGACGTCACAGTAAGATTCTCTCTTGATTGTGCATAACAATAATATTTGTTTAAATATTTGATAAAGTAATATTTTATAAAAATATTCAAATGTAAACTTAGGTATAATTTTTTATACACTTCTTGATATGGAAGGAAGTAATTTTTTAGACAATAAAAAATATCATCCTATAACAAATTACGCCCAGTTTTGGGCGTAATCATAACGAGTTCAATATAGAGATGAATCCAGACGCACAAATGCAATTAAGCGTCTGGATGATCGAGACTACTGTAATTATAACTTAAATTTAAGCTTGCGTCAATAAAAAATATTTCCAGGAAACAAGGTTATACATATGGTGTGTTGTAATATATTTCTGTTGGTTAAGTCAATCGCGTATATTGCAGAATATTTTGCTTTTTTGTAACCAATGGATTTCCGGACCTCTTGTTTGTACTTAGAAACTGTTAACGCTATGTTTCGATGTTTACGTATATTCTAGTCATGTTGCTAAAAACAGATCCCTATATATGATCGAAGCATGTTACTAAATATAGAAAAGGATATCCGTTCTGGTTTTATTTCTTCACTCAATTAATAAACAATATGGCGATTGCAATTTTAGATGAGGTTTTTCATATGTAAAGGACTTTTATATTCGTTCAATGCATTTTATATGAAACAAAAGTCCGTTATGATTGATTGATTGTTGTTTAACGTCCAGCAAGCAATATTTTAGCTATATTCAGGACTAAAAAGTCCGTTATGAATAATATTCATCAATTCAGGTATCATACTTATATGTTAGTAGATGTATAATAAAACATTCACTTCATTTTTCTGTTGCAAGAAATAATGCTACTAAAATCGACAACACACATTTGGATAACTCTGTTCAAAACCAATGCTTATCAACAAGTAATGTTTGCGGTAAATATGCCGCACTGAATTCCTCGATATAACAAGATTCGTGTAAACTATTCTTTTATTTTAATGATATATAGCAAAGATTATTAAGTTGAGTGTGAAGTTATATCTCGTATCATATAGATTTTAATTAAGTTTAAACATATAAACATTCGAAAGAAGTTTGATGTCTTCCTACAGTAATTGATTTCGTACCTGGTTTTTGTACCTCGTATGATACTGCTATTAAAACATTCAACATTAAGGACGTTTGTACCATTTACCATGGACGAATGCATGTCCTGGTGGGTGTTCGTAGGTTGTTACTGAGATTAAACACATTTCGTCAAGAATTTATGTCCACAAAATCTGAATATAGCATAAATATTGCAATTAAAATGGACATAAATTTATGAAGACAGTGGGTTTAATTTAACTTGGATATATACTTCAAACGAATGTGGAACTATTCAATTAATGGAGTACATGACAAGATATTGTTGGCGACTATTGTTAAATGATATATTGGAAATCAAAGCAATATATTAAATTAATTTAGATAGCTTTCAAAGTTATGTTAACACGGAAATGAATAAGTGCACTAAATGAACAGTGAATTATATTATATTATATCCCATTGTTAAAATTTAGATTGTACCCAGTTTAGAAGCTTTATCGTTATTACCGTTTTAATAGACCTACAGTATCTACAAATTTCAATTCTTATTTATTAACTCTTTTCATACATCTTCATGACAGATTTTATAAGGTATATGCACAATACCAAAGCTTAAGCTTTCACGTTTTCTTTTGTTTACAACAACAGCTATTAGCAGGTCGGTTAAAACATATTTAAACAATATGCGTATTTTAGATTTTTTAGTAAATCTAATAATTTTCATTATTTATTGCTTGTGAACTTTTGGACCGTTTGATCTTTAATACGGGATGTTTGACTGAATTGAAATTTTTTAGTGAACGCGCTCACTTAGTCGGATTATAAGTTTACATTTTAACAGTTGTGCGTTTTCCTTTTTACTGTTTGACATATAATGAAATTGATATTGTATACTTTAAAACAATATGTAACAAAATTTCACATTCAGAAAAAAACAACAAAAAACAAAAAAAATTATTATATATTCAGACATAAATGTTTCCGATAACAACTATTTATTTAACGAATCCAATGTTTGTTTTTAAATAAATGTAATAGTTGTACAGTCAATAGTATATTTTATCGGGCTGCATAACATTAAATTAATTTTTTCCGTCCTTAAGCTATGTTTTTTAAATACAAATTTCAATAGATGTATTTTTATAATTGTTGGGGATGTTATAATGTACCCTACCCTTTTGATAATATAAAAATAATTTTCCTTAATAGAAGATTACGATACATTATCAGTTTAAATATGCATTTCTTGTATTCAATGTATATACTTAAATTATGTCTTTTAAACGGAAATATTGAAAATACTCATTTCTATTTCTTTATCGCTTTCTTAATAGTTTCGTTCATTATGTAAATGTATATGCCGATGACAAACGAAATCATTTAGCAGGAAAATATTGTAGAATTTGAGGCTAACCACTGGGTATTAAACATTCATATTCAATCAACTGTATAATTATACTTTTAAATAAATAGAGGAATGTTTCGGCATGGTAATTTCAAAGGTTGCTGACATCAAAAGTGAATTGTTAAGTTCTATTTTGTGTATTACGATGTTTTCATATGAACTCTAGAACCTTACAAATACGTTTTCCTTACTTCACTTATTTTAACTTTTAAAGTTCGTAGATGTAAATATGTTTTTCAATTTTCCACAAGAAAACAACTTAGGTAACAAAACAATGTGACAGAAAAAATAACAAACACGAAACGACTTGTATAACGTTTTGGAGTTTTGATGATTAAAGCTGTACACCATCTTTATTAAATTATAGATTTTAAATATGTTTGGTGTTTTAGGGCCACTGACTGGTCTTGCTTAGACGAAACGCTCGTCTGGCGCAGTTCAAATTGTATAACCACGGATTATTTTGTAAGTGTAATGAGTGTGTTTGTTTATTTTACATATTATATAGATGTTACGCATATCTTTAGAAATGACTGGAAAATATTGTACCGCTGTGTTACAAAAAGAACAAAACCTTACGATAAAAACATATAATTTACAAGCAGTTCTTTGGTTTATTAAATGGTAAGCTGTTATTACATCATTTTTTTCTAATATTTTGACATACGTTAACTATACATATATTTGTTGGATTTTGCATCAAATACAGTTAATGTACCTATTAACTTATATATGCTTAAACATAGATTTGCAGAAAATTAAGTGAACTTTTGTACTGTCTTCAACAGTTCTATATATTACTAAACTTGTATAATAAACACATTGAACTTGTAATTATATGATTTTGTCCCAATGCCATTTACTAAAAAATATATAGCAGCTCTAAATCGGAGCAGTGTAATACGATTCCTTCGGTATTGTATTCTTGTAAAGGTGACTAATTACTTTTAGACAGCGTTGCTGCATTTTTTATTGGCTAGACATACTTATTAGAAGGTATAATTCTCTGTGATATCACTTTTCGTGCCTTCTTTGCTGCTGTACAACCTATATGTATTAGTTGGGCTGCTATTAATGGCAATCATCATAAAACCTCGTTCACATAAAGATGCAACGGTAACGAGATTGTGCGATAAGATGTTTATAGTCCCACAGAGAGCAACGCGTTTTTAATTGGAACAAACAACCATTTTACATGTTGTCCATAATTGACTTGCACTTTATACATTAAGTAAATCCGTTTTCTGTTAAAATCATGTAGTCGTCTGTAAAATCGCTTTGCGAATAATTATGCATATTGATCAATAATGAAATATTAACCCATTATTTATAATGGAAAGGCTCTTGTATGCTCATTAGTAAAATGACGAAGTTGCAGACAGAACAGATTTGCGCAATCAATAACAAAATTAAATTGCAATTCTCTACTAAAATCAGAAAAAAAACTTGGACATTTGTTTGGCGGTTGCCTAAAGATCTGTACAGGCAATTTGTTAAATTACAAATCAAACTCAACAACCCTTGCATGAAAATCAGTACATCCTTAGTATTGGAAAATCAAAATGATGTAAGGCTGTATATAACAATCACTTTATATAAATTAATTTTGGTAATCCCTTCAAACTTTGCATCTTTAAACGCATCATATAATGTGAGACACTGCGTTCCGTCTTCTCTATTTTCTGTTATTGTTGAAATTCAGCTGGTTGATAATTTCTTTTCAGTTTTATTATTAGTTTTCCTAGACATATCCTGTTATTTTCAAAAACCACGAAAAGAGGATTGTGCTCATCTAATTTTTCGTTTTAAGCTTGGATTGTGGTCTGTAATACATTTCTGTTTTGAATATTCTTTATGTTGTACATTCTGTTTGTAATTCTATCAATCTTATCTCTTTTTTCAGAAGCAGGTCTAAATTCTAACTTTTACCCAAAGTATATTAATGTTGTTATAAATTTGTTCTTAATATATTATTTCTTTTTCTCTTAAGCGGTTTAATTGGCTAGTAGTGGTATTCTTGTTTTTATGATAATTGTCAAAAGCGAAATACCCTTCAAAATGCGTTTATTCTTTGCTGATTTTATTCTCCAAAAATCCGACTTCAGTTTTTGTTATCATAAAGATTATATTGGCTTTAGTTTTTTTTCTATATAATCTATTAATTATTATCTGTTATCATTTATTTTTGAGTAGAATTACAACTAGAATTTATGTTGGTGATCGGTGGTTATATAAATAGTTATAATTATAGCATTTTGTCTGCCATGTAGTTATAATAGATGCTTTTGCATTTAGGTTTTTTCACTACTTTTAAAAGTAAAAAATCAGGAGATACCGAGTCATAAACAATAAACATAATTTGTTTTAGCATTAAATTGATAAGTTCTTGAAGTGTAAAAATTACTAAAATTTTCTACTTCGCAATCTTTAGCGATACTCCGTCAGCAATGATAAATGTGTAACTGCCAAAAGACTGTCAAAAGTAATTGAGCAATCTTAGCAACCACTTGAAAAGACATGTTTTATATTCTTTTAGGTGTATATCATTACCATCTAAGAATGTGTATAACTTAGATTCAGACCTTTCGTCACATCCATATCAAACTAGTTATTTATTTTTCTAACAAGGTAGGCAAGATTAGTGTTGATGACATGTTGGTTGTTAAAATAAATGCTGACTCATTGATTTTTGACATAGATAAAAAAAATCACGAAAATAGATGTTACTTATTGCCGTCACAGGTACAACCCTGTCGTAATTTATTTAATGGCGTCGTGTGGCCCGATATGGAAAACCGATTCTATTCAGAATGTAAAACTACCAAATATATCACTTGCATCTCACTTTCAAATGACTGTTCTAACGCCAGGTCGTAATATTTACAATAACGAATGGTCCTTTTAAGCAGGAAGTACCTGAATGTGGTTTATAAAAAGTCGCTGTATGTTACCTTATTTAAGATGACTCAATGTTATATTTATATTACACCTTTTGTGCAAGAACATTATGTTGCCATGCTGTTAAATACGTCTTAAGTCTCAGTCAATCTATGTTATTTTAAGTTTGTAAGTAATAAAATATTTACATTTAGTAAAAAAAGAATTCTTATGTGTTAATGTAAAATATGTTAATGCAACTTGTTCACCCGAAGCCACTCGTGTTTTATTTCCCTTTGATGTTATTTCCACCTGTTTTGTGTAGTCTTAATGCAGCCTTATTATATAACTGTTCATCTTTGCTGCAACCTGTAATAGCTATCTATAACGAGTGAAGATAATATAAATTCTGCTATAGCTGAGAGTATAAAATATCTTCTATCGTTTATGTTTTTGAGATTTTGGTAGCAAAAAAACTGTAAAAAGGGATACTTAGCGTAATTTTTCAATTCGTTTTCTTCAGCTTACAATTGCTAACCTTTTTTTTTAAAAAAAAGGCTGACTATTCGATTTAATTATAAAAACAATTATTGGTCGAACAATTAGGTTTAACATTTTAAATATTTTACCCTGAAGAAAAGAAACTGCTATTTCTTATAGCACATGTAAGAAAACTGTACACTAGTATATATAACAATCATAGAGAAGGTGATTCATGGCAGCAAAAAACAGTATTTAAACGTGATTTTCAGTATTGAAATGTCACAATGTGCGAAATAAAGTACCCGTTAAAACTTTTTACAAGGGATCATAATAAAACTGCTGAAATTTCAACTTGCATCTTTACAAAGTATTATGGGTAATGCATGCATTTCTTACAGTTGTGTTAAATTTAAATACATGCCGTAATATTATGATCAGTACCAATTATATTACTTTGCCAATTTGTTAAGAGATTAAATTGGTATCATTAACCTTATTGATTTCGGTGCGATGTAGTGGCATAGGTTGTCGATTGGTTTAGGTTTCACGTCCTGAACAATTTATCGATGTTTCAACACTGATGTTGCGGGTTCGATTCATTTAAATCGAATTGGTCCCAACCTTATTGGAAATGTAATGTAAGTTTTTCTGTATGATGGTCGGGGGATTTCATCCAGTTCTTCAGCTTCCTATCACAGTAAAACCTTGACGCTGAAACATTATGTTAAAGATTCAACAGTTCTTTGTTAAAACGTACACACATTCAATTTCAATATATTTTTAAAGATAAGCGTAAGATTCCAATATAACTTCACTGTTGTCTCTTGTGCGAAATGGAGTCCTGTTTATGGTAAACGTGAAAATATCAGGACTGTGAGACTATCAATGTTAAATGATGACGACGGTGATCTGATAGTAAAACAATACGAAGAGCTGATAGTAAATCATGCCAACAGACTGAGATATAATCTCTATAATTAAATCATTTGTGGAATAAATTGATTATTTCATTTGCTTGTTGCATAATACTGGCATCTGGTGGTTTGAAATGCAAAGACAGTACAAGTTGCCATTTTTTATTATTTGCATGTAATTTTTGTTATTATGTTTTTACGTTTGTGTTATGTTTTTGTTCACAATTAACGTCTTTGCTGGTTAGTTTTATATTTTGTTTTGTTTTATGGTGCAAGTCTCTTTCTGTGTTGTTAAAAGGGAAATATTTGGAACTCTTTAACACATTTATTGTTAGAAATTATATGCGTTTGTTCAAAGTATTTATACATTGTTATGTTATTTGTTTCTGGCGATTTGTAATGATGTATTATCAAGGATTTCAAGTGGCTAATTTAATTGTTAATTTTGTGTTAGCTTTTTGTTCTTTTTCATAATAGGATATCATAACTATATTATATTGTTGTGTAATAAACATTTCTTTTAATAAAAAATATCGTAAAATCAACGAATTTCATTATAACAAGCATGCTTTTCCTAAAAGGTCAGTAAAGACTTAGGTTAGTGTCGTGTGTCTAAGAAGGTACGCTCTCATGGAAATTTTACAAATTTTATTTAGTCAAGATCAAATGTTATGTACGTGTGATTATCCTCACAAGTCAGTTTTTCTGTGTCCACATGTGTCCACGAAACCCTTACAAACTTAGCTAGAAAATTCCCGGTCTAGCAGATTTTCATATGACGTCAAACCTTCAAAATATCAATTTCAATTGCTTGAAAGAGGCAAGTGTTTGCTAGTAGTCATTCTTACTCATTCTTGAGTGGGAAGAAATCGTAACGCAACAAATAAAAAACGCGGTAATAACAAACTATTAACATGACTTTACAAAATACACTGATTTTCACATGGTCTATGCAACACATCCGTTTAGTTTGTTTACAATCGACATCGGGATATCCCCTAACCAAGTCGTGAATGAAAGCGAGCATTTGATTAGCTACAGTAAGGTGCGCTGTAGCCAATCAAAATAGTGACTTCAAGCAGGGGAATTTCCTAGTTAAGTTTGTCAGGGTTTTGGGGACACATGTTGACACAGAAACACTGACTTGTGAGGATGACGTGTAATATGCATTACTCAATAAGTGCAGCAGTAAGATAATAGTCAATAGATATCAACCTTTTATACCAAATTAAATAATTTCATGCATGGCAGAGATTTAAGTATGTATCTTAGTAGTCTGTTTCTGTTCTAAACTGACATCAGTTGTAAAATCTTCACAGACTGTTAAAAAACAATAAGAGTGCAATTAAATACATTATAAAAATCGTTTATTTTTTAACCTGATGTTGTTATGGATATTTAATCATCAATAATGAGTTCATGAATGCAACATATGTTGTTTCTGATGGTGAATAACTTTTTTAAGGTCATTTGCATCTCATAAATTTGAACAGGACAATTTTAGTTTAAAGTGATAACATAACTAATGTCACCGAAATTATGTACATTATTCCTGCAAGCATTCAAACTTTAGAAACTGTTAATACAAATCAAATTAAATGTGAAAGGACGCTAAAACATAGTGTAGTAGTAAAAGTAGTGTTTTGTATATCAGTATATTCATATGCCTTTTCTCTTCCTCGTTAATAAATAACAATTTGGAAACATACGTATATGTGTTTTAAAATACATACTTCTGTTTAAGGTCATTATGATTTCAATTCAATTTATATCATTTTTAAAGACAACCAATAGCTAGTTTATTGCGATAAATTAACCCAAATAAATATTCTTAATCTGCATTATATGGTAAACATGTTGTAAATTTTGCACATTTGCCGAAAGCAAAATAAAATTAAGTTTGAATATCAGATCATGTAAGTGGTATGCTTTTTAAAACAAAACTGAAACAAAAATTAAAACACAATTGCCCTTTTTAAGTTACTTATATACAGCTCATTGATGCGTTCACGACATTGGTTTCGTATTATACATATACGTATAAATTAATTTGTTTGACCACGCCACGCATGATATGCCATTGTGTTTGTCAAATTAATTGAACAAAGGCGAAAACAACAAATCACAAAAAAACAAATACAACTACAAGGGGCGTAGACTAGAATAACATGATAATTTTACTATTATTATATGTAATGCTTTCGGGTTCGTTAGCTTGTATTGCTTTAATTTATCCCCTTGTAAAGCATCTTGTGGCATTCTTTTGAACTTCGTATGATTGTGTCATGTAACAGAACATAACAAAAAACAAATAAGCACATAAATACTGTAGTTTAAGTTTTTACCATTCGTCATAGCTACATTGAGTAATAAATTTAATAATTTTTTGAGTTCAAAGTACTAATTACTTCAGTAATTGAATCGTTCAGATATAGCAAATTCAAATGCGCTAAAGTATGCACAGTTACATCAAAGAAATACGTAAGTATAGAAAGCGACTGGTACTTCTGCCATTGTTATAAGAAATACTGCAAGCAAAGGTAGTGGCTAGAATGTCTGCCAATATCATGGAAGAGGCTATTACGCCTAACGCAAACAACTTAAGTTGGTGGAAATGATTCTTCTGCTAATATTATTGTACGATTATATTGAGGGGAAGTAAAAGGAAAGTATGTCGGTTAATATTATATGAACTGTACATATGTTTCTATGAAAGACCAAGTTGTCTTCCACGAGTGATAGAAATGTATGTCTTTTAGCGATTGGAGTTCAGCAAAACGAGCAAAAAGAAACGAAAATGGAATGATTTGACTTTTAGTCTTTTACTTTTTGAGTTGTTATAATAAAAATGTTCAAAGTCAAAGATCAAGGTCACCATATAACTTGGCCGTTCTGACCTTGAAACTATTTTTAAAGGTCATGTTTAATGATAGTGATAATCCCTCGGTCACTAAGACTAATATTTTTTAAATGTTATAACCAATACAGACTTCACTGTAACTGTCTATGAGAGTGTTGCCTTTAAGAAGTTTTCACTTCTGTTAGGTCACACAAGGGCAAAGCAGGGTCTTTTCGTGGCAGACATTTTCACAATTTGATATATATAATTTTTAACGGTTTTTGAATTATGATGATAATAATGTTCGAAGACAAAGGTCAACGTAACCAATGATGTAGACCCTAGATGTCTACGACTTCCGGATTGTGAGTTTTTACCACTGACGGAGTCATAAATATTCAAAGAATAATAACTCGTATACGCTTTCCCTTCAAGTTTTGACCAAAGTTTAATAAAGTTGTTTCCTCAGTACCTTAAGAGTGCCTACCCATACGTTTTTTCTGTATCTATTACGGTTTGAAAGAAAAACAATAAGGTCTTCGTATTGGAATGGGAATGACCTTAAATTATTTGTCAGCTCAACTACTAACTGCATCATGCTATGATTTTCATAAAGGTCCAATTTTGCGATAAAATATTCAATGCCGCTAGCAAATGGAAAATTTGTTTACCGTATCCTGTCCAGGCCTGGGCGCCATAAAACCTTCTTGAGTAAAAATGTTTTGCTCAGCATGAGAATTTTCTCAACTACCATGACAACAAGGGAAAAGGAAAGATTTGATTAGATGAAATTGAGAATAAAAAAATTCTCAGCACAGAAATGTTTATGGCGCTGGGCCCAGATTGCAATTCGGTAATAAATAGGAATATTTTAATAATTTGTCTTTTGATGCAAATGTAGTCGTGGTCATCCCCTTTTCATATCACTTACCTACGAAAGTACAGAAAGCTCATTCGAGATTCAAAAATCGAAATCCGAAATTCGAAACTCGAGATTCGTGATTCGAAATTAGAATTCAATATAGTTATGACTTATCAGATTGCGTGTGACATAATCGTCTACCAATTAGAATAGTTCTTGTATAAACGTAGCCACGTTTATATATGAACTATTCTGATTGGTAGACGATTATGTCACACGCAATCTGATTGGTTATAACTATATCGAATTTCGAATTTTGAGTCTCAAATCACGAGTTTCGAATTTCGAATCTCGAATTTCGAATTTCGATTCGATTCTCGAATGAGCTTTCAGGCTTTCGTACTTACATGATGTCTCTTTAATGACCTGTTACTCATTATCACATAAAATTGTATAACTGTTTGCAGAGCCTGTAACATATTCAGATTGGGTAAAGGTTGATAATACATACTACAATTTACAAATTAGATGAGTTAATGGGAACACATACTATATTTTCAAGGACACACATGTGTCTGAAAATCATGACAGATGTCCTGTAGTTCTTGCTGTCAAGATAAATAATAACTTTAGGTTTGTTTGAAACAAATATTACACACTGTTTACTGATCCGACATATACATGGATGTCCTCTGTCAGCCATATCTACAACAATTTACGATATAGATCCAGCGATATATTCCCGGGTCAGCTAACTTTTTCCACTGAGCCTCGTCCAAAGTAAACCATCAATTATCTCAAAGTAGAAGCTGGCTTTTAGAAATATTGTTGGTCCAGAGAAAAAAGTTAGCTTTATCTTTTAACTTCTTATTCTGCTATTACTTAAAATAATTTACGGTTTATTCGTATCTATTAAAATTATAGATATCACGGACATTTCAATTACGCTTCATACCTTGACCTTTATAAAAAAAAATGACAATGGAAATCAATTGGGATCCATATTGTACAACAAAAAAATGACTTCAACCTTCCAATTGTGAACTTCCTATTAAGCTTTTACTACATCCCATTATCACCTGTATATCAGGATTGTTCCTTAGTTAATACAATATATAAAGACATGTTCATCTTATCTGTATTTTCTGGAAAGAGAATTACTGCTGACGAGGAAACATCTTAAACAGGAAATCTTGACAGTTAGATTTGTCTTTACTTTTACGCAATCGTGAATTGGTTGATTGCTTAATACAGAGAGTCTGTCACACCACAGACTCAGAATATGTTTCATTTCTCATAATTTCTGTCTGTCCCTTTACCTCGTTATCAACTCTTGTAAAGGGCTGAGATAATTACCTTGAGGAACACGACCGGTACCATATGTTAAGCAAGAGTGCTTTCATCGACGTTTGTTTTGCTAATCTTCAGTTGATTGTGGTTGCTTTTATGAATGTCTGTGTTTTAGTCTTCAGGCCACGTGTTGCTCTATCGATTGACAATTATTAATATCACCCTTGTGTACATTCTGCATGTATAATTTTAAAGATGGTTGTAATCGAAGTGTTATTACATTGAACATCTAACAAATAGACTATTGTAATCTTTGCGCTATATATGCAATTAAAAAACAACTTAGTGCAAAAATTGCCACTTGTTGTCACATGGTAATTCCATTGTTACTTATATCACGATAACATGATTCAATAAATGTCTGACGTAATAAAACTCGTCTCTATTCTAAAAGAAAATTTTGGAGAAAGCCTACACGTTACTTTCGCGACACACAAAAATATTTTAAAAAATGTCAATTTCAAAATTTAAATTTAAATTGCTTAAGAAAATGTTATATTTGGGGGTTTTAAAAAGTAAAACGCAAAAAGTGCTCCAAATTCGTATTTTCTTTTTTTGTTTGAAATGATTTGAAAGTTTCCGTACTGACATTTCCTGTATATCAATACTTTTTTTAACTAATAAAGAAATCTTATGTTGTGCAAGTTGCCGACCAATAGATGACTTCGATGATAGCAGATACATACACATTACATACATTATGTGTAGGTACAACTACTTGTATCACGTCGAGACAGTTGTGTACATTCGTATCACTACGAGACGCGCAGCGTCGAGTTGTGATGCGGAATGTATGCAACTGTCGAGACGTGATACAGGTAGTTGTACCTACACTTAAATGTATGTAATAAGTTTATCTAAAATTAAGAAGTATAAAAAGGGTCGAACAAAACTGAATGTTTAAAATTTAAAATTTAACATTCAACGAAGCATTTGTTTATAAAATATAGGCCCTAACGTCACGCGTATTATGACGTCATATCTCATTCATAGAATGAAAGTCATTTACCGAATCATTGGTTATACCATTCATTGTGACGTCAAGAAGTAGTTCCGACAAAAGTACATCTTGTATCACATATATAGATGATACAAGGTTTTGTATCACATAGGTTGTATCAATCGCTAATTTTCCAGATTTTGACGAAATACATACTTAATTTTAGATAAATATTTTACTTTTATCAGAGGTATCTGTATCACGGATGATATCAGGTGATGGAGTTTGATCACCCCATCTCGAGAAACATTACACATGCAACGTTTAATTAAGATTAATGTACAATTCTTAATGTTTAATTTTGATAATGTGTAATTAAAAATGCTGATAAATAATTTTATGTTTGCATGAACTTTTCTTTTATTGCAAAAACACATTCAGGAATCTATTTTGGTGTATTTCAGTATACTGATTGGCCTGCTAATTTAACTTTCGTGATAAACAATACAGTTGGTATCTGTTTGTAACAGAATAACGCCTGTCCTGCCTTCTTTTCAATAAATAAAGGGCATCCGAATAATTTTACTGACGTCTATATATAAATGTCAACTGCACTTTATTGTTCTTTCCACATAAATGAAAAACAGTTCCCCTTCAATTGTCAAAATTTTGACATTTTGACGCAAAATCATCAAGTTTTCATAGGCATAAAGTAATAATTGATACCATAATGTCTGTTGTCTAAAAAACGTTTGACATTCCATGCTTCTGTCTGACATTTTGAACTTTTAGCAAATAATAAATTGGCGTAATGTCATATCCAATATATCTGCCAAATGCATAATAATAACTAATAACTGAACATAGACTGCATGCTTGTGGACAGCCTGCTTGTGGCTATTGTACCCATACCTTTTAAAACCATTTCATTAAAAAAAGGATGGGTCTGGGCCACTAGCATTGTTTTTGACCTAAACGGGATGGAAATTGAAAACTATTTTGATTGATTGATTGATTAATTGATTGATTGATTGATTGATTGAAATATGATGGGCTAATGGGTAGAAAAGTATGGAGAGTCCGGTATGGTTATAGTTTGGCGTTTTAAACTACTACAATGCTCTCTCTCACTGTTGACATCTACAAAGGGAGCCTTTAATATGCTAGGATATTGATACTAAACTTCGCCGAAAATTGGCCGACGACTTAGTTTTCCGTATTATAACGTAAAAACACCTATCGACAGGGGTACACTTATCTGCCACCCAGAACGTTGCTTTGCAGGCTGACCCTAGGAATTGAATAGCATGCTATGTATTATACAATCATAAAATATCCAATAACAAGAAATAAAATGACGACCGGTTCACAATTTGATATACCGTAACAATTAAAAATATGATATGAATATTAGTGTTTCTTGCAAGTTATAAAGTGTTCACTGCGCATATAATGTATAACGAACCACTTTAATACACGCTGCATCACTACATATCCACAGAACATGGATATTCCTATTTTTCATCCTTAGTTTTATTGAAACACAGTATACAAATTGACTACAGAAATAAAGTTATTTGTCCTTGAGCACTCTTGAACATAGTTGTTGGTTGCTTTGTGTACTGTACCATGGATTTAACATATTAACATATTAATATAGGCACTCCTAAATCTATTTACAGGTCGCCCAACAAAGTACGATAGTAGGAGACAGTATCCAACACCAAGCTTTTCCTCTTCCTCAGGGAACGTGTCATTTTACCTTGGTTCAACGGCAAATTTGTCCTGTGTTATTGACAACCTTGGTGCCAGAACTGTGAGTAGAACATTTAAATTACTATTTGTGCATGAAACCATAATGCCAAACCATTCATAAAATAGCGACATGCAACTAACTGTGTTGTATTATATTAAGATTAACTTTATTTTGTTCATTTCAGAATATTTTTAGCGGCCTCGGTGGCCGAGTGGTTAAGGTAGTTCGTATACTATTGATCACGTGGTGTGTCGACACTGAGGTTGCAGGTTCGAGTCTCACTGCGGGCAGGGTGCGTTTGACTTCAAACTTAACAAACATTTCCACTTTTGCTACAGAAGGTCAAGGGTTTTCGGCGGGTACTCTGGCTTCCTCTCTTTTATAAAACTGGACGCCATGATATATCTGAATAATTGCTAAAAGAGGCGTTAAACATTATTCAAACAAAAAAAACCCGCTTATTTTCTCAAAAAGCAAATTACACAGAAGTAACGACTCTTCTGTTTTGTTTAAGACATATGTAGTGTTTTATATTGCTAAAACGTTTTTATTATTAGTGATATAACGTGTTAGCATATAAACAGTTTATTTTCATTACGTCTAAGAAACTGATTTCAAAAGCAACAGCTCTGTTAAGATTATTATAGATCTAAATGCATTCAAGATATATTTATTATTAATTAATATTTTCGAACACAACAAGCAGACATTCTTGACTAAAGTATTTCCATGGATTTTGGGGTTTGTCCCACGTGATCATGCAGATGATTTGCAAACTAATTTATTTGATAAAACATAGAAATGTTAGGTTAAATCATATCAAATAAAACAGTTCATTTTCACATCTGACAACTACACATTATATTGTCTGAGATTCTACGCCCTTTGCAACACTGTTTTAGCAATATAATGCCACGTCATCCAGTTTTAAATACGGGGAGGATGCCGGAAGGAATCTGTCAATCATTTTGCATAAAGGTTGGAGTTGAGCACAGTTTATGCGAACTCGCCTGATAACACCAGTAATCAATAGTCGACAACTAACTGACTATGCCTGTCGATTACCTAGGCCTCTCTCAACTCGCCTTACAAACCAACTTAGCTTAAGCACAATATTTTTATACCTATGAAAATCATTGAAGGGTACCTTCCTGTTACACGCTTTTGCACCTCAAGAGTTTTCATACCATGATGATACGCAGAAATAAAACTCAATTCGAGACCAGTTCCCTTTTCTAACCTTTGTAGGGACCCAATAAAAAGCATCCTCGAAGACGTAGGTTCGCGTCCTTACTCCATCAGCATTCACTGCACTTTGACATAAAATACTTAGTTTTTGTAGAATATAAACAAGTATTTCGCTTGGTTCCATAGCACATTTGTCAGCGGTTTTACTAACGCAAAAAATCGATTACATTTTGAAAAAAATTAATGGAAAATTGGCATGCTATAAAACCTGCTTCCTTTTGAAATGTAACAAGTCAGGACATTGCTGGTTTTTTTTTGGGTTTTTTTTGTTGTTTTTTTTTTTTTTGGTTTGTTAGTTTTGCCCCTATTATTTGTGGATTGTCATTTTTGAAAGCTTCCTTTCTGTTCGTTTTTTATCTTAATTTTTCACATATATCACATCTTTATTTCTGGAGTCAGGAAAGTCTATTAACGTTATAATAATAAGACATCTATTTCAACAATCGTCTTGAAAATTAGGACAGAACAACGCGGTTTTAATGTAATTAAATGGAGAGTTCACGACAAGTAAGTCAGAATGAAGCTGTAAATTTACGTGAAATTACGGAGAAAAGTTAGATGTCACAACATTAGCAATTACCAGAGCAAAAAAAACTGCTGTTTTAAAAACAATATCGACTAAACCCCACGAGAAACAAGTGATGACAGTGGTTCTCTATTTTTGTGATTTAAGTTTGTTTTGTTTACTTACCATAATTTGAGTTGGCATTACTGTGTAATTAAAATCTGTTGGGTGTCGACAGATAATCGATGTTCATTACCAAAAACACATACAGTAATTCAAATGTAAATTTACTCTATTGAAATTGACAACTGACAGAGACACCGAGACGACGAAAGTAATGGCAACAATACGAAAGTACAAATTTGATGGCGCGGTATATAGGTCTTGTTAATAAATATGCATTAATGGCTTTTTGAATTATAAAAAACATAACTTCATAAAAGCAGCTGTTTGCATAAAGGTTTAACTCGTGTTGAAATCACTGCGTTTTATTAGTGCGAAGATCCAGTAGTAAAAGATAAATCTAAAAGACAAAGTTAAAAGGAACAAATTCTTTCTGTTAAATTTTTTTGAAAGGACATATTTTAATAATTATTATAACAAAATCGATTGTTTTTCGTCTAAAAAATGACGATCAAGTCACGACTTTATTTAAAATGAAACGCCGATGTAACGTCATATCCAAGTTGCGTAAAACCTTTAATTTACTAAATTTAACAAAACTTTTCGCGTGAGCTAGTAAAATTCAAGTTAACGACAAACATCAGCATCTTTTCAACAAAATGTGGCCATCTGCTGCTTCAACGTCAAATTAACATGGCTACGTCAGAAGAAAAGTTAACACATATTGTTTTTATACTAGATAAATAGGCGTGTAAAACAATTCTACTAAAATATCACAGCAGCCGAAAATATTCGCAGAGCCCTGTGCTTCAACTTTATCTTTAAATGGTCATAGATTATAAAGCAATACTACAAATTTTGTTTATTATACTGTGTGTTCTCTAACATCTGTTTACGTACATGTAGACATGATAATCCTCAAAACAAAATAATAAATAAACATTGCAAAAAGAAACGCATAATGGATTATTTACAATTTCAGTAGATGTATTTTGGATAAGATTTCACAAAAACAAAAATATTATAAATATTCACTAAAATGGTTGAATTAAAAAAAAATACTATCCATTCCGTAGAGATATGTGAATAAAAGTCAGTTTATCAAAAGAATACTCCGGTCACGTTTAAATTAATATCGTGTGTGACTGCCTCAAGCTGTCAACACTGCTCTGCATCACCTTGAACGTTTTTATGTTATTACGTGGAATTGTTAGCCATTCCTCTTGCAACCTGTGAGGACCTGACCAAGTGTCTGAGGAGGAGGTTGACACTGACGCACACGTTTATTCAGTTGGTGCCACAAGTTTCAATCGGATCAAATCCGTTGTTGATATCTGGCATTGTCCTGTTGGAACAACTCCCTCTGTCGGTCGGGTGAGGATCGCCTCTGAGCTGTTAAACTGCAAGGGACATATACCAGTTCTGTTTTACGGTTATCAGAGATCACCGCCTACATCATGACGCTATGTCCACTTAAAACTCAGATTCTACGCCAGTTGCCGAATGTCGAACTCCTCAATCTGTTACACCATCGAAGTCTGTGTAACGGTGTCAAAACTGTTCCAAAATACGACCTACAGGGTCTTATGCCAAATTGTCGAAGTCGGTTGCGGACTGTTTGCGAGCTGATTATTCTCAATTTAGGTATTACGAATTCAGTGGCTTTTGCTGCAATAGTTCGATTCGGTAGATGAAAGACTTTGATCTAGAGATTTTGACCAGAAGTTGTCATAAGAGGTCGCCCACTTTTGTTAACAATACTACTGCACTATTGACTGAGCAGCAGTAAATTGATCTGCAATGAAACATTAAAACTCGGTGGAATCACAATTAAAAAAAATGAAAAAGTTCGATTGTTATTTTCATTGACAGCTGTTCATGTGATAACAATATGAATACAAACTCATTATATCTAGAATGCCTCTTAGCCAGATGTGGCAAATTTATAATCAGCCCCATGAGAAATATAATAAATATAGTGTGTAGAAAGTATACATCAGCTGTTTTATGTCATAGTTGAATACGCATTTTAACAAGGTGTCTTGTTGTCCACAATATTTCAGTTATAAGTAAGACAAATGGGTAAAAAAGTAGTGCCAACAGATAATTGCAACAATTGTACAGTTGATACATGCGCAAATATCACTATTTATAAACTTTAATCCATAAAATAATTCTACGTAATATTTATTACTCTTTAGCAACTTTTGATATTAAGACTACAAATCGACATTTTAATATCTATAGCGTGTCGCTGAAAAATATTATTTATTCTAATTTCAGGTGATATGGCGGAAGCTTCCTAATGAAAGCCCTATAACTATTGGTGAAAGTTTATTCAAAAACGATTCTCGGATATCTATAAGCCACGATTCATCGCGGAACAACTGGGATCTGATTATAAAAAATGTAAAATTTGATGATTCCGGAGAATATGAATGCCAAGTTCCATCCACAAATAAAAATATTCGGCAACATATATTCCTTCGTATTACAGGTAATAATTAAAATAGTTAAATTAAACAGTTGTTGCTTTTCATAAGATACTACAATTAAAGGGAACAAGAAAATCTGAACAATTATTTAATTCAATAACGAAGACGAAAATGAATATAAATACATGTACATGCTTGAAATGTTACAGGACCTACAATACTGATTTGAAATTTCAGTTCTAGTCGGTTGACGATGAGCAATGTTGTCGTCCCAGCGCTGTGAATTAACCGAGGAACTAAAACAAAAGATGAAAAAATAATTTTGTATTCCTATTCTTCCGTAAATGACCGATTTCTGGTACAGATGACACAGTACAGATGAGCTCACGCGCACACATGTGTACTTGCGCGTCATCAAAAACAAGAACGTTGTTATGGAAGCATAACAACGTACTTGTTTGACGTTCTTGTTTCCGACGTTCTGATTGGACGTCAGAGACAATGGAGTCTAAAACAATGGAGAGTCTATAAGTTATAGCGATGTGAAAGTTGGTGGTTTACGGAAGAAATAGGTACTTTCATACGTTTTTTGAAAAGTCCGTGTGATCTTTCACTCGTGATAGAAAATGTTATGTCTTTTGGCTCGTTCCGCTTCGCTCCACTCGCGAAAAGACATAAAATTTTTATCACTCGTTAAAGATCAACCGGTCTTTCCCAAAAGCGTATGAAAGAACCTGTTAAACATTATGAAATCGAAAACTCAACAAGAATTTTATAACAATTTTACAAATTTCGTTAGTCCTCCTGTTTATTCGGTATATCCATTATTCGTTTTACAAGAAATACAACATAGCGTGTTTAGTTTTGAGTAAAGAGGGTTAAAGTTTAAAATTTAAGATTCTAGAGGAATATTTTCACGATCCAGTGTTCTTAATCCAGCTCTAGTTACTATGGTGTGAAGTACGTAGGTGAAGAACAAATGCAATGCCTTGGCATATTATAAACATAAAAACGCAAAACTACAATTTAATTTATTACTTATTTAATAAGAATGTTCGATACTGACTTTGTATCAGATTAAAACTCATAACGAAGTCACGTTAAATATACAAAGAACTATATACTACTAAATTCTCATTAATTATGTCGTGTGTGTTGGTTGTTTGCAATATGGGTCTCTTTTGTTAGTTCTATACAAATGTTTGGCTTTTTGTTGGTACGTTTCTGCATTGTTGAATTACTCTATCCGTTTCACCCCTCCCACAAAATGTTTTCAGATGTGTCTTTGTTTTTCGTTCACTTTTGGTGCTTGTTGTCATAAAGTTATTAATTGAATTGTAAGGGTTGTGTTTGGGTTATCTCCACTTGGTATACGTTTTACCATTTAATACTGAAGGCTCATTTATAACTTGATAAAGTAAAATCATTAAAAACTCGTTTGATTTTTCATTAATTACAATGCAATATGATCGATCTATATTGCTTAAGCGTTATGACATTATTTGCTCTGTTATTTAAAGACGACATTGCATAATGATTGATTATCGTCTGCGTGTAAGTAGACAAAAATGGAAACTATCAAAGCCTTAAATTGGTTTGACAATTTCTGTATGAAATCATGCACGTTGTGGGTTCACATTGTCATCATTTATATATCTACCTTATCACGTAAAAACAAGAACTTCTATTTTGTTCGTTATTCCAAAGGCAGATTAATATTTTTCGCTACCCTCAACTATTCCTAGACGTCTAGACGTAGCCAAGCTAGCTAAAAAACCCATTCTTTCAGAATACTAGCAAGACTTCGAGCTTGTTGCAGCCTTCATTTAAGAAACTTTAAGGAAGACATTATGTGTACTTGTAGACAAATACAAATGAGTACAGATCCAGATTTTTCGTAGAGTTTGTGTATTATCTTCCTTTACCGGACTTGACTTGTCCTGGATTGACCGCCAACGACACGATAGGTGTGGAATTGCTTACTCTTCATGAGCACACGAGTTCTCTGGCCTTTGTATTGTGTTGTGTGACCTATGGCTTACAATTAATATTTTTGACTGCGATATTTCTTTGCCATTTCGGTATTTCTTTGCTTATTTGATGTTGTTGTTTTTTTTTCGTTTTAATTTAAAGAATAAAGTTATTTATTATTTATATTACGTAAAGAAATAGTGAAGTAAATAAGCATGCACCCAATAAACAAATGCTTGAAGTAAATGGTAATGCTAATCTGTTTGCTGTTGCAATTAAAGTTGACATGTAAAATAATGTTGTAGTTTATTTAATGTTTTAAATATTTTTTTTATTTTTAGAACCTCCGTTTGAAGAGAAGACAGACCCACCTCCAGGTAAATGTACAAATCTAGGGGTCAACATGAGTAATACTATGTAGTACTAAGCCCCCACTCCGAAATAAAGGAAAAATAACAAATCAAAAAGGGTGCAATGTTTAGCAACAAGCCGTATTTAAAATCATCTGAACTTTATAATGTTATAAATGAGGCGATGAACGTTTAGCAGTCTATATGACAAAATCAACGAATTACAAGCAAAAGGCAAAACAAGGCAATTGTGGACAATTGTATTCAGTGCTATATGTGTCGTAAAAAATTTACACAAGACTCGTTGCTAGGTCTCAATTATTTCGGGAAAAATATTCTTAGAAACATGTTCGAAGTGAATTGTAATGAACGATGGCTCTAAACAAATTTAATACATATATCACTTAAGCTTCAACTCGTATACAAATTTTAATATTTGTTTGTTTAGTTGAATATGTAGAGACACGTCTTACTTTCTCTTTATCTGCACCTATTTCGATGCAGTTGTTTGCCAACTTGCCAATGCAAGTTTAAAGTACCATTCCATTGTACTAGATTGTTCAGTCAGTAAAATCATTAGTTGACGTTAGCAACTTTTGAGATACGATGCGGTTATCCACAGTGTAATGAAACGATAGACAACACAGATTCCGCCATGATTTTTTATTTATAACAAGAGCTGTCATGAAAGCATGACATATGTTTACTGCATTGCTGCATTTGATTGCTATACTATGCAGTCGATTTAGCTCCTTCTCGCCAAAGATGCAATATGTTATATAATACAATTTAATAAGTTTTTTTTGTCTTTCAGTGATTTCAATAGCTGGTCCTAAACTGACACATGTTGGTGACAAATTGATAATTCAATGCAGCGCCACCTATACAGGTGTAGCGAGCATTGATTGGTTCTTTAATGGACATTTAATGGAGTCCAATACAGATAGTGGTATCCGAGTTAAAGAGAGGTTTTCAGGTGTATCAAAAACAATTCATAGTACGCTGGAAATAGATAATGTAGACATGAAAAACTCGGGTATTTATACGTGTCGATCGGCAGATGAATACGTTACAGACTACAGAGTTACGGTTCTCAGCGATGGTAAGCTAACCCGAAACGATTTCATATGTGTTATTATATTTTATGTAAAGCTTTTGTCTGCAGACATCTTTGTACATTTAATTTACTACAGAATATAACACACAAAAACATGCTCATTAAAAACCATAATTCTAACATATGTATCTTATGTGCATATAGAAACCAAGAATGATATAGAAAACAAAATATAGCTATATTTTCTGGAACCCGATATTTCGCATTCACACGAAAATATGTACTGAAAAGCAAAAGGGTGAGCGACATGAAACGAAATCGGAATGTTTTGTTTTATAACGCGTACTTATTTGACGAATAAGATAAAATTACCGTTAAAGCCTCCATAAAACATCGATGCATACATTTTCACTTTTACGTCTAAAATCACCAAGATAATTGTTTGAAGTGGTAATTTAAACATATATTCCAGTATGCATCTGCTAATACGCTATTTTATGAAAGTTTCTCTAAAGAACAAAAATAACATAAATAACAATGAAATCAACATCTTCTACACTTATTTATAGAAAAATACGTAAAGAAATGTCTTTTTCTTAAATGTACATGCTTTGCAGATTATAATATTGTCTAAGTAAAATAATGTTATATTAATACTGAATACCAACTCACTGAAGAGTTAGAATATTTTAAATGTTAAATTTGTAACACACATGTAAAATTGTTATTTATTTCAGTGAAAACAAACAACAAAAAACGAGGTATGTATTATATAGATTTTCAAGTCACGAAACTGATTTATTGATTACAAATAATAGTTATTACATATGTTACCTTCTAAAAACACATTGTTCGTGTACCTGTTTTTAACTTGCAAATCATTGTGCATTTATAAACAACAATGTCTGCATTTTCCCATTCAGCTAATTAATTAACAACGAGATAAACACGGTATCAAATGTCAGTTGCATATCAAATTTTGGTTTTGTTGCTTGTATACGTCATGAAATTTTCGGATGAAAAAAAAACGCCTACTTTATGGTGGCTTCGGAGCGCCTCGTCTAGTAACAAGATTAAAAATGAAAGGGACAAAGTGTAAATATGCAGACCAAATCAAGTCACAGCAAAAATATTTGCCAACTACAAAATAGAACGGTTTACATAACTATTAGCGTTCTTCTGGTGTAGGACCACCATAGTTTTTTTACTCTCCAGCTATATTAAAATTTGATAATTTTGACTTATCCTAGAAAATTTACCTTTGTTTCAAATTAAGTGACACTTCTGTCCCCTATAAAAATGCACTGGCTGAATATTCTGTCAAAATTTCACAATATGTTTCATGGCATATAAGAAAAAACGCTCAACCTGAAGTCCACGTGGTCTAAAAATCTACTTTCACTTTCTATTTCAGTCCAAAAATAGTGCTTGTCCCTAATTGACTCTCAACATTTTTATGTTCGTTTAAAACCAATAAAACTTTATCCTCAAGTTTCCTAGAATATTCAGCTTTCCAAAAATACCAAATTTATTCTGGTATCATGTGCGGTTCAAATTCTGTATGATGCAAGAGTGAACCTGTCTGTTGACTAGTACTACTTTTACGTACAACCTCTGGACTGGTTCCCGGTATTTGGTGGTCCTACACCTAAAGAAGATGTTTTTGTTCAACAAATTAAATAAAAATTTTCCTGGTCTTAGATTTATGTTAGTCGAAACAAATTCTAAAATTTTGTTGAATTCCTTTCAGCGGTTTTCAAGAAATGCATGAAAACATACAAAGACCTCACATGCGCGTTATCATGAAAAATTAGCTGGGTGATCAAGAAATGCATTATTCCTTAATTTTTCAATTTCTTAGTTGCAGATGTAAATAGCACGCTTGGCAATATACATCCAACACAAATGGACTTATTTCACACATAGAAAGGCACTAATTACATAATTTTATCATAAATTTTGCATCTTTTTTAGTTTATTTCACATCCCCCCCCCCCTTTTTACAAAGTGAGATACTGAGTACCTTCAAACTGTTGGGATAAGACTTTTATCTCTTGAAATACATTTCAATTAAGAAAAATAGTATGAAACTGTCCTAATTATGAACCTAGTACATCCTGAGAAAGTTTTTGAGTTCAAATTTAAATTTATTGATATTCAGTTGTACTATATTTTGGAGGTGTACATTAATAGTTTCTAAACTGAGACTAAAATTTTATGAATTTCATTAAATGCGCTCACTATTCCATTAAGCTTAATAGTCAAATGAACATTCCTTACTAAAAAAAAACCCACTAAAGTTCAAACTGGCATACAAAGAAACAAAATTATATCTTGCATTGTTATGAAATAGCAAAAATTGGCCAATTTCCCATTACTGCTCATGTTTAAGGAATTTTTGACAGAAGTACCATCATCTCAAGGCCCAATTATCTTAACAAGTACAATTATTGCATATGGTTACTAGTTTACTAACAAATTTACCCTTAGCAAGCATCAGATTAGAAAATAAGTAATTTTAGTATTAACCCATGCCAGCAATGTAACCGACTTAAGCCGCAGGTGTAAAATTGACAAATTCATCTTAAATACACTATTTTTCTGCAAACTAGAATGTCTACCAGTTCTAGTTTTATACATTTTGACCCTTTCATTACATCCAAAACCTAAAACAGGAGTTTATTTAAATTAAAGCACATTCTACTAAGCGCGGACCACTGCAGACCCCATAATTTCATACAATATTACATAATACCATATTTAGGCTGAAATTTGACCCCCCTATAGGTTTTGGCTATGATAAGCAATTAAAATGATAGTCTTGGTGATTTACCTTCTTTCAGTACCATTTTTATCAAAAGAAATAGAAGTTGATATACCTGTCTATGGCCTCTTCAGGTGTAGGACCACCATAGTTTTTTTACTCTCCAGCTATATTAAAATTTGATAATTTTGACTTATCCTAGAAAATTTACCTTTGTTTCAAATTAAGTGACACTTCTGTCCCCTATAAAAATGCACTGGCTGAATATTCTGTCAAAATTTCACAATATGTTTCATGGCATATAAGAAAAAACGCTCAACCTGAAGTCCACGTGGTCTAAAAATCTACTTTCACTTTCTATTTCAGTCCAAAAATAGTGCTTGTCCCTAATTGACTCTCAACATTTTTATGTTCGTTTAAAACCAATAAAACTTTATCCTCAAGTTTCCTAGAATATTCAGCTTTCCAAAAATACCAAATTTATTCTGGTATCATGTGCGGTTCAAATTCTGTATGATGCAAGAGTGAACCTGTCTGTTGACTAGTACTACTTTTACGTACAACCTCTGGACTGGTTCCCGGTATTTGGTGGTCCTACACCTAAAGAAGATGTTTTTGTTCAACAAAGTAAATAAAAATTTTCCTGGTCTTAGATTTATGTTAGTCGAAACAAATTCTAAAATTTTGTTGAATTCCTTTCAGCGGTTTTCAAGAAATGCATGAAAACATACAAAGACCTCACATGCGCGTTATCATGAAAAATTAGCTGGGTGATCAAGAAATGCATTATTCCTTAATTTTTCAATTTCTTAGTTGCAGATGTAAATAGCACGCTTGGCAATATACATCCAACACAAATGGACTTATTTCACACATAGAAAGGCACTAATTACATAATTTTATCATAAATTTTGCATCTTTTTTAGTTTATTTCACATCCCCCCCCCCCTTTTTACAAAGTGAGATACTGAGTACCTTCAAACTGTTGGGATAAGACTTTTATCTCTTGAAATACATTTCAATTAAGAAAAATAGTATGAAACTGTCCTAATTATGAACCTAGTACATCCTGAGAAAGTTTTTGAGTTCAAATTTAAATTTATTGATATTCAGTTGTACTATATTTTGGAGGTGTACATTAATAGTTTCTAAACTGAGACTAAAATTTTATGAATTTCATTAAATGCGCTCACTATTCCATTAAGCTTAATAGTCAAATGAACATTCCTTACTAAAAAAAAACCCACTAAAGTTCAAACTGGCATACAAAGAAACA
This sequence comes from Limnoperna fortunei, assembly GCA_944474755.1. Lineage (NCBI taxonomy): Eukaryota > Metazoa > Mollusca > Bivalvia > Mytilida > Modiolidae > Limnoperna > Limnoperna fortunei. The sequence goes on along the minus strand of OX104116.1, from coordinate 12,529,338 downwards.
AAATTATATCTTGCATTGTTATGAAATAGCAAAAATTGGCCAATTTCCCATTACTGCTCATGTTTAAGGAATTTTTGACAGAAGTACCATCATCTCAAGGCCCAATTATCTTAACAAGTACAATTATTGCATATGGTTACTAGTTTACTAACAAATTTACCCTTAGCAAGCATCAGATTAGAAAATAAGTAATTTTAGTATTAACCCATGCCAGCAATGTAACCGACTTAAGCCGCAGGTGTAAAATTGACAAATTCATCTTAAATACACTATTTTTCTGCAAACTAGAATGTCTACCAGTTCTAGTTTTATACATTTTGACCCTTTCATTACATCCAAAACCTAAAACAGGAGTTTATTTAAATTAAAGCACATTCTACTAAGCGCGGACCACTGCAGACCCCATAATTTCATACAATATTACATAATACCATATTTAGGCTGAAATTTGACCCCCCTATAGGTTTTGGCTATGATAAGCAATTAAAATGATAGTCTTGGTGATTTACCTTCTTTCAGTACCATTTTTATCAAAAGAAATAGAAGTTGATATACCTGTCTATGGCCTCTTCAGGTGTAGGACCACCATAGTTTTTTTACTCTCCAGCTATATTAAAATTTGATAATTTTGACTTATCCTAGAAAATTTACCTTTGTTTCAAATTAAGTGACACTTCTGTCCCCTATAAAAATGCACTGGCTGAATATTCTGTCAAAATTTCACAATATGTTTCATGGCATATAAGAAAAAACGCTCAACCTGAAGTCCACGTGGTCTAAAAATCTACTTTCACTTTCTATTTCAGTCCAAAAATAGTGCTTGTCCCTAATTGACTCTCAACATTTTTATGTTCGTTTAAAACCAATAAAACTTTATCCTCAAGTTTCCTAGAATATTCAGCTTTCCAAAAATACCAAATTTATTCTGGTATCATGTGCGGTTCAAATTCTGTATGATGCAAGAGTGAACCTGTCTGTTGACTAGTACTACTTTTACGTACAACCTCTGGACTGGTTCCCGGTATTTGGTGGTCCTACACCTAAAGAAGATGTTTTTGTTCAACAAAGTAAATAAAAATTTTCCTGGTCTTAGATTTATGTTAGTCGAAACAAATTCTAAAATTTTGTTGAATTCCTTTCAGCGGTTTTCAAGAAATGCATGAAAACATACAAAGACCTCACATGCGCGTTATCATGAAAAATTAGCTGGGTGATCAAGAAATGCATTATTCCTTAATTTTTCAATTTCTTAGTTGCAGATGTAAATAGCACGCTTGGCAATATACATCCAACACAAATGGACTTATTTCACACATAGAAAGGCACTAATTACATAATTTTATCATAAATTTTGCATCTTTTTTAGTTTATTTCACATCCCCCCCCCCTTTTTACAAAGTGAGATACTGAGTACCTTCAAACTGTTGGGATAAGACTTTTATCTCTTGAAATACATTTCAATTAAGAAAAATAGTATGAAACTGTCCTAATTATGAACCTAGTACATCCTGAGAAAGTTTTTGAGTTCAAATTTAAATTTATTGATATTCAGTTGTACTATATTTTGGAGGTGTACATTAATAGTTTCTAAACTGAGACTAAAATTTTATGAATTTCATTAAATGCGCTCACTATTCCATTAAGCTTAATAGTCAAATGAACATTCCTTACTAAAAAAAAACCCACTAAAGTTCAAACTGGCATACAAAGAAACAAAATTATATCTTGCATTGTTATGAAATAGCAAAAATTGGCCAATTTCCCATTACTGCTCATGTTTAAGGAATTTTTGACAGAAGTACCATCATCTCAAGGCCCAATTATCTTAACAAGTACAATTATTGCATATGGTTACTAGTTTACTAACAAATTTACCCTTAGCAAGCATCAGATTAGAAAATAAGTAATTTTAGTATTAACCCATGCCAGCAATGTAACCGACTTAAGCCGCAGGTGTAAAATTGACAAATTCATCTTAAATACACTATTTTTCTGCAAACTAGAATGTCTACCAGTTCTAGTTTTATACATTTTGACCCTTTCATTACATCCAAAACCTAAAACAGGAGTTTATTTAAATTAAAGCACATTCTACTAAGCGCGGACCACTGCAGACCCCATAATTTCATACAATATTACATAATACCATATTTAGGCTGAAATTTGACCCCCCTATAGGTTTTGGCTATGATAAGCAATTAAAATGATAGTCTTGGTGATTTACCTTCTTTCAGTACCATTTTTATCAAAAGAAATAGAAGTTGATATACCTGTCTATGGCCTCTTCAGGTGTAGGACCACCATAGTTTTTTTACTCTCCAGCTATATTAAAATTTGATAATTTTGACTTATCCTAGAAAATTTACCTTTGTTTCAAATTAAGTGACACTTCTGTCCCCTATAAAAATGCACTGGCTGAATATTCTGTCAAAATTTCACAATATGTTTCATGGCATATAAGAAAAAACGCTCAACCTGAAGTCCACGTGGTCTAAAAATCTACTTTCACTTTCTATTTCAGTCCAAAAATAGTGCTTGTCCCTAATTGACTCTCAACATTTTTATGTTCGTTTAAAACCAATAAAACTTTATCCTCAAGTTTCCTAGAATATTCAGCTTTCCAAAAATACCAAATTTATTCTGGTATCATGTGCGGTTCAAATTCTGTATGATGCAAGAGTGAACCTGTCTGTTGACTAGTACTACTTTTACGTACAACCTCTGGACTGGTTCCCGGTATTTGGTGGTCCTACACCTAAAGAAGATGTTTTTGTTCAACAAATTAAATAAAAATTTTCCTGGTCTTAGATTTATGTTAGTCGAAACAAATTCTAAAATTTTGTTGAATTCCTTTCAGCGGTTTTCAAGAAATGCATGAAAACATACAAAGACCTCACATGCGCGTTATCATGAAAAATTAGCTGGGTGATCAAGAAATGCATTATTCCTTAATTTTTCAATTTCTTAGTTGCAGATGTAAATAGCACGCTTGGCAATATACATCCAACACAAATGGACTTATTTCACACATAGAAAGGCACTAATTACATAATTTTATCATAAATTTTGCATCTTTTTTAGTTTATTTCACATCCCCCCCCCCCCTTTTTACAAAGTGAGATACTGAGTACCTTCAAACTGTTGGGATAAGACTTTTATCTCTTGAAATACATTTCAATTAAGAAAAATAGTATGAAACTGTCCTAATTATGAACCTAGTACATCCTGAGAAAGTTTTTGAGTTCAAATTTAAATTTATTGATATTCAGTTGTACTATATTTTGGAGGTGTACATTAATAGTTTCTAAACTGAGACTAAAATTTTATGAATTTCATTAAATGCGCTCACTATTCCATTAAGCTTAATAGTCAAATGAACATTCCTTACTAAAAAAAAACCCACTAAAGTTCAAACTGGCATACAAAGAAACAAAATTATATCTTGCATTGTTATGAAATAGCAAAAATTGGCCAATTTCCCATTACTGCTCATGTTTAAGGAATTTTTGACAGAAGTACCATCATCTCAAGGCCCAATTATCTTAACAAGTACAATTATTGCATATGGTTACTAGTTTACTAACAAATTTACCCTTAGCAAGCATCAGATTAGAAAATAAGTAATTTTAGTATTAACCCATGCCAGCAATGTAACCGACTTAAGCCGCAGGTGTAAAATTGACAAATTCATCTTAAATACACTATTTTTCTGCAAACTAGAATGTCTACCAGTTCTAGTTTTATACATTTTGACCCTTTCATTACATCCAAAACCTAAAACAGGAGTTTATTTAAATTAAAGCACATTCTACTAAGCGCGGACCACTGCAGACCCCATAATTTCATACAATATTACATAATACCATATTTAGGCTGAAATTTGACCCCCCTATAGGTTTTGGCTATGATAAGCAATTAAAATGATAGTCTTGGTGATTTACCTTCTTTCAGTACCATTTTTATCAAAAGAAATAGAAGTTGATATACCTGTCTATGGCCTCTTCAGGTGTAGGACCACCATAGTTTTTTTACTCTCCAGCTATATTAAAATTTGATAATTTTGACTTATCCTAGAAAATTTACCTTTGTTTCAAATTAAGTGACACTTCTGTCCCCTATAAAAATGCACTGGCTGAATATTCTGTCAAAATTTCACAATATGTTTCATGGCATATAAGAAAAAACGCTCAACCTGAAGTCCACGTGGTCTAAAAATCTACTTTCACTTTCTATTTCAGTCCAAAAATAGTGCTTGTCCCTAATTGACTCTCAACATTTTTATGTTCGTTTAAAACCAATAAAACTTTATCCTCAAGTTTCCTAGAATATTCAGCTTTCCAAAAATACCAAATTTATTCTGGTATCATGTGCGGTTCAAATTCTGTATGATGCAAGAGTGAACCTGTCTGTTGACTAGTACTACTTTTACGTACAACCTCTGGACTGGTTCCCGGTATTTGGTGGTCCTACACCTAAAGAAGATGTTTTTGTTCAACAAAGTAAATAAAAATTTTCCTGGTCTTAGATTTATGTTAGTCGAAACAAATTCTAAAATTTTGTTGAATTCCTTTCAGCGGTTTTCAAGAAATGCATGAAAACATACAAAGACCTCACATGCGCGTTATCATGAAAAATTAGCTGGGTGATCAAGAAATGCATTATTCCTTAATTTTTCAATTTCTTAGTTGCAGATGTAAATAGCACGCTTGGCAATATACATCCAACACAAATGGACTTATTTCACACATAGAAAGGCACTAATTACATAATTTTATCATAAATTTTGCATCTTTTTTAGTTTATTTCACATCCCCCCCCCCCTTTTTACAAAGTGAGATACTGAGTACCTTCAAACTGTTGGGATAAGACTTTTATCTCTTGAAATACATTTCAATTAAGAAAAATAGTATGAAACTGTCCTAATTATGAACCTAGTACATCCTGAGAAAGTTTTTGAGTTCAAATTTAAATTTATTGATATTCAGTTGTACTATATTTTGGAGGTGTACATTAATAGTTTCTAAACTGAGACTAAAATTTTATGAATTTCATTAAATGCGCTCACTATTCCATTAAGCTTAATAGTCAAATGAACATTCCTTACTAAAAAAAAACCCACTAAAGTTCAAACTGGCATACAAAGAAACAAAATTATATCTTGCATTGTTATGAAATAGCAAAAATTGGCCAATTTCCCATTACTGCTCATGTTTAAGGAATTTTTGACAGAAGTACCATCATCTCAAGGCCCAATTATCTTAACAAGTACAATTATTGCATATGGTTACTAGTTTACTAACAAATTTACCCTTAGCAAGCATCAGATTAGAAAATAAGTAATTTTAGTATTAACCCATGCCAGCAATGTAACCGACTTAAGCCGCAGGTGTAAAATTGACAAATTCATCTTAAATACACTATTTTTCTGCAAACTAGAATGTCTACCAGTTCTAGTTTTATACATTTTGACCCTTTCATTACATCCAAAACCTAAAACAGGAGTTTATTTAAATTAAAGCACATTCTACTAAGCGCGGACCACTGCAGACCCCATAATTTCATACAATATTACATAATACCATATTTAGGCTGAAATTTGACCCCCCTATAGGTTTTGGCTATGATAAGCAATTAAAATGATAGTCTTGGTGATTTACCTTCTTTCAGTACCATTTTTATCAAAAGAAATAGAAGTTGATATACCTGTCTATGGCCTCTTCAGGTGTAGGACCACCATAGTTTTTTTACTCTCCAGCTATATTAAAATTTGATAATTTTGACTTATCCTAGAAAATTTACCTTTGTTTCAAATTAAGTGACACTTCTGTCCCCTATAAAAATGCACTGGCTGAATATTCTGTCAAAATTTCACAATATGTTTCATGGCATATAAGAAAAAACGCTCAACCTGAAGTCCACGTGGTCTAAAAATCTACTTTCACTTTCTATTTCAGTCCAAAATAGTGCTTGTCCCTAATTGACTCTCAACATTTTATGTTCGTTTAAAACCAATAAAACTTTATCCTCAAGTTTCCTAGAATATTCAGCTTTCCAAAAATACCAAATTTATTCTGGTATCATGTGCGGTTCAAATTCTGTATGATGCAAGAGTGAACCTGTCTGTTGACTAGTACTACTTTTACGTACAACCTCTGGACTGGTTCCCGGTATTTGGTGGTCCTACACCTAAAGAAGATGTTTTTGTTCAACAAATTAAATAAAAATTTTCCTGGTCTTAGATTTATGTTAGTCGAAACAAATTCTAAAATTTTGTTGAATTCCTTTCAGCGGTTTTCAAGAAATGCATGAAAACATACAAAGACCTCACATGCGCGTTATCATGAAAAATTAGCTGGGTGATCAAGAAATGCATTATTCCTTAATTTTCAATTTCTTAGTTGCAGATGTAAATAGCACGCTTGGCAATATACATCCAACACAAATGGACTTATTTCACACATAGAAAGGCACTAATTACATAATTTTATCATAAATTTTGCATCTTTTTTAGTTTATTTCACATCCCCCCCCCCCCTTTTTACAAAGTGAGATACTGAGTACCTTCAAACTGTTGGGATAAGACTTTTATCTCTTGAAATACATTTCAATTAAGAAAAATAGTATGAAACTGTCCTAATTATGAACCTAGTACATCCTGAGAAAGTTTTTGAGTTCAAATTTAAATTTATTGATATTCAGTTGTACTATATTTTGGAGGTGTACATTAATAGTTTCTAAACTGAGACTAAAATTTTATGAATTTCATTAAATGCGCTCACTATTCCATTAAGCTTAATAGTCAAATGAACATTCCTTACTAAAAAAAAACCCACTAAAGTTCAAACTGGCATACAAAGAAACAAAATTATATCTTGCATTGTTATGAAATAGCAAAAATTGGCCAATTTCCCATTACTGCTCATGTTTAAGGAATTTTTGACAGAAGTACCATCATCTCAAGGCCCAATTATCTTAACAAGTACAATTATTGCATATGGTTACTAGTTTACTAACAAATTTACCCTTAGCAAGCATCAGATTAGAAAATAAGTAATTTTAGTATTAACCCATGCCAGCAATGTAACCGACTTAAGCCGCAGGTGTAAAATTGACAAATTCATCTTAAATACACTATTTTTCTGCAAACTAGAATGTCTACCAGTTCTAGTTTTATACATTTTGACCCTTTCATTACATCCAAAACCTAAAACAGGAGTTTATTTAAATTAAAGCACATTCTACTAAGCGCGGACCACTGCAGACCCCATAATTTCATACAATATTACATAATACCATATTTAGGCTGAAATTTGACCCCCCTATAGGTTTTGGCTATGATAAGCAATTAAAATGATAGTCTTGGTGATTTACCTTCTTTCAGTACCATTTTTATCAAAAGAAATAGAAGTTGATATACCTGTCTATGGCCTCTTCAGGTGTAGGACCACCATAGTTTTTTTACTCTCCAGCTATATTAAAATTTGATAATTTTGACTTATCCTAGAAAATTTACCTTTGTTTCAAATTAAGTGACACTTCTGTCCCCTATAAAAATGCACTGGCTGAATATTCTGTCAAAATTTCACAATATGTTTCATGGCATATAAGAAAA